>OY294059.1:64730797-65352041 GCA_958510865.1 Myrrha octodecimguttata | reverse complement strand
GGATTTAGATGATGACACCACTAAATATCAGTTGGATAACCATGTACCAGAGAAGAAAGACAAAGAGAGAAAAAGAAAGAGGAGCAAATCAAGAGACAGAGGAAGAAGAAGTAGGAGTCATAGTAAAGAGAGACATAAAAGAGATAAGGATAGAAAGGATAAAAAAGATCGTGATAGGGAAAGAGATAGGAGGGATAGAGACAGGGACAGAGATAGGAAAGATAAAGATAGAAAGGAAAAGAAGAGGGATGATGATAAGTATAGAGATAGGGACAGGCATTGATATATTGTGCAGGTTTTTTTTTAATCTCTATATTTCATTCAAATGCTTCTCATGTTGTACAACATCTTCCCTACCGATTCTTAATAATCTGATGGGTTAAGCTCCCACTTGTACCTATACACTGATTCATCAGATTCACTTCGAAGTTCAAATATCGTTGTACAATACTTCATCCTGTTTATCCTTTATTTTTGGAAATCTTATGACGAGCTCTCTGAAGAACTTTCAGACAAATAAACCTGTATTTATGACAATTTGCAAAAAAAATCATAGAATTCCCAAAGGTAATCAGTGTAACATTACAAAAAATGTTGCTTGAAATAAATGTTTTTTCAATTAACCTTTCTGGTTTTGTTCTCGACGATAAATTCGAATTGATTGGTTCAAATTCTCTTTATGGAGATGCCGTTTTTAAAAGTGGTCAAGGGCCAGGTACTAAGATTTGTTCCATTTAAACTATATAGAGGGTGTTTCTGTATGAACATTCTGTGAATGAGATCTTCCCAAAGCATTATGGGTCTTATTTTTTAATTGTTATTGTGTACTAATATCATACATTCTATGAAGATTTTATTTATTATAAGCTATTTTAACTATATACAGGCCAAAAAACTTGTTCTCAATCAATGAGGGCCAATATTTTTAACTGGCAGAAAAGTTAACTTTATGAGCAATTTTGTACTTCATCTACCAGTAAACAGCTGGTTATCTACTAAATACATATACAATGGTGGCCCTCAGTGATTTTTGATATGTACCGTATATGCCCGATAGTAACCGCTCGGGTTGGCTAGATTTTCAGGTCTGGTTATTGGTTACCAGCTTATTTTCGGGACACGTTTTCTACCATTCATTCACAGTCACTTGTCATTCGTCCACTTCGTCAGTTTTGTTTGTAAGGTTATGACTTGTGTTGTGAGCTTTGAATAAAGAACAACATGCTTCACGATTTTTTTCAAAGTTTCAAACAGCAAACGTTAATATTTACTTCAACCCACAGAATTCAAACTTCAACCATAACATAACTATTAGAATCTTGTCTATGATCTTAAGATTACCGCTATAACCGATACAAATCGTCGGTTGTTCTGGTGACAGATTTCAGTTAACCAGCTTTCAGGATCGCTGTCCCGTAAACATGTAATTCTGTAAATCTGACATATACGGGACAGGATTTCAGTAACCGGGTTAACCATGGTGATTTACGGTACATATGGTTTGTGGAATTGGACATGTGCTGGAAGTACTGTTGCAATTCAAGTATTGATTCATGTATGAGGCTACTTCAATTCAACTACATGCGCCAATTAACTACGGATTCAATTGATCTACTTTTTTTTATTTGTAAATAACAATAAAAAGTCAATTTTTTTTCATTCAGTTTTCTATCAATCTGAATATACATTCTATGAGCTAATTATATGTATGTAATATGCAGGTTCGGAAAAGACAGTCGTTAAAATGCCAAACCCGGTGTTAATCTAACGAGGGTCAGAATAAAATGGACCAGTGCAAGAATCAAAATCACAGCTCAGTAACATATCGAATAAAAGACTGTTCCCTTGCAATGGCAGGTTAAAAATGTGTGGTGGGAGATGTAGTCCAAGATACGCAAGCAAAGAAAGCGCTTGCTGTCTTGGCAGTAGCTCTCCAAATAGAAGATACGTTAGACCATATGAAAATGAAGATTACTCGTTAATCGAAATGGTTAGTGTAAAAGAGAAAAATCGAATATTAAAATGGTATGTTGGTAGTCAATCAATTCAAGAGACAATAATTTTTGTTTTTCATTTTCTTACAATTGAAGAATTTATTTTATTTTCAAACCAATTATGGCGAAAAGAACCTATGTACTCATTTCCACAGAGAAAATTATTTGAGTCATTCATTGTGGTAAATTAATTCCTCTCATATGGAACAAAATTCTTGTATTAATTTTCAACTGATATGGGTCTCACTCACCTCCCGTCTGGAGAGCTGCTGTCTACTGGCAAGCGCTTCCTTCGATGGCGTATCATGATCTGCTGTAGCCCCCACCACACATTTTTAACCTGCATGTGCAAGAGAAGAGTCGTTTATTCGATATGTAACCGCGCTGTGATTTTGATTCTTGCACTGGTCCATTCTATTCTGACCCTCGTTAGATTAACACTGGGTTTCGCATTTTATTGACTGTCTTTTCCAAACCTGTATAAAATATCCTTTAAAAGGGTTACCTCCATTGAGAGAATATCATTATTGCGTAAGGTCAGCTGGCCATTGTTTTTTTAGTCCTCTTGGATGGTTGTCATTTAATAGTGGTTGCAGTAAAGCATATGCGTGTTCGACTCATTTCGTATGGTGATTTTAACTTCAGTTTTTTAGTACCTCTTGAATTAGAAATATTTCAAGATCTTCGTGCAATGTTTGATTGGTTACATACCATGGTGCATTGACCATCAGTCTCAGTACTTTTGACCGACTTCTCTGTATATTATTTATGTTCGATTTGCCTGTGCATCCCCAAATTTTTGTTCCATTTGTCAAAATTGCTCTTATGACTGATTTGTATGATAATTTTTTATATTTTAGTGATAGGTTCGACTTCCTTTCCATGAGCCAGTACATTTGCTTGATGTTAAGCTCTATTTGTTTTTTTTTCTTTTTGTATACAGGTTTGGAAAAGACAGTCGGTAACATGCGAAACCCAGTGTTAATCTAATAAGGGTCAGAATAGAATGGACCTGTACAAGAATCAAAATTACAGCACGGTAGGTAACATATCGAATAAACCACTGTTCTCTTGCAACATATGTAAATTACATTTCGATATTTTTGAATAAGGGTTGAAGAAATATTTCCGAGAAGGTTGGCGCTGATTCACAACAATTCTTACGTTATCACAGAGATTAATTTTCACTTAACTCAATAGAGTAGGTTCTTTATTCAAAGCACTTATTAATACTTATCATTTAGGGGAGAAGAATCTAAAACTCACAAAAAACGGCCAAAATCTTCAATCCGAGTACTTCCTGGCAATACCACTCTTTTCTAGAAAAACAATCAAGTATCAAATGATGAATATTGAAATATATATTAACTATAAATATTCCGGATAAATCTTTCAAAGATAATAAGACAGTTCACTGAATGAAGTTCATAAAATAGTACCAGAGAGTACCAGTTGTCTCTGGTAGTACTTCACAATGCTAGTAGAGTATTCACATGAATCAAATTATTCATCTTCTGATACTGCGAATGAATCGTAGATCTATCTACAGAATAAACGAGTGATATATACAGTGCGCTTCAAAATGATGGAACAAATTAATTTTCTCAGAAGAAAAATATTTGGCAATAAAATCCTGAAACAGGTCAATTTTTGTTTCACTTTTGCCAAATTTTTATGCATTTTTGAAGGATTTTTGTTGCGCCCTGTGCCATCCCAATCAACCCTCTAAATTTTTTGAATAGGGAAAGTGGGTCATGTGGTACTTTTTTGGCAAGGTCTTTGTATCTTCTTTACAGGCGTGCAGAAATTTTCAAGAAAAAAAATATTTTTTTTGAAAAATTAGTTACTTCAACGGGGTTTTCAGTATATGTGCACTTTGTCATGGCTCATTTACTTTGAGACGATGGTACCTGATGAAATTTGTCACCGAATGAAAGTCGACCATTACAGTTTTGTTCATGCACAACTTTCAACCCCTACGAACCCTTTAATGGAGAAAAAAATGGAGTGACATTGGAAATTTATTTCGGCATTGAAGTACCACATGGAGAATCATTGTGTGCATTACAAGATAAAATGAATTGAATGTTCAAAATGACCACCATCATTCGGTGACAAATTTCAACAGGTACCATCATCTCAAAGTAAATGAGCCATGACAAAGTGCACATACTGAAACCTTTTGAAGTAACTAATTCTTCTTCAAAAAAAAAAAAAATTTTTTTCCTTGAAAATTTCTGCACGCCTGTAAAGAAGATACAAAGACCTTGCCAAAAAAGTACCACATGACCTGCTTTCCCTATTCAAAAAATTTAGAGGGTTGATGGGGATGGCACAGGGCGCAACAAAAATCCTTCAAAAATGCATAAAAATTTGGTAAAAGTGAAACAAAAAATTGACCTGTTTCAGGATTTTGTTACCAAATGTTTTTCTCCTGGGAAAATGAATTTGTTCCATAATTTTGGCGCGCACTGTATATTGTACAGTTAATTCGAATAGAATATTGTTATTCTATGTCTATCCCTCGCACATTCTATGTTCGACGACTTGTTTTTGAATGGGTTCGAAAATAAATCAGATTCTATGATTGATCAAAGATTAAAAAAATAATAATTCGTAGCGTAGATAATTCAATCTTTAATCTCAATTTTCCAGGTTCCCTAAACTACTTTATTGCATCCAAATCAAATAACGATGCAAGTTTTTCTGATTAGAAGTGGGATATCTGTACGACGACGACGATCATTAACTTTTTTCTGTTAAATGCGCGCATGTGCTGTTACATCGAAATCGGCCATTTTGTTGCCGTGCTTTTTCGATAACTATCGATTGACGGAGATTTTTGACAAAAGTTAGTTTTTTATTAAAATAAAGAGTGAAAAATATCATTGTAATATGAATTCAGACGAGGAAACCAAAGGTGAGCTATTTTAACATTGAAAAGTTTCAGATTCCTTGATGTGAAGCATTTAATGCATTTTCCAATTTGCTTGTAATTATTGTATTTTTGTAGTTCCTCCGAGAAGAACAAGGAGTTCAGCAAAAACAGCAAGTAGTCCTCAAGCAGTAACACCTAAGGTAACTAAACGAACTAAAAAGAAGGTTGTAGTTATGGAAGTAGAAGTTTCGGATGAAGAAGTTGTTTCCGAAGGTGAAGTGACCCTGAAAGTTAGTTCTGAAAGTAATACGGTTCAAATAAAAGAAGAGCATGTAAAAGAGACTAACAATACTGCGGAAATTGAGGTAAATATTCCTCTTTATATTATTACTAAGTGTCCGATGATTTCAGAAATAAGTTTTATCTTAACCTAATTGTCTTTGGTTTTACATTAATGTGACTGTTTAGTGAGTATAAAGAACATAGTATGGTAAACCTAAAAATTTTGAAGTCCAGCAGATAATGATCCTGTAGTTGGCTTGTTATATTCAATTCGGTCTCCTGAATACAAATCTGCAATTAAAACTTAGCGCTCTCACTTCGTTTTGAAGATATTGGCTCCTAAAGTTCCAAAATGTCACATCTTCATTTCGCATTTTCCACCTTAAAAACCTTTCATCCCTTTCCTTTTATAGATCACAAAGCACCTTTGAACTTTTACACTATTATAAGTAATGCTTTTTTGTGAGAATATCAATTATTTCATTGAAAGTAATCGTGAATATCTGACAACCATTTAACCTCATATTTTGGTAGATGTCCCTCATACTTGATCATACTTAAAGTTAAGTTTGGCATCAGGCCCAATTCCGTTCCGATAGTGGTCATGTATAATGGTCCCATGCGCTTTGACAGTTTATCGGAAAATATAAGATGAAATTTATGGTATGCGTTCAGTTGATCTGGTTCAACGGATATTTCTGATCTCAATTTATTCGTTATACAAGCATAAAAAAGAAACAAATACAAAATGATAAATTTTCAGTAGGTACTTTTTCTATAGCGTTCTAAATTATTTCGGAGAATCTCTTGCATATCGTAAAGATTTCCATAAGTTTTTGACAGAATCTTAAAAAATGCCAAACAACATAATATTCCTAATATATTAGTTGAGTTCCGATATTCCTGGCCAGTACTGGCCAGTATCAGTAATTTCGGAACGCTTCGTACTGATACAAACAGTTACCAAAGCAGTGCCAGTAAAATCAACTGTCAAAATTTACTGGCCAGTACTGGCCAGCAATATCGGAACTCAACTAATATATGACAGTTTGACAATCGAGAATAAGGTTTCAGGAAAGTTCTATATGCAGTTCTGAATCAAAATACAGTTTAACATATTCAAAATATATAATTTTTTTCAAATCCATTTCGTAGAATTCCGACCATTGTTCCTCAATAATAGATAGGCATTTAAGAAACACTTTAACACACCATGTGGTTACTAGATAATTGAATATTTTTGGAAATTGAAACCCAAGTGATTGTTCATAAAAATACAATCTAATAAAATTAAACAGGTTCCAGTAAGCGGAATGAATTAATATGTCAACTCCCCATCATTCGTTGGTAGCTACTAAAGGATATAATACCTTTTGAGTTATAGAATAAGTGCATATTATCATCATTGAACCATTTTAACCAATAATACCATTCATCTTTATTAGACCTTATTCAAATTTCTCGCTATTTATTGTCATTTACCCCAAAGATGAAACTGCGGCGATGCCAAACTTCACATGAATAGAATTCGAATTCAGTTTAATTTGAGGTTAAATGGTGTTTTGACATTTTCGATAATTTTCAATGAAATAACAACAAAGATTATTTATTTCTGACCCTAAATCAGTACAAAAATACCTGCCAAAGGGCCTATTTAACATAAAAATTTTTTTATCCTTAAAAACAAAATTTAACATTTTAATAATTTATTAATGAATAAAAGTCCTACAATACAAGTCTTTATTTCTTCAGGAATTCTTTAAGGTTATGGCTCATAGTTCAGAAGTGGGGGTATAATAGTCCAACGAGTAAACAACTTTTTAGGCTTCGTTCTGCATACGATATAGTTTCTTCAGTAAATATTTAGATGCATTGCCCCAGCATACTATCAAACTCAAAATAGGGCTCTATGAAACCATTGTACAAAGTTTTTCGAGTTTTAAAATTAAGCATTGAATATTATCGCGAGAAAGTGCTACTTATAATTGTAAAAAGGTTCAAAGGTGATTTGTGATCTATGAAAGGGAAATGATGAAAGGTTGTTAGGGTGGAAAATGTGAACTGAAGACGTGACATTTTGGAACTTAGGGAGTCCATATTTTTTAAACTAAGTGAGAGCGCCACGTATTGATTGCAGATTTGTATTCAGGAGACCAACGGAATATAACAAGCCAAAAACTGGATCAATATCTGCTGGCCCTTGAAATTTTAAGGTTTACCCATATTATAAGTATTTCGTTGCTTTTTGTTTGTTTAGAATATTCAGAGGGGTATTTAGAGTATCTTTAACATGTTATTGCACAAGTTTCTTGGAAAATTCTGAAACTTTTTGTATTGAATGCAGTCAATCCTGGGTGTAGCTATGGGGTTTGGGCAGCAGTTGTCACTATTAACTATTGTTTCAAAAATTAATGGTGCGGTACTTAGGGTGTTGTTACAGCACAGTGCACAGTCACAAAGTCTATGGAAATCACATCCAGTATGCTAATTTGCACAGGCTTTAAGCGTCTGAAGGGTTTTCATTAAACCTAGGATAAACAGCAAAACAAATGGTTGTGTGGACTTCTGTATATGATAAATATTTTGTAGGAAAATAGTAAAGATACAGCCAAAGAGCAGAAAGCAGATGATACTGTTGAAAATGGAGGAAATTCTGATACCACAGCTATGGAAGTTGAGACCATAAAACCAAAAGAAGAACTTTGTGAAAAAATGGATGTGGATGAAACTGATGCAGAAAAAACTGAAGTTTTGATCGAATCAGAAAGTAATGTTTCTGTCGATACAGAGCAGAACAAAGTTGAAGATGAAGAACCCATAAAAAATGACACAGTTGTTGAATCAGATGTTAAATTTGAGTTGATGAATGAAGTTGAAACTGCTGATCTCAATGAGAAGATTGAAGTTGAAGATATAAAACTTGGTGAGAAGAATGAAGTTGAAACTATAAAACTTGATGTAAAAAATGAAGTATCCACACAACTTGATGAGGAGAAGGAAGATGTAACCACAAAACTTGATGAGAAGAATGAAGCAACTTCAAAGCATGATGAGAAGAAGGAAGATCAAACTGAAGAAACAAAGGCAGTCAGTGAAGATAACAAAGATTCAGAATCACAACCAAAAGAAGGGACTAAAATTGAGGTAACTTTTTGTAGTGTAGAATTCCTGATCAGACTATAACATTAATTTTTTAGAACGGAAATGATCCAGATACTGAAAATATATCTGAAGATGAGTTACCTACTGTGCAAGCTGTGAAGGTTCCTGAAACTGAAGAAGTATCTGATGAAGAATTGCCAGGGCCTAAAAGGGCAGAGCTACCAGCTGATACAGAGGTGATATATTGAAACATTCACATTATATTATCATTTACACTTATTTGTAAATATTCTAATGAGTTCATGTTATTTTTTTTAATTATGTGTTCTGATGTAATAGGTTGTTTCTGAAGATGAACTCCCAACTGTTAAAAAAGAAGGGAAAAGGAAATTGACAGAAGGGGAGTATGATCCAGGTTCTCCTACATCAGAGGCTGAAGTTACAACTAAAAAATTTAAGGAAGACAAAGAAGTTGAAAAAGATAAAGAAGAAAAGATCTCCAAGCCAAAGAAACTGCCTGAATTAGATAAATTCTGGAAAGCAGTGAATGATGATCCAACAGATTTTACTGGATGGACCTACTTGCTGCAGTATGTTGACCAAGAGGTATGTTCAAAATTCAACTAAGTTTTCACATTTGAATTTCAATGGGAATCTGTAATTTTCTTTCTCCATACTTGCAAATATTATAATTGGGTTTAATTGAAACTAGGTTGTAAAGTGCCCTTCTTGAATACTTGATTAGGATTTTAATTCCGATTATATCACTAAAAATATAAACAGAAGGTTTTGAAAATTTTATAATGGCGTTTATGTGGTATTGCTGAATTGGATATATTAAGAATTCTTTTAGGAGGTATGGAAATTCAAAATGAAATAAAACGCCTAAAAATAAATTTCATTATCATGGTAATAGCTATGTTCGCGGGTCCGATTCTGAACCAGTTCCGTACCAAGGCATGCGTGCTTTGAAGAAGAGCGTTCGTACTTCGCACAATTCCGAATAGTAGTTACGGTTCTTCCTAGGTCTGTGTTCATGGTTTACATCGATTGTGTACCAGGCCGATTCCGAAACGGTCCTAGCAGTTCCCGCACTGTTGGAAGAACTAGTGGTTCAAGATTGGTTTTATTCTAACATAACCAAGTTTGGGCGACAAATCAGTGTATATATGCTTATTGAATCATTTAAACCACTCCGTAATATGAATACCGAATTCAACTTTGTGCAAAATTTCGTGATGGTCGTGTCATTAGAACATTTGAGAAAAAAAATTTTTTTCAAATATTTAATATTCTGTGATCTTCTGATCATATTATATTCATGAAATTCTGTATGAACCTTCGAACTGCCATTTTTCGATAAAGCATTGGATTTCAATCCGATCTAATCTGTATTTTCGGAAATATTAGGAAAATAAAATTTTGAATGGGTATATCTGCGAAATAATTGGGTGGTTTTTAGTCATTCACGAATTCGGCTTTTGTAATTAAGGTCGAAACCTACTCTCCGAATATTGAGTTTCTAAGGTGTTTCTTTGGGAAGTTATTGTGTTTACGGTCGGCCGTTAGATTATAACTCGAAAAGTACAAAAATTGGGTAACATACTTCAATTTTGGATACCCCCAGGAATGAGGAATGTAAAAAAAATTAGGCGTAATAGGGAAGTCCAATTTTCGACCACTTTTTCGAACAACTGAGGTTGTATATCGGAAAAAACGTGGCAAATGTTGGCTTCTAAGTGGTCTAACGTCTAGTTTATCTGCGAAGACGTGTGACTTCACATACCCCCAAAGAAAGTAATCCATAGGTGGGAGATCACATGATCGTGGAGCCCAGCTTACAGGTTCCTTACGTGAACTTATGCGCTCTTCGAAAGATTCCCGCAATAAATTGAGGGTGTCGGGTGCTGTGTGGCAGGTTGCACCATCTTGTTTAAACCACAGCACTGCCACATCAATACCATTCAACTGGGAACAAAAAAGTCGGCACTCATGGATCTGAAGCGCTCTCCATTGACAGTAACATTCTAGCCTGTATAATCTTTAAAAAATACGGACCAATAATTCCACCTGCCCATAAAGCGCACCAAACAGTGACTTTTAATGGATGTAAAAGCGTCTCAATGAAAACATGAGTTTTCCTCACTCCGAATTCGGCAATTTTGTATAATGTCGTAGCCCTTCAACCAAAAAATGAGTCTCATCGGTAAACGAAATTTTTCATTGAATAAGTGAGTCGAGATGAATATTGTTTTCGGCCAATTCACAGAAATAATGGTCACGCGGTTTCAGCCCATGCACAAGTTGTATCGTGTAAGCGTGCAGTTCAAGATCTTTCTTCAGAATCTTTCACAAGGTGGATTTGCTCAGCTTTAATTGCTGTGTACAATGGCGAATCGACTCATTCGGGTCCTCTTCAACATTACGCTACACAGCAGCAAAAACTTCTTCTGTGCTCACAGTACGGCGTCTTTGTGGATGCCTATTATCAACTAGAGTGTGCGTGGTATGGAAACGATCCAATAATTTCCGAATAACTTGCTCGGATGGACGATTATGTCGATTGTGAAATGGTCCTAGAGCACGGTAAGTTTGGCGAACGGAACCATGGTTTTCAAAATCACTGCATAATTTGCAAGTGTTGTTACGAAGTTGGTCGATTCAGGTTAGAGCGCTAGCCTCATGATCGAAAGGTCTGGGGTTCAAGCCCGTGGCCGGGAAAGAATTTTTCCGGGTTTCAGGGGACCGTCCAACCATTCGCTGTTGGGTAAACAATTAACAGTGCTATTCCTAACGTGGCGCAAGGAATTAGTAACAAAGCCTACACAGTACACACCTGGTCTCCGAACTCGCACAAGCATTAGCTTCTGAGGGGTTCCGCAGCGGAACCTAGGAGAATCAGCAACAATACAATATATTCATATAGCAGCTGCAGTCCAGTACCCCATGATCGTAAGGTCTGGAGTTCTAGCCCTTAGCCGGAATAGCATTTTACCGGTTTACAGTGAACCGTTCAACCATTTGCTGTTGGGTAAACAATTCTACAGTGCTGTTCCTGGCGTGGCGTAAGGAATCAGTAACAAAGCCTACACAGAACACACCAGATCTCCTAACTCGCACAAGCATTAGCTTCTGAAGGGTTCTGCTATGGAATGGTGATTACTTGGATGTTAACAAGAATAATCCTTTTCTGAGATACAGGGCATTGAAGTTTGATTTCTTTTAAAGACTATTTCCCTTGGAACTTTTGCATTTTTCAAGATATTCAACTGGAATTTGGTTGAAGACTAACATCATTGCCTATAGATTTTCACATCAGTTGGCATGTCATAGGATGTAAACCTCGAAGTGTATTGTCTACTAATAGACGACTTCGGCCCAAGTTGCCAACCCACAATTTACTTAGCAAGTTTACTTTCACTGGGGAACGGGAATTTCAGGACAAATTCGACATGATAAGGTTCGCATTATTTATAAATAACCGTAAAACATGCCTCGGCTCTTCAAACCAGATAATTCCTTCCAAATATAGGTTTTTGTAAAGATCGTCCCCGATTGACTGAAAATTGAGTTGGGATTCCTGATTTCATGCAAACAATGTCAATTTTCATAGGATACGTTCCGAAAATCAACTCTATTGTTTCATTTGCCGATTTTCTGCTCCGTAAATATGAAATATTCGGATGGTTCCTGGAACAAGCGCGTGAAAAAGGTTATTTACGGAATCTGGTTGATGAAAATGCGGTCGATTTACTGTCACCAGAACGATATTCTGTGGTAAATATCCATAGCATAGAACAATCTATGTTTACTTTAGGTTTGTTTTTGTAAATTTCAGCCAATCGGGGATGATCTTAACAAAAACCTATATTTGGAAGGAATTATCTGGTTTGAAGAGCCGAGGCATGTTTTACGGTTATTTATAAATAATGCGAACCTTATCATGTCGAATTTGTCCTGAAATTCCCGTTCCCCAGTGAAGGTAAACTTGCTAAGTAAATTGTGGGTTGGCAACTTGGGCCGAAGTCGTCTATTTCAGCTGAATATTTTCAGATAAAGGAAAAAATTCACACTTCAACAGACTATCTTGAATTTCAAGCATTTTCTGACCGACCCAATGTAATGGGACTTATATTCTCAATATCCTTCAAATAATTGTTCCTCTAGGCTTGTGCTTCCACTCAAGGAGCATTGAATACCTGTTGGATCATTCAAATATTTCAACCTTTTCTGAATTGGACCTCTGTAATTAAGCTCCAATCCTTCTCTAGAAATGTAAAGTTTCTTCCAAGAGTTATTGTGTTAAGTTCTGTGATACCAATATTTCCTTAAATATGTAACTAATTGAGTTGAAATCTAGTACTTGGTTGAGAAACGAGTAATTCGAGGTGGATTCAAAATTTCGCCAGAATCACAAGATCTTGAAATTGTTTTCATCAGGATTTGTACAAGTGTGCAAAAGCTTCTAATTTCATTTGAGTGCTCAGTTCTAAAGGTTATTTATAAACATATCTCTAATCTATCACTGTAGCTGTGCATGGAAACTCTAGCAGGATGTCTGTGCTTACATCATTAGCTTACACATTTCTGATCACTCAGCACAGACTATAACTGTTATGGCTCCAAGAACTGAGAGAATTTTCATTTGGAAAAGGCTATATTCGGCACAAAATCTGGAGAAACTAAGAACGAATTTGAGAACCCAAAACTGGTGATTTTTGCTAGGTATAGATGATGTTAATGAGCAATTCAACTGGTTTCACAACATTTTTTTACAGCATTTAAATCAAGCTTGTCCGCTCAAAAAGGTTCCAATACACAGGAAACATAAGCATAAGAACCCTGGCACAAAGCAAATGAAAGATAAATTAGACATTCTCTTAGTATGTAGTAGAACAGATAGCAGATTTCAGGATCAGTACAATAAAGCCAAATATGAATATGACAGAATACTTCTACAAAATAAAAGAGAGGTATATCAAGAGATAATAGAGAGATCAGACAACAAAAGCAAGGCAATATGGTCAGTTGTAAACTCCATCAAAACTGATTCGGGAAAAAATTTTTTCCCTATGAAAGGCAATCTTCTGGAGATCTCGAACAAACTCGAACTCGAACTACTTTACAAACCATGCCCTGGATATAACAAAAAACAACCCATTTAAAAATCAAAGAGAAAGAATTAAAACTCACGTTAATGAATCAATGTATTTGAAACCTGTTAGTATACAAGAACTTGAAAATATCATAAAATCTTTGAAAAATAAACAAACAAGTGGAGTTGATGGTGTGTCCAATTACATTATAAAGCAAACTTTGAGTGATATTCTGGAGCCTCTAGGAATGGTGCTGAATAATTCCATAAAGAAAGGAATATTTCCCGACAGACTGAAGCAAGCCATAGTTAGACCCATTTTCAAGAAGGGAGATGTGAATGAGTTTGGAAACTACAGACCAATCAGTATTTTACCATCCTTTTCAAAAGTATTTGAGCGGGCCATTTGTAACCAGATAATGGCATTCCTCATGAAGAACAGAATATTCAACAAAAATCAACATGGTTATTTGAAATGAAAATCAATCCAAACAGCAATTTTCAACTTTGTAAAGAAAATAACGGGTGCTTTTGAGGATGGAGAGCTGGCCCTGGGTCTATTTCTGGATCTATCGAAGGCTTATGATTGCCTCGATGCTGATAAGCTCTTGCACAAGCTGGAAAGCTATGGAATTATAGGACCAACACTGAATTGGATAACATCATATTTCAGGAAACGTACTCAGCTGGTGGAGATATTCTCAGATGGTAATAGGATAAGATCAGATACAGAAGAATTGAAACTTGGAGTGCCACAGGGGAGCATTGCAGGACCAATTTTTTTCATAGTATACCTGAATGATTACTGCTTGAGCTTTCATTGGAGTGAGGATAAAGTTGGTGCTGAGGACTATGTCGATGACAAGAATCTGCTTGTGATAGAATCTTTGTGGCCAGATTTCAAGATATTAGCAGAAGAAGTCCTACAATATACTGAAGAATGGTTTGCTCCAGGTTGGAGGTTCCCGAGCATATGACTCTGAATTGTAGCAAGTATGAAACTTCACAGAACACCAGATTCTTAGGCCTATACATCGATGAGGAACTGAATTGGAAACAACATATAGAACATCTGAGTAAGAAAATAGGACCATCCATTCATGCATTCAGGGTAATTGCCAAATATCTGAACACAAGAGTACTAAAGTCGGTCTATCATGCAACCATTGAGGCAAAGCTGAGATTTGGTATTGTATTCTATGGTTCAGGAAATGTTTCATCTGTGTTTATACTGCAGAAGAGAGCGATAAGGATAATGGAAAATTTAAAGCCCAGAGAATCATGTAGAGGACACTTCAAGAAGAATACACTTCAACAGTGTATGCATTGTACATTCAGGAATGTTTAATATTCCTTCATAAAAATCTGTTTTTCCAACATTTCAATCGCAAGAAGAACCATAACACAAGAACATTGGCATTCAATCAACCAAAACATAATCTGTCTACTACGCAAAGGCAAACAGAGTATAGATGTCTAAAACTTTTTAATAAACTGCCTAGGGATATACAAAGAATAGAAACTCTTAAACTTTTCAAGAAAGAAATTTTCAAGCTGCTGCTGAATATGGAACAATATAACATGGAGGAGTTTTTTGGAGGACATTAATCCTATTTTTTTAAATGACACTATTTCATTTCTTTTCTTGTTGTGTAAACATGAACTGTTTTGAAATAAAGAGCTTTCTTATCTTATCTTATCTTATATTTTTTCGGCTTGTAGAATGACATGGAAGCTGCAAGGGAGGCTTATGATGCATTCTTGTCGCATTATCCGTACTGTTATGGATACTGGAGAAAGTATGCCGACTATGAGAAGCGAAAAGGCAACAAAAAGAAGTGTGAGGAGGTATGTATGGTTTGTAAAGAATACAATTATCATATTACATTCACTTACATAATTGTTTTGCAATCCCTACAGCTTGGCGCAGTGGCTGACTGTTACAAATTACGCGGATACTATGTTATTGTTGTGAATCCAATACTGCAATATTTTTTATATGTTAATTATGTTGTTATTCATTTATATATTCTATACTATATTTACATTTTGAGTTATAAATTATATGATATTGATGATATTAACTATGTAGTGAAGTAAACTTACATGTAAATTGTTCTGCGCCGAGTCAGTCATGAAAGTAAAACCATGCGGAGAACAGCAAGGCCACATCGCTGGAGTTGATTCTGGCAGACCAAATGTAAGAAAATAAATACTTCACGTGAAATAGGAATACATGAATACATCTTTTAAATCAAAATTTAGAATAAGGCATCCTAAATACATATTTTTCCAGGTAGAATAGTGCTTATTTATTTGCCTTTTCAGCAAGCAAATATGCACTCCCTAGTATTCTCTAACATATTACTAGTAATTTCTGATTATAAAGGTTTTCGAGAGAGGACTGAAGGCAATACCATTGTCAGTGGACCTCTGGATTCATTATCTCAACTATGTGAAAAGCAGCAGACAAGACGATGAGGACTATGTTAGGTCGCAGTTTGAGAGGGCAATTTCTGCTTGCGGTTTGGAGTTTCGATCTGATCGTCTTTGGGACTCTTATGTTAGATGGGAAACGGAGGGTAAACGGTTACAGAGAATTACCGCCATCTACGATAAACTTTTATCCACACCAACCCAGGGATATACTGCCCATTTCGAAAGGTATGTACCTTACCTAGAGGAGTTCAATAAGGCCATATTTTTACACTTCCATATCTAACTGAAACATTTATGAATTCAATTCGTGCAGTCCTATTCATAAACCTTCTACTGAAAAAAACTGATCTCCTTGTGGTGGCAGTTTTTCAAATTTGTGGAGGTGCCTCTTGTCCCTTTCTTAATGGGCACATACGAAACCGCAGATGGAAGATTGAAAAAAGAGTTAAAAGAATCATCCTGTCAATTCAATTTCTTGATTATGGAACGCAAAAAAGACAACAATAGAGCGCTGGATTGAAATTATCGTACACAGCTAATGGTCTTTAACTCTCTTGATGCTATATGCAGGTAGAGTGTTCAAGTTGCACATTGATTTCAACTATGGATTCCCCTCATTGAATAAGGTATTTATTTACAATTTTTCCAGATTCAGCTCAGGTAAAAAGATTCCAGTTTGGGTAAGGCAAAAAAACAGGTTTTCATTTGTAGGTGTGACATGTTTTTTTCCCAATTATGGTGTTAAGTTTTCTATATCTATGACTCATTTTCTTCAGCAATCACTTTTTTTCCTAGTTTAGAATAAATCATTTCACCTCATAATTTCTTCTGAAAAGCCTAGTTTTCCAAATATCCAACGTTGAATGTTGTAAATTCTCATGAAAATTCGAGAAGTTTCACTATTTTTGTGGAAACACCCCTGAGCTAGTAGGTCGTGAATGAAGCTCTACCTACTTTCCTTTGGACCACCTTTTGGACTAATAGAACGAGTTATTTTCACTTTTGTGACCAGATCCCAGATTACAAATACATACCGAACTCTCGAACACGACGTACGAATTCATTTCTTAGGAGTCGAATGCTGATGAAACAACGAGCGAGAGGTCCGAGAGAGAGAGAGACAGAGATACTGAACAGACAAGAGACAGATTACAGACGTTCAAGAGCGGATTCATGGGGATGGTAAAGGAGGTAATAGGTCTCTTGCATGAATTTTTTTTATCATTGGAATCAAATATTCTAACCATAAGAACACTGAAAAACTTTATCCGCCATCAAAAATTTAAATGGTTAACGAGAAAATGCCCTTTTAAATTTGGCTCCGCATATCGGTTGTTTAAACGGACGAAGCTTCGCGGTTTCCGTGACGTCTGGGGATATATCGACTCTCTCCCTTTTCTCGTACACTTTTCTGTCTAGCAAGCCAATAGACAGCGTCGAGCTGTATCGATCGGGGCATCGTGGAATTAACGAGTGACGTAGGAGGCGAACTACCGCGTTTCACCCACTTTGGTTTTGCGTCCCGATTTGACGATTTTTAATACCGAATTATTCGAAATTCGCGAATTGTTGGAGTGTGAGATATCATACATTATGATTTTGTATCGATATAGAATGAGAAAAACATGCTAATATGATAATTCGTGTTACATGCAAGAGACCTATTACCTCCAGGGAAACATGAAAAGTACAGGGAATAGTCGGAATAGAACAAAAGATATATTAATCCCACCCAAAAACTACAACAAGTTTTACCAGAATCCCCTCGTCAAAAAAAAAAGAAACTGGAAGCTAAATCCGCCCTTGTAGACGTTAAAATTTTTTTGGAATGTGGGGCGATATCATAGACAAGATCACAATACAAATACCTGGTATGCTATTAGGCATGGAGAGAGATATCTGACTTGTACAAGATGACTGAAGCTAGATAAAATCGAGCATTTACCTAGGGAATCTCGAGGCAAATGACATCTTCTTGGTATTAAATTGGAATTGAAGAGAAAAGTTTTTAAAGTTGGTGACTATTATTTGGATATGATTAATTGATAACAATATTGAATAAATTACTCTTTCTCTTTTAAATTCCCTTGGGCAGCTGGTTTCAGGACGGTATCTTCAGCTCCAAATGATTTATTCTTAAACTGCATGCAGACACGCGTGCTGAGCGGGTATTGAGTCATTTCAGTTCGGCTGCCTCACAGAATGGATGTATGGTGAAATTTATCGTTTCCCCCCTTTTTTTATTTCCTTGTACAATTAATGGCACAATACGAAGTTACCATTATTCATTTACCAGTTAGTAGATTCAAAATGAAAGAACTCAAATTCTATTCTGAAAGCTTACGAAAATAAAAAAAACACGAAAATTATATCTTATATACAGTCTTTATACTCTAATAATGGAATAACACAACATACTTTGATAATGGAGTAACACAAAATCTGATTTGAAATACTTCCGAGAATCCGAATATAACTCGAAAGTTTGGAAAAAAAATTATATCGAACTGATCTGTCTTGTTTTTGCCGTATTCTATGGTATTGCCCAAACTGGTCCCATACTCGTCACCTCGGTTCCTCTCTAAGCCATGTCCATATAGTTTTAAAAGTTTATGACTGTTGGGAAAATTGTTCGAGGATCAGGATAACTATAGAATTTTCAACATGAGAATGGGCGAATCAAATGGACGCTGAAAAATCAAGTGGAAGATCAGTGTTTCAGTAGTCAAGTGTTGTAAAATAGTTTAATTACAATAATGCTGCAATAACCCAAATTCTAAGAACTATGTAAGAGCCTGTATTACAAAAACGCAGGAAAGTCATTTTTAACCTAATGGGTGCTTCATCCATTGGTTATCTTTCAAAATAGTTTTATAATACCGACCCTAAATGAGATATCAGTAAGATTTGTCTGTGTTGAACCTGAGGCGAATCTATGGTTAAAATTAATGTACAACTTGAGAGCAAACAATACCTCCAATATAACAGGGTGACTTTTGGAGGCCAAAGTTCGTGTTTTTAAAAAAAAATTGGGTTCAAATGGTTTAAAATTGTAAGAATGCGCAATATTGCCACTTTTTTATATTCAATAATTTTCGGGAAAATAACTGAAATTGAGTGAAAAATGGAAAAATATCTAACATTGCGTATTTTCATAAAAGAATCAAGTATATCCCAAAAAAATTCAAAAAATAATCACTGAAGCTTGCAGAACAAAACCCCACCCCGTTTTTTCCTATTAACGTAGAAATTTCTCGGAATTCTAATATTTCTCACGGCTATTGGCAACGTTAGAGCATGCAAACCGATCTAATAATTAAATATTATTAGATCATTGATGCAAAGAGTAAGTAGGTGTCTGACCTTGAGATATTCACAAGGTTTAATGAAACTTGATAGCTGTGTTACGAAAGCCGTAATTTACCAACACTTGGTAGTGTTAGATGTTCAAGACTCACTCTGTATGGATTTCAATCGATCTAATCTGTATTTTTGGAAATATTGGGAAAATAAAATTTTGAATGGGTATATCTACGGAATCATTGGGCGAATTTTACCCATTCACGAATTCGACCTTCGTAATTAAGCCCCAAACCTTCTCTACAAATATCGAGTTTCTAAGTCGTTTCTTCCGGATATTATTGTGTTTACGGTCGGCCTAATGGCCAACTGCGAACACAATAACACGTGTCGGGTCGCATCAACGGAATTCAGCCAACAGTCGTTATTTAGAGAAGCTTGTATTTGATAGATTCACCAATGGATAGCTCTGAAGACGAATTATCTATTTTCAAAATTTTATTTGAAAAGGTACAGAATAGATTACTTAGGAATCAGGATGTATGTAAGAGTATTAAGTTATGTGGTGAAATAATTCGACAGGAAGTTGTTAAGTACTACGTATTTTTAACAAAGACTCTATCGTTTGGTTAAATTAGACTACTACATTTATTTACAAAAACCTGAAAGAAGAATAAACCTAACAAGCATTTCTCAATTGTGTCGGCAACCAACCAACTTTATGAAAGAATGAAGTATGTGTAACTGAATCCAACTATAGAGTATTTGATGAAAATATGTAGGACTTGACATCTCGCAAAAATGTTTTGACTATGACTACTTTTCATGAGTTCGGACTTGATGCATTTCTAGTCTAGACTCCAAGGCCTTCTTTATAAAAGTGAAAGGAGAAATAGGTCTTAGTATTACGTACAACTTGTGTATGCTTTGGCACTGATGCCGAATTATCTATAATGTTGTGTTCTAGTTTTCAGGAACACATTTCAACAAATCCCCCAAATAAGGTTTTGGAGGTGGATGAATTTCTGGCTCTGCGAAAAGAGGTAAAAAGCCTATTAAAACATGATACCTCAGACACTTCAGTGGATTCAGATGCACCACCTGGTGATGAAGATCTCAATAAATTGATTAGCACAGATGAAGAGACCAAATTGATAAGAGAAAGGATTATTTCTATCCGAAGGAAAATTTATAAAAACACTGTTGCTGCAGTATCAGCAAGATGGAACTTCGAAGAAGGGGTAAGTTTTAATTGCTATTATTAAAGGCAGTTTCCAAACGTGAAATAGTAACTATTTTTATTTCTTAAATACCCATGCTTGAAGTGTAGCACAGAAGAGGAACAACAGTCTTAAAACTTTGAGTTTATCGGAACCTTCATGAAATTATCAGGGTGACATGTTTCGGTAGTCTAGCTATACTACCATTTTCAAACTACATATTAAAATATTTTGGATGACTAATATCGGGAAATTCCAAGAATCGAGAGTGACATCTACAACACAAGAACAAATTACACAGGAACTGCTCCAAATCATGTTCTACTATCCTTCGCGAAATAATAGGACAAGGTATCAAATTTGAAGGTCTTTGTCTAGTGGGTACTAATTGGTTTCGTGCGTCGTTTGACATTTGTCATACGTTGGAGGTAAAACAAACCCACTTTCCCGCTTTGTTTATGTTATGAAGTACAGCATTTTCAACAATTTCAGGATAAATTTACAAGTTAAAATGGTTTATATTCATAGAATTGGTGAATTACTAAACCTGTGAGGCCAAGTTATTGTGTCGTTGTGAAATGCAACATAAATACACCGAGAGACCAAGGAATACACTCGCTTTGTTTACATTGGCGAAGAGCGATTATTTGGAGATTTTAGTGATTTTATTCATTTTACAAGTGAAATTTTGTGATAATGGATCTGATTAACTGATATTCAATCTCATATGATAATCGTTCCAAACGATATAAATGAAAATTGCAGTATTTATCCTTGTCTTCTAAAGCCTAGAGTTTCTACATCAGAGATAGCATTTATTATAGGTATAATTATTGAAAATGAAACAGTAAAATGTTTGGCTCATTAATTCCTGAAAATAAACAGCAGAATGAAATCCAACAAATGTATGGAATGGAAAAAACATGGGTTCCAGAGGACTTCTCAGTACTATTTCAAATAACGTTCTATGTTGCAAATTATCAAATTACTACAATATTGGTCTGCAGTTGCTATGTCAGTGCTATCATAATCTTCAATTATATATTTATTATACTAAATATATGTTACAAATAAAATAATTCATATGAAATTTTTTCCTTGAACACCGATTTCGATTCCTCCTCAAAAAATTCTTTACTAACCATATAAAATGCTTTTTTATCATGCAGATGCAACATTAGGGCTTTCATAATCTTTAATAATTGACAATAAGGTCAATTAGAAACATATTACAAACAACTAAATGTAGAAGTTCCATCCTTGAGTAGTCGAGCCACATCGGAACGTGTTCGGTTGAGAACAGAGAAAGTTATCTGGTTCATTATTATAAAATGCATGCAATATTTTGACAAATCTGTCACATAACGAATTGCCTTGATTGGCTTTATATAAAATATAGAGATGGGAGTGGTAACCAATCAGGATGGGTTTGTCATTCATAACGCCAGCTATTGTAGTGTCGAGAAGATATAATTCTTGAAATGTGTATAACAAACACGAAATATTCTTATCATACTTATCTCATCATGAGTCAACTTATTAAACAGAATAAATTAAATAGATAGACTAATATAATTCCTCAACTAGTGTGGAAATGCCTCCAACAAACTCTACCATAGTTTGTTACTTTGTCAGAACAGTTTTTTCAATTTATGGCGTGAATATAGGATGTTTGCCATCTCTGGGATAGTTCACATAGTATTCTATTTCTTCGAATACCAGATAAAACTTAGGGGAATGGGTCAAAAATGCAAATATTCAAATATAAAGTCTTCACTACAATATATCTGAAAAATCGGATTCCTTCGTCTCTCGGTGTATTTATGTTGTATTTAACAACGAAACAATAACTAGGCCTAGTTATTCACCAATTCTATCAATAGAAATCATTTTAACTTGTGAATTTATCCTGAAATTGTTGAAAATGCTGTACTTCATAACATAAACAAAGCGGGTAAGTGAGTTTGTTTTACCTCCAACGTATGGCAAATGTCAAACGACGCACGAAACCAATAATTTATAGGTGTCCTTTGGTGGTTGATAACCTTGTCTGCGGGAAGACCTGATCACTTCCAAAATGAAATTATCTGTAAATTATATCATCATACTAAAACATTCTATTTAATTATACTCCAAATAAAAACTAATCTATGGAAGTATTTCAATTAATTTCGCAACAGCAATAACAAAGACATTGCTGGCATTCATATGATGATTTTGCATTTGGTTTCCAGTGGCATGTGGCTACTGGTAACTCTGAAGTAATAATGCAGACTTCGCAAGGGCCAACTGAATAATGTGTTTATAATTAGATGTATGTTCTGTTTTTTTTTTATTCCTGATGTATTATAATCTCTGTTCCAGATTAAAAGACCATATTTCCACATTAAACAATTGGAAAGATGCCAACTGAAAAACTGGCAGGATTATTTGGATTTTGAAATACAACAAGGAGATAAGACTAGAACGATTGTTCTTTTTGAACGATGTCTGATTGCATGTGCTCTCTATGAAGAATTTTGGTTGAAGGTAATATTTAATTATTTTTATCATCTATTAGGAGGGGTATTAAATTGTTGTAAATTTCAGTTCATACATTATTTGAATACATTGAAAGATGATGATATCACTGCAAAAATGAGAGATGTTTACGAAAGGGCCTGCACAATACATCATCTCAAAAAGCCAAATCTTCATCTCCAGTGGGCCATATTTGAGGAATCCAATCAAAACGCTAATAGAGCAGCGGAGATTTTAGTTAATTTGGAGAAATGTGTTCCAAACCTCATTCAGATTGCCAGTAGAAGGATAGGTTTGGAAAGGCGAAGGGGTGACAATGAAAAATGTTGTCAGCTTTTTGAACATTACATAAATTCCTCCAAAAATAAGGTCACAACCAGCTACCATGCCATCAAATATTCCAGGTTCCAGCATAAAGTTATGAAGAACTATGATAAAGCTGTAGACATTTTGAAGAATACAATTGCTAAAGATCATAGTAATCCTCGATTATATTTACAATATGTAGATCTCATGATGCAGAAAGAAGGTGTTACTGAAAAGGAAATCGTCGACATATTTGATTCATTTCTGGATAGGGAAAGTGTAGATATTGATCAAAAAGTTCTTTTTGCACAGAGAAAATTGGAGTATCTGGAAGACTTCAGCAGTGATATCCAATCAATCCAAAAAGCCTTCGAAGAGTATCAGAAACACCTGAAACAGAGTAAAGATATCAGTCTGAAAAGGAAAGATAACAAAGGGTAAGGGTTTTCTATTTTTTTTTGTGTCATTTATTGAACATTTACAACCTACTTGTTTATAGTGTTAAGGGCCGGTATTATAAAACTTAACTGGAAGTTAACTTTAACTTTAACTGAAAGTTTTGACAGATATGTCCTAACATAACTGTCAAAACTGGGAGTTAAAGTTAAAGATAACTTCCAGTTAAGTTTTATAATACTGGCCCTAAGTAAATTGATGGTATTAAGGGCCGGTATTATAAACTTTAACTTTAACTGACAGATATGTTATTTAAGTTTTATAATACCGGCCCTAAGGGCCGGTATTATAAAACTTAACTGGAAGTTATCTTTAACTTTAACTGAAATTTTGACACTTATGTTAGGACAGATCTGTCAAAACTGTCAGTTAAAGTTAAGTTTTATGTTACCGGCCCTAAGAGCATGAAAGTTAAGTGTACTGCGACATTTCTACTTATTGTACACGAAACTAGTGGTGCTGTGGAAGCTCTTCAGGTCATATTTTTTTGAGACTTCTGTTGCCAGTGTTCTTCGGTGTATAGGTTCTAAATGAGGTTTGGGTGACTCTGCAATCGTTTTTGTTATCTTGTAGATGCAGATTTGATTATATCTATCACTATGGGATTTTTTCTGCATGAAGTCTTTGGTTCGTGACGTACCATGGTGCACCAGCTATCAATTCAAGAGTTTTTGGTTGACACTACTGGATCACTTTTGTCTTATTGGTTTTATACAAACTCATAGTTGAACGCCATACGATTATATATCAGAAAGGCTTTGTATAGTTTTCTTTTGGATGGACAATTTTGATTTCTTTTCAACCATTACATCTTCATGAGTTTTGAATCTACATGTTTCTTTTTGCGCGCATGTTTAAGGGGAACAGCGTGCTATCGTTTTGTCCAAATGTCTGTAATTTTGGATGATTGAGCCGAAAATGGTCTCAATCGACTAGGTTGGACTCACTGATGACGAATCCGGTGTCAAAATTGATTCTGTCCGGCCGGCCGTCCGTAGACACGATAACTGTCGACAGAAGCAAGCTAGCTACTTGAAACTTTCAGGATTGGTTGCGCATCAGAATGCCGCGGTTAAGTTCGTTAATGGGCCAAATCGGTCGAATAGTTTCGGAGTTATAGGCACTTGAAGTTTTGAAGTTATTTATTTTTTATTTCAGAAACTACTCGAGCGATTGGATTCAAACTTGGCAGCCAAATTTCGTCAAGATCATATTGTCAGTAAATTAAAAAAAAAAAATTTTTCCAAATTTTTTTACAAAAAAATTTTTTTTCGGAAACCATTCATCATATCCAAAAAAAATTATACTCACACTTTGACCTTCTAATTTCACAGCAGTGTACTAAATTTCAGTTCGATACGATCATAAGTTTTGGAGATATCGGGAAAAAATATGTCAAATTTCGAGGTTTTCTTCTCGATATCGTTGATTTTTTCGGTATTACTCGAGAAATACTGATTCAGTCCTGATTAAACTTCACAGCTAGTTTTAAGATGCTGAAAGACAACTTTATGCAAAATTTCGTGATAATCGTGTTATTAGAACAATTTGAAAAAAAAAATTTCTATGATTTTCTCATCATATCATCCTCATTAAATTCTGTATGAAACTTCGAACTGTTTATTTTTGGAAATATTGGAAAAATAAAATTTTGATTGGGTATATCTACGGAATCATTGGGTGGATTTTACCCATTCACGAATTCGGCCTTCGTAATTAAGGTCCAAACCTTCTCTACAAATATCGAGTTTCTAAGTTATTTCTTTCGGAAGTTAAGGTGTTTACGCAGTCGGCCGTTAGACTTTTTATTACTTGTATTTTTTTCATAAATGAGCGTCTACATCTTTTCAGTGTAAAATCTGCATCACAGTCTTCACAAATAACAGTAATGTTATCCATATCTTCTCCAATCAAAAGCGGCTATCATAACTCAAAGTTGTATAGTAAGCGAAATTTTCAAGCATAAACTGGAA
Organism: Myrrha octodecimguttata; assembly: GCA_958510865.1. Taxonomy (NCBI): domain Eukaryota; kingdom Metazoa; phylum Arthropoda; class Insecta; order Coleoptera; family Coccinellidae; genus Myrrha; species Myrrha octodecimguttata. The sequence goes on along the minus strand of OY294059.1, from coordinate 65,326,476 downwards.
GGATTAATCACAGAACACATGTTTACTTTATGGTTTCTTCAGAAAGGTTCATGCTAATGTTATATGTGCTTGTAGTGATCTTATGAAGGTTTTTTTTCTTAAAAAGCTCAAGTTGCTCATCCTGAGTAGATTCACTTGAATAATTCGTTAGTACAGATTTGTTGATGATGTTTTTGTTGTTGTATTTGATGGTTCCCCTGACGACGCTCACATCCTACTGTACTTTATTAATAATATCCATCTTAAAATCATTTTCACTCTCCAGTTCGAGGTTGATAAAAAGATCAATTTTCTCAACCTCGAGATTTAACAGTAGCTCCCTTAACTTCGATGTTTATCGAAGGGTCAGGCGAACTGATGACATGATTCCAACATATTCTCACCATACTCCTAGCCACAAAATGGCAGCTTTGCGCTTTTACATCTACAGAGCTGTTGATATTTCACCTACTAACGAAAAAAGAATGAAGGAAATGAACACGATCAAACAAATAGCCTTCAACAATGAATACTGCCCTAGACTTATTTTCTTGTAGGATGTATATCAACCAACATACCCCATGCCATGGATAATATTCTGCCTGCTTTAAGCGCCAGGGACATGGAAATTTCCGAGAAAGCAAAGCCGCGGCGAATATTTGCAAGATATTTTATTCCCTCTGTTTTAATTCTTTTATTTTATTCCTCACAAAACGGCTGCAATAGTCCTTTGAAACAAATAACGTTTTGATGATATCTCACGCATACTTTGTATTATTCAAATTTTAATATGGAAAGGGCTTGATGAAAGACCAACTGGTTAAAATGGAAGAAGTGTGTGAATTGGATATCCATAGAATTTTTCAAATTACAAATTTTAAATTCAAGCTCATGAATTATTCAACTTCATGACCCACTTAATGAAATTTTAATTTTTTACAGGGAGACAAGTTCAAGCAAGAAAGAGAAATCTTCTGTTCAACCTACTGCTCAGACTGGACCATACGGACCTTATGGAAATTACAATGCATCAGGTCAAGGGTCCTATCAGTATTCAGGTTCTCAGCCACAAGGACAATATAATTATCAGCAATATGGTCAAAATGATCAATATCCATACCAAAATTGGCAGTACCCTCAAGGAGGTTACGGTAGCTACAATCAATGGGGCTCCTATGGTAGTGGCTATGGCTATTAAATATCTCGTCAAAATAAAGCAGTCCAACATTTACTTTATCTCATTGATTGTTCATTTATAACTAAGGTTTGGTAAATGTTGAACCATAGCAATTGCCTGGAAACGCGTAAAGAATAATGTGGTTCAATTTTCTTATTCTAGAGATAGAGGTAGGGGAATAGATTTAACATTTTCTTTATTTAGGGACCCATAAGCACTGAAATCGGATAAACTTCAGATTTATGTTCGGGAGATAAAAAATTCACGGATATTTGCTATGGTTACCTTTACTAAAGGTTTTAATAGTTGTATCTATTGGTTGATTTCTTGAAGAAATGTAAATAAATTGCACCAGTCTAACTATGATTGAATGAATCATTCAAATTCGGTTGAGGAACTGTATAGAACAATTAGCATTCTCAAGCTTATTTTATTCATGGAATACGAATGTTTGTTCAATAGAATATAATATTCATTTGAACCTGTCCTGAAGTAGTTGATGTTTTCAATAAATTATTTTTAGAATTATTACTTTATTTTCTTTAGTGTTTGAATATTTTTTTCGAAATTATTTATGACATTTCCCTAAATCAATCTGCATTAATTGAAAATTTTGATGGTTGAGATGTAATGTTCAGTTACTGCTCTATTGAGAGTCTGCCACAGTGAAACTTTGCTCCTGACCACATACTCGCCAATATATATAATGCGCTAAAATATAACTACTTCAATGGAAGGCGTAACAGTTTTGCTTTCTCTGGTAAGCCTGTAAACAAAAATATTGATTCAAAAATAGGAATTGGTTTCACGGAGAAGAAAGAGCTCCTGTAATAATAAATAACATAATCTCAAGGACGAATATCCGTCGATAAATCAACAAATATTCCCCCTTGATCAGAGCTAATCATCCAATCAACCAAAACACCTACACCGAAGAAGCGGATCCAGCGGATACTTGTTATCAATTATCGAGAGAACTCTCTGCGGTTTATCCAAGTTAAGTTGACCTGACGATCAATAACAATTGTGAAACAGCTGTAGTCACTCTCCTTGGATCCACTTCTTCGGTGTAGGTGTTTTGGTTGATTGGATGATTAGCTCTCATCAAGGGGGAATATTTGTTGATTTATCGACGGATATCCGTCCTTGTGATTATGTTATTGATTCAAAACTTGACTGATGTAAATCAATGAATCAAGAGTCGAACATCACTTACCAGTTGAATTAATTTTCATGTCGGTAAATTTTCAAACAAAAAAAAGCTATTGGTATAAAAACGTATATTTCAGTCAACGATTTACTATGATAAATGACAAAAAGCAATGTCTAAATGTATCTGAAAGAAGATTCTGTTAAACTATACAATATGACAAATGGCTTATTCGATTTACATTTATGTTCGTAAATAAATTCGCAAACTTCTTGCATTGTCTTCTGTTTGTTATTCCTAAAAAATAAAAAAAAATGAGAGTAGATTAGATATGATTCGTTTTTTTTCTGTTACCTTTCTACAACATTTTTCATCGACTTCTGGAATGCCTTCTCTGATTCGAACTCAAGGGATGCAGCTAACATCTTAATAATATTCATATCAAGATTGAATGCTAGGACTATTATAGGACCGTGATATCTTTCCCTTATATCATCCAACTGATAATTTATCTGAAATGTTGTATTTACATGAATATTCTCAATATTATTTCTGCATGTTACCAAGTGCTAAAATAAATACATTCAATTTCCATTGATATCCCAACCGTCTATCTATATCTACCGTTACTGTTAAGAAATGGACTAAAAAACTAGAGGTGGTAAATAAACCTGTGTGGATGGCCGAAGTCCCTTGGGAAGATGCAGATGAAATATTCAAAAATTTTTTCAAATATCGGTGTTACAGTTCAGAACAAACTTTCCTAAGTTTTTGCGCGCATGTTCTAGGGGAACAGCGTGCTATCGTTTTGTCCAAATGTCTGTAATTTTGGATGATTGAGCCGAAAATGGTCTCAATCGACTAGGTTGGACTCACTGATGACGAATCCGGTGTCAAAATTGATTCTGTCCGGCCGGCCGTCCGTAGACACGATAACTGTCGACAGAAGCAAGCTAGCTACTTGGAACTTTCAGGATAGGTTGCGCATCAGAATGCCGCGGTTAAGTTCGTTAATGGGCCAAATCGGTCGAATAGTTTCGGAGTTATAGGCACTTGAAGTTTTGAAGTTTTTTATTTCAGAAACTACTCAAGCGATTGGATTCAAACTTGGCAGCTTGGTGGAGTATAACGACGCGCAACTTTGAGCCAAATTTCGTCAAGATCATATTGTCAGTAAATTAAAAAATAAAATTTTTTCGAAATTCTTTTACAAAAAAATTTTTTTTTCGGAAACCATTCATCATATCCAAAAAAAAATTATACTCACACTTAGACCTTCTAATTTCACAGCAGTGTACTAAATTTCAGTTCGAAACGATCATAAGTTTTGGAGATATCGGGAAAAAATATGTCAAATTTCGAGGTTTTCTTCTCGATATCGTTGATTTTTTCGGTATTACTCGTGAAATACTGATTCAGTCCTGATTAAACTTCACAGCTAGTTTTAAGATGCTGAAAGACAACTTTATGCAAAATTTCGTGATAATCGTGTTATTAGAACAATTTGAAAAAAAAAATTTCTATGATTTTCTCATCATATCATCCTCATTAAATTCTGTATGAAACTTCGAACTGTTATTTTCGATGAAGTACTGGATTTCACTTCGATCTGATCTGTATTTTTGGAAATATTGGAAAAATAAAATTTTGATTGGGTATATCTACGGAATCATTGGGTGGATTTTACCCATTCACGAATTCGGCCTTCGTAATTAAGGTCCAAACCTTCTCTACAAATATCGAGTTTCTAAGTTGTTTCTTTCGGAAGTTATTGTGTTTACGCAGTCGGCAGTTATCCTACAGAGATGAACCCTGATAGTCTTCTCTTAAGTTTAAAAAATTTCAAAAAGCACTGCCGTGAAGGCAGCAACTTTTGCGCGCATGTTCAATGTAGATGACCGTTTCAGCAACGAATTTGAACGTGCGCGCAAAAGCTGCTGCCTTCACGGCAGTGCTTTTTGAAATTTTTTAAACTTAAGAGAAGACTATCAGGGTTCATCTCTGTAAGATTCTTCCCTCTTCTGTACTCTCCTCCCTAGGACAGTTTTCCTAAACCTAAGACATCTATAATTCCCTCTTGTTGCGCACATGTTCCAGGGATCAGCGTGCAATCGTTTTGTCCAAACATCTGTAATTTTCGAATTTTTTTCCGAAAATGGTTGCACTCATTCATGACTTATCCTTTGTCAAAATCGATTATGTCCGGCTGGCCGTCTGTAGGCACGTACCCTATCTTTAGACTTGATACATTCAGGAAAGGTTGCATTTCTAATAGCGACGCTCAAGTTCGTTAATGGGCGAATTCGGTCAAACGGTTGCGGTTTATTTCACAGCAATGTATCAAATTTTAGTTTGATACATTTATAATTTTTGGGGATATTGGTAACAAATATCTCATGGTATATTTTCAGGAAAATCTAGAAAAATTCTTATTCAATCATGATGCAACTTGGTAAATCCTAATGCACCATTATGTGCGAAATTTGAGGATGACCATGTCATTAGAACAATTTAGAAAAGAATATTCAATGCAGAGGAAAGAGCAACTTACCATCCAGTGGAGAAGTGCAATTATCGAGTATGAGAATTATGATAATAATGAGCTTTTGAAGAGTTAAAACTTCTTAATTACGCGACGTTTCTATTTTTTACACTTCTTCACAGCTAGAATTAAGCTGGATTTATAAACTTTTCGTTCCCGTTCGCAGCTGACGTTCCCGCTAACGTTCCCGTTGACCGCTGGCGGTTCGAAACGAACTATACCCCTTTTATAAACTTGACGTTCGCCGTTCGGCCAGTTCGCGTTTATGAGGTTTTATAGAGGTCAAATATCCTGTGAGTTTGTGTTTCCTTTGTTAAAGTTGGAAGAATATAACCAAACCAAGAGTAACTTATCAATAAACAAACTAATCTCCGAATTATAAGTGCATCCTAACCTCACATATTGGTTAAGATACGAACAGGAACGTCAAAACGTCAAAAGATGAAACATGGTCATCTCGAACGGCAGCGGAAAAAACAGGAGAGCGGCACATTATCAGTCAGCTGACGCAGCTGCGGACTTTATAAATGCCCCTGCGCATTTACTGCATTTTAACTTTGAACGGGAACGTCAACTGCGAACGGGAACGGAAACGTCGAGTTTATAAATCCAGCTTTATACAATAAATTATCACAGAATCTTCAGCATGTAGTGGAAACTCGCCCTTAATTGTTGTAGGCTAAAGCTAGAAAATAACTCATCTAACACACAGTGTATAGATGGAATTCAGTAAAATATTTACAATTGAAATTATAAATAACAAAGAACATCACACTCGTACTAAACAAATATAAAACATTTCATTTTCACGACTAACCTCTAATGACAATCAACATTTATGAAATGGTGATACATACGTTCATGTTATTCTTTCTCTCCTTATTAATTTTGAACATATTTAAAAGATTATTACAATCTACGCTCAAATTTTGTGTATCTGTTCTGTCATTTACTATAGAATTGACATTTATAGGAATCATTTCGCTGATACATCTTTTATAATAAAAAACCTCATCTGAATCCTCAACATTTTCAAAATAAAATGTATGCACTTCATTGAAATGATATATAGCTAAAGCTGTTTTGTCTATCTTAATGCGGTGTTTATCTTGAAAGTCACACTTGTGTTGTCTACTTCTGTTCTGCAGATATTGTTTGGTCTGTCCTATGTAACATTTGTCGTAACTCATGCAGGGTATCTGGTAAATAACATAAGACCGTTGTAGAGAAGATGATTTATCTTTTGGTCCCAAAAACAAGGCACTAATCATTTTTGTAATATAGAGTGCTGATTTGATCGGTACTTGATTTCTTTTAGACAATAATTCGATTTTTGATGAAAGTGACGTTACAAATGGGAATCTAAGATATTTCACTGTCTCTTTATTTTCATTTGCATTTTTGTATTTTCAAGTGTACAATCACCCCTCCCAATCTGTGCCATCATTCTATAATAATAATAATAATAATAATAATCTTTATTCATGACCCCATCAATCAATCAAGCTGATGCGAGAATTGTATTTTTGTATAATTCTAGCTGTGAAGAAGTTTAAATATATAGACGAAACGTTGCGTAATTAAGAACTTGTAATTCTTGAATGGCTCTTCTATTCCCATTATCCATTATTTAAATAATAATGAGTTCATTCATTCTTTGCTTGCATATTACACTTCACGTCACATTACCTTCTCCCATACGATGCAAACATGAATAAATGTGAAGAAACCTACTGAAACGAAAGTTGTGCGTGGGCTTACCCCATCCACTAGTATTCCCCCAGTGAAAATAATATTGGAAATGGCGAGGAAGAGAAATAAAAAAAATATGATCTCGAAATTCTAAATCGTTATCTAAAATTGAAAATCAATGTACAAAAACAAGATCTAGTATATCTTGTCAATGACTAGATCAGTATGCAACTTCCCTCTCATACAGATTGTTGGGTACTTAATTTCCAGTCGCCATCTCCAAATTGAGGAACTCTTTTTAGTTGAATTTAGGTTGATAGTAATTCCAAAATACTAACTATGTCTAATGTTCTCAGAAATATGAGTATACCTACCATAAAATAGGTTTGGCCATGGTTCATCTTAATTTAAATATGTGACTTGCGTTGAATTTATTTTTATTTCCCAATCTGTTATAAGAGAAAAAGAACCCAAGTATTGGTTTTCAGAGACGAGATTATTTGTGTTATTCATTATTGCGGAAAAATTCCTTACATCCAATGAAATCAGGAATGTCCAGTCGTAGGATATCTTATTTTCAACCATTTAGGTCTCACACCCTACATGCAGCTCAGAGGCTGAAATGTAACTGAATTGACCCAACTTGTCAGAGTCCAGAAACGTACTCAAAATGAGGTCTCCAACACCTCAGAAAATTTTTGTGAGAGAAAAGGGACAATCTAATATAGTTCAACAATGAATTATTCATTATCATAACGCGTACATCTTTCGATACTGTTCCACTGGATTGTCAGGTTGCGCTTTCCCAGCCGTCCTGTATAAAGTATACACAGCAGAGGTTCAGAACACGCTTCTAATACAAGTCAGTATTTTTTTTATTTTTACCCCTCACAACAGTATAAAATGTAGGGTTCAATTTGTTAATTTTATATTGTCATCTTGTAATCACAACCATAAGCTCAGTAACGTATTGAAACCGATTAACAATTTTTCTGGTTCCCCTATAACTTACTTGGCTTTCAAGGCGTTTTTTCGAATTGACAGATGTGTGGAAAACTATTGTGAGTGAATCATTCTGTGGCTTCTCAACATAAATCTTGCTTTCAGACCTCATTAAGGCACTATCACTGGTTTGAGAACCTCTCCTAGCTGTTCTGTTCAACTCTTCAACCAATTCTCCAATTGAACATTTCTTTTCTCGATATTTCGATCTGGAATATTCAAAGCATATATAGCCTTGTCTTTCCAGAAATGAGGATTTAAAAACATTATTATTTCCGGACATTATGATTAACTTTACCTGTCATCATTCCAGCTTTTCAGTAGAATGTTACTTTCATTATAGCCTTTCAACAACATCACGATATGCGGAATTTGCAAGTCTTCGCTATATTGGTCTGCTTCTTCGATTGAGTTTGTTTGAAATATTATCCACTGTATTTGAAGTGATGATAAATTCTTCAGTACCTACATAATCGAAATTCAGAGTTATCACTGGTGTACTGGGCACTCCAATTTTTACCAGAATTGTTTGATGTTATGCAACAGTAATAGTATTTTTTGAGCACCATTAGTACAAAATTGATAAAAATTATAAGAGTCTATAATCTTTATGCATCGGAAAATATCATTCCTATCAAGAGATCGTACTATTTGAGATTGTTCAGCAAATATAAAAACAATGTTTGAATATTTCGAGTATTCAGTTGAATAAAATTAAAATTCAAGCCAGAGCTCAAAGTACATTTCAACTTTTCAACTATTAAAAATTAAAAATATAAATCTTATTATACAGGGTGGTCCGCGAGTATCTCCACATCATTTGATGATGAATAGATGGTACCTTGGGAAGTCAGAAAACTACAATTCAATATAGGTTGAGGCTATTCGTTTCTGGGATACAAGGTGCTTTATTGATTTTGGCAGAACCTATTAATTAATGGCTATAACTCATGACCCATTCAACGTATTTTTGTCATAACGATCATCTGATTCTGCATAGATTTTTCTTTCGAATACTGTTTTCTATGTGGACAGCAAGCCAACAGTTAATTTTTTTTCATCAAGAATAATTAAACGCTTATGACTTTTGTGAGCTCTTACAGCTCTGCATAATGTAATAAGATGTTCCTGACACTAAATTAATTGATTTAAATGCTTGCTTTACTTCTGGAAGTTCAAATTGAATTGTAATATTCAGCCAACAATGGCATATTTATTACTCTTATTTATGGACTACATGGCTCAAACGCAGCGATGACAGAAATACTTTAACTTACTTTTTTTATATCAATCAAATTTTTGCTGGTTATAATTCTGAGATTCTTCTTTGAGTTATGCCTCGTTTTACGAATGAATAGTATTACGATGTGGTATTTGTTTATGTTTTCTGCAATTTAAATGGAAAAGCAGCGATGAAAGAATATTGTAGGAGTTAAATACTGATAGAGCTCTGAAACATCAAAAGCATATTAAATTATTTTCGAGAGATGAAAATGACAGTTGGTGTGCCGTTCACGTGGAAAGCGACATTCGAAAGACATCTTTGTAGAATTGATGATATTAATGACAAATTGATATTCCTTGTACAGGGTGTTTCATTAGACCTGGAGTTAAAAGTTAAAAATTTCCAAGTCCTGGTCTGTACTTTTTTGGTACGGTTCGTATAAACAGTTTGATGGCCTAATATGACAATACTTGACAAATTTGTAGCGAATTAGTTGAAGTTATGGCCATCCAAAAGTTCTACCGACATTAATGAATCCCAAAAACCATAATCGATTAATTATTTACGAATGGAAAAGGGTGTTATGCCGCTCATGTGAAAAACAGTATTAGAAAAAAAATCCATGAAGAATCGGATGATAGTTAGGACAAATAGATATTCCATGTACAGTGTGTTTCATAAGACCTGGAATAAGAAATCGAAATTTCCTAGTGCTGGTCAGTACTATTTTGGTAAGGTTTATATGAACATTCGATGGTCTGAGATTAGCATACCTGCCTATTCGAAGTGAATACGTAGAATGTTTCACAAGTTATAATCATCCAATGTTCTGCACACATCAATAAATCACCCTGTATCTTAGGAACCAATAGTCTTAGCCCATATTTAAACGTTTTTTTCGACTCATCGATGTACCATCTATCCACCATCGAACGATGTACTGTTACTCGCGGACCAGACTATAATATTGTATATATTTCACAAACATACCGTTACCACTCGATGCAAAGGCCACTCTTCTTGTAAACAAACGAGTACATCTGAGAACTTCAAACTATCCCCAGAAGCTTGTCCTCTCTGCATAACTTGCACAACCTTATCTATGAAAATTGATACTCCAACAGCAGACTGTGTGGTAGTTTTTGCCAAATGTGTTCCTTTGTACAGATTTCGGTAGTGTGTAATCATTGAATCATATCTTCCGCCGGCAGCCAGCATTTCCATGCGGCTATGCTTGGATTTATTTTTTTCGTACAAAAATTTGAAAATCAACCCAGAAAATTGTTGAACATTATACATGAGGCCTGGGAAAATACATATTCCAAACTGAAAAAGAAATGAATTCTATTCTTTCTATATATCCAATCATTATGCTGAAGGAAAGGCTAAATAGATTACCAAAATTACCCCTCTCTGTAAATACTGTCTTCTCTAATTTATATTATTTTGAGATAGACAAGATTTAATATCATAAGAAAAATCCTCATGAAATAATAGTTGGTTTGAGATGTCTGAAAAAATGATCTGAAACATTTGCAGTGACAAGCACTTTTGATTTAGCTATTTTTAAAAAGATTGGTGCTAGTTCAGTTAATTTCCACCAGGTGTATTTTAGCACTCACCCGCTGACCCGATAAGTTTAAGAATTAATCATGTTTGTGTCAAATTGTACAATAGATTGCCCAAAGATATTAAGTCTATTGGTGTGCGCCCTCAATTCGGGAGGATGGTGATTGGCCTGTTGCTGGAGAGAACTGTTTACACGGTGGAGGAGTTTTTGAATTGGCCGCATTCTTAATGTTCAGCTTTTGTTCGAGTTTTTCTGGTTGTCTGTTCTTTTTTTTTCTATTTAATTGACGTTGTGATACATTTTATCGATGTTTCATGCAATAAATCTATCTATCTATCTAATATCCTACCAAATAAAATCAAGATGATAAGTAAGTACATGCTTAATATACAACATTCACTTTTATTAAGTCAATCGACATGGCTTTGGAGTCGATCTATTGAGTTTTTGTAACTAGCACACTGACAGGTTGTGAAGTCCTACATATTTTTATCAAAAATTCTATGGTTTGATTCAGTACATACGTAAATACTACTACCTTTATGTGGAACGTACAAAGTTGCGTAGTTATCTGACAGAAAAAAAGACCTTCATGAAAATGTATACATGTAGGTAGTGTTTGAATTCATACATTTTATCAAAAATATACACTAGATCAATAAACCAAAACATTTTTGATATGGTGTTACAGAACAAAAACAGAATCCGCCACAGTGGAAATCAACAACCATCAAGGTAATGTATCTATGACTAATTGTTCATTATATCCAAAAATTCAAACTATCGGAAAGTGGGCTTATCGTGCACAGCTTATCACACACGTAAGGTCCTTTCATTTGCAAAGAAAGTATTGCACTTTCCTGCACTCCGTGTAGATATACTATAGAATATCTACACTGAGTGCAGGAAAGTGCTACACTTTCTATGCAAATGAAAGGACTTGTAGTTTTGAGGTTGCAAAAACCATAAAGTGACATATCATCAGCAAATTTTGGGGTTACAAAAAAAAGTGACACATCAACAGTGGGTTTTCAAGATAATTTCGCGCTGTACTTTATCAAACTCTGAATTTTTGGTTCTCGGGTAGGTGGATTCATTGAGTTTCAGATGTTTTTTTCTTGACAATTTACTTACTTCTACACCCATTTCCTTTACCACATTTTTAATTTTCGTCAGTTCGTTCATGGCTTCTTCCCCGCATTCTTTGGCTTTAGGTACTTTACTATTTAGTAGTGTCTTCACAATGTTCGGCGTTTTACCAGGCTCTTGTTTAGAGAAGAATATTCCGGTTAAACTATTGATTTGCGAAGGAGACAACTTCAAATTGGCGAGCTTGTTATCTAAATCGGCGTTTTTTTTCTGAAAATATGAAAGAATGTATAAATGATTGAAAGTTCATTTGATGAAATCAAATTAATTAGGCTAAAATATTGACAATTCTTGTTGCTCGACCCAGTTATTACATTATAGTAAATTGTTTTTGAGCTTTATATATTTCGTCCATAAATTTGTACTTCCTCTGGAGCATTATAAGGTAACATACCACTAAGATATTGCAGCGGAAAGCCTAACTTACAAATAATTATAATACAGAATGTCAAAACGCTTTACTTTTTCCTCATCACATAGAAATCCAGTTTTTATAGAATACTGAGAGGTCAAACATTCGTGAGGCTTTGTCCTCCTGCGAATATTCTGGGTAAGTAAGGAAAATAAAATGAATAGGGTGCGACAACAGTGGCGTGGTAGATACTAATAATCTTTATTTCTTCTACAGGTAAAAACACCCAATTACAGCAAATAGTTACAAAGAGAAAATATGCATTGAATAAGCGATCATTACTTCACACAATTCAGGTATCTCAGTTTGGTTGTTGTCAACTAATCATGGAAAATATCCTATACCTCACAAAAGGTATTGAATGAAGTACATCTATGCTGCATATGTGTTCGAAGCATACAATTAATGCTACATGGAACCAAATGAAACAAAGGTCTTGTTTTCATGTTGGGCCTCGGTACATAAAAATTTACTTTTCTAGAAGAAAGGATCGATATTGTATAGAAAAGAAATTGCTGTAAACCCAGCCAATCAGTCAAAGGTACAGAACCAAATCCATTCAAGAGTAAAGCACAGCCAGAACCTTTCTGGGGGTTAACACCTTCCTGTCTAAAAAGAGACATTTATAAAATCTCTGCTGCACTGACTTCAATAGGCTGCTAGATGAATGAAACAGACTCAAGTTTCGTTCTCACTGAAGTGTTGAGAATATAATAACCACGTTTAGAAAATGCCTTCTGTTACGAACTACGAAACCATATAACTTCGTGGTACAACAAAATCATTTATGAGAGGAACAAATGCCAACTGATCTTTGAACAGCACCCCCAAATCCCTATCGATGTTCAATCTGATCAAACTGACATCTACAAGAGAATAATCAAATATAAGATGTTCCACTCTCCTTCTATATGGTTACACTTCTCCTATATGGTTACACTAGCGACTGTAGCTCAGTGGTTAGAGCGCAAGCCCCATGATCGTAAGGTCTGGGGTTCAAGCCCTAGACCAGGAAATAACTTTTCCGGTTTTAAGGGGACCGTCCAACCATTTGCTGTTGGGTAAACAATTAACAGTGCTGTTCCTAACGTGGCGCAAGGAATTAGTAACAAAGCCTACACAGAACACACCCGGTATCCTAACTCGCACAAGCTTTAAGCTTCTGAGAGGTTTCGTTGAAGCCTAGGATATTCGGAAAAAATACAAATACAAATACTTAAAAACGTCTAAACTCAGATCAATCTTACACCTTTCCAATAATACTTCCAAAGCACTTTGTAAAATATAACAGTCCTGAATACAAGTAACCTTAAGAAGGAACTTGACATCGTCTGCAGAAAACAGTAGCACCGTGGAAAACATACCAATGAAATCATCGATAAGTAGCAGGAGGAGTAATGGGTGCTCACCGAAAATATAAATAGATGAATATTGGAAGGAATATAAACCCTCAACAAGAACGATACTGTCTGCTATGCTAAAGATAGAACCTAAAAAGACGTATCATTTACGGACAAAAACCATATCTTTTTTAATATTTTTTCAATGTGATGATCTGCCTTTCTGAAAGCCTCCTAAAAATCCGTGTGGATATTATCAACCTTAAGCAATATTTTCATTTTGTAGAGCTCAATAAAGAATGTGACACTACAGAAAAGTGTATTTCTGTTTCCTCAATGACGATATGTCATTGTTTTCAGAATTGTATAGCCTGTTTGCTTTGAAGTATTTCTCTTAGATAAAGAAAAATGAAGCGATGATGATAAAATTGAATATTTTCATTATTATTTTCTAGTTTAATCATTTTCTAGTGATAGCTGATAGTTTACCTCATGTCCATAAAATATCTCTATAATTCTGGAATGAAATTCTTGTTCTATCATAAAGTGGAACATTATTGCCTTTAATAAGGATGTGTGGTTCAGGTGTATCACTACATTTTCATTATTCAATGCTGGTAATTGACTCAAAATTTCATAAACTGTTTGCAGCACTTCTCCATCAGGTAGTAAATTTTCACCTTAAAATGATGAGATAAAAAATTAATTTTATATTCGACTTCATTATTACGCCATGGGTATATGGTAATATAGAACTTCAATGCGCAATAAAACGAAGCTAACCACTGATAGAATCATTTGAGAATGGGAACAGGTAGAGCAAAGAAGAAATACATAGGGCTTTTCTTAAAGAACGAAAAATTATTAGAAATAAAGTATTTCATTCTCGAAGTAATCGTTCTTGAGATAATTCAAAGTGGTGGCTAGATAAACGCGATCACGATGGCGATCAGGCGCCCATTCAATAAAACAACAAGTAAAAATTTATATGCGTTTTTTTTCCGTCGCATAGTTCTTAATGATTTCTTTCGAATTTAGAATATCCAATTGATTTCAGAATTTCATATTGTTGCCGATTCTCCTAGGTTTCTTCAGTAATCTCCCCCAGAAGCTATCTGCCTGTGCTAGTTATGAGACCTTTAAATTATTACTTGTTTTTGGTTTATTATTTGATAAAATCAAATGATAAACCTTAGTGATCGACCAACAAAAAAAAAATTTCAACCCCCCCTGAAAATTTCACAGTTTACGTTTTGGAGTATGTAGATTTGAATAAACGAATAAAAAAAATCCGTCCGTTGTCCGGGGCTTTTCTCAGAAAGTACGGAACCGAAATCCGCGAAACTTGGTAGAAAAATCGTGTGTCACTCGGCATTGATTCTCCAAGCTTTTCAGCAGGATCGGCGAACCCTAAGGGTTCAAAATTGGGGGTTGGATGGAAAAAAAAATTATTTTTCAGAAATTCACAACCGAATTTTCATGAAACTTTCAACATTTATTACTGTTGCATAATTCAACAAAAAAAATTTTACCCGAATGATTTCCGACCAGTAGTTCCTGAGGTAAAAAGAAAAACGCAGCAAATTTTGGGGTGAAAAACCAATGGGATATGAATAGTATACAGCGTGCCAAAAAAGTAACGTAACTCGTCAATAACTTTTGAATGAAGAATTATTAAGGAAAATCCTCGCACCTGTTGATTTTGAATTCTGAAAGCAATTTATCCCGTGTTTCTTTGAATTCTATATTTCTCATCCCCAACGCCCCGCACCCCACTACTTTATTTTTTCAAGTTGGAATATATGGGTTGTGATGCATCAAATGAAAGGTAATTTGATAACCTACTCAGCGATTTGACTAAAGAATTTGTCGTGCCGTTTTTCAATGAAAAATCAGAAATTAATTTACAATTTGTGATTGGAGAGTACTGCAATCAGACCATTATTCTTTTAATAATTATTATTAAGGAAAATCCACGGGTCCAAGGATTTGTAATTCCGAAAGCAGGTCTCCCTATGCTTTTTTGAATTCGAAATCTCCCACCTTTTTTTTTCAAATAGTAATATATGGATTGTGATATATCAAATGGAAGTACATTCCATTGCATATTGAGTGGCGTTACTGAAAAAGAATTTGTTAGGCAATTTTTTTTTGGTGTCAGATTCTTATTCTCAAAATAATAAATATTGAAAAATATCCTCCTACCCACCGATTTCTATTTTGAAAGTTTGAAAAATGTATGTAGTTTTAGAGTTCGGGGTTTATAACCTTAAACGTCAACAGTTTTTTTTCGGAAAAATATTGCATGTGATATATCGCATAAAAGGTCATTCGATGACCCATTCAGTTATGTGAACGAAAATGAAAGTTAATTATTAATTCAATATAAATTACAAATCCATGGGTTCGAGTATTTCCCTATTTTCATATCTATTTCTATTTTCGAAGTTTGAGAAATGCATTGTTGGGGGTTTATACCCTTAAACCTCAACAGTTTTTTTTTGAAAAATATTGCATATGATACATCGCATTAAAGGACATTCGATGACCAATTCAGTTTTGTGAACGACAATGAAAGTTAAGTATTAATTCAATTTAAATTATAAATCCATGTGTTCGAGAATTTTCCTTATAGTAATAAGGTAAGTGTTTCTGAAGCAAAAATTCATTTTAGAATTATACTGAAGTTAGGTCTTAGATAATCTGGTAGGGGGCCTTCTAAAGAGAACAAATTTTTAACATCATGTGGTCTATACTTCCAACAAAATTCAAACTGTAAAAACACTGGGCGCACAGATACACATACTTGTACCCACGTCACTCTTTAACCTTAATAAAAAAGTCGCGCTTGTACATGAGCCTAAGGCTATTTAATGCTCTACCCCAAGGGTTTAGGAGGACATCCAACCTGAAAGTTTTCAAAACTACTTTGTATAATGCAATTGTTGACTATGTCCTTAGAGTAAATTTTTTGATTTTTGTAAAAGTGAATTGTTTTGAGTTATGTATTCTGTTTTAACGAAACCAACCATATTGTATTTTAATAAGCCTCTGATTGAATAAATATATTATTATCATTATTATTATCATTATTAATTAATAAAAGAATAATGCTCTGATTACAGTACCCTCCTAACTGGAAATTCTAAATTATTTCCTAATTTTTCAAAGAAAAACTGCACAAGCAATTCTACTTCAAGCCACATCGCTGAAAAAGGTAATCAAATTACCTTTCATTTGTATCACAATCCATACATTTCTAGACGAAAAAATAAAGTAGTGAACTGAGAAATATCAAATTCAAAAAACAGGATAAATTGGTTTTGAAATCAAAAATCGACGGGTGCGAGGATATTCCTTAATAGTTCTTCGTACACTCATTATTGACGAGTAATTTTACTTTTTTGGCACGCTGTATAAGTTTTATTTAAGATATCAATGGTATTGGGTTACTTAACTGAGAAAATAATAAACCCTTGTGAAAAATTTGCAGCGTTTTTTATTGAACGAGCCCCAAATAATAACAACGAACTAGTGGAGCAAACTACACTTGTCGCGACCGGTCTGTGACCCAGCAGCATTCAGTCGCGATTTGGAACGATCGCATGACGTTCAAGAAACATTTGGAAGTTTCTATTAGGATCTAAAGACAAGTGATAAGGCCTCAGCCTATAGAAATTCGAAATCACGCAAGCTAGAACATTTTCAATATTCTTTACGTTCTGAATTGAATTTGTTTTGTTTCAGAGTTCATTTAGGATATTTTTTCTGTTCTCTGTAATATTCTTTATCCGATTCTTTTTGAACATTAAAATTTTCTATTTTGTTGATTCGAAATGGCATCCTCAGGAAATGCTGTGCGATTCAATGTAATTAATGATCAAGGAAGATAGGATTATCTACTGCCTTGAGTTTACATTCTTCTCGATGGAAACTGAAAACAATGTTCATTTGGAAATAGCATTTGGCAAGAAACTCGCTGAGAAGAAAGGCCTAGATTTTGAAATTGAAAATTGGAATAGAGGTCACTACATACATGAAAGTATGTACACTGCATTTTTCTGAAGATGATTATTTTCGTTAAGGTAATTTATAATGAAATATTAATCTCAAAACAACTTCATGTCCATATGTTTGAAGGTGTGAACGTAAATAAGAAAAGAATTTTGAAGAAAAATGCTGTTCCTTCAAAGAAGCTAACAAGCACTTTAGCAGCTACTTTTCATCAATGAAGCTGAGTATTTTATTTGAAGTCATAAATCCATCTAAAGATGAGATACAGAGAATTTCAATGAACTTATTGGTTCATTTTGATCCACCAGGCAACAGACACTTAAAATAACTTCAAAATTATCGTCCAGGAACGATCTGAAGCACGATTTTATATCGTGATCTATACGAAAAATTCCTACACAAAAACAAGAAACACAGGGGTATAAAATTTGTTTCAATATTTTAGCTTTGCTTAATAAATATACTTTTTAACAAAATTTTAATGGTTTGTTTACAATTTCTACTAGTTTGCTCAGGTGGCAAATTTAACTGTTGTTTCTAATGGAGATTTTAATAGACATTGTGATAAAAGTTCCAGATCTGATCGCGTGTATATGTTCTGGGCAGGATGTTATCGTGACTGCGTTATGAGACCCCCCACTCTGAGTATGTAACCTTTCCAATTTTAAATTTCTCCTAGCTCATTACGAACTTTTATATATATTTATTGGGGGATGATAATGATGATGAGAACCTTTTGTTAAAAAAAATGACATATAAGATGCATACAAGAACGAACAGATCAACCCAAGGTATATTTCGGAATAATATTTTTATTCATTTGACATGACAATCTATCAGATTCATTTTGTGGGTTGGACGGTATAGTAAAAATAATTACCTACCTGGTGTAGGAGTGACTATATCGAAGGCACATTCAAAAAAACCTTTAGGACTAACTCCAAACACTTTATGCTCATGATAAACTCTTTCGATGGAATACCGTTTGACCAAGTACACAGAATTCCACGCTACATATCTGGCAAAATGGACTCTGAAAAATAGATGATATATAGGGTGTTTTAGAATACAATCCTCAGAATAATTCCAACATAATTATTAGTTACTTCTTGCAGGACCGCACAGACAAGATATATGGAAAATAAATTTAATTACATGGTACCAGCCTACATTCACTGTTGGGTTAAAAATTAACAGTGTTGTACTGTTGGTGGTATCTGGACACAGTTATGAAGCATATACCTTGCACAACTGATTATCTTAACTTCGACTCCCCTACAAAAGTTTTGAGGGGCATATATGCCTAGTAGTCTCAGTCTCAGTATAATCAATCATATCATATTGCTGTATATAAGAATATGGCATGTGATTTCTGTAAATAATGATATATGTTTTTCGAGGTGAAAGTTTTACAGAAGATTGCTCCTGAGCCCTTTGCATTTCTTGGACCTCATATTTGAATGATACTGTTTGGTTTTTGACAATATAAATAGAGAAAATAATTCAAACCTGAAAACCATGTATGTTCATTTTTGTCAATTTACAATCTACATCAACAAGAGTATTAAGTAAATGTGTTAAATAGGTGAAAGTGAGATGTCCTTCGACATCTCTACTTATTCATTACTAATTATATACTAGTTTCATTGCGGAAGATCTTCATGTCAGGATTTTTTCAATTGACGGTTGTTTTTGTTCTTTCGCGTTCCATGTGGCGATCCTAAGTATTTCGTTGGACATTTTAGTTTTTCCTGTTGATTACAGCTGTGAGCAGATTGAACATATTTTTGAGATCCACCAAGAATAACGATAGTTGATCACCTAGTTCTGCTTTTGGTTCTTATAAGGGGTTTGTTTTCATGTTTTCTGTTGCTTGAGCATATGTTTCGCCATGGTTATGGGGATTCATATCGCAGAATTTTGGTGGGTTTACTGAGGCAGGCAATTGGATTTTTAGTAGGAGTGGGTTTGATGTTTTTGTTAAAAGCGGCTCCTTGTTTCCTTTTTTGCATTGAGGCAATATGATTTGGTATGGTCATAGTCCTGCCATCTTGTGCATTGTACTATGTCCAGTCTTTTTCTTGGTGGTTTCACTGATTTTGGTATGACATATAAACTCCATTTTATATATATTTTTGTTGTTTGGTAGTTACATTCTTTGTGTTAGGATTCCATCTTTTCAAGAGGTTTAGAATGATGAAGATTTCTGATAACTATGCACTATCTCCTTTCGTCTGATAGGTGTGGTGTATTATTTCATCTTGTTTCAGGTGTCTGATCAATTTTCGGTTACTTTCGATTGTCCTAGGGCTAATTTTGATGGTATGATGGGGTAAACTTTTTCTGTAATAGGTCCCCTCTTCTGTAATAGTATTAAGATATTTCATCATGGCTGTGTAGTCACTAACTCCATAAACAAAAACTGGTGGTGGTTTCAGTAGTGTAGATTCGCTTCGCATATTTGAAACTAATTGATAAGTATGGTTTTCGCGGTCAGAATAATTTTCTATGTTGTGTTGAAACGGGAGCGAGAATCGGTTTTGGAGTCTCTTATGATCTTTGCTGGGGAGAATTATTTCTTTTGTGTTCTTTAACACTCTGCCACTCAGGCCTGGTTTCCTGCATGTTTATGTTATCATTGGATGAGCATTTACTGGATTTATTCAATGAATTAGTCGCCATGTTGATGTTTTGGGAAGCACTACTGGTGGATATTTGAGCGATTGGTGGAAAACCGCTGAAGTTCAGATCATTTTGAAAGTTTGGTTCCGTTTCAGTAGAAGATCGGTTATTAAACAAATATTTTTCCGAAAAAATGTAGTTTTTTTTTATTCAATAACCTTACGATCCCAACAGAATTTGTAGAGCAGCTGCGAGCCAGTATACTTCAACTAAATACCAAGTTTCAATTAGATCTATCGAGTAGTTCTTGAGATATTGAGGAAATAACAACAAAAATTCAAATGACTGTAACTCCGAAACCATTCAGCCGATTTGGCCCATTAAGAAACTCAGTCTTCTGATGCGCGACCTACCCAAAAGTATTAAGTCGTTATCTCGTTCCTTCGACTGTTATGGTGTTCTCGACCAAACAGAATCGATTTAGATATCGGATTCGTCATCAGTAAGTATAACAATTATTTCCGAGAAAAAATTCGAAAATTACAGACATTTGGAAAAGACCATAGCACCCAGTTTCCCAGAACATGCGCACAAAATAGCTGCTATGAATCAGTATTTGTTAGCTGTTTGTAGCTTTAATAAGTAAATAAATAATCCCAGAGCCAAAAAAACCCCCCTAACTGCAGGAATTATGTTAAATTAAAAAAACGACTCAATTTTTTTCTTTGACTAACTCACCTGAGATCGCATGGGATAGAAACAATGTCGCCGCCATGTGTCATAAGCTTCACACAATTTACCTTGTTTTGAAATGAATAAACGTTACTGAAAGGCATAAAGAGAGGTGTGAACATATTTTTGGCTCCATGATTTTTGAATACCTTAAATAAAGAAAAAGTATAAGAAAAAACTCCTCTTCAAACAACTATTGTACCTACTTTCACAGCTACTGTCTTCACCAATTCATAATTTCCATCCAAACTTTTTCCAAATGAAGTGGCTGATTCATCGAAATCATAAGTTAGATCTTTGATAAGAGGCAATTTTTGTTTGAATAGTTTTGCTGTCAAAGATTTGTACACATTGCTTTGAGGGTTAGCAATTGTATAGCTCATCATGTCAAACAGGCCTCTGTCCTCTAGGATAGGAGGAGGAGCCAACTCTGATTTTAGTATATCTGACACTGTTGGTCGCTTTGAAACATCATGATCCAAAAGCCATCTAAAAAATCATTCTTTGAAATTGACGTTTTTTTCCTTGTAATTTCAGTAATGGAAATTAACATATGTTAAATATGCTACAAATTGAGAATTTGATTTTGTTGTCAGGATAGCTTATTCACAGTAGAGAAGTGAATGAATGTATTTCATTACACAGGATATAATAACCGACAATATTTTTAGAACTTAACTGTTTTGAAGATAAAGGCTCAACTGTTACTGCTGAAAATACACAGGCTGAATATTTCCAATTGAACAAGGTAATCTAACTTTTATCAATATAAGGGCCAAGATTTTTTTCCATCTATTCATGATCATTTGAGTTCTTAGAATTGACCACTTGAACAAATTATGATTGAAAAATAATAACTAAATAAGTTATCGACAAGCGTACTTTAAACATAAAGAGTTTAATCAGCCCTATCTCCAAAAGAGTTCACTTCAGACCTGAAATATTTTCGGTTTTTAACTCCACAAGATAGGCCCTGTACATCACTGGACCATGGCTGACTAGTTGCAGAACAAACAGTATATGAAAACACATGTACAGTTAGAAAGTATAGTATTATTAGAAAGAATTTAAGCCATCTATATTTTCACATTTTTCCGTTATCTTTATTCTGAGCATACGCAGAGGAATGTTTCCGCTCTGTTAACATTATTAAGGTTAATGGCTTTCATGATTTACCGATGAATAATGTTCTGGTTATAGGTATGGTTATCGTGATGTTGATGAGACGCTAATCCTGAGATGTAAATGGTTATGAAATATTCAACGTTCAGCTCGGAATGGACACCCATTTTCTCTTGGACCGCTTTACAATTTGTAATAATTTATTGGTTTTATCAAGACTTGAGAGGGACTAATTGAAACGGTTAGCTGTTATAAGTCATTTGAATGCAACGAGGGGCAATAAATCCACATCTGGCATAGACAGACTCCACTTTCTACAACAACAACAAACAGCCCTTAAACTATAAAAACGGAATTTCTAAGAATTATTTGTACGATATAAAAATATAACATATACTTAATTAGACTTCAATAATCATTTAAATACTGTATGATATATCGACCTATGCGGGTGTAACTATGAGTGTGACTCAATTTTCTGCGCAAAAAACCTTTTATTTATTTACCGATATGAAATTCAACAGATCTGTCTAAGCATAACAGAAGAAATTCGGTTTGTGTTCCGACAATTTCGAACTATCTATTTATAATTAGGTCTGAACTAGAATGAGAACAGACGTGTGGATTGATTAAGTCCTGAATGAGTTCAAGACAATAACAGAACTGGGTGTAGGAACAAACCTAATGATAGAACCCTGCTAATTTGCTAACCAGATACTACATCATTAGTATACATAGTATATGTCTGATTAAATCCGCATTGAGGTCTCTCTTGTTCATAAAATTTCCCAAATCAACCTCAATCTCTCTCCAATAATTATTCAATGGAAGCATTAAAGAAATTATTCAATATACACCAGAATTAACGGAAATTTTTAGTTAGTTTAGTTTAGTTTTAGTTAGACATGTTCAAGAATCACTTTCGAAATGTTTACCTGATCATTTTATTGTATTTTTTCACTAAGGTTGATTCATAACCCTTTGGAAAATTGATATCCATCTTTCTCAATTCAAGTAATATAGAATATCTTTCCATTCCAGTCGAGAATGGTTTGTAGCACATTTCGAATAATATTATACCTGAAACAAAATATTTCAAAAAAATATCAATAAAGGAAATCAATACTGTTTTTATGAAATCATTGTATTAAACAATTTTAGGTTTAAGGTTTTCTATTCACCCAATCCGATGATGACATTCTCTTGACATACGCACTCGATGCTTACGGTAAGGGTACAAAGTCCATCCAGATAAAATACATTGAAGTAAATGGAAGAGAACATAACAGTTAAGTCGCAGTGGAGGTTAAGAGCGATGCCATCCAGGAGGTTTCCATCGCTGCTTTTGAAAATCAAATGATTTTTTTCACCTGGATGCCACCTGCGCGGTCTACAAGGACGCTTCCTTTTGATTTGTGCGTTCAAGGCCAAGGCAAGTTAGAGGATTATCGTTGGTGTATGTGTTCGGACCAACATATGGAGCTGGCCTAATACAAAGCCTATATCCTTTTCAGATAAAATCCATAGCGTTATGTACCTGCCCAATATCTTTCTAAAGATCCCGAACGAAAAGTCTGGAGGTGTAACTTTGAAGCCAACATTTTGAAGAATGAGATAATTGATCTCATAATATAATATTAACATGAAGTTGCAAATATTTCACTTAGAATGAAAAAGTTTCTTCATCGCTTCTGGAATTGGTCAATATATTCATAAAAATGAAGCTTTCCTTGAATTTATTGTAAGTCATTGAAAAACCGGGGAAATTGGAAATCGGCATTTATTATATGATAGAGTTGGTTTTGGTCCAAATTCAGGGCTGGAGAAATTCTCATAATTTTTCTTTCCTTTACTGTTCTTTAACAAGATATTATTTTATGAAATGTCTATGAATCCACCCTAGTCAAAGGATAATTTTCCGATCTTTTCTATGGTGTATAATGAATTTAAATTGAGATATTAGTTTTTATGTTCTGCTATGTGAAAAAATTGTGAAATTTCACAAAACAGAAAACAATTGGAACATACACTTTTCCATTGTAAATTGCATGTAGAAAGACTTTGTGAAATGTTACCCATGAAGGAGTATCAAAAAATGACCAATTTTGCTCAGAGCATATGCAAAATAAAATAGTCTCTTATTAGACACAGTTCAATGGCTTTAAACCGATAATAGAGCATGTTTGGTTCAAAATTCAAGTCATTGTCAAACTCACCTAAACTATAAATGTCAACTTTTGTATTATATACAACTTTGCCTTTGGCACCCACTTCAGGAGCAACGTAAAAAAACGTTCCCACTTGTCCAGTCTTGCTTTCAGCAACATCTTTGAAAGAATCCATTTCACTTTTCAAATTATTGTCATCGTTCAATTTGCTCTTTAGATTTCTGGTGGCTAGGCCAAAATCTCCAATTTTTACACGGTCCCTTAGATCCAAGAATATATTTGCTGGTTTCAAGTCACGATGGATCATACCTTGTTGATGAATGTAATCTAGACCTATTAAATGATAAGGGGAGGAATAGAAAACATTCAAATATTGAAGTAAAGAAGATTGAGGGTTGCAATGTAACAATAAGAACAGATTCCTCTTGCCAGCGAAGCTTGAATATTGGAACTATGAACTAACACGACACAAGGACGAGTATCTGTCGATAAGTCAACAAATATTCCACCTTGATCTGAGCTAATCATCTAATCAAGCAATATCTACACTGAAGATTGGTTGATTGGGTAGTGAGCTTATTTCAAGGTTGACTTATTGACAGATATTCGTCCTTGTGTCATGTTAGTTTATATGAAGATGAAGAATATATCAGGTGTCGACACTTTCCTACTATTAACCACTAAAATTTTTGGTCCAAAACGCGGTCCTAGAATTGTCAAATATTGCCCTACTTGGCTCTGTAAACGATGAGGGCGCTAAGGTCGCTTTGCCGAGTTCATACGATCAATTCCGCTGAATACAAATTAATTGAGCTATAATCCGATTGATCTGATGAAACTATTTCCCAAAAAATTGATCAGATATTTGAAATTATGGATTCTTACTAATATATAATAGGAGTTTAACAAATGTGGAACATCTACTCTTTAATAATATGAAATATGTAAAAGGGAATAAGGAGTAATATGAGGTTTACTGTAAGAAACACTTTAATGGATGGATACAAGAAGTCATTTCAAAGCCAAAACAACAGTGAAAACGGAACAGGAGATTGATATTACTCATGGATTTTATTGGATAGTTTGGATCTCCTATCATAAAAATATTGTTAACAAATTTTGTATGTACCTTTCAAGAAATACCTATTCAATTCAAAAGGTATGAATTTTGTTACATACTCATGAAAATATTTCGAGAAAATGTTCATGTTTATTATTATTGTAATTGAAATATGAATTTTCCCTTTGCTGTTCATGTTCATACGAATATCAAACCAGACAAATTAATTGTAGTATCTATCGTTCCAAATGATTTCTCAAGGTATTTTTGAAAACTCAATTCTGGAAGACTTCCTTTCCATGAACTAAATATTGAGATAATGAATACCTTTTGTAATAAACAGGTATTCAAAAATATCAATTTTCAGACTTGTGTATTCAGAGACGAAGGAAACCTTCATATGTATGATCGCCCATTCTGACTGAATGAAATGAATAATCATAATTTAAATTTGTCAAAATGGTTTCATTTTCGGAAGTTCTTGAAAATAATGTATGGTCCAACACAAAAATCAGAAAGAAGTTCTTATTTGACTAGTTTTGATATGACATGTCGGTAACTATCGGCGAAAACTGAAGTAGGACAACAAAGCTATATTTTCACTACCTTTGGACCTCATTACGGGCCCAAAATATGTCAAAGAGTGTCGACAGCATATGTATTCTATACATTTAGGTTTATAATAAACTGGCGCTCTATTTCCTCTATAAGGCGGATGGCAAGGCAACAGTTGAAGTTGGATGTTTATGAAATCATGTGTTGAGATCCGTTTACGGATATGTAGCTTCAAATAATAGTGGTTGGGACATTAAGAAGATGATAGAAGATACCATACGAGTATTCTCCCAATCCATAATTACCTAATGAAAGTTTCTTCACTATCTAAAGAGGTTAGGAATTATTTGAAGCAAATGAGGTGTTAGATTTCAGGAACAGAAGGCAAAAGAGAAAAACGTTATAAAAAATTGCCAACAGGAAAATAACAAAATATATTCAATAATTATTATCTTGATAATCAGCATCTTACGAAATTTTCAAATTTTTCTCCTTAATCTAAAATTGCACACTTCATCTGAGCATATCATGTCCAAACTATAAATTGGAAATATTTACCTTCAAGTATTTGTCTGAAATGTCGTTGAACCCTAGCCTCATCACTGCATAAAGAAGTATCATCAATTGCAGATCTCAAAGTACTTTTTTCACAAAATTCCATTTGTATATACATATAGGTTTTTTTCAAACTGGTAACTTTTTTCTCTGAAGTTATACTATCTTGTAGAAAATCTTCGTTCGTGTTTGATACATTTTCTGAGTTTTCGAATACTATTCCATCTGACTCTGATTTTTTACTATCACTGAAAGTATATCAGTATCATATCATTTCAGTATTATGTTTATTTTATTGCACATACACATTATTACACAGGGTTCTTTAAAAATGGGGCTTTTCGAACAGAATGTAGAATCAATCGAAATGCACCAGATAGAGGAAAAACCATTGATTTGAAGAATTGCACATACGAGGAAAATGTAAATCTATTGTCTACATTGCTGATTCCTTCAAAATTATCTTATTATTATATACATTGAAGTTCTTCCACAAGTTTGACTTGCTCCACTCCTCTCATCATGGATTTGTTCGTAATAAAAGTACCGAAACCGCGATGTTTGAGTTCATCAGAAGGGTGGTTAACTTCCTTGAGGATGGCCAAGTACCATTTGGAATGTTTTTCGACTTGTCGAAGGCATTTGATGGTGTGAATCATGCAAGATTACTGGGTAAATTAGAAAGTTATGGTATAAGGGGAAACCAGCTAAAACTATTCGAAAGCTATCTAGATGAACGCAGGCAACATGTGGTTGTTAAACAGAATAGTCAAAGCTACAGATCCGATGACGAAGTTATAAGAAGAGGAGTACCAGAGGGTAGCATCCTTGGCCCACTTCTGTTCATTATATATATGAATGATCTACCAACTTCTTTAATAAATGAACATCAACTCCTGTACATGTATGCAGATGATACAAATATACTTTTAAAGAGCTCTAACCTTGCTCAAATGGTGATTAGTGCGGAACAGGCGAGTAATTCCTTCAGAGTGTGGTGTGACGAAAATGGACTCTCAATGAACAAGACCGAGTGCATTATTTTTGGTGCACAACGATTGAGTCCCCAGTCTATTGTTGTTGATGATGTAACCTTGCAAACTTCACAATCCACTAAATTTTTGGGCGTTTACTTTGATCAAAGTTTGAGGTGGCAAGAACACATTGAACAATTGAATAAAAAACTAATGACAGTTAACTATACCCTACTTGTTTTAAGTCAGGTTGATGTAGATATACTAAAGACTATTTATTTCTCTAATTTCCAGTCAGTG
Organism: Myrrha octodecimguttata; assembly: GCA_958510865.1. Taxonomy (NCBI): domain Eukaryota; kingdom Metazoa; phylum Arthropoda; class Insecta; order Coleoptera; family Coccinellidae; genus Myrrha; species Myrrha octodecimguttata. The sequence goes on along the minus strand of OY294059.1, from coordinate 65,299,136 downwards.
TTGGGTTATGGTATTACTATATGGGGAGGAAGTTCTTGTACAGCAAGACTCCTAATAACACAAAAACAGACAATCAGAAAAATCTTTAAAATGGGTTATCGAGGGTCATGTAGAGGAGTTTTCAAGAGTAATGGTTTCTTAACGGTAGTAGGCCTTTACATATACAAGTCCATTGTGTTCCTACATAAAAACCCTCAATATTTTGATTCTTATAAAAATAAAAATAACACCAGAAGAATTTGTTCATATTTCTAAACCCATCATCGCTTGACACTGACAGAAAGAAATGTGGACTACACTATAATAAGATTTTTCAATGTATTACCCAGAAGATTGCAAAACATTACTAATCACAAAATGTTTAAAAAACAATTGCTGAATCACATGATAAATTGTGAACCATACCATGAAACTGAGTTTTTTGATTATTTCAGTGGATTGCAATAGGTATTTGTTTGTTTGGAGGGATCTTTTATTTCTATTGAGTAGGTTGACCTGTTCTCATTTCATTGCTACCTTTATTGTAAGATTGGTATCAAAAATTCTGAGAATAAAGAATATTATTATTATTATGTGGATTCTCTTCAATAGCAAGTCACATGCAAGGGCCATTTGACATATTACATGACACTGAATATCTAGTGTATATAACTATGGTAGTTTTGGATTTGTAAAGTGAATAAACAATAAATAATAAAAGATGTAAATATATGAATTCGATATAAAGTCAATGAAACTGAAATGTGATATTCCCAATGCTTTTGTTTTTGTGAATTTATTGAACAAACATCATACGAAGGTTTATTCAAATCATCAACTTAGTGTCAAGAATGGTATCATTAAATCATTAAAATCATCTGATCTCATCAACTCATGAGATTCGTCAAAATTAATTGAATTATATTAAATCACTTGTTGAAGAAAACGTATATCCAAGAAAATATCTGAATAGAAACATTTCAAATTGAGAGAATAAAAATCTTCTCAAACCAAACCATCAATTAGAGCAGCAAACAAACCATCAGAAAAAAACAGAAGAATTGGTGCTACTAAATTCAATACAAGAAAGGTTCTTAAAACGAAAAATGATTTGAAACCTATACTTACTAAAATCAAACCAATTAATGAGAAACAGAAATCAAAAATTTGTGGTTATAATATTCCCTGATTTATAGAAAGACATATACTGGAGAAACATCACGACCGTTAGATATCAGAAAATGAGGAGACAGAAACAACCTGGAGAATATAGTTACAAAGATCTCAAATAGCGAATCATGTTTGTTCGATCATTGGAAATCACATGATAGATTAGGATGAGACAAAGATACTGATGACGGAACCAAATAATCTAAAAAAATAATCAGAGTCGTCCTATTTTTCGCTGAATTGAAAAAATAATTTCAGCCACTGTTTTGTAGAAATGAACCATGTTTGGGCAAAATTCACTAAAAAAAGTCGAATAAAAATTTCTCTATATAAAGAGAATCTGTGTTGCCGTAATTTCTTAAAATGTTAATTCAGCAAAAGTATTGCAAAAAATTAATTCTGCAGATTTTCGCTATATTGTCTGTTGAAGGAGTCAGTTATTGACTTCGAAATGTTACAGACCACTTCATTGATCGTTTATATTATTCTGATATTATTCATTAGGTAACATTGCTTTCAAGAAATTTGCCATTGACAAAAAGTATAATAATAACACAATAAAGAAATCTTAGAGCAATTTTGCGCGGAAAGAGACCAAAGTAGGAGGGCCAGGAGAAAGGTTCCACAGCATACAATATGGGAGATGATCCAGCAATTGTGATTTTTTTTTTGTACATGGGGAGATTCAATTTTAATTACGTTTATGTATAATATTTACAAATGAAATCTTATTTACACAGGCTGAAGGACTTCGGTCGATGGCCTTTTCAGAGTGAATAAAGAACGGTCTTATTATTTATTTATTAATAATAATTCATAACTTTTAATAGTTCTTTGGGTGGGGAAACCAAGAAAAAATGTTGAAAAATATCGTCAATTTCATATTGGGAAGTAGGGAAATATCTATTTTTAGAGATAAATAAATAAATATACCGAAAAAGATTTGTGGAAGGTACTGAAACACTGTTATTCACCAGAATGGTAGAAAAGGCAACAAGTCGAATCTGCAATAGATTAGGTCAGAAACAATTGAAATTATGCCATGATTGTAGGATTTTGGATTTCCCTCGGAATTCCCCTTGACTGGAAAATAATAAATTTTACTTCCATATTTTGGAACATTTTTCAAAGATTTGGTTCTACATCCCGTTTTATCTTTGAAAATAACCTGTTTATTCTTTTAAATACTTTTCTACTCACCTGTTGTTATCTTCATCTTCATCACTAGAATCAGTATCAGACAATGACTGTGACTGGAGGTGACTGTATGTTGTTGAAACTTTATTTTTACTCATAGGAGGTGCCAATTTTTCAATATCATCATACTGTGTCAACTGAAATTTAATAAGCATTATTTATATTTTCACCCAGAACGAATATGTTATTTGTATATAGGGCATACTGGGGAGTTAGGTGAAAAAGATGGTGGAAACAGGAGTAATGTTATGACCTTATTAAGTATCGCAATACGATACTACATTATTTGTTGTCAGACCGACTAATCAAATTGAAATAGAGAGCAGAAAATGGAGCTATCCTGACTAGCAGAGCAACTCGATGACTTCCAACTTTGAGACTATTCCTACAGTAGATACGGTAAAATCAACCAAATTTTTTCTCAGATATGTCTGTTCCAAATTATTTTTCCACTAGTTTCAAAAATGCAAAACTTCCAGTCATTCGATCCTCACGAAATTCCAGGCAATATACTGCTATCAAACCACTCACCAATAGATAAGAACATCAAGAACAGAAAAACTAACCAACTTACAAGAATCAAATAAATGTAAGAGACCCCTTTCAAAGACTATGTCTCTTTTCCCAAAAGATATTACAACTCTATTTGGAAACCGATAAAGAACTCAAGAAAGCCAACCACCTGCACCTCTGCTATAAGTAATAACTCAACATCAAACACGCAGTGGACCAGAAGCAACAATGAAATAGCGCAATCATTTACGGAACACCTAGATGCATTCTTTACCCCTAACAACGACGCCATAGACTTGGAAATAGAGAAAGGACTTATGGAGATTCCTGTCAGTACGCCACCTATCAAATCCTTCAGAACAACTTAAGTCCAAGACAAAATAAACCACCTCAACTCGAAAAAGTCTGTAGGAAGTTAAAATAACTCAAAAAATGCTCAACTGTGCAGCAGACTCACAGGAAAACAGTGGGACAGAAAGAATTTTGTTCCTTCGGATTTCTCGACGTGAGCCAAGCCTCGACAAGGTTTGGCAACCTGAATTACTCTACAAGATAAAAAAATTACTTCTGCGATCCTACCTGGACGAAAGAAAATTTCGGGTTAGATTGAACGACGAAACAACAGGTAATTTTCCCAAACATCTGGTGTACGACGAGAAAGCGTCTTCGTCCCTCTACCGCACTCATTATACACAGCAGACCTACCACCAGTTCAGAAACAGTAATGGGTATATTTGCAGATGAAACTGCTGTCTTAGCCAGCAATGTTGATCTAGAAATGGCTTGTTACAAAACCATTCGGGCCAAATTCAAGAAAGGTTACAAAAGTGGAGAATCAAAAACAACAAAACAAAATCTATTTAAGTAAACTTCACATTACGAAAGGGCCAATGGCCTTCAGCACATATAAACAACACGTGTACACATGAATCTTCTACAGTACAACCACTGGCGGCATTCACATGGATAAAAGATTAACCTGGAAAAAACGTCACTAAAAAACGGAAACAAATAGACCTCAAAGTCAAGGATTTGCATTGGCTCATTGGTAGAAAATCCTAATTTACATTAAAACTTCTTGTCTACAAGACTATAACTAAGCCAATCTGGTCCTACTGCATAGAACTCTGGGGATGCAACAGTAAATCAAACATATACATAATAATACAACATAATCCAATGAAGTCCAAAATTCTCAGAATGATAGCAAATGTACCGTGGTATGTTTCAAACCGTAGCATTCACCAATACTTGAATATAACATATGTGAACAACGTCATGAAGGAAAAAAGCGTCAAACACCGCAAAAAGCTCAAGGGCCTTACAAACATTCTGCTCCAACCACCATTGGAAGTACAGAACAGTAGGCGAAACGGAAATGGCCAATAGGGCAAAATTTGAAAAGGACCTGCCACTGGCTAGGACTTCATAACGACATCGGAGAGAGCTCCACAGACAGTGAATAAGCTCTTAGAGGGTATTCTGATTGCTTGTAGTAATAATTGGAAAAAACACCGTACCATTATCTTTTTGATCGTTGTGAACCCACAGACTCGTGGATCCTAGGATATCGTGTAACAAATCGATGTTTGCTTGGTGGTAGGTTCTGTTTCACAAGATTTTGTACTGACCTGCGCTGTTGATATATTTCCAAATGGAAAGTTCTTTTGTTGATTTGCAGTAGACTTAGATAAGATTATTTGTTAGTGAATTGTTGATTGTTCAATGATTTAATAATTCGTCTCGAATTTCAGATCATTACATATAAATTATTCCAGCTTGAATAGGAAAATAGTTATGAAAGTTATTCTTTCATTCTTTTGCGACTTGTTTAATATATTATGCTTATGGGAGGTGTTGGTACAACAGATGCCATAAGTGAGTTGGTTAATACTGTTGCGGGAAATCTTGACGAAGGGAAAAAATGTCTAACGTTATTCTTGGATCTTGCTCGTGCGTTCGATACTGTACCTCATGAAAAGTTGGTAGACGTTCTTAGTAATTATGGTATTAGAGGAGTTGCTTCGAAAATTTTTGAAAATTATTTAAAGGAAAGAGTACAAGTCTTGAAAATTGGTGATATTTTGAGTGACCCACAGCATGTAAAGATTGGTATCCCCCAGGGAACTGTATTGGGACCAATTCTATTTGTTGTATATATGAATTCTTTAACAAGTTTAGATATTCGAAATGGTTCTGTAATTTCATATGCAGATGACACAGCTATAGTGTTTGTCGGTAACTCTTGGGAGGAGGTTAAACATCTGGCTGAAAATGGCCTTATTGAAATTAAAAATTGGTTGGAAAATTTCAAACTCACACTGAATATAGGGAAAACTCACTATGTAGCGTTTTCAATATCAACCATGAACAGACTAGCTTTTGAAACTTTAGAATTAGATGGTGTTGAAATCACAGGGGTTCAAACTATCAAATATTTGGGACTGGTTATTGACTGCCACCTAAGATGGGATGCACAAGTCATAGGACTAACAGCAAAGATCCGAAAACTCATTTATCGATTTTATCTATTACGTGAAATTCTTACCGAAAAATTATTGATGAATATTTATAAAACTCTGGTAGAATCCATGATAAGGTATGGAATAGTTGTTTGGGGGGGTATGTGTAGGAATGAGCTGAAGCGGTTGAATGTTGCACAAAATTATATTCTGAAGATCATTTATAGAAAGAAAAAGAGATACTCAACTGAATTGCTGAGAAAATTTTCAATATACGTTTGCTTTTTATACTAAATTCATGCATATATATTCATAAAAAAACTTCTTTACAGAAATGTCTTGATCATCAATATAATACCAGAAACAGAGCCAACGAAAAACTACAAATACCAAAAACAAAAAAAGAGATAGGTCATAGATTTATAGGATACCTGGGACCAAAGTTTTATAATATTATTCCACTAAGCATAAGGAACACTGCAAATATAAAATCTTTCAGTAGAGCATGTCGCTTTTTTGTATGGACTAATGCATCAATGTTTGGTTTTCACTGCTGAAGATAGGGATCTGGGGATCGGGATTTGGGGGATTTTAATGAGTTGAGTTTGTTGGGAAAATTCCATGTCAATTCTCAGTTGCTTATAAAAAAATAAATTGAGATATGCACATACAGCTATTAAGTTAGCTAGGTGTAAGACAGGTTTAATTCTTATCTATTCTTCTGTTGATCACTGAATTGACCAGTTCAAATATTGGTTGTATTATATTATGTTTCATGGAAAAAAAATGTAATAGTTGATTGGAAGAATAAATTTATTATTATTATTATTCCTTCATTATAAAACAATTTCAACTTTATCATAATATATTTTGCTAGGAAGAACACTCATGTTCCTTTTTTAGTTGAGCTGTATTCAATTTATGTATTCATTATCTTTTCCGAAACCCATAATCAATTAATTCAGCCCTGAAAATTCAAATGACAAATGATGAACCAATAAAAACTGAATAAGAATGATTCAAGTTGATTAATTCGTAATGATTCACTGAAACTTTTAATATTTAAGATATAAAATAGAGTTTGCAATAGGAATAAATTTGAACATTTCATTGAAAATGTTCGATGTACATATTCCTCCAAAATCTATTCACAACGCCATAATAGAGCCATTAAGTTTTGGTTCAGCCATTCGACCACATAAAAAAGTTCTAAAGTAGGGTTCAACTGATCCCTTATACAGAACACTGAACAGTCAATAATGAGCTGTAGGAACAAACCTAATTGAGGCTTCCCCATACTACAAAAAAAATGATGTGAATCTCACCTCTTGAGGTTTATGTACATATTTAACTTTTTCTTCTTCTTCTTCTGAGGAAACAGTTTCACAAGAACTAGGTCTATCATCTCCTTCAACTTGTTCGATCCAGGAAGTGAAATACCTAACCACATTTTCATGATGCAACCTAGAGAGCAACTTGACTTCATTCTTGATTTTTTTGATTGTGTGCTTACTTTTTGTATTTAACTGGATTTTTTTAATTGCATAAAATCGTTCATCAAGAATGTTTTTGTACTGAAAAGAAGAACATAATTCCAGATCAAATTCTTGAAAATATTAGTAATTATCCAATATAGATGCAAGATTTTTTAAGTTACCTTGTGAACAGAACCAAAAGCTCCTTTTCCAAGTGATGCAATCAGTTCAAATTCAGATGATATTCTCGACTGATCAAAACTTGTTGAGGTATTTCTGATGAGATCTCTCCTCTGTATTTCAAAGTCATGATTATCCTCAGGAATTTCTGATTCGTCATCATCTTGCTCTAAATGAAGGGTGTTTTTGTTGAGAAATTTATGTTTCAGTAAATCAGATGCTGTGAATTGCTGCTCTTCATCTTTACACCTAGAAATAAAAAAAATGAATCATTTCCTTTCATCATCGCATCAGATACACAGCAATTCATGTCCTGAAACTTTCCATGTGAGTAACTGTCAAGCGTGAACAGCGCTCAAAAATTTCAAAAGTAAAGTAGTCATTCTGGATATATCACTGATATCAGCTACCACACTATCTACTTCCATTTTTAAAACACACTGTGCATTTCTAAATTTTTGGAATATCTAATGAATCTCAAGTTGACTTTGTGGAGGACACTCCATACTTATATCACTTTCGTTTTAGGAATATAGGGATGTGACAAGGCTGTACCGGATCTGCTGAGTAGAATCTCGAAATGTTTACATGTCTAGTAGTTTCTACAGCAGAAGGTAGCTATCAGATGTTTCAGTGCTGTGATAAATTAGAGTGATAAATAGTGACTTTCCCTTTGGATTTCTTCATTTTTGTGTGAGAATTTTTTTGAGACCACAGGTTTAGGAAGATGGCTGAGTGCGTCCATCCTGTGAATCTGTGTGAAGCTGTTATGAAACAAATCTATCCCTAGAAAAAAGTTCATTCCCAGACCTAAGAGTATAGTTTGCGAGAAGCTTTTCGAACAGAATGAAATAATACCGAATCAAAAAAATTTACAATTTGATGGAACAATAAAACCGATATTATTTAAATATCCAAAATTCAAAAAGAACCGAATTTCCAAAAATTTTTTTTTCAAATTTATGAGGACTGCTTCATTTTCATTCTTGTTGGATAGAGCGCCAATATGAAATGGTTTGGAAGATATATCAAGAAAAGGAGGATGGGTTATGAGCAGTTCTGACAGTTCAGAGAGACTGAAAGAAGAAAAATGGCCTCACATGCAATGTTTACTATGGTCATTGAGTATTCAACCTTTAGTTGAATACTCAATGCTATGGTGATGTATTATAGACTCATGTCTTTATTTTTAAATGTACTACTGTAAAAAAAACGAACATTACATATAATGGGCGTGATTTGCCCCTTTACTTTAAATAATTTTTAAACGCTCGGTAGGGCAACATCAGATCAGATCGACGCAGACATGCACTGATAGAAATCATTATAAGGTTTAGAATAATTTCACAGGGTTAAGTAGAATAATAAGAATTATGATGAACTAGGCAACAAATCATTCTAAATATTTGATGATTGGCATATTGGAACATTTTTAACCCAGTTAAAATATTTTCCATAACGTGGTGCTGCCACTTCTATAAATAGTAGCAACTTCTGAAGATATTCAATGATCTCCCACTCCTCAGCTTAATTCTAGTTACTTCAATACACAGTGAGATTTTTTGTTCATTATTGAGTTCTCTGCAAACCATAACAAGGAAACTTACAAATATCTCAACTACTTCACATACTGTTAGATGGATAAATATGCTGATTTTCATTTACATATCTCAACATGTACCTACTTACATTTTCAAAAACTCAAAAAATTCGGGAGGAAGTGATACAGGTATGTTAACTTCTGCGTCATCACATAATGGTACTCCCGATATTAAGGAATAGACAAAATTTCCAAATTTTTCGATATCCTTTTTCTTGTTGTAATTTATATATAATTTATTTTCCACCAGATCCGATAATCGTCGATATGTTGCATAGTTTGCAACCTTCACATCTGTAAGATTATATTCAATCAAAAATAACAAATGACACAGTAGTAGAAATTAATTCTAAGATAAAAAGAATATTCACTACCTTTTTTGTCTATGAAAATACATGAGCCACTGAGGTTTCTGTGCACAATATTTTTGCTATGTAGATAATCTAAGGCTTCTAACACTTTTTTAGCAATATATTTGGCATATGACACACTTATTGTTATATTACAATTCATGAATAATTTGTTGTAATTGTAACCTATAAATGAAATGAAGTTATTCATTTTGGGATAGAAGATGCTATCGATATTCCATAAATAAACACTATTAAAAACTTACCCTTTATCTGTTCTTCCACAGTATGTATTATGTAACGATCTTCATATTTTTTCGATGAGATATTATAGTATGATACTAAGTTCTCATGTTTTAATACCTTAATGCTAGAATTAAACTCTTGTTCAATAGCCCGTATTTGTTTAAGTTGCTCCGAATTTAGGTTGGAGTCTGCAAGTATCCATTCATGCACAGTATAATTGATACCACTTTCCCCATCAATTCCCAAGTGAACTGAATGATTGGAACCAAAGTGCTCTACCAAATGAAAACTCAAAATCAATAAAGACAGCCAATTTCAAATACAGACCCAATGCAATATTTATAATATAATAGAAATTAAAGTGGAAGCACAATTTCTCTGAATTAAAATCCAAGAAATTTTAAGATTACTTCTATTTTATTTAAAATTTGGATTAAAATTTTCAGTAAATTAAAGCAGGAATTAGTTAAGCAGAAAAAACAGAGAGTTGAACCCATAATGCATCCACTTTACAGATCCATACTGTGCACTTTTTTTATGACACAACACTTACCCAAACATTTTCCTCTCAAAATTTGTCTTGATCCTAGAGAAATACTGCATACAGATTCATGAGAGCATACCTCATTGGTTTCCTCTGAAGAATTACTCCTACAAAAGTATTAGTTTTTCATAAATACTTCAATATAAAATTAATAATTGTGAAGCATGAATTTTTCATTAATTTACTTCCGAAACTGAAGAAACAAAAAACTTCCTAATAATTAGAATTCACACATTTTGGAAAGGAACAAGACGAATTGATATCATATTGGTAATCATCCGCCACACAAGCAGTTTTTGAAATTTCCAAGGTGCGATAGACAGTCAGAGTTTATGAAAATTAGAGTAATTACCCACTGTTTTGTATTATGGATTGTAGGATAAAGGTTCAGGGTCAAAAATGATTTTTTTACCTTTCCACAGGTGATAAACTGATCTCAACAGATTTGAGATTTTGTTTACTTAAACGCCTAGCTAGTTCAGCGTCCAACTCTCTATTCTGAAAAGAAATAATATTGGGGTTATCCATTTTCTGTTCACAATGGATTCAAATTACATACAATAACCAATGACACAGGTATTTCAATGGCAAGTATCACAAACAATGAAGTTAAAATCGCTCTATAAGTGTAATGTAAGTAATGAAATAATTTTCAGGGGTGTACAATAATCTACAGTTTCATAACATTCGATTACATATATATTCATCACAAAAATCTTTTAATTTTAAATATGTTGGTTCTTTACTATAAATGAATCAAACATTTCTAAATGAAACATATTAGTCAATACGATTATGCAGCACTCCAAACCTCAGAAACATGGTAGTAGATCTTAATTTTATTCGATGAAAAATTTAAGAAATCATGTTATTGACAATGAAAATTGACAGCCGTATCAATTCAAATTTACAAAATTCTAGCAAGCCTTACATAAACAACATAAGGCTATTTCATGTGATGAACCATGAGGAAGTATAGTATACTTTTTAAAGTTTTAGTACGTCTGGGATATCAAACACCCTGTATGATTTGGAACGTATTTCATTATAGATGAATGATACTTGGGATATCGATAATCCATACCCGAAATTTAAGCCTTCTAGAATTCCAAGTAATGCATGTTTGAATGGAGCATGTTTTGCACAAAAAAAGTAAATCAATCAATCACTTCAAAACCGCTAGAGTTATAGACGAGAAAGTAGATTCAGTAAGTCAGGAGTTTTCCACATCATGGGAATTTTGGAAATTCGTGAAAAATCGCTACCTTTCCTCGTTGCTTAGGATACCATGGCTCTAAATTGGAACTGATTCTAACAATTTTTCTCTGAATATCGCTGATGGGTGTTGCTTTGTGGATGTATAAAACAGTTTTCAAAAATTGATATAATTCTAAATTAAAACCACGAGAATGTGAACATTTACTACAAAAATATGCTCACTTAAGTCTCCAAAATCGTATGAAACATAATTTCATTGTTTCTAGAAGGAGCAATATTTCCGTTTTAAAAGAATGTGGAGATATTCTGGTCTATCCTAAACTTTCCCAATTTCGACGAAAAAAGTATTCTGCTGCAAATTTATCGCGATTAAATTATGAAATAATGATTAATAGTAATTAATCTGTTGCTCAGGAATTTTCAGAAAAATAAAAATTCAAATCTTCTTTCAACTGAAGCTTTTGAAGGTTTGCGAGGTAGCTTCAACCTCTTTGGGAAAGTATCACGTTTCGTCCCGGCTTAGTTTGGGGGAACTCGTCAGGGCATGCACCAAACTAAGCCGTTTCCATGCCTACGTGAGTGGACACCCCTTGTGAGGAACACCAGGGAGTGTACCAGACCGTTGGGGATGAGCGTATATCCGAGATCTTGAGAGGATCCAACCGGGACAGCGTGCGCGCTAGCGCCCCCTGTACGTTGACCGATGATGTTGGCCAAGCGTTACAGGTGGTAACGTAGGATACTTAAGACGCAAGATGGTACTGCGCGCGCGACTTAAGTAAGAGCTGAGAGAGGGCGCTCGCTACACAAGTAATACCTTCAAACCAGAGTTTCCTTAAATAAATTCCACTAGCAAGTGTTAGAAAAAATTATTTTTTATGCGTTCTGATACAGAGACGAGATGCTTTCAAGATCTTTTCGACATGCTTTTCCACTACTTTAACGACACTCTGAATGATGCATGTAGATACACCATCACAAGTCGGTATATTTTACTCTAGCGTAGACTTATTCCATCAAATAGTCCTAGTGAATTAAATCACTTAATTGCACTTAGGTGATCTGGGCGGCCGCAAGGTAAGTTTAGAGTCTCCAATCCATTATACTGGGTACATTAGACCCAAATATTATCGAACTTATGGTTCAATACTGAGTTGTGATGTTGCAATAGGAACTGACCCATCTTTTAGGAAAGTTGCAATTGTACTAATGGCCCAGGAAAATGTTTGGGTTTAATGTACCTTGGGCCCCCAGATCAATGAACTAAAATCTGTCGATTAACTTCACAGGGGATATTTGATAGAACAAGTTCAAACAACAACTAACTGAAACTGACATGAAACAATTGAAAAGGTGTATCCATGGGCTATTAGATAATGGTTGTAAAGGGGCCATAACAATAATTAAAAGGTCCTTCTTGGAAGAATATCATATTTGCATCAGAAATAATAGAAAAAAAATTTTTTATCTGAATTTTAATTAAAGCAATGCATTGCTTGAAAATCTGGTTTACAAATATTAATTGAAAGAATATTTGTAATTGTATTATGTTCATTTTTCTGAAAATTCCTAAGCAATGGATTTGGTACTATTATTCATTATTCCATCATTTTATTTAGATAAATACGCAACTGAATTTTTTTCCGTCAAAATTGTAAAAGTCTAGGATATGCCAGAATATCCCTGCATTCTCTTGCAAAGGAAATATGAACCCTTCCAGAAACAATGAGAGTATGTTTTATACAATTTTCGAAACTTGACAAAGTGCTCAAATTTTTGTAGTGAATATTCACATTCTCGTGGTAATATTTTTTTTCAGAAAATCGGATCAAAGTTACGCGGATAAAATAGGTAAAATTGAAATCTATCATTTCATTCCCATTTTCTGCAGAATCAAATCAATTTTCGAAAATTGTTTCATACATCCACAAAGCAACACTCATCAGCCATATTCAGGAAAAAATTTTTCAGAATCAGTTCCAATTTAGAACCATGGTATCCAAATCATCGGGGAAAGGTAGTGATTTTTCACAAATTTCCAAAGTGCCTATAATCTCAAGAACGATGAAAATTTTAGCTACAAATTTTTTGATATTCTAAGTGGTCATAACCTATTTTGTTACCAATTCAAATATTGTTCAAGGTTTACTGAACACCCTGTATATGAAAGTCAAATTTAAGTTTGATTGCTGTCAAATGTGACTAGATATAACAGACATGAATAAATCTCAAGCGATGGACCAAAAGCTCTGGTTATAGTTATGCTTATCCAAACTGACATAAAGGCAAAGGATAATCTGTCAATTTGGATAACTGTAACTATAAACGGACTTCTTGGTCCATCGCTTGAAATCGCTCAATAATACAATTTCTCCTAGAAAGAGACAAATCTACTTCCACGATAAACCTTTTTCTATCTTAATAAGGAGAGATACACTTGAGTTAAGCCAAGTGTATATATCATTATCTTATTAATATTCAAAATGTTTCATCAAGTAAATTGAGAGAAATCAATATATTTTTCTATCTACTTGAGTAGTTTATTTTATCTCTCACATTATTACCAACTTTAGTTCAAAGGCGCATTCCATGGCCATGTCTATAGATTCATTCGACCTCCAGACAGGGTTGAGCACATTATACATAATATACACTGTGTCCGTAAAGTATGGAACAAATTCATTTTTAGCTAAACAGGTCATTTTAGGAAATAATCTTGAAACACGTCGATTTTTGATTTTAATTTACCGTATTTTAAAATAATAATCTAATATACAGGGTGAATTACGTTCGAGTAATGACGTCACCGTCATTTTTTTAAATGCAACGCCCCCATTTTGTCTCAATATTCGGATTACTCTAGCTGAGCTGATTTCAAAAATGTATCACATGTTGATTCCAATTGGTACAGGGTGGACAAAAATACAATAGTTTTGTGTGTGTTATAAAGTAACGCGTAACATTCTTTATTAGGTATATTAACAATATTATCAAAAATACTTATTGTCTAGCGGACAGAATATGCTGGAATACATGACTGTATAAATGTTCGAACTGCAGCCCTTGCTGTATTTGACAGTAACCCAAACGGTGTACAAATTCTTGTCGAACCTTGTGTAATATTGTTTATTTCTGTTCGAATTTTCTCTTGTACATCTTCAATATTTGCTGGTTTCGTTTTATAAATAACATTCTTCAGATGGCCCCACAGAAAATAATCCAAAGGATTTAAATCTGGTGACCTCCCTGGCCATTCAGTGGTTCCACGTCTACCAATCCACCTGTTCGGAAAAATTTAATCTAGGTACCTTCTAACATCTACAGCATAATGTGGAGGTGCACCATCCTGTTGAAACCATAAACTTTCATCAAAACCTCCAGGATTACGTCTGCTGGGAAACAAATTACTTAAAGTAGGTACGAGATACCCCCTTAAAAACTCAAGGTACTTTGCCCCTTTTAAATTACCTTCGATAAAGTAGGGTCCAATGATTCGATTTCGTACAATTCCAGCCCATACATTTTGAGGGTATTGTGTATGATGCTCACGCATCCAGTGGGGGGTTTTCTTTTGCCCATTATCTACAATTCTGACGGTTAACCTCACCATTTAACGTGAAAGTGGACTCATCAGAAAAAATAATGTTTTTTATCAAGAGAGGGTCTCCGTGACATTTATCCATCATTTCTTCGCAAAATTGGAGACTTCTATCGGGATCATCTTCGTTTAATTCTTGCACGAGTTTGATTTTATAAGGATGCCACTTTTCAAGCTTCAATAGTTTGCGTACCGTTGTTTTGCTAACACCGATATCGCGACTAACTTTACGAACAGAAGTGTGCGGATCTTCTTCAAAACTCAGTAAATCATCTAATGCTGTATCAGCATCTGCAGGGGGACGACCTGATTTGTGTACATTTTCAACCGTACCAGTTTCTCGAAATTTCGTTTCAATCTTACTGACTGTTGAACGCGTTATGGGTCTTTCTGAATATTTATCAGTAAACAAATTGCACACTTCCATCTGAGTTCGCGATCTGTCTCCATACCCAATCATCATAAGTATTTCAATTTTTTGTGTTACACTTAACTCCATTTCTACTTCCAATTAAATCTAAGCAATCATTCGAATATTCACGAATAACAAGAAACTGGGTGCGTTTTTTAATTCACCAAACTGGTGTGGTTGTGGTGGAGTATGGTGGACATAGAATATAAATGGTGGATGTTGGACTAAATAATTTGGCATTTACGTCATTCAAACAATAAAAAAACGATTTGGTGGATCCATCACTCTTCCACCACACCAATTTGGTGAATTAAAAAACTCGGCCTATTGTAGTACTAAACTGTTACTGAAAACCAATAAATTACTAAACAAATAATGACATTTCACAAAATACTAGACGACTATGTTTTTTATGAATAGATAAGAAATAATTTCTTTCATATTCTGTCTGCTAGACCACAAGTACCAAACATGTTTGGAAACAGCTCATTTTTATTACTCTAAACATGTAGCAAACTACCAGGTGTTACATTTAAACCAATTGCCGCTAGACAATAAGTACTTTTGATAATATTGTTAATTTACCTAATAAAGAATGTTACACATTACTTTATGAGCCCACACAAAACTATTGTATTTTTGTCCACCCTGTACCAATTGGAATCAACATGTGATACATTTTTGGAATTAGCTCAGCTAGAGTAATCCGAATATTGAGACAAAATGGGGGTGTCATTTAAAAAAATGACGGTGACGTCATTACTCGAACGTAATTCACCCTGTATATTAGATTATTATTTTAAAATACGGTAAATTAAAATCAAAAATCGACGTGTTTCAGGATTATTTCCTAAAATGACCTGTTTAGCTAAAAATGAATTTGTTCCATACTTTACGGACACAGGGTATGTAGTGTATGACACAGAGTAAATAGAGTTGAATTTCTGAACGCCTCTAATATCGCAATTATATAAAATGCATCATTAACTTTCACACTATATCAATGAAACTTATTTCAATGGGTACTTCAACATGAATTGTATACATGTTAGTTCTGAACTAATTAAGAACTAACCTGGACAGTTCAAGTATGTGTGATTGCGATTTTGTGTCTGAAAAATAGCAATCCCGCATACCTGAACAGTTCTGAACTCGGAACCAAAACAAACCCATTGTCTTGTTTTAATATTTTTCTTATAATATGTATTATTCGATATCTCCTCAATCCCGCCACATTATATTCTATAATAACAGTTTTCGTGAATTCACCTCTCTCTCTTTTTCCCTTCTTTCAGCTTCTTTTCTTTCCTCCTCATTTTCTCTTTGTACCAATAATTCTTTATTTCTATCATACAGAAATTCCTGTACACATTGACACAAATCATATATTGATTCATCTCCTTTCTTATTCTTTGCTACTTCAATGAGAGCTTGATTGAGTTGCTTCAGGTTATCAGGAGTGAGACCTTTACTTTTTTCCAGTTTGAAAGTTGGTAATCTGAAAAAAAAAGTTTTTCACAGCTTGATTCTTAAGTTCATCATTGGGAAAATAATTCTTCACAGGTTTCTATTTGAAAGATTGTGATAATGAGGAATATGCCCTTTAACCATAGATATAACAAACCATGGATGAGGCCTGTCAGTTTGCACTGTGTAATCATATGTTTCCCGAGAGAGATAGAGCTAGTGGTGGCAGAATGCCCGCGTATTCCATTTAAAAAGCATTGAATGCGTATGAAAATTCTGTTTTTTATGCGTTTTCCCTGAGAATTTTCGGAGAAAATATGAAAATAATAAGCTTTTACATTGGCTAAAGGATTATTTGTTTGTATAGCTACAAAAATGGATCTCTGGAAATAGCAGGAATTAGATATAAATGATTGATGTATAGGTACTTTTTTGTTGGCGCAAGCTTTCGAGATTTATTTATTCCTTCATCAGGAGAACTAAAAATTTACAATGAAGTAGGAGCATTAAACTGAAAGATTATTTTATGAAATAGAAGTATTATAATTGACATCAATGATAATTTGAAGGTATAGATATTGCTGAAAAATATTGACTTAAAAGGTCGAAATGGTATTTTATTCATTTCTTGATTCAGGGATATTGATTGATCAGAATTTATAAAATCTAAATGAGTTATATGAAAAAATGGAGTTGAGACCACCCATATATCTCTTCTTGAATTATGAATTCATACTTTTTTCATTTCATGCAATTCTATTCACATTACAAGAAAATTCTTTTTCCAAATCCAAGTTTCAAGTCGCTAGCTTGCTCTGTTTGACAGTTATCGTGTCCACGGTCGGACGGCAGAATAAATTTTAACACTGGATTCGTCATCAGTGAGTCCAACCTAGTAGTTTGAGACCATTTTCCGCTCAAAATTCGAAAATTACAGACATTTGGACAAAACTTGATTTATTCGAACAAAATTTCATTTATGCCAATGTTAATAATAATTTTAAACAAAATGCTTGCTGCAAATTAAGGAGGGCCCGTGGGAACAAAATGTTTTCTCCGTACCGCCACTAACCATCTTTTCCTCAGGACATTGTCCTTTGAAAATCTATAATAAACAGAAAGTCTTATCTCTTATTCAGAAATAAGGAAAAAATTAAAACAAATCAGTTTTAATTAAATAAAAGCCCAGATGAGATAGATGCCATCTTACTTACGACAAATTGATATTTTGGCCTTTTTACAACCTGTTTGTGCAGTTTACAGCTGATCAAGTTTTAAACATGTTTTGTAACTATAATATACGCACTTCAAAAATAAAACTCTTTGAAAAATTTAACAAAAAGCATAAAATAAGACGTTCTACGCTTCTAATAATTACTTTTGAATGCGATTTAGCGGGCTTCTTGCCACTCCTAGCTCTATCTTTCTCTAGACAACACGTTTCTCTTTCCCTCACTGCTTCCATTGTAAGTTATAATTTCTATGCCTTTAACAAAAGACAATTCAATAACTATTCATTACTCTTTGGTTTCCTTCAAAATATAACTACAATATCATTAATTGATAATAATTATCGTACAAAGGTACTTATTAAATAACTATAATATATAAACTCCAGGGATTTATTTATGCATCAAAATCATTATCAATAATTCTCAAAGGATCAAACTGAACCTGTGTGTTTCACTGAAGTCATTTATTTAAGTCATTGGTAAGCTGACTATATGGCCAGTTTTGGACAGTTTTTTCACAGCTCTGTCCCGGTGGTAAAATCTGCACGACACCAAATTGTCCTGATTTCCCAAACCGAGCATAAATTGACGCATTTTTAGTTTAATGGTGAAATTGAAAGACAGTTGCATTGACATTGATGAAGAATTTATGGTACTTCTACACAATTTCTTGAAGCAAGTGGTGATATTCTGGAATAGAGAAATTAGCTACAGGATAGGAAATAGCCAAAAAAAAGTATTGGATATTATGATTCAAAAGAAATGAATTAATTGGAATAAGAAGGCAAAAGAACTTGGCTAATTTTCATTAATTTTCAACTAAATCACTTTGCAATAAGTATCCGAGCGGAATAATCATAATGTTTCGATAGAAATAGAAAACCTGAATGATCCAATTGCAGGTCTGAAGGCGACGTTGAAAAAAATCACCGGATTTTTTTTCAATAAATTATGTTCCAATTGTATAAATTCATAAATTGTGAATTCAACAATAGAAATTAAGGCCAGTGCATCCTTCTCAGTCAGTCATTAAACTAAAACTAAAGATCACTTTAGACATAAGCATAAAAGAATAGCACTACACTATGACTATGCCAAATAACAATGATGCTCAAATGAATCCGAGGTATGCCCTCAAAACAACATATTAATAGAAATTATCTGGATAAAAATTATCACTCTCACTCTTTTGGATATGATGGTGGACATGTAACATGCAAACAAACTCCAACAAGTATTTCATATTTGTCGACACTTCCTCGCGAAGGTTCTAAATTGATACGAATATCGATAGGTTTTTTTTTGTTGCCCTTTGTGAGATCTTCAAGACAATCGTATAATATTTCCTGAAAAAAATACAGTAGATCTAAGTTGGAAATAAAAGTTTCCTTGAATAAATGTTACCGATAAAGCACGAAGTTCATATTTCTGACGAATATCAGGCTTTTCATCCATTATAAACCACTATGAAATCACATCACTCATGTTTTCTTTCTGTTTATATTTTTTTAATTCAACCTCTTATGTCTCGATAACCTTACTTTTAGGTGATCAAAGATTTATCTGATCTTCTGATCTGTGGCATTGTTTAAGGAGTTGTTCAAACAATGTCTGTGGTATTCGATATTATACTTGTTTTACGTTACCCTGAATTTCATTCACTTGAGCTGTATCTTATTATTATTAGTATTATATCAACTTTATTTTCGTTTGGAGTGTTCCCATTGAATATTATGTTTTATAATCCGTACTCAATCCTTAGTAAAAAAGTTGAATAGATATTCATAGTATATATGTTACACATTGTATCTTTAACAGAAAACAAATGGATCATTTTGTGGCAAAAGCATTTGATACTGATATAAAATGAATTTACGAACGCAAAGAAGGAACCTACTCGAATTTCCCGCGTCGTCCTCCTGAAAGAAGGGGTAGATTAATCCATCCTCATCCATTGGCCATTCATTGAAAGACAATTCATGATTGGCTATGTACCAACAACTAATAAATATCATTCCTCTAACGGAAAAATCATTTGAATCTTCGGGAGTTCTTCTTGTACGTTGTATGTACAGAATTGAATTAATTTGATGTAATATATGATAAATTATAAAAAGTAAGTAATTTGAGATTTTGAATCAATTTCACATATTTTGACTAGGACATTATTACTTAATTTCAGATTCAACGATGTTTTATGACTTAGTTTTACTACGACGCCAAAATCAAGGTAGATTTGCAATGGCTTGGGTTGCCTCTACGAGAGGTATTCAAACCGTTATCAGAGAATTTGGATTGAATAAAATTCGTGAAATCGACATAATAATTTTATGGTGAGTACCCCTATTCAAATTATTATTCTTCCAATTCAAATACCGGCACACTATGGGTATATTTATCATAGAATATTTGAAAACTGATTTTTTCATAATTTAATTCGTAAATGGTGGTCGCCTGACATATCCTTTGACCATATATTATTCTTCCTGTGGAACTTTTCATATACCTATATTCCCAAACAATAAATTAAATCTCTAAATGGAAAATTTTTGGGAAGAAAGGATTGGAATCCTCCGAAATTCTCTATAAATAAAACTTTAGAATTTTTCAATGAACCCTTTTTCTTTGAAAAATTCTTCAAATATCCATATCTAATATAGTGACAAAGTAATAAGTTTTGCGATCCAGTTGACTTTCTATGAATATTTGAAGAATCTCTCAAAAAATACCCAGTTAGTAGACTGACCTTTGATGATGCCGTCTTTATTTACGTAATTTTTTCGTCATTTTACGCCCACGACGTTTCCGACTAACAAAGGACCTATATGAAAGAAGTAACATTTATTGGCTGAAAAAGACGCCAATATTTTCGACGTCCAATAAAGGCAGACAGCTATCGAGTCAGCGGAGTGACCTATATGATATGACGTCATATTCTATCATATTTGGTGCACGACGTCTCTGACTAATGATAAAGAGGCCTTTTGTGCGATGGAGATTTGGGGTGTTTCGGGAATCGGAGATTCACGCTATATTGGCCGAGAGATTCACCCTATTGGTCGACGAAGGTCACGTGATGGTCGTCGGCCAATAGAGAAGAATCTCCGATTACCCAAATACCCGAATCTCCCTCGCACAAAAGGTAGATTTCGGGACGACACAATATTAGTTGAGTTCCGATATTCTTGGCCAGTACTTGTCAGTAAATTTTGATAGACGATTTTACTGGCACTGCTTTGGTAACTCTTCGTACCAGTACGAAGCGTTTCGAAATTACTGATACTGGCCAGTACTGATTGGGAATATCGGAACGCAACAATTGACTCGAAATGGAAGTAATTTTTTTGACGTCTAAAAGACGTCTTCTCAAGGTCAGGTCGTCTTGTTTTCAGATGAAGACAACATGTTTGTATTTTAAGTACTTGGAGGTCAGAGCTTTCCTTATGTTTCCATCATATACAGGCTGTTCCTAAATAGCAGGTACAAATGAAGATAAGGGAGGTTTCCTTAAATTTATGCAAGAGATACCCTGTATCGATTAAAGCTCAATTTGGGGAGGATTTTGAAATATTTTTTAATTTTTTTTTCTGGGTTTTTTCATATGGAAAACGCTTTTGCGGAGTGCAGAATTCAACTATTTGTGAATTGTGATTGCCTAATAAACAATACCAGAAAAATACGAACGATAAACAAATCGAACTGATGTAACGTTTCAGAGTTAAAATCTGAAACGTTACATCAGTTCGATTTGATTATCGTTCGTATTGTTCAGGTATAGATAAATGGATAGAAAATAGAAATTATTTTTATGGATATTCATCCAATAAAACGAGCGATTTTTGCACTTATATAAATGAAAATATTTTGCGTATTTCGGAAACTACTCGAACGATTTGGATGAAATTTTGTTTCAAGTAAGAATTCGGTATTCTGTGTCCGCGTAAGTGATTGTATTTTTTTTGAAAAAAATCGCAATTGAAAAAATATTTAAACCCATACATGAATATGAATATCAGCAAATACTGGAGAAGGTTCAATTCTCTAGAATATTTCTTTCGAGAGCCATTTCTTAGCGGCTGCCATTTTTAATGCTATTTGGCTTCATGATATTCGATTCCAGTCAAGTCAATATCATGTGGCGTGTCGTGGTGTATGATTGTAGGTTGAGCGGCATGGGTAGGAGGAAAGCTCGACGCCGGCGGAGAAAAGACATATTCAAGAATTTGGTTTTCTGAGTCCGCTTAAGTGATTGTTATTTTTTTGAAAAAAATCGCAATTGAAAAAATATATATGTATATATATATACCCATACATGAATATTGTGACGAGTACGGCCCTGTCTATTCAAGAATGTTGCCGAACACTCCAGACGCGGATGAGTCACCCGCTTTCCAGAGTCTTCCGGTAATCGCTGGAAATTGCACGGGCGATATAAGGGCAAGCGCGGAGCAGCCCAGGGACAAATTCAGCTGAGTGATTCGTGGCGGAACGTGTTCAGTGAAAATAAATTAGTGTGGAAATGAATTGTGTACAGGCTTTGATAGAATACGTTGTTTAGTTATTGGAACAGTAGTGTGTAAATAAGTGTAAATAAATAGTTTAATTATTCTGAACGTTGATAAAACCAGAAAACGTTACAATATGAATAGCAGCAAATACTGGAGAAGATTCAATTCTCTAGGATATTTCTTTCGAGAGCCATATGAAGGCATTTCTTAGCGGTTGCCATTTTTAATGCTGCTTGGCTTTTCGATATTGGATTCCAGTCAAGTGAATAACATTCATTGGATACAATTCAGTAGCGTGTCGTGGTGTATGAGGTCGGGGGCGAAGTAAAGAAGAAACCTACATGTAGGTTGAGCGGCATGGGTAGGAGAAAAAGCTAGATGCCGGTGGCGAAAACACATATTTAACATATTTGTATCTTTCAAAAAAAATAATCTAGAAAAGCACTGCCGTGAAGACAGCAGTTTTTGCGCGCATGTTCAATGTAGATGACCGCTTCGGCAACGAATTTGAACACGTGCGCAAAAGCTGCTGTCTTCACGGCAGTGCTTTTCTAGATTTTTTTTCAATAAATTGCTGGATTTCAATTCGATCTACTCTGTATTTTGGAAATATTGGAAAAATAGAATTTTGAATGGGTATATCTACTGAATCATTGGGCGGTTTTTACCTTTTCACGAATACGACCTTCGTAATTAAGCCCTAAACCTACTCTACAAATATCGAGTTTCTAAGTAGTTTCTTCCGGAAGTTATTGTGTTTACGGTCGGCCGACTGTGTAAACACAGTCATTTTCAGAAACTGGATATTTGTAGAGAAGGTTTGGACCTTAATTACGAAGGCCGAATTCGTGATTGGGTAAAATCCTCCCAATGATTCCGCAGATATACCCATTCAAAATTTTATTTTCCCAATATTTCCAAAAATACAGGTCATATCGAATTGAAATCCAGTTCTTCATTGAAAAATTACAGTTCGAAGGTTCATACAGAATTTAATGAGGATATGGTAATAAAATCACAGAATTTTTTTTTTAATTGTTCTAATGACAATATCATCACGAAATTTTGCATGAAGTTGTCTTTCAGCATCTTCAAACTAGCTGCGATGTTCTATTAGGATTGAATCAGTATTACTTGAGTTATACCGCAAAGAACAACGATATCGAGAAGAAAACCTCGAAATTTGACCCCTCCAGGCGAACCCAGCGAAACGTTGTCAAGTATTAGGTACCTACATATTTTCACTGAGGACTCAGGGTTAGGTTTAGTTACTTACGTTATGACTACGACCTTTATGTAGAACGGACAACGCCGCGAAGTTATCTGACAGAAAAATTACTATAACTTAACAATATTAAACTATACTGTTTCGGTTGTGGGATTATTCCTTCATCGCCCTGTTTGGAGTCATCAACACAAAAATTCATTTTTGTTTTCGATTCATTTTATTCCACAAAATTTTTACTAAAATTATTAAGTTGATATTGAAATCAGCATGCAACTGCTTGATCTGAATCGATGGCTTCTAAAATCTCGGAAATATTGAGCTCAAAATATTCCTAAGATTACATTCGAGACTTATCTCGTTCACGGACAAACGGATTGAATTTGATAATCAGTTTCTCTGCAGTAATTATTCTAAAATAATGGGCAATTGTGTATCAACACTCGCAGAATACATACATAAGGAAAATCAGACCTGACACTTATTGCATCAGGTCTTATTAATTATGAGCAAGTTTGCTAAAAATATGGATCCTTTGATTATCACGCTCTACACACTTATTTTCTAAACATTCTACATTTGATTTGTTCATTTTTTAACAGTATCCTATACTATAATGGGATTTCACCTTTGGTTATGAAAAATAAACATCAATTTATGCTTGCTTGATTTTTAATTTTTTAACTAAACCATTATTTTCAGTGAAGAAACAATGGATTATTTGAACAGCACTTCTAATAATCCGAAAGAAAGAGTTTCTCTCAGAATGGCTGTACATCTTATACAGGGCACAATCATAATATTCAATAAGAAGGTATCGTTGTTTCAAGGTAATGAATGAAATTTATGTTGAGCTTTACTTATATCAGTACCTCTGATCCTCTATCCATGATTTTTTAGATGACCTATCAAAATACCAGACCTGTTTATCCACATTTCCCAAAGAAAAAACCCACCCTCGAAGGTAAGATATCCCGAATCACATCCTTTTCACATAACATTCTGCATAACTTTGGAAGGGCTTCTCTATTAGATTTGAAAATAGTGACGTCAATTTTGATGCAACTATGAGGTCATCTTAGGTAACTCCTCTGCAACCACGTGAGTCAAATGACAGTTAGCGTCCGTCCAAGTAACTTTTTTGAGAAATAACATGAAGAATGGACGTAACAGTGTAACCGTGTAAGGTTACTTTTCTGTTACTTCGAGTTAGATATCAAGTGCTCACCCAGATTATGTTGGGATATATATATACAGGATGTTTCATCATAAACTGCTCAAACGTATATAGCCGTATAGGAGACATTGGAAAAGTCATTTTTGCCTCATGAAATATGCCTCGTTTTTGACGCATAAGCGAGATACAGGGTGTTTGATGTTAACTTTGAGCAATATTCTTATAACTGTGGTGAGTTATGCGTCACCTTTGAAATAACGGTTTTTGGTCACATCTTAGTATTTTTAGGTGGTCAATTCAATTGTTGTGAAGAATTCTGGAAAAAATATTCCAAAATGGCGGAAAACCTACAAAATTGGAATTTTTTGTTTTCGATTGCCAAATTGGAAAGCATTATTTCAATGTACTCAATTTTCTAAGATTTTCTGTGCGAAAATTTTCCCGAAATTCGAACTCAACTTTTTTTTACGTGTCCTCAGTAAAAAAAAATTTTACCCAAAATTGTTGAAATGTTTCAATGTTGAGCTCACCTTTATTCTGAACAATGCTGTGAAAACAGAATGAAAAAATAGCCATTGGTTTTCATTTTATAGCCTTCCAAAGACTCCGTCCGAAGTACTTAAATAATTTTTATTTAAGAAACTGGTGGCCCTACGGATGCCAAAATTATGCTAATAGGCCTCCAGAGTGACATGGCTAGAAATATGATTTATCAAGAAAAAAAAATATTTCCAAAAATCTTTGGTAGGAATCGGACTCTCTTCGGATTCGGAAAATAGGGTCAAATTCGATGAACTACCGTTGCCTGGTAACGGACGTCATTATAATCAGAATAAAACCAATTTATACGCGTCCCTATTCTCCGTAAGTGGAGTGAGTTCGAATCCCATCAAAGTATTTTTGAAAAAAAATTTTTTTTTTGATAAATTCATATTTCTATCCAGGTCATTATAGGGGCCTATATAAGGGCTATAAAATGAATACCAATGGATATTTTTTCATTCTGTTTTCACAGCAGTGTTCAGAATAAAGGTTAGTTCAACCTTGAAAGACTTTTTTACTGTAGACATGTAAACCAGAAGTTGAGTTTGAATTCTGAAAAAAATTTTTTCACAGAAAATCTTAGAAAATTGATTACATTTGAATAATGCTATCCAATTTGGCAATCGAAAACAAAAAATTCCAATTTTGTAGGTTTTCCGCCATTTTGGAATATTTTTTCCCGAATTCTACACAATTGAATTGACCACCAAAAAATACCAAGATATGACCAAGAACTGTTATTTCAAAAGTCACGCATAACTCAACACAGTTATCAGAATATTGTTCAAAGTTGACGCTTATGCTTCGAAAACGGGGAATATGTCATAAGGCAAAAATGACTTTCCCAATGTCATCTATACGGTTATATATGTTTGACCAGTTTATGGTGAAACACCCTGTATATGACTCTTTTCAATGCTGTTGATTTACTTGGTGGCATGTTGAATGCACTTATTTATTGAGTGTCGTGATGACTGTATCCCCAGCACTTTCACAAACTGTACTGTAACTGTATTTTATCCAACGCGCCACAGTACATACTGAATTGTGTTAACCAACAAACCGTGTTGATAATCTTCACTTGTCAGAGCCCTGTCTATATACCTATTACTCTTGTTTAAATTCCTTAAACAATGTTATTACTAATATCAGGCTATTTTCCCTGAGATCGACCAGTTTCATAGAGTTACTCTTTGAGTAAGACAGGAATGTCTTGGCTTGTCCGACTCCTGAGACTGATTGTCATATGTAGACGACTTTTGTTTTTTATCTTCCTTTTAATCACTGATGCCTGTAACTTTAACTGAAAGTATATGGTTCAGGACCTATGAAAAGAGGAAAAACAATCAGCCATAGGGTGTCCTGACACCCACATAAGGTTCACCCTGCATCAGTTCATCCAAATGTATTTACTTAATGCTTACACTCTCAGACCTGCTTCGACTGGCTGTTGTTTGAATGCCGAGTGCCAAAGGATGCTTTATTTAAGGATAGTATACATAGTTGAGGTTGAAACTATATTACATGATATGCCAACTCGCATACAATTATCTGTCATTCTCTCTCCTACTATGACGTATTAAATATAAATGCTGAAGCCGAATGTGAAACGCTACTCCAAAAAAAACGGTAGCATACGCTAACTTGGCTGTGTTTAAGAATGTTTCTATGATTAGATAACTGTAATTCTGGTCCATGTATTGCCCCCTGTATTGCCATCTTCCATTCTAGATCCGTCTGTGTATAACACTAGAGAGCCCCTAGCAAATAGCATTGATCGCTGAGTAAATTACGACACAGAAGTTTTTCTCTCTGGTGTTGAATTTCCATCGTATCTAGCTGTGAATGAGAACACAAGTGCCCATTTCTTACCGTTTACTTATCGATGAAAGATTGGTTGAGATGAATAGAAAAGAATTGTGAGAGGAAAGCAGAGTAGAAGGCACTGCTGGTTTAAAGTCTTATTGGGCCCGTGGCGCAGGAGACAGACGGGCCCCCTTGACGGCTTCGATACTGAAAATTCTGTTTGAGTCTAGGCCTTTCTGGGCCCCGGAGCGCCAGCCCCATATGCGCCCATCAGTAGATAAACCAGCCCTGGTAGGAGTTACTTGTTTGAATAGCTTTCGAGAGAATCTCAGATGAGATTGATTTTTGGTCGTTCAGAACCAAAATATCTCGTTTTCCGAACATAAGATCTTTTTATCTGTTTCCCAAAGTTTGATAATTTTCTTTGACAATAGGCTCTTACAGTGTTAAATTTAAGGCCTGTGGACCCACATTTCAGGCACAAAAAGGCTGCCATATGCTTTAAAGCGGGTGGCAAATGTGACAAACGATTATGCGAATAGAGTTGACATCGATACAAATCCCGATATATCTGTTTGTCTTTTCCTTATCACGCGAATGCATGTGCGCTTTCTCGAGATTGTGCATAGTCCTGACGGCTCTCGGACAGTTCGCAGGGTAGGCGGACAATGTTGTTTTGCTTCAAGTATCCGACACCGGCCGTTTCAGATAGAGCGCCGTCACGATCCTTTCCATTTTTTGTCCCTAATTTACCGATCGCCATTCAGGAAAGTTCTTCGAAATCCTCTAAATTTGGAGGCAAACATTTTTCTGATTGGCAGTTTTGATCCACGTGCTGTTTGAATCTCTTGACTCGCAGTGCAATTCAAATAACGTGTTAATCCGCAATTCGGACATCTGGACGTAGAAGCTTCAGTATTTCCCATATGTAAGGGATAAAATCGAATCCATATGAGTATTTGTATTGAGAATATTCATAATGACGGAACCTAAAATCGACCACTGGTGATTTTGATTCTAATTTCTATTTCTAGTAGGTAATTATTTAATCGCTAATCGGATCTGTCATCCAATTACTAATATTACCAATATATCAAAACATATCTCACAAAGAGTCCTTTCTCTCGATGAAACGGTTATTTTTGTTTGTGCAACTGTTGATTATTTTTCTATTTTTAGGAAAAGGGATCCTACGCAGAGTAAGTGAAGAACAAATACTATTTTGATTGGTATGTATAGGAATCCTTGATTTAGAGAAAAGTCACCAAATAACTAGATCTGAACTTTGAAAATCTGCTATCCGAAGGAACGAAAATACATCGTCGTTTAACCTTCTTGGCATTCAAGCACCATGGGAGTTCCCATCATCTGGAGCATCTACGAATGATCACGATCTAATCTCCATTTGTCAGAAGTATTACATATTATAAACAAATGCGATATTAAATTGAAGCCACCTGTTCAAACTGCCATATCGACTTAGCTGAAACTAGATAACTTAAATTATATAATATTACTATAATTCATTATTATTATTAGACTTGAACCAAATATTTTCATGCGAAGAAAGTTGGATATCACTTGAAAGTTACCAAGTATACGATCCAGAACTTTCTCTGTTAACTGTTCATTTATATTCTCAGGAATGTTTAAAACTCCCCCAACACCTGTCATTAAAGAAAAAGGTAGGAAAATGGATGTTGTTGCTGAACCAAATATGGCCCCGATTCTGGAAGAGTTCCTCAGAGGGACTACCGAGCTTGAAGCCGCGGAAATTTTACCTAGGGCTGGAGAGGTTCCTTCTGAGGTTCAAGCGAGAAAAGAGAGTCTTTCTATGGTACAAGCGCAGCATCTACAGGTATGTAGGAAGTTTGTCTGTTTATTGATTCTCAATTTCAGGATGCATATAAATACCGGGTCACAGGAATCAGGTTCACCCACGAAAAAATCTACATTTCCCAAGATATCGGGTTGGAATGTTAAACATTGATATTACAGATTGTTTTCCATCGACTGAAGGTATTGATGTTTGTCTGTGACTTCCAGCATAACCGGAAGTGGAATTAGGAAAAATAAAATAAAAAAAAAATTATCAAAAAATTACAGTGACAATTGATATATCTAGAATTTCACTCGGTCCGAAAAATCAAAAAAAAAATGATTTTTGTCGATATTATTTTTTCTTAATATTTTTATTTTTCGACATGTATAACATTCTACTCACAATTCAACGTATAAATTGAATATGCAAAAATGAGCATCAGTTTCCGGTTGAAGTCCAATGCTCACTTATCGGCAACAGCCCGGAACAAGGCAAAATGGAAACTTATTTCCATACTTATTTGCCGTGTTCCGTAGTGGTCTTGTGCGCGCTGCCCCATGCAATTATATAGAAAGAATAAATTCCGGTGTGCCATGGGCTGGGCGGTTGCCGATAAGTGAGCGTTGGCCTTAAACCGTAAGCTGTAGACACACCTTGTTTAGCTCATGTCCAAAATTCCAGTCCAGTATCTTGTAAATTTAAGTATCTGTGGGGGCGAACCAGATTCCTGCACCAGGTATTTAGGACGTGTAAATATCCACTATCATTCTGAAGCGTCACCAGTGATTGACAGGAATTTCACCCAAATTTGAATTTTGTTTTCAGGTCGTGATTCCAGAAGACATGTTCGGTGATTTCGATGTTATCCCAACACAATTAGTACCTCCCAAGCCTCCATCTGAAACGTAAGTTGATTTTGTGGAATCCGGGCTCTGAATAAAGCACAGGAAGGAGCATAAGGCCTCACATCGGGTACCGGGGATGAAGGTTGAATATGGTAGACTTCCCTTTCACTTTGAAGTGAGGACAACTTGTTCCGAGACTTCTTTGTTCGAAGAAACTAACTAACATGAGTCATACTTGGAGGTTCGATATGGACGCCTAGGTCGCAGTGTTGTACTAAGTAGAAAATTGTTATGCTCCTTTCTTTTGTTCTTCATTCAAAGAATCCGAGTTTGCCCTGGAACCAAACAAATCAATCAAGGAACACTGCGTCATTTTCAGGTCTGAAAAATCTCAATTGGAAAGAATCGAAGAAAAGCTCATAGCTGAGCGAATCGCGGAGCATGAAGATCTCTTGAAGAAGGCTAAACCTCGTCCAAAAAAATCTAGCAGTAGTAGTGTTGATGAAGGTCCCAAGACTATACAAGTGGAGGCTATGGTTCATGCTGAGGTAGAACCAGAGAGGGAAACGGTCAAGCCGCAGGAGACTTATCAGAAGGATTCTAGTAGTAGCGGTGTCCAAGAAGGACCTGCAGTAATAGTAGTTGAGGCAATGGTTCATCGGTCTGCAGAAGGAAAAGGTGAAAAACTCTTCAGGATTGATTACAGTATCCATTATTCACTGAAAAAGTACTTCTTCGAGGTCGAATCAAATATAAACGAGACTTCTCGCCCTTCAGGCACATTAGTGGAGGGAGAAAGTTCCCGCTTTGTTTGTTGTTGGGTAGGTTTGTCAGTAGTATGGGAAGCACGTGGGCTCGCCTCCTCGGCCCTCGACCATCTCAGTGTCCACCTCTCCACCTTGACGATGTCGGAGCAAGAGGTACCTCCGTCGATTGCGCAAACTTGTTGTTATCAAGTTTCTCGCCGCAGAAGGCGTAAAACCTGTCGAAATCTTGAGGAGATTGACTGCCCAGTTCGGGGAAGAGACACTGTCGCGAGCCAGAGTGTTTGCATGGCATAAACAGTTCGTGGAGGGGCGTGATCGTGTTGAAAATGGGACCCATGACCGCAAACCTCGCACCACCATTACAGCGAACAACATCAGCAGTGTTCGACGGCTTATTGAAGATGACAGACGTCATACTACTTCTGAAAGTGCAAGTTCGGGATAAGTTATGGGAGCACTTACTCCATACTCACAGAGGAGCTAGGGTTCCGTAAGGTGTGCGCCAGGGGCCTTATTCTTGAAATACGATGATATAGAACGTTCTCCATGGGACAATCTCCCGTTCGACCTTCCTCCCATTTATCAAAACGTCAATTCCGTATTCTTGAACATCAAGAAGCGCTATATATGAATTCTGTGAAGAGAACAAACGTGGAATAATGGGCGTTTCGACGCCGTTGGCAAGGAAACGCAAGCATTTATGATGAAACGATAGAGAACGTTTATACCATCGCAGTCAAGATAGGAAGCAGTCCGAATGAGCGGTCATAGACGAACAATTATGCCAAATGTTCTAACCAATCAAAAACGAGTATTTTCGACAGACATGAAGCTAACTTTATTCATGTAGCCAAGTTTATGTATAATACATCGACATAGACTATATTTCTGTGATATATTGTCATAATTCAATTTTGAAATCATACAGTTGTCATAAGAGTTGGGAGCCTATTTCGGAAAATTGTGAAATGGATCATTTTGAAAAAAAAAGATCACTTCCAACCAACTATAAACAGAAGGAGCTGCTCACCGACTACATTACACGAAGACCTGAAATGAACATAGGTCGGGTAAATTCAGATTATACCAGGGAGCATATGAAAAAAACTGGAGTTAATCACAGTATTCCGAGTTGAGCTTTAGTTAATCTACACATTTTGATAAATTTTGTATCAGATAGATCAAACGGGTTCCATTTAGAAATCACATGGACACCTATTTGGTATTGTTGTTCTGCATCTTCCACATCTTCATTCAGTACTTCCTACATAATTGCACTCGCCATGTCCATTTCCGATTGAAAACAGAAATTTCGTAGTGAAAGTTAATTGAGATTGTTAAGACTTATTGCCAAACAGATCAAAATTGTCAAATATCCGAAACATAATTAGCGTCCTCTATGTATCGTTCCATCACAAATCGTAAGAGATACATCGCTCGCTCTCCGTGAAGCACTCATTCATTTCAAGAATACCGTTTCCCTGAAAAACTCGTAGACACGCCCCCTTTCGATCAATCGTTCTCTTCCCCGGTTTCAAGAATAGGCGCCCAGGTGGGTTCCTCGCCTTCTCACAGCTGACCAGAAAATGCATCGCCTTCAGGTGTGGCATTCTTCTTGCACGATTTCAGGAACAAGGAGACCAAATTCTCACTCACATTATCACCTGTGATGAAACATCGGTGCACCACTACACCCCAGAGTTTAAACAAGGGAGTATGAAGTGGAAAAAACGAGGAGAATCTGGACCAGTGAAAGCCAAGTCACGTTTGTCGGCTGGGTATATCGCGGTACGTCACGGAAGGCGTGAAGTTCCGAGTTAAACCAATAAGTGGAGCCTATTTTAAAAGATCGTTTTCTCGTTGAGAATTGAAATTTTTGACGGCGATTGAAGTTTTTCAGTATTGTTATGGATAGAATATTTGATTCCAATGAAATACATGCAAGAGACCTATTGGTTCCCAAAATATTGAAATTTTGTTTTTAGCATCTGGTATAATTAACAATAACACAGGATATTCGATTGTTATACGATCCTTGATGAACCCAGCTATTTTAATGTATGGACATATTTTCATATTACCCAGTTGACCATTCAAAGATATGAGCTTTAGATTTTAGTCAATAAATCATCACTCTACCAAAGTTTGATCAATGAACCTCACCTTTCCCAGCAAACCGCGAACCACCCTTAGAACGGCTGAGTCTGGCCGTTCAGTTTGCCTGAATATCCACTAAAAAACTGCAAATAATGTTTCTTCTTTTTGCAGTAGGATATCTAGGCAAACAGTCTATCTTACTCGGATATTTTGAAGGCGGCTCAAAGTTTGCTGGGATAGGTGAGGTTCATTGATCAAACTTTGGAAGAGTGATGATTCATTCATTACAATCTAAAGCTTATATATCTGAATGGTCAATTAGGTAACATGTAAATATGTGCATGTATGGTAATAACAAAACAGTGTGTAACTACTCTCTAATCCACTTACACTTTCTGCGTCTAACGCACGTTTCGAAAACCACATTTCCTTCGACCAGAGACATATATCGTTACTAACTCACATGTCTCTGGACGATGGAAACGTGGTTTTCGAATCGTGCATTCGACGCAGAAAGTGTTAGTGGATAAGAGAGTAGTTACACACTATTTTGTTATCAGTATTCTATCCACAGTGAACTCAAATAGTTAATTTCATATATATGGTAATGTTGCATACGAAAGAATTGTGCTATTCCACGCCACCCATTGTTCGGAAAGTTACATAGCAACTTTTCAGCAAACAATGCATTTCATCGGTGAAGATATTTCTTAGATATATTTTATTATTTTAGGCAATCGAACATTCAGCTTACTCAAGTGGAGTATATAATCCTTTTCATTATATCTTGGTTTGTTCATATAGAATCTATAAAAGCTGTGGACCAACCACCTACAGTGCCAGTTGTTTCCGAGCCTATGGAAGTTGTGCAGGATATCCAGACAGTAAAAGAAATAGAGAGTATTGAAGAACAAGCTAAAATAGCAGAAATGGAAATGGAAATTCAGTCAGTGCTTGGTAAGGCTGAAGCTGCGCCTAAAAGGAGACTAGCTTTGAGGCAACTACAGACAGATGAGATACCTACACAAGAGGTTAAAACGCCGAGAAAGTCTTCGAAGGAAGAAAAAGAGAAGAAAGAAAAAGTATAAAAGATAAAAACATTAATATATGGATTAATTATTCTATTAAATTTTTCAGGAGGAAAAAATTACAAAGTTCTTACGAATGAGATTTAGGACAGCAAAAAGGGTACTGCATCTGGTAAGTGTTGGAATAAATCATCAGTAGATTTAGTATTTTGAAAATTCATTTTCACGTGATCGTTCGAGATATGTTCTGAGCATTGTATGCAATACGGTCCGAGTCCAAATGTCTGTTACTTCGTAAGTTCATCAATGGGCCAAATGGTTTCGGAGATATAGTCATTTGTAATTTTGAGTTTATTTCCTCAATATCTCAGGAACTACTGGATTTTACAGTAGCAGGTGCTGTTTTTATTGTTACGCGAACGCGTTTCGGCGCAACATGTGAGTGAAATTAGTGCAATATATTATTGCCAAGTGTTTCACTGCTCTGATTAATTTGTGTTATAATGGAAAGTGTGAATTTGAGGTTAGATTGCTTTGTTTTCTCGTCGTAGACGGATTATATGAATTAGTGCATATAAAACCACTGAAAGATTCTCTAACGCGGAGGAACTGTGCTGTGCCGGTCGGAACCTGTCATTGCTTCTCTCATAAGAAGTAATATGGAAAATGTCCCAAACATATGATCTTCCCAAAACATTATTGATGTCCCTTTGTAGGTTAGTATCGCTTTTTTACTCAAGATACCTGCAATATATAAAGAGACAAAAGACCAGTAGGAAACAGTAAATAACATTACCTACATTTGCCCTCTGACCGGGAGGGGCTCAAGTGTACGAAGAACGCTACAGGCTCCTCAATATGGGGAATTATCTCCCATAGATTCGTAATGGGTTATTTTCACTGAAAAGTTAATAAACTAACGGAAACAAACTGCAAAACTTGTGATATATATTATGCCACAAATAACCAATAGGAGATATTGCGAATCTTTCTTCACTGGGTTTGGCAATATAAAATAATCCACAAACGTTTCTTGTTTTCAGGACGACTACAATAAAATAACACATAAGGAGACGTTTGAAATAGATGTTTCCGAGGGGAATGATATTCTCTATGGCGATCTTGCAGATTTTATTATGGGTATATCGGCAGACAAAGAGCCAGTGGATGATATACCGATGGAACAAATGAGAAAAGAAGGATCTTCGAGAAGTTTATCCGAGGTTTTCAGGAGGCCGTCGAAAGTGCCTTCAACTGTGACGCCTTTGGAAACTCCTAATCTTCGGTTCTCGGAACCTGCCAGTGCAGAAATCATGACACAATTCAATGTAGAAACGATAAGATCAACTCCTTTCAGAGGTGATATCGTTGAGATGCCGCAAAAGAAATTGTACGAGGAAACAAGGTGGGTTAGGAAGTAATGTAATTAATTTTTTGAAATTCATTCATTACTATATAGCTAGTGCGCCTGCTACTTCGACTGCGCAGGATAATCATTTTGAGTAGCCATTTCCCAATATTCCAGTTAGAGTTAGACTGAAGCCGCGTACAGACACGGTAGCAGAGCTGCTCATGAGCAGCTCGCGGAAAAATAGACACAGCGAGGCAGCCCTGGACGAGATTTGAGGCCAAGTCGAGCCTCGGTGGCTATCGAGCCCCTTTTCAGAAATCAGTTCAGCAGCGTGGTAAAACAGAAATTGGTCATTTTACAAGAATTCATATCTATCAACGTGTACTGATATGACAAATAAGAATAACATTGAATATAAAAACTATATAATGGGTATGATTGGGGAATCTAGGTTTTGATGGAATGTGGTTGGAGATATGGAAAATTGATTAATGATCAAATTATTCCATAGGAATATTGAACATTATGAGCTTATTGTCAATGATTTTACAAAGAAATATATATTCACATTGTGAATCAACCGGAAAAGCCGAGAGCAGAATTCGTTCAACCCTTTGATTATTCAAAATAACTGACGGGCCCCTCGAAAGCTCATGTTGAATCGAGAAGTAACAATAGTATTCTATTATTCAAAACTCTTTCATCTAAACTCAAACGCAACTGTTACGATTTTCATAGTGCCCTGACGCTCGGTGTAGTAATAGGGCAGATAAAACTTATGACTATTTTTCTCAAAGGCTGAAATAAATTTCACTGTCTACACCATCGGTAAAATAAATTGCAAGTTTATTTTCCTGTTTATTTCGGTAATTCGAAGTTTACACGGCCTAAATTTCGAATCATCGAGAGTTAATAATATCATTATAGACTCAAAGTAGGTACTACCATTGTATACAATGGTACTACCTTGATGAATACTCTCATAGCAGAATACCAGAGACAAATCTGCCGAATCATTTCATTACGGTTTCTCGCATCTTCTAAAAAAAAAATTATAACTATTATACAGGGTGAGTCTTTGACCTTGTAGAATATTTCAACAGAAGATTCTTGAAGCTGAAAGAAATACATTTGTCCTTTACCATTTTTTCCGATTCGGCCTAGATAAAAAGATATAGGCATTATAAATTTTCATAATAGGGTAGCCGCCCCTGGAAACCTGAACACTGAAGTTTTTCCAAGCCTAAGATATACCATTAAAATCTTCGAAATAAGCTACTCTGTCATGAAAACAAGCGTCAACTTACTTTTTGCATTCCAGTTGGTGAAAAAAGTTGTATTTATAGTACAATAAACAAGTTAGGTATTCCAAATTTCGTGGGCGATAAAAGTTGAATATTCTCCTGTTGGTTTCATTTTCGATAATGAGGAATTCATCTAGCTATCACTCATATCAGCTTTGAGATTCATCTTCAATTTATAATTATTAATTTTCTTTGTTTATTTCATTTTCTCCAAGAATTTTCAGATTCAGACATAACCCATTCAAACTTCCATTTTCACAAATAAATAAAACAGATGTACCTAATTAATCTATGAAAGTACAAACGTTGCCAAATTGACGAACAGAAAGAAAGAACCCTTCGAAATCAAACAACACACAATATGCTAATTCTATGTATACACTTGTGTAGTCTATGATTCTGAACTGAACTATAAATCTGTGGCTCCGTGGTTTTAAGGTTATGTCATGGTGGTTTTCTTCCACCATAGGTTGTTATGTTATGAAAGCGCATTTGAAGAATACCTCAAAATAAATACTATCAAAGTTCTGTACATAATTTCAAGAAATTTGGGTCAGCAGAAAGATTGCATTCAAACCAGTAAGAATCCCCATTATCATGGAAAAGTGAGAAGTTAATCATACTACACAAATTAGCTCGAAATTGAAAAGGAAGCTTCATGAATGGATTCAGGACCGAATCACCACTGTATAACACAGATATAGTTTTGGGATGGAAGCCTATTTTGGAGAAACTTCTTATTTCGTCCTGGTGATAATAATCGTAGTATGGAAAACCTGATGAATACATCACTGGAATTGTATAGATACAAAACAAATAACTTCAAGATGTGATAGTTCATTCAGATTGAGGAGATTTCTGTATAAAATGAGGACCGTTACAACTAGGATTCCATTCTCAACTTTTAGACGTGGCAACGCGGAAAATTGAATTTTGTGAATTTTTTGAACAGAATTGCATTCAACCAAAGTACCCAATTCTCGGAATTTCACAGATATTTTTCATTTT
Organism: Myrrha octodecimguttata; assembly: GCA_958510865.1. Lineage (NCBI taxonomy): Eukaryota > Metazoa > Arthropoda > Insecta > Coleoptera > Coccinellidae > Myrrha > Myrrha octodecimguttata. Next base: position 65,262,012 of record OY294059.1, on the reverse strand, counting down.
TGAATTTCAGATTACTCGAAAACGGCGCATCATACGAAAAAAAATAAAGAATACTTTTACTTTCCAAAATGGTCAAAAATTCGTTGAATAGCATTCAAATTATTTTTAAAAGTTGGATTCTTTGAATTTCTGGTATTTTTATGAAATGTTATGGTCATATTAAAGAAACTGGAGGATGTGGATGAAATTTTGTAATCCAGGGACATCATCAATAAAAACTATATTCCAAAAATCATCTCATTCGATGAGATCGTTCGCGAGATATAATCGAAAATTAAATTTTTTTATGGATTTTCAACAGTCTGTATCTTACGAACCAATCCGAATCGGAAAAAATGGTGAGGGGGAAAAAGAGTTTCTTTTGGCTTCAGGAATCTTCTGTTGAACTATTCTGCAAGGTCAAAGACTCACCCTGTATATAGATATTCTCCATCTGACAAACCACCAATCGCATAGTAATTATTATTACATATTTTCAATGAGTGTAACTCCGAGAGAATCGTACGCCTCTAATTAGGTCAGTGACAATCTGAAAAGTAACTGATTGTGCATTATATCTATTCTTTCAGTGGGAATTATTCGGAAAATATCTGCACGTTTGAATTAACAAACTCATGACTCGATCTGCATTTTTGATAAAATGCTAACTCATTAGTATCATTGTCCTTAAGCAGTGTTAGTACTATCCCAAACAAACGATACGTGCACGAATAACAACTAGACGGACAGCAACACGACACGCAGCTGTATGCTCTAAACATCGTAAAAACATTAGAGCGCTGCTTATTTGCCGCCCAACACTCCAAATTGAGCCTGAGGAATTCTCTGGCCTCACCGTAAAAACCGACCTCGGATGGATCAAGTCTAGCGGCTCGCGCACCGCTCAGCTCCCGCTCGAAAGACTGTCTACACTTGCGAGGCAGCTCAATTAATTTGCCTTGCAAGCCGCTCAGCTCTCGTGTCTGTACGCGGCTGAAGAGCCCGTGGCTGCAAGACCTTCGTTATTTTATAAGAAAGCTGGGACTTCGTTAGCATATACCACCAGCACCGGTAAGAACCCCCACTATGAAGTTTTGATTATAATTGCTTTCGAAAGACTTTCATATGACACGTTATTTTTTGTGGATGCAGAAGGTGTTTTTGAAATGTTGCGTTATAGGCATAAATTGAGGTGGGGCGTGGGATAATTCCATCACATGATAGCGATGAAGAGGAACACTTATCTAGTAAACATATGACGGAATCGAAAACCAAGAGAACTGCGATCTACAGTGACGACAACGGGTCATAAATCTGTCAAAAGTCCGCCATGTTTTGTCTAGAATTTTTGGCGGCATTTTATTTAGAATTTGAATTATCGGTATCGTGCGGCTCTATTTCATGTGTTGGTCTCAATTTCTTCAGTATATCTTTTAGGGAGTGATATTATTGTCTTTGTCTTTGAATTCGATGAGTGCATCTTGTTTCAAATTAACTGAGTGATGGTATTATTTATTAGAAAGGTACAGATAGAAAAAATATTGGTAGGAAGGGTTTGAAATATATAAAATTAATTGATGAATTTTGATATTAGTTCGTGTTACATTCACAACTATTTTTAATATATTGTTGAAAGGGAAAGAGGATAGGTATAATAATTCAGAACTGTTTTAGAAACTAACAGGTCAATACACCAATATGTGCAACTACAGAGAAATTTCAACTTATGAGTAAGATATATGAATATGGAATTATCATACATCAGTAGGTGTTCAATGAAAAATTTCATGGACTGATTTCCAATAAGGAGAGAATAGAAGGTCCTGAAAATTGAACTATTTTTATTTTCAATTTGAATTAAAAAATCTGGGTAAAGACTATATTTGCACAATAAATATTTTGCAACTTCATATCAGTAGGTGTTTATTGCAAAATTTCATAGACTCTAATGAGTAACATCCAAGAGCTGCACAACCAGGCATTTTGAAATAAATTTGGATATCTAATAGAGTCGTCAATTTTCACAATCAAGACACCTCTTTCAGGAGAAGAGAGAAGATATCATTAAAATATTCAAATCAACTTGAACATATCCGCAATTAAGAGGACCAAGATGCAAAGAGTAGAATAAAATTACGTATTCTATTCACAAAACACCAGTCATTTTGACGTCGGACAAAACATAGAATACGTAATTTTATTCTACTCTTTGCATCTTGGTCCTCTTAATTGAGGACCGCGGTCACGCATACGTGACCGCGGTCAACCAATAAAAATCCAACCGCCTTTGTCGCCACTGTGGTAATAGAGTCTCTGTACTACGATCAATCTGAGGCCCCTCTTGATGATGAGGAAAAAGTATTGGTTTCTATCGATATTGATGACAATATTGACAATGAAATGAAATACTAAGCCAAAATGAGCAAATGGCTAATAATATCCCAATTTTTGATTGAAGATTCGAACTAATCATCATTTTGGAAATTCCTAGAAAACCGCTATGTCATCTAGATGTTTTACGTACCATGTCCACTGATTCGAAAGATTTTTATGCAGAACATTGCTGCTGAACGCGATGTTTTCAGATAGAAACACACATGTGTCCAATAATCGAAACCATTTTTCGAGAAAATAAGACGGAATTCAAGATTTGAATTCCACATCTTTGATTCGAATTTCCTGAAAAAATATTAACCGCGAGGATGTGTAGATTTATAACAAAAATATACGCACTTTCTTCAGTATCCATTCCCATATAGTAAGGAAGGTTTCACAATTCTTTTTTGAAGGGTTGATATTTTGTTCTAATAAACGTGAATTTTTATAATATTACCATTGTTTAATGAATAAACCATTGTTTAATAAAAAAACCAAAGTTTTTTGTTGGTGAATTTCTCGAGATGTAATGATGTGTAGCGAGCGCCCTCTCTCAGCTCTTACTTAAGTCGCGCGCGCAGTACCAACCCTTGCGTCTTAAGTACCCTACGTTACCTGACCGAGACCGAAAAGGTGTTCTCCTCTAAAACGCGGCTGTGAGCGAGCCGTTTTGCCATTGCTGCGCTGTTGAGCACGAGTGTACGGCGTTTGATGCACGGTTGACCAAACCGTTTTGTGTTGAGCCGTATTGACTGTGCTAGAGCGCTCTGCCTCGTCGTTCGAGGAGTGTGACCGACTTAGAGGAGGTCAGCTTTTGACGGAATGTAGTCATGGCCGTATTGACCAGAAGATTTCCCACAAGTGCGGCCCGTGATGACGGCGTGATGCGGAGTAGTTGCGTGCCTTTGAAATGTGAGAAATCCTGATTGAGAAACGCTGCGCCACTTGTGAGTTCCTATACCACTCGATATCGTGCAGTAAGCCGGGTGCATTAGTGAGAACATCTTTGAGCAGCGAGTTGCAGCACGAGAGCGAAGTGGCGATGTGGAACCTCCTCGGGATGGTTCCCGAACCATCGCCGAAGGAGGAACGGAAGGATCACACAGTGACAAGCGAGGTTCTCACTGGAAGCGGAGATGATCGCGAAGGGACACAAACTGTGACACCGTCGTTGGAATGAATCACGTCGGAAAGTCACCACTGAAGCTTTTGAAGGTTTGCGAGGTAGCTTCAACCTCTTTGGGGGGGAGTGTCACGTTTCGTCCCGGCTTAGTTTGGGGAACTCGTCAGGGCATGCACCAAACTAAGCCGTTTAAAGGGCCTACGTGAGCGGACACCCCTTATGCGGATCACAAGGGAGTGTACCAGACCGTTGGGGATGAGTGTATTTCCGAGATCTGTTACACTTCCTTCTGATCCGCATAAGGGGTGTCCGCTAACGTTGGCATGTAAACGGCTTAATGTGGTGCATGCCCTGACGAGTTCCCCAAACTAAGCCGGGACGAAACGTGACACTCCCCCAAAGAGGTTGAAGCTACCTCGCAAACCTTCAAAAGCTTCAGTGGTGACTTTCCGACGTGATTCATTTCAACGACGGTGTCACAGTTTGTGTCCCTTAGCGATCATCTCCGCTTCCAGTGAGAACCTCCCTTGTCACTGTGTGATCCTTCCGTTCCTCCCTCGGCGATGGTTCGGCAACCATCCCGAGGAGGTTCCGCATCGCCACTTCGCTCTCGTGCTGCAACTCGCTGCTCAAAGATGTGCTCACTAATGCACCCGGCTCACTGCACGATATCGAGTGGTATAGGAACTCACAAGTGGCGCAGCGTTTCTCAATCTGGATTTCTCTCATTTCAAAGGCACGCAACTGCTCCGCATCACGCCGTCATCACGGGTCGCACTTGTGGGAAATCTTCTGGTCAATACGGCCATGACTACATTCCGTCAAAAGCTGACCTCCTCTAAGTCGGTCACACTTTTCGAACGACGAGGCAGAGCGCTCTAGCACACAGTCAATACGGCTGAACACAAAACGGTTTGGTCAACCATGCATCAAACGCCGTACACTCGTGCTCAACAGCGCAACAATGGCAAAACGGCTCGCTCACAGCCGCGTTTTAGAGGAGAACACCTTTTCGGTCTCGGTCACATTCCTCCAGATGCATCTTTCTGGTATCGCTTTCACTGGAAGGGGAGTCCTGTAGCGAGCGCCCTCTCTCAGCTCTTACTTAAGTCGCGCGCGCAGTACCAATCCTTGCGTCTTGAGTACCCTACGTTACCTGCCTGTAACGCTTGGCCACATCAGCGGTCAACGTAGAGGGGGCGCTAGCGCGCACGCTGTCCCTGTTGGATCCTCCCAAGATCACGTCAGGGTCACCACTGAAGCATTTGAAGGTTTTCGAGGTGCTTCAACCTCTTTGGGAAAGTGTCCGGTCACGTAGGCATGTAAACGGCTTAGTTTGTTGCATGCCCTGACGAGTTCCCCCAAACACTTAAGTAGGAAAATATTGTTATATCAATTGCTCCTGTGATTTTATCAGATCCAGATCAAATCGAAAGTTTGACAACAGTTCGAGCGAATTATATTTTTCTTCGCAGTCATGAATGGAGCCTTCAGGATTTGTTCCCTAATGAATTATATTGAAGCCAGCTGACCATTTCCGGCCCAAATATGTAGAATGTTGTATCCACTGACCTTTCTATTTTTTTTTTCGAACAGCAGATGAATATGGCAAACTTAATGTACAGAGCAACAAAAATTAATCACATTGAAATAGATACATCGATACCTACTCATATATTCAGTCTCAGCGTCAGCAAGGCATATGCTTTTTTTAAGGAGTGATAATTGTTTGCACAACTATTCAGTTTTTAAATGGTTTGCAGTGCGCTCTTTGAAATATCTTGTGATGAACGACGTTTTCAGGTGCGAGAATAAATAAAACATATGATTGGCCGACACCTGAACACGTGCATGCAACTGGCCATGAAAAAAACGACTATTTTCAAAATTTTCATAGCATAACGCATAATGAATGGGAAATTTGGAGGATGCATCAGATATCTCATAAATCTGACCAATCCCATCACCTTATTATATAGGTCAAATAAAATAAACGACTAAAGAAGCCTAGATCAGACTACTTCATCCGATTATTCAGGAAAAATTCTCAAAATCCTTTTCTCAAACTTTTTTCTGATGCTTGAATAAGAAAAGTAGTTGTTGTAAAGAATGTCGACTGTCTATTTGAAATATTTTCGACTGAACATGACATTCTATGCTTGGAAATAATGTTGATATAGGGATGTAGTTTTTTCCATTTTATCTTAATGGTTGAATTTTTCAGGATTGAATATGATTTGCCATTACCAGAAACCATCGATAGAAAAAAAGAGATGCTGTGAGTATACTTATTATAGAATTATAGTTGGTCAGAAATATAATTTCGCCCCTTTATAAACTTGCCAAGGAGAACTTTAGGACAGTGGCGAGAAGCTACTTTCTCACTAATCTTCTAGTCTTCGAGAGGCGGAATCGGCTACACAGTGAAGTTCTGCGGTGGATTCGTTCGTATCCTGTGTTAGGTGTTTCGTATATAGCAACCCAACTGGAACAAACACGTTCACCTAGTTACCACATTGGGCGCTCTCGGTTAAACTTTGGTTCCGGTTCACTTTCAAATGAGATTTCTGTTAGGGTGATCAATACAACTCGTCAGCCAATGAGGAAAGAAAAATCTCATCTGAAAGTGAACCAGATCGGAACCACAGCTCGAGATCGCCTATTTTCTGTAGAAATAGGCCATTAAGTTTTCGAAAGAACAAATGATCGCGAAATAAATATGAACAGAGCTCAAATATTCATTTAAATCACAATTCTTTTCCGAATGATTTACACGAACTAAATCGCTCTCACTGTGAAAGCTTCTTGTAACCTATAGAGTTGTGAATGGTTATCATTCGTTGCGTAACTGTACAACAGACAAAACATGCGACGAATTTGCGTAGGTACCTGCAAAAACAATATTTCTGATAAACTCTATCAATGTATAACCAGGGAGATACGCTGATATTCATGGGTCGACTTTACTTAGTTAATTAATGTTTTCTCTTTCAATTTATTATAAATAATATCATTTTCAGAGTGGATGTGGAAAGCCAGCCCATTCTAGAACAAATTGAAAGGGAGCCAGAATTGTAAGAACATGGATACCTTACCTTAGATCATAAAATTTACGAGCATATTGTAGATTTCCCAACACTTAAGGATTCCTTTGTCAACCTGATGTGTCCTATTAATTTTCAGACCCCGGGGGTATCGAATAGATAGACTTACACCCACTAAGAAGCAGGAGGAAGAACTTAGAAGGAAGAGTATAACAGAAAAGATACGTCTTTGGGATGAAACTCAGGGATATCTTCTTGTGGATGATCTAATTCCTGCACCTAAGAACAGAATGAATGCGGCCAAAACTTTTTCTCTTCTTCTACGTGAGAGTTTTAAATTACTTACAGGGTGTTTGGTTAACCTTGAACAATATTTAAATTGGGCAGAGACCACTCACAATATCGAGAAATTGTCACCGTTTTCGAAATAATAGGCATTTTGGAATGTTTTGAATACCATGTCTCTGAAATGCTGCTAATTCAACAAAGGGTGGTATTTCCATTGCAAGTGAATGGGGAGATATTCTGGTCTATCCTGAACATTCACAAATTTGGGGAAAAAATATTCTGTTGCGAATTTATCGAAATGATTAAATACTGATTAATAGTAATAAATCGATTGCTTAGGAATATTCATGAAAAAATACAATTTCAAATAATATATTCAAACCAGAGTTTCAGTGAATGTGAACTTCACTTGCGAGATATGGGAAAACATTCAATTGTTTTTAAGCCGTTCTAATGTCGAGATGACATACTTTCAGAATAAGGGACCTTTTAGAACATGGTTTTCCTCCATACCAACGATATTCTGAGTGTCCATGAAAATAGACGATTCAAATTGCTCCACGTCAGTTGTATTTAACTATACCTGCCCTTGGACTTTTTTCTATCAAGTAGTCCGAGTGCAATCGAATAATAGATCACATTATTGCACCTGGGTGATCTTGACGGCCGCAAGATTGGTTTAGAGTCTTTAATCCATTATATTGGGCACATTAGACTTTAATATTATCATTGAGTATTAAACACATTAATAAATACTCATTGATATCATCGAACTTCTGGTTTCATACCAACTAGTGATTTGGCAATAGCAAATGATTAATTTTTCAGGAAAGTAGCCAGAGTAATACTGACCCGTGAGGACATGTTTGGATTTATTGTACTTTATACAATAGGTTAAACCAATAATTATAGAACCTCAGATCAATGAACTCAACACTTCTATTACACTTAACTTGGGTTATTTGATAGAACAGGTTTAAGCAACAACTGCAACTGACATGAAACAACTGAGACGGTGTAACCACATGCTATAAGAAAATCGTTGTAACACAAAAGGTCCTTATTGAAAGAATATCATATCTAAATCAGAACGGATAGAAAACAATTGTTTTCTCTAAATATTAGTAAGTGAAATTTATTGCTTGAATCCCTGGATTGAAAATATCAAGGGAAAGATTTGAAATTATATTTTTTTTATTTTTCTGAAAATTCCTAAGAAATGAATTTATTACAATAAATCAGTATGCCATCATTTTATTTCAATAAATCCACAACTGAATAATATTTGGCAGAAATTGTGAAAGTTTAGGATAGACCTGAATATCTCCGCATTCACTTGAAACGGAAATATCACCCCTTTCAGAAACAACTACACTGTTTTGTATTATTAAGGTGACTGGACAAACTGCACATGTTTTTTTATTGAATGTTTACATTCAGCGGGTTTGAGTTTCCTCCAGAAAATCGGGACGAATTCACGAGAATAAAAATAGGTAGAATTAAAATCGGTCATTTCATCCCCATTTTACGCAGAACTATATAAATTTTTGAAAATTTCATATATCCAAAAAGCAACACTCATCATCAATGTTCGGTAAAAAAAATTCTAAATCAGTTCCAATTTGGAGACATGGAATACAAAACATCGAAGAAATAAAGGTGATTGATTTTTCATAAATTTCCAAAATGCTCATTTTCTCTAATACGATAAAAATTTTTCGATATTCCGAGTGGCCGTGACCTAGTCTATCATCGCATTCAATGGTATATTTAAGGTTTACTGGACACCTGTATACTCATCTTTTGGTTTTAGATCGTAATATACATTCTGATTATTGATTTCTTGTTATAACAATGTTACTCTATTAATTTTTTTTTATTGAATAGGATTGGTGAAAGAGGGTTTAGTCATATTGTTGACTGAAGAACATTCTTTGGAGGTGAAATATGTGAAGAAAGGTCTCGTACTATAGCCAAGTGGAGTGCGAATCTGTACATTTACACATTTACTTCGTTATTTTAAAAATTTGATTTGTTGCTATGTTGATTGTAAAAATTGATAAATAAATATATCGTTTCGAAATGAAAGAAAGTCATTTTATATTCATCAAACACCATAAAGACTTGTGCTTGTCGAACTTCAAGCATCATGTTAATAGTTTGTTTTGAACTGCAAGCTCCACCTGCTACATCAAGTTTATGAATTCAGCTTTACTTTTAGTTGATCTCTGATCTATAAGCACTTTTCTTTCATTATATACCTACTGGTGTGGAGATCGCGGGTCCTGCAAAGATTTTTGACTTGTTCTGTACATTTTTCAACTGTACCATCGAAACTCCGTTCACTGGCGAGTGGAGGATGGGTTCGTCACGATCCCGACACTTCTTCCTAATCTTTCGTCGGTCCACCCGAGAGTTCGGTGGCCGATTGTCATCGTCACTACGGATCTGACGTTCATTCTCCCGAACAACGTTAGAAAAGTCCTTGTATTGTATGGCAAGCTCAGATTACTCGCGAGTAAGATACGTTTTCGGCGTAAAACTAGTTGAACCATACTCTTGTCAACGTTTAGCACTGACCAAGTATGAGCTTCAACTTCAGATTCACAATGTCTAGATGTCGATCCCGTGAAAGCGAAATTTCACGCGACAGTGGAAAGTATTAGAATGATAAGACAGTTGGGCGCAATAATCTTCTTCGCTGGTTTCAGTCATCGTAGTGCTGATCCAATAACAGTTGTTTCCTCTGTCTTTCTCCAACTCCCATTCAGTAGAGTGGATATACAATAGTCCTGGTCTGATAAATGAGGTACTGCATTGATGATTCTTCTTCAAGAGACGCTCCATGTGTTTCTTGTTAACAACCACTTTGATGCTATAGAAAAGCTGTTCGAGTGATTTTTCCAGTTCCAAAGAATTCTTGTTGGCTTCCCTACTGGTGCCATCTGGCTTTGAGGAGCTATTCTTATTTTGCCACCATTATACTGCCTGGATGAGCACACTTTTTGCAGCCTGAATTGATATTTTGATCTGAATTATGGCACTCGGCAAAAATGTACTTCCTATTATTGGGACTATACATATGACTGCTCCTTCCTCTTTGGAGAAATCATTCCAGATGGTAGGGTTCTTCCTCCATTGAGCGACCTCCTTTATGTTGGTAATTTTGACATTTTATATTTATCAGTTCAAACTATGAGATCTTTCAGAAATGAGATGAGTTCACTCCATTCAAAGTCCAAAACTTGTATGGGTACCAGTATTAGGTCCACACTAGTTGAAACTAGTTTGTGATACCTAAACCAGCCATTGAAATGTTGCAGACATTTCCTCAAATTTTGTCCAATAGACAAAAAAACCAAGGAATTACAGTTTCATTACCCTTTTATAGGACCAATGGTCCAGTTTAAATTACAGAACCTATTTAACAAAAAAGTCCAAAAAGCACTGCCGTGAAGGCAGCAACTTTTGCGCGCATGTTCAATGTAGATGACCGCTTCAGGAACGAATTTGAACGTGCGCGCAAAATCTGCTGCCTTCACGGCAGTGCTTTTTGAAATTTTTTTCTGATAAATTACTGGATTTCAATTCGATCATATCTGTATTTTTTGGACATATTGTAAAAATAAAATTTTGAATGGGTATATCTACGGAATCATTGAGCGGATTTTACCCATTCACGAATTCGACCTTCGTAATTAAGCCCCAAACCTACTCTACAAATATCGAGTTTCTAAGTCGTTTCTTCCGGAAGTTATTGTGTTTACGGTCAGCCTGACGGCCGACTGCGTAAACACAATAACTTCCGAAAGAAACAACTTAGAAACTCGATATTTGTAGAGAAGGTTTGGACCTTAATTACGAAGGCCGAATTCGTGAATGGGTAAAATCCACCCAATGATTCCGTAGATATACCCAATCAAAATTTTATTTTTCCAATATTTCCAAAAATACAGATCAGATCGAATTGAAATCCAGTACTTCATCGAAAATAACAGTTCGAAGTTTCATACAGAATTTAATGAGGATGATATGATGAGAAAATCATAGGAATTTTTTTTTTCAAATTGTTCTAATAACACGATTATCACGAAATTTTGCATAAAGTTGTCTTTCAGCATCTTAAAACTAGCTGTGAAGTTTAATCAGGACTGAATCAGTATTTCTCGAGTAATATGTCTTAGAGGATCAATAAAGTATTATTATTATTATTAATACCGAAAAAATCAACGATATCGAGAAGAAAACCTCGAAATTTGACATATTTTTTCCCGATATCTCCAAAACTTATGATCGTATCGAACTGAAATTTAGTACACTGCTGTGAAATTAGAAGGTCAAAGTGTGAGTATAATTTTTTTTGGATATGATTGATGGTTTCCGAAAAAAAAAATTTTTTCTAAAAAAATTTCGAAAAAAATTTTTTTTTTAATTTACTGACAATATGATCTTGACGAAATTTGGTTCAAAGTTGCGCGTCGTTATACTCCACCAAACTGCCAAGTTTGAATCCAATCGCTTGAGTATTTTCTGAAATAAAAAATAAATAACTTCAAAACTTCAAGTGCCTATAACTCCGAAACTATTCGACCGATTTGGCCCATTAACGAACTTAACCGCGGCATTCTGATGCGCAACCAATCCTGAAAGTTTCAAGTAGCTAGCTTGCTTCTGTCGACAGTTATCGTGTCTACGGACGGCCGGACAGAATCGATTTTGACACCGGATTCGTCATCAGTGAGTCCAACCTAGTCGATTGAGACCATTTTCGGCTCAATCATCCAAAATTACAGACATTTGGACAAAACGATAGCACGCTGTTCCCCTAGAACATGCGCGCAAAAAGGCTGAAGCAAATCCAGAACACCACCGGGGATGGTAATAATTACACTCATGCCTGAGTAAACTTACTATGAGGCCACCTGAATTATGCCATAATAATAATCAATCATCCAATTAAGAAAAAGCATCAGCTAGTTCATTTGAGAAAGAGGGATCCAAAAGAAGACAGTTGAATTTTAAGTTATATGTCAACAATGTAAATTCACAAGCTAGAGAGCCATGGTTTTGGCTTTGTTGCGCAAGGACTACACATTTTGTGTTTAATTCTCTATTTGGGTATTTTTTCCTTTTGATTAAAATATTAGGATGAACAACCTGGCAATAAAAATATCGAAGAAAACGATCATCTATGAAATGGTGAGGAAACATAAAAATGTGTAAATTTGAGTGGGAAATATCTGAAAACATATGTATATGTAGGTTTATGAAATATCTTTCTTTAGAAGAGGAAATACAAATGATTCAAACAAATTTCATTGTAGTTTGTTGTTTCAATTAATAACATCCATTGGAATCTATCCAATCTGCAGATTACATCACTTTACACTTACAATTAATATTCATGCTTTAGTCATAGCTGCTAAATCAGAAATACATTTATCAATATTTTGTTTTTCTTGATCAGGGGTGATGGAAGCTTTTACTTTTGCTACTACCCATTCGACCAAATTCTTTTGTGTTGCTCTCTTTTCAATGTTCAATTTTTCCACTTGAAAGTCTAGTCTGCTCTTGACATCATTGTAGGCAGTCATTAATCTCATACGATAATCAGCCTCCAACTGAAGAGCAACATTTTCTCTTTTAGCTTGAATCAGTAATTCCTGACCTTCCATACTTTTCTGCAACTTCTTTTCAAGGTCAATCGCAGCACTGATTGAATCTTTATAATCTTGACGACTTTTATTCCACACATTTTCATAGGCCTACAATACAAATATAATCTTTCATGGAAAATACAGAAACTTGATCTTAGGACATAAAAACTTTCATGATGGAATATCACTATCCAGGTGTAGATTAATAATATCAAATATACTCATCTACAATGTAATTTGCATATTTTCAAATTTTATTGAAAACAAGAGATAGATCGGTCAAATGAAGTTTCATGATTCAACCAAAGAAGTTAGATTGAAAATTGAGGGCCAGTATTATAAAACTTATTTTTTACCACAGAAAGCAATTAACACGTTTTTGAACTACATTTCACAACTTAATCTCTAGTTATCTGTCAAAAAAATGTATAATACCGGCCCTTAATTTGAGAAATAAGTTTCTTGATGAATCTGACACAATTTGTGAATCTCTATATCAATTCTACTCACATCAATTTCCTTGTCCAAATATGCAGCTACTTTGGGTCCGGCCAATTTAACAGCAGCAATGCACAATATAGCTAAGGAAATTCCGTTATAGAATTCATGTTCACAAACGTAAATTTCTTTGCTCAGCAAGTAGGTGGATAATGTAACGGCGAAGGTATATGGACCAGTTACTCCAGTTTTCTTGTAGAAGAATTGGAACCATTCTTCTGGGATGAAACCCATGCGAACCTTACCAGGTTCAATTAGACGGACCTATTAATTTTAATATATCAAGATTAAAAGAAGCTTATTGTAAAGTTGAAATGAACTCACAGGTCGTCTGAATTCTGGAAGATTTTCTTCTGGTGTTTGGGATGCTACAGAATTACTGGTCGACGTAGCGGTGGCTCTTGTCCCAACCAGTACCAGAGAACGGGCATGTTGACCTGAGAAATATATTACAAAAATCAAGTTCGTGATTACATAAATGACACAAGTAACTAGGCGGTAATGGAACATTGACGCTGATAGGGAAAATTATGGTTTATTTCCCCTTCTCATTATATTACCTGATAAAAGGGCCCTGGATAACATTTTTAGATATTTTCCAATTTGAATAGAATATGAATATTCTGAAATAAATGGACCCTTTTTCAATCAGAGGTCATAAATGAAAAGTTCTACACTTAAAACCACAGAATTTTCACATTATGTAAGAATCTATGATTACAGATTTCATGAAGCCGAACTTACACTTCTGAAAGTTCAAATACTAAGAAAGTAGCAACAACTAAACTACAACATACAAATATTCAATAATTCAACAAAAGACGAAACTAAGGTGCATCTTAGTTGAAACCATGATGTAAAAACATGTTTTGCTTACATCATGGTCGGAACGGTTGAATATTTTGCTTTCGATGATGCATATTTTCTATGGTTGAATAATGTCTAATGTCTAATCAAATTTTATAACCTAACTAGATTTTGAAATCCAATGCGATTACACAAACAGAAAACGATAGTTATTTAAATCATTACAATTAAGGAATTCAGTGCTTTTTTTTAATACAAAACAGAACAATGTTTAATTTGGGATCTAAACCTGCTTCCACTTTTACGTTAACTTCTTCCACGACAGCTACACCGAGTAAGTATCTTTTTTGTATTTGGCGAGATTATGTATGAACTTATTATATTACAGCTGCTGGCTTTTCGTTTGGAGGTAGTGGTGATAAAACGCAAAGTTCTAAACCCACTCTTTTTGGAGCTTCCCCCAATTTTTCGTTTCCTTCATCCTCAGCTGCGTCGTCCACAGCTTTAACATTCGGAAATACAACAGGAACAAGTTCAAGTACCCTCGGATTTGCTGGTACGTGTTATTGCTTAAAAGTTTGGGTTACCCAGGTTTGTATATTTTTAATGGATAATTGCTTTTGTGTAGGTACTATTCCATCCTCTACAACAAATACATCATCAACACAACAGTTTTCTTTAGGCGGATCATCTGTAACCACATCCTTATCTCTTACCCCTATAATTAGTTCTTCTGCATCTAGTACAGGCTTTCAGTTAGGCAGTGGCACTTCAACATCTTCTACAGGCCTTCAGCTGGGTCAAGCTGCTCCATCATATTCCATGGGTAAGTGTATTTTGGGATCATTATACTGGACAAACTTGGTTCTATGAACTATTTGTTCCATTTCAAATCATGGGTCCTTGTTATAGAACATTTAGGAAATAAGAGTGAGATGAATCATATTTCAGTCCTATAGCATAGCCATGACTTAGTAATTATATGTTTACACTAAGACCATGATACGTAAATGCTCCCATTGTAAGTTGAAGATTTCATTTTTTCATAGGCATGTGACAGTGAATAAGGCTATGATTATATTTTTATACAAAGGTGTTACATACAGATCCAAAATACAACCCTCTATTTAATAATTTAAAAAGTGTTGGGAATTTGGATCTTTTTTGCGCGCATGTTCTAGGGGAACAGCGTGCTATCGTTTTGTCCAAATGTCTGTAATTTTGGATGATTGAGCCGAAAATGGTCTCAATCGACTAGGTTGGACTCACTGATGACGAATCCGGTGTCAAAATCGATTCTGTCCGGCCGGCCGTAGACACGCTAACTGTCGACAGAAGCAAGCCAGCATTTTGAAACTTTCAGGATAGGTTGCGCATCAGAATGCCGCGGTTAAGTTCGTTGATGGGCCAAATCGGTCGAATAGTTTCGGAGTTATAGGCAGTTGAAGTTTTGAAGTTATTTATTTTTCATTTCAGAAACTACTTGAGAGATAAGATTCAAACTTGACAGTTGGGTGAAGTATAACGACGCGCAACTTTGAGCCAAATTTCGTCAGGATCAGATTTTCAGTGAATTTTAAAAAAATTTTTTTTCGAAATTTTTTTCCAAAAAATTTTTTTTTTCGGAAACCATTAATCCTATTCGAAGAAAAAGTCCACTCTCACTTTCAACTTCATATTTCACAGCAGTGTACCAAATTTCAGTTCGATACGATCATAAGTTTCGGAGATATCCGGAAAAAATGTGTCAAATTTCGAGGTTTTCTTCTCGATATCGTTTATTTTTTCGGTATAACTCAAGTAATACTGTTTCAGTCGTGATGAAATTTCACAGTTAGTTTTGAGATGCTGAAAGACATTTTTATGCAAAATTTCGTGATAATCGTGTCATCAGAACAATTTGAAAAAAAAAATTTCTATGATTTTTCTTATCATAGCATCCTCATCAAATTCTGTATGAAACTTCGAACTGTTATTTTTCGATGAAGTACTGGATTTCAATTCGATATGATCTGTATTTTTGGAAATATTGAAAAAATAAAATTTTGATTGGGTATATCTACGGAATCATTGGGTGGATTTTACCCATTCACGAATTCGTCCTTCGTAATTTAGGTCCAAACCTTCTCTACAAATATCGAGTTCCTAAGTTGTTTCTTTCGGAAGTTATTGTGTTTACGCAGTCGGCCGTTAGGCTGACCGTAAACACAATAATTTCCGGAAGAAACGACTTAGAAACTCGATATTTGTAGAGAAGGTTTGGGGCTTAATTACGAAGGTCGAATTCGTGAATGGGTAAAATCCGCCCAATGATTCCGTAGATATACCCATTCAAAATTTTATTTTTCCAATATTTCCAAAAATACAGATTTGATCGAATTGAAATCCAGTAATTTATCAGTAAAAATTTCAAAAAGTACTGCCGTGAAGGCAGCAGCTTTTGCGTGCATGTTCAAATTCGTTGCTGAAGCGGTCATCTACATTGAACATGCGCGCAAAAGTTGCTGCCTTCACGGCAGTGCTTTTTGAAATTTTTTTTGTCTATTACTTTGAAGTAATAGAAAATAAAATATCCATCTATTACTTTGCAGTAATAGACAATAAAAAGATCCTAATTCCCAATACCTTTGTAATTATTTTAATAATAACGATGTATGATAATATTTCGTCGCTCTATTTAATATTTAGTGGGTTATTAATGAAATATGTATAATAAAAGTAACTCATCAAATAGTGACTGATAATAATAATGAATATACACACATATACATTGAAAATACAACCAGCAGCTCATGAAAAGAGAAAGAGACCAAAACAACGACAGAAAAATTGCTCAGTTATGAAGCCCCCATAGCTCCGCACTCAGCTCTCAAAAATTATCCTGACTCTGATTCAATAGGAGAGCAGGGATAACCTCAAATATTCTATGATGCATCTTATGACTTAAAAATTCATTTAGAATGTGTATGTATAATTTTTGGATTTTATTTTCAGGAACCACTGCTAATGCCGTTCCAAAATTCCCACAAATCACATCTGCTCAGCCAACGCCACTTTCAATCACCACTTCGAAGTTAGTAGATCTTTCTCTTTGATATCACATTTACTCTTAAGATAAGCACCATAAATTGATATTTCCAGAGCACATTGAAATTATAGATGATTCAACATACCCAGAAAAAATGTGCTTCTGAAACCAACAATGAAAGCTATTTAAATTTAGAATAATATAATATCTTATGAATTTCAAATGTCTTTCATTCCATCAATAGGCAGTACCAAAATCGGCTGTGTACTATAGGTATAATTTGTCATAATTTGATCCATAAATCCGTCTGATAATTCAGTTCTTAACTCTGCTTTATTCATTAGAAGTGTTTTCATACAAAAATGTGTGGCATCTTTCAAGAATATACAGATCCTATCAGATCCTATCAGATACTGTTGTATCTTTCTTGGGTTCACACTCCCAAAAATGAATATTGTAGTAATTTTTCATACCTGGGGATTTCTCTGCATATTATGCTCTATTCATCGGGTGATTGTTTTTAGGCATGAAGTTGTTCATTGATCGAAATCTTTGGAGATAGTGCGCTGAAAAAGTGGCCAATTTTATGTTCTGAATAGTGGAAATTTTTTTCTTTGGTCTATCCAGCTCCATTGTTTGCAATAAAAAAACAATGTGTTGTCATGGAAACATTACTTTGGTCAGTTATCGACAATATTCCATTCTTATATAATTAAAACAATTATTTGGTATTCCCGCTTTTTTCATTATTTTCCAGAATAATAAACCTTGCTGGTGAATAAAGAAGAACAAATTTTGGCTGCCTGGAAGTTTTAGTCTACATTTGAAATGTGAAGATTTCAAACAATAAATGAAAAATCCGACGAATAAAAATACTCGTTCATGTATTTCATTATCAATACTGAATTCGAAGATTTGTAGGACATTGATATTCCATAAAATTATTGTTATTTTAACAGGATTAATACTAACCAAATAATTTTGCAACCAATCAAATAACTGAATAAGAACGTTGCAACTTTAAACTCTTCTGCTGGATATCCAATCTGTTAAAAAAACGCTAAGTTTTACATTTTGTTCCAATGTTGTTTTTCGCCATTTCTATTAGTGAGAATAGAATCATTAATGTTTTTTTTATATTATTTCTGATCAACGTATGTGATTGTTAATATTTTTCATATTATTCAATAGGACTCCAGCACCTACAACACAATCTACTAGCACAACTTCTGGTAATCTCACATACAATCAGTTGGAAGACCAAATAAACAAATGGACATTGGATCTGGAAGAACAAGGAAAGCATTTCATAAATCAAACAAAACAACTCAATGCTTGGGATAGTTTGTTGATACAAAATGGAGATAAAATCAAAGTATTGAATAATAGTATTGAAAGAGTGAAACAGCAACAACAGCAACTTGATCAAGAACTTGATTTTGTATTAGCTCAGCAGAAAGAATTAGAAGAATTAGTGGGTCCTTTGGAAAAAGAATTGGCCAGTATTCCGCAATCGACTGACCAGGAAAGGAATAGGATGTAAGTAGCTATGCTCCATCTCAACAGAATATTCTTTTTTGGTGGACAAACTTCAGCAATTTATTACTTCCGTAATATCAGGGAAAAATTTCCATACATGCTTTTTTAACTCTGGTGGAACTACAGGGTGATCAAGTTCAGTAAAAAAGTTGACCTAATTTGGATAATCGAAAATGATAAAACATACCATTCTATTTACTTATGGGTTCTTATCTCACAGATTTGGTTATTTCAGAAAATATAAATTCGAAAAACGCACTAGCCTGAAAATTTTGCGCACTTGCTCTAATTTTGGAGCTTAATTACAAATACATCCAAAAAGGCATATACTACCCAGTTAAGACATGGTACAGTAGAGACCCCTATGATACGGATTACCGATTATCTGGATATCCCCAACGCGACGGTGTCGATTGGACCTAAGCCCCATGTCTACACTGATTAAACTGACTTACATTAGAGTATCTAAACTTATTTATGTTGCTGAGCCTTATTTTTTGGCGTTTTTAAAAATCATATATCAATTTTCTCAGCAACAATATGAGCAGTTACCCCTTCTCTCCGATTATCCAGATATTCGATTATTTGTATCCCTAACAGCAGTAATCGGGTTTCTTTTGTACTTTGTTAGTTGAATGACGGCTTGAAGGTCTATGGAAATTTCGGCAAAATTTGGCAGACTGTTTTCAAAATACATATTGAATTTCAAGTGGACATTGGACAAGCGCGGAAAAACTGAAATCGTAACACACCAATTGGTAGAGCAGTAAATTAAATTTTTCAGAATGCATTGTTCTTCTCCAAAAATTTGACAACCAAGTCTTAAGTTTACCAACAGTCATGTAAGCTACACTCATTCACTTTTATAAAGTCAGTTGGTAGGCCACCAAAGTTCAACACATTTCACTTTCATTCTTTAAAAAATGTATAGTGATTTTATGTCAAATAACAACGCGGCGTTGTCCGTTCTACAGAATCGTCGTAGTTATTACATATGTAACTGAATTAAACCATAGTCATTGATAAAAAAGGTCTCTTGCATGAATTTTTTTTATCATTGGAACCAAATGTTCTAGCCGTAAGACTATTGAAAAACTCAAACCGCCGTCAAAAATTTCAATTTTCAACTAGAAAATTTTCTTTTAAATTTGGCTCCACTTATCGACTGTTTAAACGGACGAAACTTCGCGGTTTCCGTGACGTACCGGGATATATATACTGTCTCCTTCTTCTCGTGTACTTTTCTCTCTAGCAAGCCAATAGACAGCGTCGGCTGTATCGATCGGTAAATCGTACAATAACGAGTGACCTAGAAGGCGATCTGACACGTTTCTACCACTTCGACCTTGAGTCCTGATTTGACCATTTTTAATACCGAATTATGCAAAACTCGCGAATTGTTGAAGTGTGATAGCATACATCATGAATTGGTATCGATAAAGAATGAACAAACATGATTGGAATAAAAGAAATTCTTTATTGACAAATATGCTTACTATGTATCAGGGAGCTTAATTGATTTTGGTTTCCATAAAAATAGAAAGTAAATTACTGATTTCAGGGATTGTGGCAATGATCAATCACGAATCATAGTTTTTTTGCAATATAGGAAGTATGTTTGGGTATTTATTTGGTCACCTAACTAAAAAAAAACTACTTCCACTAATGAATATATTGGAAATAAAAGCATAAAAGGTAAACTTTAACAATAATGAGATACATTCAATTCAGGAATGATTGTACAATTAAAATAAAATCCAATTAGGTACAGGATGTTTTTTTACAAATACTTCACTCTTCACCAACCGGCTGGTACTCTCAACTGACACAGGAGGTGGTAACCCCAATACTAAATTTGCAAAAATTGTCGGTCAATTCAAAAATATAGTAATTTTTTGTGTGGCCCCTGGTCATCGAGCCATGATATCTAGAATTTGTGGATGGCTATCAGTTACAGTTTTCAATTTCAATTGTGATGATTTTCTCCTTCACGTTTTAAGTTATATAATATGTATAAATTATTATGCTTCATTACCCCTTTACAACTATTATCTGTTGTATAAGGAACCGAAAAGATCAGATTCCAAAATGATTTTTTTTTTCTCTTCATCGTATAATAGTAGAACAGAAAGTGTAACTGATATTTTCATTACAATTATAATCACATCAACACATTTGCATCACTGATGTCAGAGCATTATTTCTAAGAATATTTGCTCTATTACAGGCGTACAGAGTGTTCAGTGAGTGAAATTGGTTTTTCAATTCCGTTTCTTCCCATAAGTTCAAATGGTGCAGCCAATTTCTGAATATCCTTTCTCAACGAGGATGTTCTACAATATTCATGGCATTTTCGTCATCGTCACTTAAAAGTTCTTCTAAAATAAAGTGAATATCTTTTGCTAACATGTTTTCGAAAATTATCATAACAACAACAATATAATCGAGGTTATATTTCCCTTATGTCAGCCAAAAAGATAGCGAATCTGTGGAAAACGATTTAATTTCAACTTAAACTATAATTGATACCCAAACAGATCAAGATAACCCTGCAAATCTATCTTTAAATGGAAGTTACTGCAATTCGTGACGTTACGCCAGAATTTAACTTCCAGCTTTATAATACGGCCCTAAATTCAAGAAATAATAAAAAAATGGTTACTGGATAAAAGGAGATCCGTGATACATGGTACAATGAATTCTATTCAAGGAGTGCTGAATTTGAGGAAATTACTTGAAACTAACATGATTGCAAGGACGAATATCTGTAGATTAATCAACAAATATTCCACCTTGATCAGAGCTAATTATCCAATCAATTATTTCAAACATTACACTAACCGATTTTGACTCATGATATCCGACCCAGAAAAATATCAATAACAAGATGACATCCCCCAAAATTTTCAAGGTACCGAGTGGCTACCTGATGATGTTGACATTCACAGATTAAGAGCAAACAATACCTCGAATATAACGGGGTGACTTTTGGCGGCCAGAGTTCATATTTTTGTGCAAATCGTTGAGAAAAATAATGAGAATGCGCAATGTTCCGCAAAAATAAAAACTGAAATAGATTGAAAATGGAAAAATATCTAACATTGTGCATTCTCACAAAAGAATTAAGTACATCCCAAAAAAAGATTTCGAAAATAATCACTGAAGCCTGCAGAACGACACCCTGTTTTGGTTTATTATTTGATTTCATCAAATAATAAACCTTAGTGATCGACCAACAAAATAAAATTTTTAACTCCCCCTGAAAATTTCGTAGTTTACGTTTTGGAGTATGTAGATTTGAATAAACTAATAAAAAAAATTCGTCCGTCCGTTTTCCGGGGCTTTTCTCAGAAAGTACTGAACCGAAATCAGTGAAACTTGGTAGAAAAATCGTGTGTCGCTCGGGATTGATCCTCCAAGCTTTTCGGCAGGATCGGTGTACCCTAAGGGCTCAAAATGGTGGATTGGGGGGAAAAAAAATTATTTCTCGAAAACTTACCACCGAACTTTCATGAAACTCTGAACGTTGATTACTGTTGCAAAACTAAATCAAAAAAATTTCACCCTGATGATTTCCGACCAGTGGTTCCTGAGTTATAAAGAAAAACGCTGCAAATTTCCAATAATGTCGAAAATGACATCATCGCATTCGGTTCTTAGAGTGGAATTTACTGGAATAATCGGTTAACTTTTCATCCAGAATCATACATCTAAAAGACGATGAAAATATTGATTACCAAATTTTCAACACATATCGAGAAATTTTTAATAGATGCGTTATTATTTTATAAACACAATTCCAAATGCCCCATCGATGTTCTTGACAATTTCATAATCGTAAGTAGTTCAGATTAAATATTTTTGGTTTTCTCTCCCAATATCTTAAACATTACTACTGAAAATAGGATCAAATTATTATTTATAGAAATCACCCTGCGGATTACGGGATTTAAGATCAAATTTCTTCATGAAGCTACTTCATATCTTAAATAAAACTTTTATTTTATTCATAAATCATTGGTTTTTCAGAACACAAAAACCAATTCCATGAAAAAATTCATTTGAAACATTGAAATCTCAATAAATACTCTTTTATAACTGAATAACACTTTTACATGCAGAACGCGAATTAAGTAGCGTAATTTAAAATAATGCATTTTTCCAAAAAATTCGGTTGATCTGAGGTTTCCATCAATTTCGGTTTGCGTAGTACAATTATCGTCAACATGTGGATATCCGTTACTGGTTTCAATCGAAATCCAATATCTTTCGTACTGACAGTTTGAAATAAGCGTGAATATAAAAAATAATGAGCATTTGTATGATGAATCAAATTGAAGGATATAATATGCAAAAAATCAATAACAAACCGCAAATCTCATCAATTGTCGATTGTCGAGAATCTAATACTGAGGGTTGGAGCCTTAGACTAAAGTTAGGAGCCGATGATCTATCTACCTGTTCTGAATGGGGTCTGTGCCGGATCGTGACCTAAGACAAGGGATATAGCGTAGACAAAAATATTCCACATGTATCATCATCTGGTTGTCGGCAAACTACTTGTTTGAATTTTACGTCTTTACATCAAACAGACTTTCGGATTTGACACCCTCTTGGTTGAGTGTATCTGACAACGATAACAACGAACGAAATTTATAATCTAGAATTATTCTTTCGAATTCAACCTGATGAGGTTCACGATATATTTAATTGTTACAGAAATGTCATTGAAAATAACTTTAGTTTTTCAGTTTGTGTGGTGGATACTTTGTGAATCAACTGAATCGGATATCTGCACTGTGGAAAAATTTTTTTTCAGATCAATTGCACAGAAAGGTTGAGTTTTTTTTCATTTCATTAATATTTTTCAGAACAAATTTGAATCCTAGTAGAAATCACATCTACACATTTGATATTAGCGGAAAGTCTCGAATTTTGTTTTACGTATTGGTGTTAGTTTGAAAGATTGAGTTTATTTCCTCAGTGTCAAGAAATACGAACACGTTCGGATTGAAACATCATGACTAATTGTGAAATATAGGCACTCGATTTAATGCGAAATTTCGTGAGAATTGTATTGGAAAAAAACGAATTTTTTTTTTAAACATTTTTTTTTCGGATACATATTCATCAAAGTTCAATGAAATTTGGTACAGGTTTCAGAGTCAACATTTAGAAACAGTGTTTCAAACTTCAGTTTGACCGATATTTATCTGTGCAGATATTGGCAAAAAATTTCGTGACCATTTTGAAATTTGAGGTTATTTCCCTAATATCTCAAAAAGGGCAAACCATATCTGATTTGAAGTTCATTTTCAGTTGTAGAATACCGACACAAAATTCAATGATTGTGGAAAATAGTAAGATTTTCAAAGAGTAGAAACAACTGTGGAACGTCTCTTCTCATTCAAAATATTATTTTAAATTTTGCTACTCAGTTAGCGTTCTGCATGTGGAAATTTTATTCAATTATACAAGTGTATTTATTGAGATTTCAATGTTCACATGAATTATTTCATGGAATTGGTTTAATTGTTGTGAGAAACCAGTGAGTTATGCATAATATATAAGTTTTTTGAGATATCAATGGTATATTGGGTTATTTAACTGAGAAAATAATAAACCCTTGTGTAAAATTTGCAGCGTTTTTTCCTTTAACTTCGAAATTTCACGCATTTTCTAATATTTCTCGCGGCTATTGGCAACGTTAAAGAATGCAGACCGTGGTGCAGGCGCCTGACCTCGATATATTAACGAGGATCTTTGAAACTTGAATGTGGCTGTGTTGTCGACATCCAGGAAGCCGTAATTTGTCAGTCGACGGCACTGTTTGCCCTTAAGACGACAATTCCAGAACAAGACTTATAAATGACTTTACCATCTAGAATGTGATTCTTTATTTGAAAGAGCTGTTTACAGTTATAATCTCTTGAATACGTAACTCGCAGTTTAATAGAGTTTTAAAGAAAGTTGTAAAAACTGATCAATTAACTCTTATGGTATTATTATTTAACTGTTCTTCATATATTACAGATATCAGCTGGCTGAAAGTATGGATTCACAAATGAAGCAAATGTCAGAAGATTTAAAGGGAATTATTGAACATTTGAATGAATCAAATAAGGAGGAGGACGCCAATGATCCCGTAAGTTTATTTGAAATAGCAGTTTAACCAGACTTCTTTCAGTACTTGATCTATATTTATTTAGATTTCGAAATTGCAAATTTTACTCAAATGAAATGTAGTTTATGTTGATCAGTATGGTGTATCATTTAATTAATTCTATTTATATCATATATAATTTTTTATTCCATTAGTATTGGGAACTTCTGCGAAGATGCCAGCGCCCTAACGGATAAATTTGGAACCTGTCCAAGCTAGTAGTTTTATGTAAACAAACCTTAGAAATGTGATGGAGAACGAGTATTTATTAAGCAGAGCTTGAATATTTAAAGAAATTATTATAATTTTGTGTAAGATTTCTTGAGAAGGAACTTTTCGTTTGGATCACGATATAAAATCGTACTTTAAATCGTTCCTGGAGGATAATTTTGGTGTTATTTTAGTGTATGTTGCTTGGTGGATCCAAATGAACCAATATCTAAGTTTACTTGAATTTCTGGAAAAATAGGCACCTCAATAAGTAATTTAAGGACTCTTATTTATGTGAAGAAGTGCTGAATGCAGGCTATTTTATGTAAAAATAAAAAAAAATAAATCTAGAATCAGTCCAAATGATATGACTTGTTCTCTGTTTACTAACGAGTGAATCAATAAAATGAAAACAGATTTTCTCCTTTAGTTCTTTTGCATCGTATTTCTAAAGAAAAGGAAACAGATAGATATATAATTGATTTCATTTTCATATTACAGCCGATCAAAATACACATACAAAATGAAAAATGTCACAGCTGGTTCAACCTACCTATATATAGAAATGAAAAGTATAAATGTATTTATATGAATATCTTCAGCTATTATCAACTCTAACAGTATATCTAGTTTTTGTCAGGTTTTCAACCAGACCACTCTTTTAGAATATGATTTTGTGTAGTATGTGAATTAGGTAGCTGCAGAAGTGCTCGGTAGTTTCTCTGCAGCATTTTTCTTCAAAATTCTCTTATTTTCATTTACACCTGAAAACATCATGACATGAAGTTGTATCGAAATGAATACATTGTAGGTAATTTACCTTCATGAAAATAAACATCTTCATGCAGAGAACATACTTTCATGTATTTCGTGACCTGTTTTCCAATCTTCAATTTCTAAGCTAGGCCTTATTTCTTCTATCATTGAGTTACCTGCCAAATGCTGTTTCCAAATTAACTTTACTTTCATTTGGCTTTGGAAAAAATGAAAACTAGAGGCCACTAGATGATCCTTTCTTCTTTGACCATGGATAAAATTGAGTTGAGGCACACAACAATGGTCATTTCGGGAGGATGCCATTTCGAATTAATACAATCGAAAATTTTAATCGGAAAGAAAGTAATCGATTGATGAATATTACAAACACTTTCGGTATACCAAAATTTCAACTCGGAGAACAACACAAAAGCTCGTAAATGAACTCCAAAAGTAAGCAAATTACGTTAGAATAACAGGCACGTCGAAAAACTACTAGCTTGGAAGTGTTCGAATTTCTATCACCAGAGGGCGTATCGCTTAGCAGTAGTTGCGAATAGGACCACTTCAGTTATATTGATGAACTTTGATAAATGAGAGAATTTTTATCATTTATTTTTCAGGTAACACAAATTAGCAGAATATTGAATGCTCATATGAATTCGCTACAGTGGATTGATAGAAATACAGCGCAAATAAGCTCCTACCTTGAACAAATTTCTAAAATGCAAGATATGAATAGGCGAAATAATGCGATTGATATGTAATGTTGTACTTTTTTTCAATATATTTTCTGATGAATTTTGTATTTTCCATAATTAATATTATTAATATAAATATAATATTGATATTATTTGTTCTATAGAAATTTCTTTCACCGAATATCTCTTCCTTAGATTACATTCAACTGAAATAAGTTGGAAAAAATGGAATTTGCCACTAGAAAATGAAGTGAAAACATTCAAGAAATGCAGCATTCAGATACTTTTACGCATCTGTTCATTCGCGCTTCAAGTCGCTGTTAGTTATTTCTTTGGAATGTAACATAGAGTCCATTCATTTTTACGCGCTTTTCCTGGGGAACAATTGCGTTATCGTTATTCGTCACGATGTCTGTTTTTTCGAATTTTGAGCCGAAATTGGTCTCATACGACTAGGTTGGGCTCTCTGATGAAGAATCCGTGGTTAAAATTGATTCCGTCAGCCGACCGTGTGCGCTATAACTTTCGAAAGAAAGAACCTAGAGTCTTGAAATTCTCAGGTTAGGTTAAAATCCTAAATATCTCGGTTGAGTTCGTTGATGGTCCAAATCTGCCTAACGGTTTTTGTACTAGAGTCATTTGAAATTTTGATTTTTCAATAACTTGAAAAATTTTTATCTGATCGAAATAAAACTTGGTTGGTAGATGTACATTAGCAATATGGAGATTTATCCATAGAAAAATTTAAAAAAAAAATTTGTTTCTTTGAAAATGTTCATTTTTCGTTTGTATTTTTCCGAAATCTTCAAACCGCCACTTCATAACTGAGTACTTTGTTTCAGCCCAATCAGATTACCTCATATTTCTGAGGAACAAACGAAGAGAAAAATTCAGAGTATTTATTTCAGAAATTCATACATTTCAAAATGCATGTCTCCGATACCGTTTAAATTTTATTCTTATTGACACCAAAAACTCGAGGACTGTTATAGTACAATCAGATATGTATTCTTTGATTTTTCCGAAACATAAGATATATAAAATATTCCTTTGCATCGACCGTTCACGACATCTACTGATGAATAGTCGAAGCATTTACTGGATCCTACAGTGACAATATGAGGGACAGCGGCGTCTGTTCACACTCTACACCTCATCTGATGATTCCCTGGAAGTTTTATCGGTACTTCCCCGTAGCACATGAGCAGTGTATCGGGATCGTCACTACTTAACAACAGTGTTTCACACTTCAGCTTAATCGGATATTCGTCGTGGGAGATATTGGAAAACATATATCTGATTTCCTGAGAATAATTGATATTTCCGAAATAACTTAGAAAATATATATCGAATCATGACGAAACTTGGAACTTGATCGCGCAAATTCGTGCAAAATTTCTCGATCATTTCATTGGAACAATTCAAAGATTTACTTTATAAATATCTTATATCTTCTAATCATATGGTTCTGGGCAACAGCGTGATACCGTTCCATCACAATGTCTGTAGTTGTCGAATTTCAAACGGGAATTGCTCTCAAACGATTAGGTTGGATTTCCTGAGGCAGAATCCGTGATCAAATTCAATTCTGTTCTGCCGACCATGTGTGCTCTAAGTTTCTTAGGAAAAGACCTAGAGGCTTGAAATTTTTAGTTTATGCTAGGAGTCTGAAAATCTCCGTTAAGATCGTTAATGGGCGAAATCAGAGTTATAAGCATTCGAAATTTTGAGGGGTTGTTCCAAAATTAATTGATGATATCAGATACCAACGCGCGACTTGTTCACAATTTTCAGATGATCTGATCCTTAAAGAAAATTCAAACAAATATTTTACGAAAACATTTTTTTTCGAGAGGCCACTAATCAGGCCTGGATGAAATTGCCATAGCCTAATATTTTTTAATACAGATACAGAGTGAAATGCGTCAAAATTTCATGGCCAACCACCTCGATAGAAGTGTATGGAGTATATGTATTACGGGGTCTCCATCTATCCAGGTTGTGAAGGTGTACATGTTGCTTGACTTACAAATAAAAAGAATTTTGTAATCTCCTGAATTTGTACGAGAATGATCCTGATAATCAGTTCGGTTTTCATCCATGAGTATGATATAAGTAAATCAATTTTCAGGAATATGGAAATATATTTTGCTCTCAACTTTAATCGATATGCCGACGTTTCGGAGATAAAATTTTTACTCCTTCTTCAGGGCTCAAGGTTACAATTTGTTGGAGAGTATACATGTATGGGAAATTAATAATATCGAATATTTGCATGATATCAATTTTGGAAACAACATCGCCACAAAGACGTTAACAGGAATGTCAAACATTACGGTCGATCGTAAACACAATATAAATTCCCCAAGAAACAACTCGGAAATTGGATATTTCTTAAACAAGAAATTGGTAAAATCAACCCGCGGATTTATCCATTCTAAAATGTATATTTCAAAAATATACAGATCCGACATTGCAATCAAGTTCTTGGTCGAGTAATGACGGCGTGAATCATATATCAGCGAAATCTGTCGAATAGTTTCCAGGAAACATTTTTTTTTGAACACGGAAAATCCAACTAAACAACTATCAAGAAATTTTGCATAGGTTTGCGCGTTCGGAATACTAAAACTCACTACTTTGTTCGTCACCGATCGCATCAGTATAATTTTTTAAATATTGAGGACCTAAAAATTGAGTATAACTCCAAAACTTGTGGGTGGATTTGGCCTAATAACGCATTTGAAAATTTATTTCTTGATTCTGGGACTTTTCATTTGAAAGTTCGAGCACATGGGGACTACCACCCGGACAGAATTGAATTTGATCACCGATTCTTCATCAATGTCCAACTCAGACGCACAAAATTCGAATATTTCAGATATTTGGCCAAAATATAGGGTCCTTCAATAAGGACGGGTCGATTTTGACATGAAATAAATCAAATGTCTGTAATTTTGGATGATTGAGCCGAAAATGGTCTCAATCGACTAGGTTGGACTCACTGATGACGAATCCGGTGTCAAAATCGATTCTGTCCGGCCGGCCGGCCGTAGACACGATAACTGTCGAACGAAGTGAGCTAGCAACTTGAAACTTTCAGGGTAGGTCGCGCATTGGAATGCCGCGGTTAAGTTCGTTAATGGGCCAAATCGATCAAATAGTTTCGGAGTTATAGGCATTTGAAGTTTTGAAGTTATTTATTTTTTATTTCAGAAAGTACCTGAGCGATTGGATTCAAACTTGGCGGTTAGGTGATTGCCATGGTGATTTGGCATTACTAACTGAATAAAAAAATATAGGTTAGAAAGACGACGTTAAAACAACATGGCCGCCACAGGCTGCCAACATCGACCCGTCCCTATTGAAAGACCCTATATAACGCTCCTTCAGAATTCAGATGACTATATCTCAGAAATCATTGGCGGATTTCGCTCATAAACAAATTTTGACCTGAAATTTATTCTGAAATGCTCAAGATCTCTGGTATTTCCTTCGAGCTCGTTCATAAATTTGATCACAAATTCTTCGCCATTGAATTGATAGTCCTTTCACAAATAGAATAAAAGAAAGTTCTTTGTTTTCTATCGATTCGTTTTATTAGTTTCACAGTGACCCGAGTTACTACTTCTTTCGAACTGGTGTATTGCAAGTTATTGTGTAACAAGGTAGGGGAAAGGTGGGTAAGGTGACGAAACGGGTAAGATGACGAATTCCCTATATTTCCTGAACGTACGAGTTCGGCAAGGGCGGTTTCTGTCCAAGTCCAAAACTTGGTGCTATTAGTCCATCATTTGATGATAATCAAAGTACGACGCGAGTTCAGTAAAATACATGCTTTCTTATACCAGTGGGGTGTTGGTGCAAAAAATAGTTGTGCTTCCAATAACACGGTTCGTGCTGTTTTTGGTAAGTATTGATGAACTGCTGTAATTTTTTTCGAAAACATATCTTTCATGAACATAATTATAGCAAGCATATTCTATAAATAATGAATTTATGATGATGATCATGATGATTAATGGTTTTTGTAATTGAAAAAGGCACTTGCGGGTGAGATGACTGATTGCCGACTCTCATTATTATTTCCAGAGCACCAGTGATAAAGGTCTTAGAAGAAAACAGAGCCGAAAAATTGGAAAAGGAGAAGAAAAGGAAAATAAAAGAGCAGAAAAGAAAAGGGAAACACAAAACCGAAACAAAGACTTAAACCTGCAACAAAATAACAAGAAATCGACAATGAATAAAGCTAAACAAACAACAATCTAGATAAAAATAAAGTTTAAGGACTCTTCTGAATCTTCAATGGACATTGAATATCCTGATGAAGACAATAGGTAGAACAATGGACTTGTGGTTGGTGCATGTGAAAATATACGTTGAATAAAAATGAATATTACTTATCTACAATTCGTTTATTTTTGTGCATGTGAAAACGTACGTTTTAAATGTCGTACTCGTTCAAGAATTAAATATTTTGCTTTCATTCGTATACTTTCAGGATTACCTTTCTTTTTTTTTAGGATACGTACCTCGTCATCTTTCCCTTCACACTTCGTCAGAAAGGAAAAATAACAGAATTATACATTTTTTGAGATTACTATCGTCATCTTATCCCCCTTTACTCTACACATATATTCAAATATGTTCTGAATAGGCACCTATTTTTTGGGAATTTCGAAAAAAGAGGAATTCCAAAGGTCCCGTCTGTTCGTTAGGATAGTTTTACGACCGGATTGTGGAAATATTTGTAGATTTCAAAATGTCCAATTTCTTGCTTTTCGGTACTAGATGTAGAATTTCGAGTTTATTCATCAGCTCTGGGAAAGTACGATTCCTTTTGAAGAAATGTTTCTCGAAATTGGAGTTATCTTTTCGGTGTTTGAATGATGCCTGGCGCACTTTGAACCTTTTTGCGAAGTTCTACCTGTTTAACCTGTATCATTGTATAATGCCTGTATATAGATTATATTGCATTTTTGACAACTTAATTTATAAATATCGATTAAAGCTTATTTTGGGAAAGTTTTGCATCATTTTTTAGGTTTTTTTCTGGGTTTTCACTCCCAATATCCTGAACAGAACTATTAAAACTTAAATAAAAATTGTTTTTCTACGGAAAACGCCCTTGCTGATTGCAGGATTAAACTCTACTTGTCATGGGTAGTTCCTTGGAAAACAGATTGCCTAATGAACAATACCGAAACAATACTGTAATGATCCTGTACTTGATTTCCCATATACCCACCTATGGCTCGTAATTGTGATCGAGTAGTTAAATGGAACGGACTCTCTGTTGTGTAGGCTGCTCAAGTTACACTCGAGAGATCCAAGGAAAAGTGGCGGGAAGTGTAAAATTCAAACAACAGTAACGTCTTAACTTACAAATCCATTTCAATACCATGAACAGATAAAGTGTAATAAGAATACAGATTAGTCTCAAAATACTCCTCAGAGTAGTAATTATTGATTTCAACATACTCGCAGTACAAGAAACACAACATATTACACTAACTCTCTCATACCAAGAACTAGGACCTACAACCATTGTATAAAGAATGCTACAACCCACACCAGGCCGTCAGCCGTAGCCGACAATTA
This sequence comes from Myrrha octodecimguttata, assembly GCA_958510865.1. NCBI lineage: Eukaryota > Metazoa > Arthropoda > Insecta > Coleoptera > Coccinellidae > Myrrha > Myrrha octodecimguttata. The sequence continues at coordinate 65,230,242 of OY294059.1, read as the reverse complement.
CAGGGATTAGTTGATGGGAAGATTGATAGGGTGTACGCTAATCGTACAGTTTCGGAGTCGTTGACATCACTAGGCTGTTCATTGTGGGCCAGACTATCTGAAAGATATGTTTCAAGATTGGAAGCAGAGGATCTGGTATTGAAAGAGAGATATTAAAACATGTACAAGTTTAATTTCAATATGATTCTGAAAAGGGAACAAATTCGAGTGCAGATTATGTAAGATTTATTTTGTATATTAAAACAAAAATTAATAATAAATACTTCAAATTAACTATTTACACACATCTTATGGACTATTAAGTACACAACATTGTTTGGAAGGTACTCGGTTAAAACGACTATTTACAATTACATAAATTTTTCACTTATTGAACTATTAGGTATTGGTTTTACATTTAAATCTAATTATCTAAAGTGCAGACACATGATTAATATACAACAAGGCGCATGATGAAAAAAAAATTCATGAAGAAATGAGTATTTACGAGTATGATTTCCCTATGGGTTTTTGAGTTTTGGTCGAACTTGAAGTTTAATTGAGCATTGAATCCGTTAATCAATTATTTGCAACTAAAGGATGATTTCACTGATGACGGAAATAAGTGAGATTATTCTTCCCTCACTTGATTATATACAAAAAACTGATGAGGATATATTTCCAGTCGAAAAAGTAATTTATTTCAAGTTTACTATTATAGCTTTCAAGTATTCTTAACTAACCTAGTGGTGGACTAAATTTCAGTTTTTGCATGGCAGTTTCAGTTGAGTATTGATATTTTCAAGTACGTAACAAATTATCATTATCAGAGGGCAGATCCAGATTGAAAATACAGAAATATGTTGGGTAAGTATAAAAAGATATCGCCAAAAAGTGGTAGGTATACAAAATTAGAAAGATATTCACAAATGAAAATCAGAATGATCCAATACGATTTCAGAGATTCAGATAATTCGTAAAAACCTAGGTTGGAACCCAAATGTGAATTGTGCGATGAAAATTTTAACTTAAAAGATTCGATAAACAGCTAGGTAACCTTATTTAAAGGTTCGCATTGGGGTGCACACAAAATTTCTGATGCTCCAAAATGGATTGAGGAATATCAAAATCATACCGAAAAAGTATTCTAAAAATTTATAACAGTTTTATAAATCGCGGAATATGCATGTTTAATATACATATACCTATGTAAAATGGTAGTTTATGATACCCCCAATATAATATACAGGGTGGTCTGCGAGTAAGTTCATCGTTTGATGGTGAACAGGAACAACAATTAAATGTGGGCTAAGGCTATTCGTTTCTGAGATACAGGGTGTTCAGAAGAATCTTTAAATGGCTATATTTTTGCTTGGCAGGTGTTGTCATCTTAGGCCATCGAACACATGAATCATACCGAAATATTGCGTACCAGGACTAGGAAATTTCGATTTTTAGTTCCAGGTCAAATGAAACACTTTTTACGTGGAAATCCAATTTGTCGTAACTATCATCTGATTCTGCATAGAATTTTCTTTCTAACACTCTTTTCCACATGAACGGTACACCAACCGTTTTTTTATCGAAAATGATTAAATCTATGCAGGATCAGATGATATTAGCGACAAATTGATATTTCTTGTACATGGTGTTTCATTATATAGACCTGGAGATTAGAATAAAATATCCGAGTCCTGGTCTGTACTATTCCGGTATGGTTCATATGAACAGTTCGGTGGCCTGAGATGATAATACCTGCCAAATTTGAAGCAAATACGTTGACTGGTTCTAAAGTTATAACCATCGTCAGGTTCTGCCAAAATCAGAAAATCACGCTGTACCTCAGAAACGAATGGCTTTAGCCCCCATCGATTTGTTGTTTTCTGGCTCGCTAAGATGCCATCTATTCATTATCAAACGATGTATAGCTACTCGCGGACCACCCTGTATATTGATCAGATCTAAATGTTCATTAGGATATCATTTCTACGTCATAAACATAACCTCTGTTTGTTTTGGATGATGAACTGTGTAAGTACCTAAAACCTGGGTACTGGCCATTAACCTATTTGAAACAAAGGTCCTTCCGAAAGACATGGTTCTCCCAGTCATATAAGAAGACTCATAATTTGCACAAAAGAAATTTTCCTCTTTCCGGCAGCGTATTTATATTTTCTAACATCATTGAAATTATGAAAAGAGATATATTGTTGAAATTGGGCGGTCGTATGTAATCAGTTATTTGAAGGACAACAATTTTTAAATTCCACTTCATTGAAGATCTGCTATCATTCGATTTTGTACTGAATTTGGTACTTCAAGGGGGTCCAATGTCAAACATACAATCTAACAATTTCGTTATAAAACCTTATTCACTAACTAATATGAATATTATTACATTGTATGGCGATGAAGTCTAAGTACTGAGTAGGTAATAAATTAAATGCAAACAAGTTTGTCATCGCCCTTCTTCTGGGCTATATTTACAACAATAAAGCTTTCAGTCTAAGTAATTCAATACTTTTGGATCGATCTAATTACAGACATGTTCTTCCTTTCTATATCTGCATATTTCACAGACCACGTTGCAACACCATACGAAGTTGCATTTGCATTTCTCTTCGACCTCTCGGACCCTTGTTTGGTAACCTCTTCCACAGCACAACAATCTGCAGCCGTCTATTCCTTGACTAGTACGGTTGCATACTCTGCCACGGGTGCCTAGGACGTTCAGCCTGTAATACATTATAAGTATTTTATAATCATTATGCTAAGAGACATATACAGGGTGTCTACTTTAAAAAGTCCAAAACTTCAAGGCAAGATTCTACATGTGATTTCCAACATTAAGACACATTAATAATTTTTTATGAGTTTAGCACTTCTAATTTAACTGAGTAAACATGTTTTAACATATCGGGAATAACGGTATAAGCGGATCGAGGACCTGTGCTTTGCTTTGCAAAGCTCTTGTGTAGCATCTCTGGGTCTATTTTCTTTATTTCCTCAACTCTTGTCATTCAACATTTGTGTAAATATTTTTCATTTTTTGCCAGAGTGAAACAATCTTCAAAAATTTCGAATAAGTTCACTGAGTGGTAAAAATATCGATAAATACAGGGTGTCTACTTTAAAAAGTCCAAAACTTCAAGGCGAGATTTTACGGAATATTTCATTTTTTTTTAAGAAATCAATCACACTCCAGTTATCCTTGTAGAGCATGAAATTGGCTGTGAAACAAGAAGTTTTTTGAGTCAAAAAATTCCTTACTGCAGGCGTGGTAAGCAGATAAACATAATAGTTCTTAGGTGAAAATTATCAATGATATTTTTCCAATAGGTTTATCGATGAAAAATTAATAATTACGATCATGTTTACTCTTCAGCAAAAACTTCCCCATTTAGTTATCTTCCTAACGACATATTAACTTTAGTACTAGCTGTTTTTTTTCAGCCTTAATATCATGGCTAACATGATAACAACGAAAAATAAGAAATTATTCAAACGTGATTTTCTTTAGTTCTGATGCTCTTAATGATTGAATCAGTTGTTTTTCTGATTGAATATTGGAGTAACTCTCAGTAGAACTGTTATTTTAGCTGCCGAGGAGAACGAATGAACTAAAATTTATTACTACATATTATAAGAAAGAAGTTAAGAGAGAGGACCAAATGCTGTAACTAGTCGCTATAAATAATTCAACTATAAACTCATAGCAAATGTTCAAAATGGTTACCGCCTTGTTCAATACATTTAACACATTTTTTCTTACTCGATCTATAACCCTGCGTATTTCAGAACGTTTCTGACCAATTTCTGCACAACACATTTTGATTCTATTTATCAGATCATCTCGAGTTCGAGACGCTTATTTGATAACCTTTTTTTTTATTTGTTCAAGACCCAAAATATGTCGAAGAGTGTCCGCCCCAGGTACTCTATGCATCTATTGCATTTCACTCATTCCGTTTCTTCTGTTCGACATGTTTCTTCGTGAAATAGTCATGTCGTATACCACTCACGATGAAATTTGAGCAGGTAAAATTTCTTTCTCGTTTCAAGTTTCCGGCAATTTCGCTCATGACTTTTTTCCAAAATTTAAACATATGTCATTTGAAAAATTGCCGAGCAACAGTCATTCAACAATCGGGAAATTTTGCCGGCAAAATTTCATCTTTTGTGGTATCACATATAAAAAAATTGAATAAGAAGTACTCACGTTTCATTTTTCTCACAGTAATCCGGAGAATCGTCCAGATAAACTAGATCTGTCTTGTTCGGTTTTTTTAAGTCTGGACTGACAGCTCTGAGTTTCTTCCTCCGCCGTTCGACGAATTTCACATGAGAAGCGCCTTCGTACCTTTGAAAGAGCCCCTCAGCCACCTGGCGAAAAGATGGCAATCTTCTCCAACATATCTGCATGCTGCACGATCCAGACACACCGTGGCACTTGCAGGTCCTTTGCATTCTCGATCTAACAGCCTGGGTAGATGGAAAGTAAATTATTTTATTCTTTTCGTAATTGATAGAATGAATTGAACAAGTTCGCCGTCAGGGAGGTTGAAGAATTTGTATTCAAGAATTTTATGGGCGACAAAGGTCAGCTCTAAACTCTTGATTGCGTTGGAACTCTCATATCTCCTGTCATCTGTATGAACCTAGATGAAGTCTTCTCAATATTTTCAATAGGACTCTTGCATGTATTTTCGCTCGCATGTTCTAGGGAACGGTGTGCTATCATTTTGTCCAAATGTTTGTTATTTCCGAAATATTTTACTAAAATGGTCTCAAACGAATAGGTTGGACTCACCAATGACGATCAGATGTCAAAATCGATTCTGTCCGGGCGGACGCAGTCACTTATAACGGATGTGCAGAGGATCCTATCGACTATCATATAGTTATAGTTATAAATGGTAAGGGGTTACATTCCACTGCGACCTTAAGGTCTATTGTGCCCCCTTGTCGGAGCAGTTTTCGCAACCTACAGCTCGCCCTCCAGCTCTAGAGCTCTGATGAATTCTAATATCTGAGAGGGCTTCAAGGAGGCTAAGTTCTCATTCCTCCTATAATGCTCCTGTCCAAGATATTTTTTGCGCAGGCTCACGATGGCGAGGCATTCTGTGATCAGGTGAACAGGAATTCCCTCCTCTTCCCCACAGAATGTGCACTCGTCAGTTTCTGATAAGCCCATTCTCATCATGTGCTTCCTCAGGCGACAGTGTCATGTGAGGAAACCAGTGAGGAGGCGTAACTTATTCTTACTGAGATCCAAATGATTTTTGGATCTAGCAATTTCAATATAGGTACATTTGCTTATACCACAGAAAGGTTTGTGCTCTCTTTCTGGCTAGAGTGTTGGCCTCTTCATTTCCTTTGATTCCTGAGTGCCGAGGAACCCAGACTAAGGAGACCTTGCTATTCTTGCCTACTTCATTGAATTTCCTTCGGCACTCCCATATCAGCTTTGAGTCGATGACATAGGAGTTCAGTGCTTTAATAGCAGCCTGACTATCAGAATGGATCACTATGTCACACCCTTGATAGTTTCTTTCCAGGTTTATGTCTATGCATCTTTCGATTGCAAGTATTTCTGCCTGAAAAATACTCGAGTAGGAGCCTAGCGATAGTGTACACTTAGTTCTAGGCCCGTATACTCCAGCGCCGGCCCCCATCGTGGTTTTAGAACCATCTGTATACCATTTAACGGTATTTGCTTTGAAGTTTTGGGTAGTGTATTCCTTTTCCCATTCCTCCCTTTTACATAGCATTGAGTCAAAGTTCTTCTCGATGCTTACTTTTTTAATCATAACATCACTAGGTAGGTTCGCTGATGCGATGTACTTATTCAGAGAGGACCAGGCTCTCTGACTTTCAATTGTCTCATTACCTGTACCTTCCCTAGAGATTCTAAGGATAGCTTCATGGGCTACCCAGATCACTAGATGTAGTCTAGTCGGGCATGTTCTCATAGCCCCAGTGATGCAAACACAGGCAAGCCTTTGTACCTTGTCGAGTGTTTTCCTCGTGCTTATCTGCCCTGCTTTAGCAAACCAGACTACTGTCCCGTATGTTATTATCGGTCTTACAATCATGATGTACATCCATCTCAGTATTTTAGGGTTACAGCCCCAAGTTTTGCCGGATAGTCTTCTGCACACCATTAAAGCCCTTATCGCTTTACTAGCAGTTTTAACATGCTCATTCCATAGAAGCTTACTATCTAGGGTGATTCCCAGATATTTGACCTCAGACTTCCATTTTACAACAACTCCATTTACCGAAATGGAGTTCATAGCTGGAAGGTTTCTCTTCCGAGTAAAGGGAATTACTGTGGTCTTTGCTGGGTTGATTTTGAGACCCACTGATAAGCACCACTGCTCAATAATTCTGAGGCCCCTCTGCAACAACTCACAGAGGACATCCTCGAATTTGCCTCTTACTATTAGGACTATGTCATCGGCATATCCTATGCATTCGAAGCCAAGCTCCGTAAGCCTGTGCAATAGTTCATCCACTACCAGGCTCAATAGGAGGGGGGATAATACTCCTCCTATCATGGTTGGTTGCATTTCAAAACGCGACGGTTTAGTTCGTTAATGGGCAAAATCGGCCGAACGGTTTCGGAGTAATAAGGTTTGTTCGCACAGAAAATCTCCAACAAGTTTGTGACAGTTTCTAAACCAGTAGGGATGCGTGTGTGTCAGACAGCCCAGTTTCTGATCGATTTCAAACTGTCTGTGCGGACATCTCAAATGACCCATGGTGCCAGATCGCCACGATGATTTATGTGACAGAGCTCAAAAACTATGACGTCATACTTCCTGAGGCCCTAGCGACCTCGGTCAATTATCGCTTGTTACTGCCACACTACAGAGATATATTGCTGTGTCAAATTTGTGTGACGTTATTACTACAAACGTTATTTATGACATCTAAGCATGCGTATAGATGCAGTTTCAGAATAACGCGACGTCAAACGCGGCATCGCCCGACGTATTTACGGAAAATAGCGTGCCGCAATTCACGTTGCACTATTCTGTATCGGAAGGATTCGCAGAGCTTCGGGTCCTTGGGAATCGGATCACTGTAATATGTTGACATGGGGCGCGTTTTTCTTTTCATCGAACTGAGTAATCGGTGTATCTCCTTCTCTCTCTTCTTTTGTGTTCCACCAAAGAAGAGTGAGATAGAGGTTAATCGACTAATCATTTCGATGAAAATAAGAACGCACCCATGTTTTCCGTTTTTGCGCGTATGTTCTGGGGAACAGCGTGCTATCGTTTTGTCCAAATGACTGAAATTTTTCGAATTTTGAGCCAAAACTGGTCTCAAACGACTAGGTTGAACTCACTGATGACGAATCTGGTGCCAAAATCGATTCTGTCCTGTCGACCGGCCGTCCGACCGTCCGTATGCACGATTACGGTCGTACGGAGAATCCTATTAACCTGAAATTTTCAGGGTAGGTCGCATTTCAAAATGAGATGGTAAAGTTCGATAATGGGCAAAATCGAACGGTTTCGGAGTTATTGGATTGAAACCTGGCAGGAATCATTTTTTCGAAATTTACGGATAGTATGATCTCAACGAAATTTCGCCAGAAGTTGCGCGTTGCTATACTCTAACTAACTGCCAAGTATCGATCCAATCGTTTCAGTAGTTTTTGAATTATCGCCAAAATAAAGTCAAAACTTCAAAGGGCTCTAACTCCGAAACCGTTCGGCCGATTTCGCCCATTAACGAACTTAACCGTCGCATTTTGAAATGCAACCTACCCTGAATGTTTCAGGTCAATAGGATTCTCCGTACGACCGTAATCGTGTCTACGGACGGCCGGCCGGTCGGCCGGACAGAATTGATTTTGACACCGGATTCGTCATCAGTGGGTCCATCCTAGTCGTTTGAGACCATTTTCGGCTGAATCATCGAAATTACAGACATTTGGACAAAACGATATCACGCTGTTCCCCAGAACATGCGCGCAAAACCTAGAAGAGCACTGCCATGAAGGTTCAATGGAGATGACGGCTTTGGCAACGAACTTGAACATGCTGCCTTCACGGCAGTGATTTTCTAGGTTTTTTTCGATAAAGTACTGGATTTCAATTCGATCTAATCTGTATTTTTTATTGAGAAAATAAAATTTTGAATGGGTATATCTACGGAATCATTGGGTGGATTTCACCCATTCATTGAAATCCAGTACTTTATCGAAAAATGAAAGTTTGAAGGTTCCTACAGGATTTAATGAGAATAATATTATGAGATCACAGAATATTAAATATTTGAAAAAAAAATATTGAATTTTTTTCAAATTGTTCTAATGACACGATCATCACGAAATCTTGCACAATGCTGCCCTTCAACATCTTCGAACTAGCTGCGAAGTTTCATCACGATTGAATCAGTATATCTTGAGTTATACCGAAAAAAACAACGATATCGAGAAGAAAACCACGAAATCTACATATTTCTTCCCAATATCTCCAAAACAAATAGCCGTATCGAATTGAAATTTCGTTCACTGCTGTAAAATATGTGGTTCAAAGTTTAACTGAAATTGTTCTCGAATATGAACAATAGTTCAAAAAAAAATTTTTTTTAACTGAGTGACCATACGATTTCAACGGAATTTTGCTGAATTTGCGCGTGGTTATGCTCCAACTAACTGCCAAATTTCAATCCAATCTCTTCAGTACCTAGTTTCTGAAATCATATTCAGAAATAACCTCAAAATTTCAAATGGCTATAACTCCGAAATTATTTGGCCGATTTGACCCATTCATGAACTTAACCGCGGCACTCCTATGCGCTAACTACCTTGCATTTCGAGTCACTAGCTGGCTTCGTTCAGACAGTTATCGTGTCCACAGCCGGCCGGACATAATCGATTTATTTTGACACCGGATTCGTAATCAGTGAGTCCAACCTACTCGTTTGAGACCATTTTCGGCTCAATCATCGAAAATTACAGACATTTGGACAAAACGATAGCACGCTGTTCCCCTAGAACATACGCGCAAAAAAGAATACAGAGAATTAAAAATGTTTGATGTTTGATAGAAAAATAATATAATTCGTTAAGTTTGGCAGTGTTTCCACCCTCAGATCGATTGATTCCCTGTGGTGTATAACAATGTAGTGGGTGATTCACTGGGAAATTATTCAGGTGTGCGAGTGCCTTTCAATTGAAATTAGTCACTAACTTAGTCCTGATCGAGCGAATTCATGAAGACAGAATGTGGATTGAGCGCAGGGTTTATAATAAGATGGTGATTCCTAATGGTGTGAATATAAAGGATGATGATTTCAAGAGGAATAACTCAAATACTCCTTTATATTGAATAAACCCATTTCTTTCGAACTACAGGGTTAATTCGTTCTCTTGATACAGAATGACCCAGAAAAAGTGGATATTCTTTAAAAAACAACAAGAACACTGCCAAAAGGGGGGTTGTCGACTCAATTACGGATTACTTTTCATAGATGGCGTTGTGAGTAAAACAAAAAACGCTGCAAATTTTACACAGGGGTTTATTATTTTCTCAGTTAAATAACCCAATATACCATTGATATCTTAAAAACTTATATATTATGCATAACTCATTGGTTTCTCACAACACAGAAACCAATTCCATGAAATAATTCATGTGAACATTGAAATCTCAATAAATACACTTGTATAATTGAATAACATTTCCACATGCAGAACGCTGAGTAGCAAAATTTAAAATAATATTTTGAGAAGAGACGTTCCACAGTCGTTTCACCTCTTTGAAAATCTAATTATTTTCCACAATTATCAAATTTCGTGTCGGTATTCTACAACTGAAAATGAACTTCAAATCAGAAAGGGTTTGCTCTTTTTGAGATATTAGGGAAATAACCTCAATATTCAAAATAGTCACGAAATTTTTTGCCAATATCTGCGCAAATAAATATCGGTCAAAACTGAAATTTGAAACGCTGTTTCTAAATGTTGACTCTGAAACCTGTACCAAATTTCATTGAACTTTGATCAATATGTATCCGAAAAAAAAAAATGTTAAAAAAAAATTCGATTTTTCCAATACAATTCTCACGAAATTTTGCATTAAATCGACTGTCTATATTTCACAATAAGTCATGATGTTTCAATCCGAACGCATTCGTATTTCTTGACACTGAGGAAATAAACTCAATTTTTCAAACCAACACCAATACGTAAAACAAAATTCAAGACTTTCCGCTAATATCAAATGTGTAGATGTGATTTCTACTAGGATTCAACTTTGTTCTGAAAAATATTAATGAAATGAAAAAAAACTCAACCTTCCTGTGCAATTGATCTGAAAAAAAATTTTTCCACAGCAGAAATCCGATTGACCTGATTGACAAAGTATCCACCACACAAAATGAAAAACTAAAGTTATTTTCAATAACATTTCTGTAACAATTAAATATATCGTGAACCTCATCAGGTTGAATTCGAAAGAATAATACTAGATTATAAATTTCGTTCGTTTTTATCGTTGTCAGATACACTCAACCAAGAGGGTGTCAAATCCGAAAGTCTGTTTGATGTAAGGACGTGAAATTCAAACAAGTAGTTTGCCGACAACCAGATGATGATACATGCGGTATACTTTTGTCTACGCTATATCCCTTGTCTTAGGTCACGACCCTGCACAGACCCCATTCAAAACAGGTAGATAGATAATCAGCTCCTAACTTTAGTCTAAGGCTCCAACTCTCAGTATTAAATTCTCGACAATCGACAATTGATGAGATTTGCGGTTTGTTATTGTATTGTATGTACATCTTGTGATATGCATATAATATGAGACAATAGGTTGAAAAAAATCGAACTTTAACACCCTGTATTTCGAAAACGAAACGTTTGCGGTCCCATATTTATGGACCTTTTTCCTTTTCATCACTTAATAATATGAGGCGCCGCTTGGGACAAAAGTGTGTTTGCAAATATTTATTTCCGAGTCAATATATTTATCATTATTTCTTAAAAATCCATGCTCGAATTGTAACACGTAGAGAAGAAATAAAAGTCTAGAAATTTCAAGTTTTATTGGATTCTTTATGCTATTATCATTAATATATTTACCACTCAGAGCAAAATTTATTTTTTGTGTGGCGATATATTTATTTTACCAATTACAATATATTTACGAGTTGGGAGTTTCAAATATATGAAAATGTAAGATACATGTATCAATTAAATCTTTCGAACAAGGTCAAGAGATGTCGCTTCGAAAGTACGTTTACAGTTTCCAGCAATCTAAGTTTGAAAGAACTTAAAAAGATTGATGAACAGTCCTGATTTTGATATGATTCGTGAATAGGTATTCAGTGAAATTCCTCAAATATCTGTACTGATTATCGTCGTAAACGAATTGCTGGAAACTGAATACTCAAAACTGTATGCCTTCAGCCATTTCTTGACGTCTTGCGCCATCTCTTGATGTTGTTCAATAGATCGAATTAATGAATATTTGGACCTTTTTATACAAGGTGATTCCAAATTTGACGTGAACCTTGGAGTAGGTGTTAGTATGACTCATTGGAAGTCGGTGGTGCCATATTTATTGATAACCGAAAGTAAACAGTTTTCGAGATATTTGCAAGTTCCTTTGAGTTTCAAACGGTTCCTAACCTCAATTCCTGATTGGTCAATTCTTTCTATGTAAACCAAATTTGATTATTATTTTGGGTTATTTTCATTAAACAAGGATATGATATGTATGAAAGAGGCAAAAGTATATGCTGTATTAGATGTTAATGAAGAATTAGTACCTATGATTGCACTAGGGATCTCTTTCCCTTTAGATGACACTACATTATTTGTCAAACCGGACATTTAAAAAGTCGCCCACAAAAAAATCTGCTGAAACGAAACTAGTGATCGCATTCTAGCGGAATCTTTCTTGAGGAATAAAGAAGGAAGATAGCAAGTCCCAAATAATTTTGGCATACATAAATGGTGAAATTCGAGAGTTGCAAGCAACTGTTTGAAATCACAAGAACTCAAATATCTCGGAAACTATTGATTTTACCAATAAATATATATTATATAATAAATGAGTCATACTACCACCTTCTCCAAGGTTCACGTCAAATTTGGAATCACCCTGTATATTTGAAACTCCCAACTGGGAAATATATTGTGTTTGGTAGGAAACAAATATATCGGAAAAAAATAAACATGTCGTCACACAAAAGGAATGAATTTCTACAACTAATAAATATATAAACCCGAAAATAAATATATTTGCAGATCAGCTTTCGTCCCAAACGGCTTCTCATAACCGAGCAGAGTTATTATTCGCTTTCTGTGGTATACACTGCATAGTCTGTTTGTGATTTTTCTGTTTTCTGGAGTTTTTTTTCTGATCAAGTGTCTGCCGAAGGAATAGCACACCTTCTTCCAAACACATTCCACATTATTTGTGTGAAGTAATTGACATATTCTTCAGAAAAACCGTTTAATATTCTCGAAAAATATTTCTCCCGAACCGAATCATTTCCTGTTTATCTAATGAAATTGTATCCTATAAACACTTCGTACCGGCTTGTTTTATAAGATATTTTCGTACGCGTTCAGAAAACGACTACTTAAGACTGTCAAACATTTCAATCAGATGCTTTTGTTATATTTGCACTCAACTGTCGTGTTTACGTGCAAAATTTGGGTCTTCTTTCATCTGCCCTGATCTATCACCATAACATCTATCAGCAATAAGTATTCATCATTTTTATTTTTCAGAACAACCGACCAACATTTCGCATCATTTCACGTTAAGTATAATGAGAGAATAAACGAAATCACGTATTCGAAATCCGGATTTCTGTTTATTTTGGAAATTTCAGTGGGTATTACTATGAAGCGTTTATGTTGGAAAATTTATTCTATTATTTACAACTCTTCAAATAAGTTAAAATCATAAACTTTAAACATTAAGTTATATTAAACATCAATTCTTGATTAATTCAACAGAGTACCTTTCTGAAGGGTAATTTTTTGAAATGTTCAACTTTCCAAACTGAACTACCATTGCCACTAGAAAATTATAATCAATAAGAAGAAGTCGGTCTGCATGAGGTTTTGAGGATTAAGAGGGGATAATTCCGACATCATGCTCATGATCATTTGATCAATAACTTCACCGATTGTTTCTATTTAACGAAATTTGCTCTGTTCGCAGAGAGTGGTATATCTGAAAAAAAATTTTTTTTCCAAATTGTTATAATGACACGATCATCACAAAATTGTTCATCAGCATTTTCGAACTAGTTACCAAGTTTCATGATGATTAAATCAGTATGTTTCCAGTTATTCCGGTAAAACAACGATACCGACGAAAAAAACCTAGAAAAGCAGCAGAAGTCAGCAGCTCTTGCGCGCATATTCACTTTTAGTGATATCCTTTCAACATGCGCACGCAAGCTGCTCACTTACGTCAGTGCTTTTCTAGGTTTTTTTCGATAAACCACTGGATTTCAATTCAATCTGATCTGTATTTTTGGAAATACATATTGGAAAACTTAAATTTTGAATGGGTATATCTACGGAATCATTAGGCGGATTTTACCTATTCACGAATTCGACTTTCGTAATTGAGCACCAAACCTACCTTACAAGTATCGAGCTTCTAAGTAGTTTCTTCCGGAAGTAAACACAATGACTTTCGAGTGAAACAACTTACAAACAATTTGTAGAGTAGGTTTGGACCTTAATTACCAAGTCCGATCGAATGAAATCCAATACTTTCTAGAAAAATTACAGCTCCAGGGTTTATACAGAATTTCATGAGGATAATATGATCAGAAGATCACAGAATATTGAATATTTGAAAAAAACATTTGAAGTTGTCAATCATCATTTTCAAACTAGCTGCCAAGTTTCATCGTGATGGAATCAGTAATTTTTGAGCATTCCGAAAAAAATATCGGTATAGAGGTAAAAACCACGAAATATGACATATATTTTTGAAATATCTCCAAAAACTTTTACCGCATCGAACTCAGACATGGCACATTACTGCGAAATATAAAGCTCGAGGCCTTCCGAATATGATGAACAGTTTTCGAAAAAAAAAGTTTTTCTGAAAAACTTCGAAATTTTTTTTTCTAATTTACTGGCAGTACGATCTCAACAAAATTCTGTAAAAGTTGCACGTTGCAGGAGACCGGCACAGCAACAGTCAGTTGATGCTGCTGCGTACTTCATAAATGCCCCTACGCATTTAGTGCGTTTAAACTTTCAACGGGAACGTCAACTGCGAACGGGAACGGGAACGTCGAGTTTATAAATCCAGCTCTAGAAAGAACGATAGTGAGCTGTTCCCCAGAAGATGCGCGCAAAAATGAACCATATTAGTAGCTCAACAAGATTTACTCACCCTTCTTCCGGCTTCGTTGTTGTGAAGATTCATCAGACCAGTAGCAGTGTTTGGATCTTCACGGACGTCCAGGAATTCCCTGCTGAACCTCTCACCATATTTGATGTCTTCTGAACATCCACCCCACTTCCACTTGTGCGTTTTTTTCTGTCTGATCTTGTTGTCGCACGAGCACTGTGGTAGTTCACCCTTAGAACATGCTCTGGTGACTGTGAATGCGACGCTGGCAGCAGATATTGCTGACAAGTAGGCTGCTTCTCGACTCTCTGAGAAAAAATATGATATTGGTGAGCTTTTAATAATTTCATCTGTTATGTTTTTTGAGTATTGGTGTTTATGGATGTGAGGAGTTTATTTCCGTTTGGTAGGTGGCAAACCAAACATACGAGATCGCACAGAATTCTTCTTTATGGCAGAATAGACAATTTGGAAAAAAATAAGAAGACCTTGTCTGCAGTCCAATTGACCTGAATCTCATTATGGAAAATAATTTCGGCAAAAGCTTTCCTGGAATATTTACCTGAATGAATGAAGCTCATTCATATCTTAAATAAAATTTATATATTACCTATTCATAAATCAATGGTTTTTCACAACACAAAAAAAACAATTCCATGGAAGAATTCATTTCAAACATTGAAATCTCAATAAATACTCTTGTATAACTGCATACCACTTGCAGAACGCGAATTAAGTAGCGTAATTTAAAATAATGAAGATTTCCAAAATATTCTGTTGATCGGAGGTTTCCATCAATTTTGGTTTTCGTAATACAATTATCGTCAACATAATAACTATTTCAGTTCACTGTGGATAGAATACTGATAACAAAACAGTGTGTAACTACTCTCTAATCTAAACTTACACTAGTGTAAGTGGATTAGAGAGTAGTTACACACTGTTTTGTTATCGGCAGCATGTGGATATCCGTTACTGGTTTCAATCGAAATCCAATATTTTTCGTACTGACTGTTTGCGATAAGGGTGAATATAAAAGATAATGAGCATGTATATGATGAAACAAATTGAAGGATATATGCGAAAAAATCAATAACAATCCGGAAAACTCATCAGTTGAGAATCTAATACTAAGGGTAGGAGCCTAAGACTAAGGTAGGAGTCGAAGATTCACCTGTTCTGAATGGAATCTGTGCCGGGTAGTGACCTAGGCAAAGTAAATAGCGTAGACACAAACAAATATTCCCCATGAATTTTTTTATGGAATTGGTTTTTGTGTTGTGAAAAACCAATGAGTTATGAATAATATATAAATTTTATTCAAGATATCAATGGTATCGGGTTATTTAACTGAGAAAATAATACACCCCTGTGTGAAATTTGCAGCGTTTTTGTTGCTGGTTCTATCAATCATAAGCCCTGTTCAATCTGATGCTGATACTCACTTATAGATACAACAGCTCCGAAGGTGGAATTTTTTTCTGGGAATGATGTGCAGTTCCATCGACTGTTTCTGAATTGATATTGGCATTCGTCTATTGCTAATTTGGCTCCTCCTCCAAGGACCTGGAAAAAGATTATATAGTTTCAGATGATAATTTGTTTTATTTTCACTCACGGGTAATATTTTGTCGTTCAACGAACAGAGTTCTTTTTGGCGATCTATCAGGTACTCTAATTTGTTGCATTTTTCTCTAAAATTGGCTGAAGCTAACTCCACTGAGTTCAACATTGAATTCGTAAGTCCCAGGTGCCTGAAACAAGGAAATAGTTTTGTTTAATATTATATAATTTAATCTAAAATATAATTTTTGAGTTTCAACATTACGAGAAAAATCTTCCCACCATTGGCGTCTAAATTTAAGATTACAGCGCCACGGTGTCCAGTTTTAGAACCTTAGATACAGACATAGATTTTGTTTTGATAGTCGATTTTGTACTGTTTGTTCGTGTTTGTTTTGATAATTTTTGGTTTCACGATTTATTCAAAGACTTTTCAGACTTTTATAGTTGACGAGAGTATTACTGGGAGTACATATTCCATTCTTATAAAGTAGGTATGTATAATTCTTCAATCTTATTGAGTGTAGCAACTCTGAAATAACGGGGATATCTCCAAGGTTAGACAGTATTTTAATATTATTTATTTTCAGATCCAAATGGCAAGATTGACTTTGGTGGATTTCTTAGGCTGTCTTGAAAGTTGCAAAACAGATAGTATATTGTAAAACATACTTTTTTGAATAATAGACAAATACTCATAACTTTACTATTTTTATGGCGAAGGACTAAATACTTAATATATTGTGAATAAAATGAATACATTCACATAAAACTAATGCTACTTGTGTCGTAAGTCTTATTCATTATGGACTGATAAATTAATTTTCCAACACTCATATGATTGGTCTTGAAAAAGCTGTAATAAATGAGCTTTGTACAACTTGCTTTCATCGGCAGAAGCACTTTGAGCGAACAGTATTCATCACCAGATATTTCCTTGTTGAGTCAGTTCTATCACTGAAACATTTACGTTGTTCCATAATGATCAGTTCAACAGGCAGATTTCTGGAAGGCAGAGCATTCCTCTTAAGTGAATTTCTCTGCTTGGATCAGGAGCCTGAAAAAAATTGTCTTCATGAATGTGATCTAATATTTCATGAGCAATTCGTGCTTACCTCTATAAAAATGATCATCATCGGTGAAATGAAAGTAACACTCTCATAAATCTTGTTTGTTGGTTTTTATCGATTCTCCAACACTTTCAGGCCCGACTTGTTGAAGGAAGTTTATTTCACCCTAACTCGAAATTTTTCAGCAGGCTGTGGAAATCTATGGGAAGGGACATTTGAGTTTGCTTTTCCTCAGTAGAAGCACTTGTGAAATCACACAAACGCAAAAAAAATGCATAAACTTTCTCATTTTCTTAACATTTCTTTTAACTTGTCAATGATAATGTATGTACCTCGGGTTACTCGGATAGCCACTAGAAGGAGTAGCGCTTATCTTCATTCGCCAATTGCCTACTAAACTATTGGATCCAAAACGCGATCCTAGAATTGTCAAATATTGTCCTACTTGGCTCTGTAAAGGATGATGGCGCTAAGGTCGCTCTGTCAAGTTCATACAATTAATTCCGCTGAATAAAAATGAATTGAGCTGTAATCTGATACAACTCTTTCCCCAAAAATGGGTCAGATATTTGAAATTATATACTCTTACTAATAGATAAAAGGAGTTCAACAAATGTGGATCATCTACTCATTAATAATAAGAAATATGTATAAGGGAATAAGGAGCAATATGAGGTTTATTGTGAGAGCACTTTCATGAATGGATACAAGAAGTTATATCGAAGCCAAAGCAACGGTGAAGACGGAACGGGAGATTGATATAACTAATAGATTTCATTGGATAATTTGTATCCCCTTTCATGAAAATATAGTTTATACATTTTTTATGTACCTATTATAAATATTCAATTCAAAAGTTATGAATTTTGTAACATACTTCTGAAAATATTTCGAGGAAATGTTCGTGTTTATTATATTTGAAATTGATTTATGAATTTTCACTTTGCTGTTCATGTTTCTTACGAATTTATCAAACGAATTTCAAACCAGACAAATTAATTGTAGTATCTATCGTTTCAAATGATTTCTTGTGGAAAGAAGTTCTGATTTGACTGGTTTTGATATGAAAGGTCGTTACCTTCCGTAAATATTTCAAATTTTGTTTGGCAAATTTTCCTATCTATCGGCGAAAACTGAAGTAGGACAACAAAGCCGTATTTTGACAACATTTGGACCTCATTTCGGACCCGAAATATGTCATATGTTGTCAAAACACAGCTATTTTTCGATTTTCTGTTATGTATTTTGTTATGTATTCCTTAGTCGCAGGTAATTTATCAATCTCTCTATATGTTTCTTCCGTAGTTTTGGCTTTGAAATGACTTCTTGTATACATGAAAGTCTTCTAACAGTAATCCCATATTGCTCTTTTATTCCTTATACCATTGCTTACATTCTTTTCACAATGCTTATGCATATTTTGTATCACTAATGATTAGATGTTCCACATTTGTTTAACTCCCCTTATATGTTTATTAGTAAGAATCCATCATTTCAAATATCAAGTTCATATTTTTGGAAATAATTTCATCAGATCTAATGGATTATAGCTCAATTCATTTTTATTCAGCGGAATTAATGGTATGCACTTGCCAAAGCGACGTAAGCTCCATCATCATTTACAGAGCCAAGTAGGACAATATTTGGCAATTCTAGGACCGCGTTTTGGACCCAAAATTTTAGTGGGTAATGGTTGGAAAGAGTCGACACCTGATATATTCTATGCATCTTGTTCAGACCCTAAATAATAATAATTATACTAATAATAATAATTTTATTCAATCCTTTGTGACACAACATGGTGTATAGGAATAAGGCTCATAATAAAAAATAACAATAAAAGTTAAGTAACCAAAGAGTCACACAAATATTCTTGTACAGAGTAGTAGCCTTTAACTAAAAGAAGGTTCTTGATTTCTTTTTTGAACATTATAGAATTCAGGGATTTAATATGAGGTGGTAAATGGTTAAACAATTTGATTCTTTGATACCTACGAGATCATTCAAACCTATGAGTCCTACGTTTAGGTAGTAATGAAGTTTGAGAATTCCTGGTTTTATAGCTATGATGTTCTTACAATTTCTTCCATTTGCAGTTGTTATCCTTGGCATATAGTAAACACTTGAAAATATAAATATATGGCAAAGTGAAAATTTCATTTTCAACAAAAACTGGCTTGCACGAATCCATAGAATTTAGCTTGAATATTGCACGTATAATCCGTTTCTGCGCTATGAATACTCTGGAGATGTCAGTACAGCTACCCCAGAGCAAGATGTTATACGATATATTACTATACGTAAAATATGTCAAAGAGTGTCTTAGGGCCGTATTTATAGTTGTTCCTTGAGGCTTCCTTGAACTGAAGGCCGCCTTGAATTTGCTTTTCTATGTTTCTATGCAAACAAACTTGTATTTGTTTCCATAGAAACGCAAATTCAAGGCGGCCTTCAGTTCAAGGAAGCCTCAAGGAACAACTATAAATACGGCCCAAAGAGAAATGTGTATTCTATGCATATGTATTAACAAACATTCGTATAATCACCTTACTGGTATGAGTCTGAAGTAGTTCCCTTATAATAATTACCACTCCTGACAAGTGGGAGGTGAAAGTACTCAAAAACTATAGAAGACTCTATGATGACCGTTATTTCCGCAAAAACCTCGTGCATGCTGTAGTGGATGAAAATAATCGATATAAAGCGCGCTTCAACAGAGAGAAGCTCTTCACATGCAAAAAAAGGGGAATCCATGTTTCTATCGGTATCATAGAGAATAAAGCCCTACAAGGCATTTCCGGGTCGAGTTGAGAGAAGGAACAAGGTATCGAATTACGCAGAAATGCAGAAACAGCAAACTAATTAATCTAGCAGAACCGGGATTGGCTTCAGGCCTCCAATAGCAGCGAATTTCCAAGGGTTACTTCATACCCCATTGGCTTGCAAACACGGCCATTGTTTGTCCATTGTTTGCGGACAATGAAACCATTATACGCATTTGCATTCATCTTTGAGCTATTCAACTAATCAACGTTGAAAGAGGCGCGCAGAGTGCTTTTCTTCAAGGGGTTAATCAGGGGACTTGGGACCTACCTTCGTTGAGATGGCGTTGCTTAATTAGCTAGAAAAAGGCATGGCAGATGGTTTCGTCGTTTTTTAGAACGATGGGATGGTGAGGTAGCTCGAAGATGAAAGAGGAGCGACTGTTGTTGAGGTTAGAACGGCAATGAACTGTCTGTTGCCTTTCATTCTGAAAGTTACGTAAGGACAATATGACTATGACATTGACTCTTTTGGCTATAAAGTAGGTGTAGGTACATTGAATATGTCGAAAGACTAGTCGGAGAGCCGGAAATACCCTCAACTTTCTCAATTTATATGGGACCTCCTGTATATCTTTGCAGATAACGTTCAGATAAACAAATTTATGTTGTATGTATGCATAGTAAGTAATAAACGAGTATGATCTAGCGGTAACTGTTGCCCAAGTGTCAAATTCGAATTTACATAAATTCAATTGTACAATAAATATGATCTCTTTAACTTAAATGAAGCACTCTTTATTGTACAATTGAATTCATGTAAATTCGAATTTGACACGTGCAAAGATATACAGGAGGTTCCATATAAATCGAAAAAGTTGAGGGTATTTCCGGTTCAACCGGAAGTATACTATCAACAAAAAATTGTACATCAGATGGATTTTTCGCCGTTGCACTTGACTGCAAAATTTTCATAAATATTGTCCTTTTCGTTCAAAAGCTATTTACTTGGTTTCATACTTCATCCCAACCCTGTATAGTCGATCAATAGAAGTCATAGAAGCAATTACAGAATTTTGAGAGCTACAAAAATAAAGATATAGTCAATTGAGTTGGTAAGAAAACAATTCCATATATATGTTCA
Organism: Myrrha octodecimguttata; assembly: GCA_958510865.1. NCBI lineage: Eukaryota > Metazoa > Arthropoda > Insecta > Coleoptera > Coccinellidae > Myrrha > Myrrha octodecimguttata. Next base: position 65,209,367 of record OY294059.1, on the reverse strand, counting down.
ATATGACTTACATTTCAGAATGAATGAGTACTAGTCTTATATGTATGTTTTAGTGTTAACTTATTGGCAACAACAGCTAAGCGATACGCCCTCTGGCGATAGAAATTCGAACACTTCTAAGCTAGTAGTTTTTCGACGTGCCCGCTGCTTTAACGTTTTTTGCTTACTTTGAGAGTTCATTTTCGAGCTTTTGTGTTGTTCTCAGAGTTGAAATTTTGGTAAACCGAAAGTGTTTGTAATATTCATCAATCGATTCCTTTCTTTCTGATTGAAATTTTCGATTGTATTAACTCCAAATGGCATCTTCCTGAAATGACTATCGATGTGTGCCTCAACTCAATGTTATTCATGGTCAAAGAAGAAAGGATCATCTACTGCCTCGAGTTCTCATTTTTTCGAAAGCCAAATGAAAGTAAAATTACTTTTGGAAACAGCATTTGGCAGGGAACTCAATGATAGAAGAAAGGCCTGGATTTTGAAATTGAAACAAAAAAAAAATAAATTTGAAAACAGGTCACGAAACACATGAAAGTATGTCCTCTGCATTTCTCTGAAGATGTTTATTTTCATAAAGGTGAATTACAATGTATTCATTTCGAAACAACTTCATGTCCACATATTTTAGGAGTAAATGAAAATAAAGGAATTTTGATGAAGAATGCTGATCTTGCAGAGAAACTATCGAGCACTTCTGCAGCTACCTACTTCACACGCTACATAAAATCATATTCAAAGAGAGTGATCTGGTTGAAAACCTGACAAAAACTAAATGTACTGTTACAGTTGATAATAGCTAAAGTTATTCAAATAAATACATCGATATTTTTTATTTCTATACATTGAACCAGCTGTGACATTTTTACGCGCTTGTTCTGGGAAACTGCTCGTTATCATTTCGTCACGATGTCTGTAATTTTCGAATTTTGAGCCGAACTTGGTCTCAAACGACTAGGTTGAACTCACTGATGAAGAATCCGTGATCAAAATTGATTCTGTCCGTCCAGCCGTGTGGGCTGTAACTCTCGAAAGGAAATACCTATAGTCCTGAAATTTTCAGGTTAGGTTGAGATCCTGCTTATCTCGGTTGAGTTCGTTAATGGGCCAAATCTGTCGAATAGTTTTTGTGCTACAGCCATTTGAAATTTTGATCTTTGGATAACTCGAAAAATATTTATCTGATCGAAATGAAACTTGGTGAGAAGATGAACAATGTCAATGAGAAGAATAATGCATGGAAAAATAAAAAAAAAAAATTTTTTTTTTTAATTTTTATATTTCATTGAAATTTCACCATTTTGCAATGTGAACAAGCGCGTAAAAGCTGCTGACTTCACGTCAGTGCTTTTCTAGATTTTTCATTTTGTATGTGTGTCTTGAGCTGCAGTGATATGAAAATAAAATCAATTATATGTCTATCTGTTTCCTTTCCTTTCTTTCGAAATACGATGCAAAAGAACTAAAGCAGAAAAGCTGTTTTTTCATTTTATTGATTCACTCGTTTTGTAATCAAAGAGTACCAGTCATATCATTTAGACTGATTCCAGATTTACCACATAATATGGCTTGCATTCAGCACTTCTTCACATTGATAAGAGTCTTTGAATTACTTATTGAGGTGCCTATTTTTCCAGAAATTCAAGTAAACTTAGATTATGCTTCATTTTGATCCACCAAGCAACAGTCGCTAAAATAACATCGAACTTATCCTCCAGGAACGATTTGAAGCACGATTTTATAACGTCACCCAAAAGAAAAGTTCCTTTTGTGGAAATGTGGTTCTCCACCACATTTCTACGGTTTGTTTACATAAATCTACTAGCTTGGACAGGTTCCAAATTTATCCGTTAGGGCGCTGGCAGAAGTTCCCAATACCGATACCCTTCTTGTTGGTTATTGGGGTGGGAAGTCCCGAAAGAAGAAGAAGATCTGAAATCGAGCACAGAATTCGCCGTTGATTGACAACCAATCCCTCAATCGGACAATCAAAGTTTTTTGCAACCTGCCGTTACTCTACCAATTGACAGATATTACATTTTACGCACTGCCACAGGATATGAATGGCATACCTATAGATGAGCATACATCCTACTTTTAAATCAGCTCACACTCACGCCAAACTACTCATTCGACCGCAGAGATACTGTAGACGCAACTTTCCTTCTGTTTATTTTTGAAAGCTTCCTAGAAGACTAATTAAAATTTGAAGTAGAAACATCTGTTTTTACGGTTACGGCCTCGGCGATTATCATATAGCATGTAACCTATCATTATGGCTAATAAACGAAAATTAGTCGCAACTTTGGAACTACGAATGTTCACCAATTAATTATCTCGCTTCGCTGATTAGGACATTTTTCCCGGAATACAGTGGATTTCATTTAATGGGGACAAGACAGGAATCGGCATTCCGGATCTTTAAGGCAGGTACATCGTAAAGTGAATGAATATATCATTAAATTTATAGTTTAAAGAAACACGTCCTCATTAGTTAACTAAAAGTTATGGGACAATGTTTTGTGAAAAAGTGTGGAGAGCTTATTTCTGAGATTCTTTATATGTTTCACATGTTTCTAGAAAAATCGTGCTATTGTTTTGTCGAATGTCAGTTTTTGTCGATTTTTATCTGGAAATGGTTAACGATTAAGTTAGACTTGCTGATGAAGAATCCGATGACAAAATCGATTCTTTCATCAATGGGCCAAATAGGACAAACAGTTTCTGATTTATACAGTTATTAGGTTAGTAAGATTGATTTCTCAATATCTGGGAAATTAATGCGATCGAATTGAAACTTGGTAGTTAACTGTAGAATATTGACGGGCAACTGGTTTTGGAATTTCGTTGGGATCGCACTGGTTCGTGAATAAATGAGAAGTGAAACATTTTCGAATTTCTGTTGGAAACATTTTTGGGGAACTATTCATCAGATGTTCTGCTCAACATTTCCAAAAAATGTACCAAATTTTAGTTTGAAACGATCGAAATTTTTGGAGATATTGGGAAAAATAAGTAGAATTTCGTGTTTTTTCACCGGTATCGTTGTCCTTTCTGGAATAACTAAAAAATATTGATTTGATTATAATGAAACTAGATGACTAGTTTTTTGTTTGCAAATGCTCCTGAAAGATTTTTTCAAAATTTCGTGAATGTCGGGTCATTAAAACAGTCGAAACAAAAATTTTGAAGTTTTTTTCGTCCACTAATTCAGAACCAGAATTATTGCACTTTGTTGATTTTTCGACTTTTTTAATTGGGTTCAAGCGGATTTTTCCAATTATTCGAGTGCTGTGAAAGCTTTGACGCCGATGCCATTTTGAACCATAAGTAAATATTTTTATTCTGATAGGGACATATGATGATATTAAAAAAATTATGGGATTGTCATCGGTAATAATATGTGTGCCAATTTGTCTCGGTGGTTAAATTTTTAAAGAGTTATTGTGAAAATAATGTATTGATTGAGTTTGCGAATTAGATGATGATTCTTAAGGGTGTAAGTCCTCAGCAGATTTTGAGAAGAAAACTTCCAATAAACCTATATCCTCATCCTAAACCACTTAACATTTGCGCTACAGGGTGGTATAATTCTGATCAAAAAAATCGTTGCTTTTTCATAACTTTAATAAGTATATTCATAAATATTCTGATGTAATTTGGTACAAGCCCAGTAAGCATTAATAGCCATTTCATGGTGTAGAAGATTTTTTGAGCTTCCAGCCAATGGCGTCTTTAAGAGGTGTGGAGTGGATTTTTTAGTGAAACATTATATACGCCTGAGCGTTCTCTTGAAATAAAAATATATTTTCTAAACCATTATAAATTTTTACTTTTGATCATATTTCTATGGAATTTGTCACATAGATTCACAATTAATATTGTATAAAATTTTTTCAAACTACAATCTGATCGGATGTTCATTTTCGGAGGGAAACACATATTTCGAAATTCGCTGTTCGAAATTTTGAGGATATTTTCTCAATATCCCAAGAATTGCTGACGGGATCACATTTATTGGAGAACTATATGAAATTTTCGTGAAGATTTTGATAATGAAAGATGTAAAAAAAATTTGACAATTTTCCAAAATTTTCTCGAAAAATGTTTTCTTCGAAAACGATTCATGAGATTTCAATGAAAAACTTCAGTTCGAATCTATATTGATTTGAGGAGATATTTGGAGAGAAATATGTCGAATTTCGTGGCTAATCGAAATTTCGATGTTATTTCCTCAATATGTCGAAATTAACCAATTAGATCAGATTAAAACTCCGTAGGTTGGTGGGAAAATACCGATGTGCAACTCCATAAAAAACTTGTGAGGACATTACATGTAGATAATCAAACAAACGATGTCTTTTTGGAAAATTCCCAGTTTTCATTTGAATCATTGAAAAAAACAGAGTAATCTGTGATGTCTTTAAATATAGTATATTCTGAAGATATTGATATTTCACAATGAACTTTATCGTCTTCAGAGTACTACGTATGAATTACAAATTTAATTATTAGATCAACTGGCATATACAGGGTGTAACAGAGTTGATGTAAAATATTCAAAGAGGTGATAGTACAGATTATTTCCAACATTTTATGAGCTTATAAATTTTTCCTTGAACCTCTCGGTTGTACAGATATCAATTCTTTTGTCTTCTTTTTGGAAACTTCCCTACCTTGCTCAAGAAAAGAGAGTTTATCTCCGGAATGACAAGACCTACGGCAATAAATGTGCCCTTACTCGAAAGAGAACAAGATGCTTCATCCACCATATTCAATTTTGCTCGAGAAAATTCAACAGGAACCGAATGAACACAGATCCAATGAGAAATTCATTCTAATGAGAAAATCAACATGAGATTTCATTCGCCATTATTTCGAAAAATGTTTCAGGTAAGGTATTGATTTTATAATTGTGAGAACTTCTCTCAAGTCTCCGCTTCTCAAATATGTGGCACGTTCATCAAGAAAAAGTCGCTAATATAGAAAAAAATGAGGTAAGTCTATCAGAAATCGTAAGCGCCATAGTGGAAAAAAAACATCGAGGTAAATTTGTGGTCAGATATGTAGAAGCAACAATCTTCTATGAATTGTCTTATCAACATAGAGAGCTTCACAGTAGAAAGAGGGCTGAATTAGCGATTGAGTACCTATAGGGCCGTATTTATAGTTGTTCCTTGAGGCTTCCTTGAACTGAAGGCTGCCTTGAATTTGCGTTTCTATGGAAACAAATACAAGTTTGTTTGCATAGAAACATAGAAAAGAAAATTCAAGGCGGCCTTCAGTTCAAGGAAGCCTCAAGGAACAACTATAAATACGGCCCATAGTCTACTTCTCGTATTTCGTCGACAAATCTGATTTGCGTATAATGGCTGTTGACTGTAGCAATATTGAGTATGCTGATATGCTCTACATGTACGGGTTGGCAGATGGCAATACCTTGGCTGCTGTTCGAGAATACTAGCTTCGCTTTCCGGGACGCCGAATCGCACATCCTCGAACTTTTCAAGCTGTGTATAACCGTGTTCGTGAAACAGATAATCTGCAGAAAACGAAAAATGAAGTTGGTCCTGTACCCACTCTCCAATCTTATGCAATTTTAAGATCAGTCGATGATGAACCAACTTTGAGTACTCGGCGCATAGCTTTAAGGATGGGAGTATCTCACATGACGGTGGACCGAAATATCAGGAGAGAAAGTATTCATCCATACCATTTGACAAAAGCACAAAACTTATTGGAGCCTGGCTACCGGCAGCGGGTTGAATTTTGCCAATGGTATGTTGACCAAATTCGACTGGACATATTTTTTGGAAATAAAATTGTATGGACTGACGATTCTACTTTTACTAGATGTGGAATTATCAATATACGAAAGTCGCATGTTTATAGCCGTGAGGACCCATTGACCATATTGGTCAATAAATTCCAGCCCGACTTCAGAATTAATGTGTAGATGGGTCATATTGGGCCTCATTTACTTGGACCAGTATTTCTTCGTCCTAGATTGTATTCGGAATCATTTCTGAATTATCTACAGAACAACATCAGTGAGGCCATGGAGGAACTACCATTAAACATAGGGCAGGATTTGTGGTTTCAAATGGATGGTTGTCCTACTCATAATGGGCGCATGGTATCAGATTATATGAATGCAGCCTATCCTGGTAGATGGATTGGACAATTTGGTCCGATAGATTACCCAGGACTTAACTCCTTCGGATTTTTATCTGTGGAGCAGGCTGAAGTTTGAAGTTTATAAAGGTACATTTGTGTCGCTAAAAGGTTTGAAGATGGAAATTGAAGAAGCCTGCGATATGGTCTGCGGCTATCCGCAGGAACAGCAGCGCGTGATTAACTCAATGGGCAAAAGATGATCTCGTGTCCTCCAACACGGTGGAAGCAAGTGTCGTCACCCAAAGTACTTTCTTATGTTTTGATTTTTACTATTGTATATTTTTGGATCATTCTTGATTTCCGTGAAATCTTTCAATTCTTACCAAGCAATAAATACTCAGTTATATCGAATGTATCTGAGCTACTTGAAAGCCAACATGTGTTCATTAGAAAATCGGTAGACAGTCTCAGCTACCTATCTACTGCAATGGAAAACATTGTGGCGCTCACGTTTTCTGGTAGATTTGATCAGTTTTTTCTAAGTCAGCGATTTTCTCTTGCTGAATGTTTCACATATTTGGAAAGCTGAATCTAACGAGGAGTTTTCACAGTTATAAAATCAATACCTCACCTCGAGCATTTTTCGAGAAAACGGCGGATGAAATTTCATATTGGTTTCCTTATTGGTCTAAATTCCTCATTGAACCTGTGTTCTTTAGGTTCCTGTTGAATTTGCTTCAGCAAAACTAAATACAATGAATGTAACACTTTTTTCTCTTTGGATTATGGGCACATTTATTGCAGTAGGTCTTGTCGTTCCAGAGATATACTCTCTTTTCTGGAGCAAGGTAGGGAAGTTTCCAAAAAAACAAAAGAATTGATTTCTGTAGAACCGGGGGGTTTGAAGAAAAAAGTATAGGCACATTTTTTGTTGGAAATGATCTGTACTATCACCTCCTTGAATATTTTACATCAACTCTGTTACAACCTATTATACGAATTTAACCTCGAAGTAGAAGCGAAAGTAAGCGAAGCATAGAATTGTGTCATCTTGGATTTGTGCAAAGTTATGAAACAGATTGAACTACACTGACTGATTTAAGTGACTACACTCAACTACACTCATCCGCACTGAGAATTGGAAGTTAGTGGAGTTAGTGTACAATAACATTTTCATGTAAGTACAACGAACAAACCTCATATTTCCCGATAAACTCCCAACAAATCACACAGCGATCAAAGGGACAACGTTCGCGTTATAAAAGCGATAAATATGCACGTCGTAGAACACGTGCTGTTCCTGAATGTGGCAAGCACGGCATGAGCAGGAGGAAAATTGGGAAACGCGATCCCGTCTATTTTATTTCCCCAGATTTCAATATGTGATTTGTTCCAGTGTTGGCGCTATTGTCCGGCGTTTGTTGCGGGCCAGGGACGGTTTTCGGATATCGAATTATTTCCCGTACAAGTTTATGGACGTCGTAAAAAGTAACGATTCAGACTATACGCGCCCTTCTCGGTCTGTGCAGCAAGCCAGACTTGAACTATTCATTCCTTAAGGGCATAAAAACATGCTTACCGTTTGGATTCAAACGGTCGAGCGGCCAAGGAGACGGTGATCGCAAATTACACGAGTCCCAAACAGAAGGGATCGATTCTGAGGGGATTTTTTATCCCTTGTTTGGGGGCGATCTTGTGTTCAATCCAATTATAGGTGTATTGGTCACAGTCTAGACCGGATAAGTTGAGATTAGACTGGAAGGAAATAGTTTACTGAGTGTTGGCTGATTCACAATGAAAGTAAGCGTGAACAGTAGGCTATATCATTCTTCATAAGTATTTGAAATCGGTTGGTACGAGGAAGGTATAGTTTTTGCAAAGATTCATTCATATTTGGATATTTTGGTGATCTCGGAGGATAAAACACAAATGGAAAAATCTAGGAAAGTACTGACGTGAGGTCTGAAGCTTTTACGCGCTTGTTCAAATTCTAACTAATTTTGCACCTAGTTGCGTGTTGGTAATCTCCACCTGATTTCGACGTTTCAATCTGATTGCATTTGTACTTCTTGAGATATTGCGGAAATAACGTTGAAATTTCAAATAACAACGAAATTTGGCACATTTCTTTCCATTTATCTCCGAAAGTAAATATCGGATCGCTTTGAAGTTTGGAACAATTTTGTTAAATAAGGACTCTAAGGTTTGTGCCAAATTCCATTGAAATCTTATCAATATTTTCAGCGGAAAAATAATCTTCATCAATCATTTTAAACATTTTCGAATGAAATTCTTTTAAGAATTTTCTAACAACTGGATCCAGACGAAATTTTGCTCTTAGTTGCGCGTTAGTATTCCAAAACTATCCAGTTTAAGTTTAAATTTGATCGAGTCAATACTTCATGAGATATCGGGGAATTAACCTCAAAATTTCCAAACATAATCGGACAATTACAAGTCACTAAGTCTTTTCCTTCTGAAATCAGAGCACATACGGAAGTACGGACGGCCAGACGGACATAATTGAATTTGACCATAAGGATTCTCCTTCAGGGAATTCAACCCAATCGTTTAAGACCATTTTCGGCTCAAAATTCGACATCGTGACGAAACGATAATGTGCTATTCCCTAGAACAAGCGCGGAAAAATTAAGAAGGATCTGCATATGCTGCCTCGGCTGCAACACTAATGATGAGATGGCATACATAATAGATTATGACCTGCATATATCGCAAACAAATTCTTATATCATTTTATAAACTCGTGTACATTCTGCATGACACAACTGGCTACTGTCTTCACTATATTTCTTCGTTCCCATTTTCACCACTAACACTAGAATAATCTTCCGTTATTTCAGCCAAATTCTATAACAACACAATTTTCGTGATGATTTTTTTCAAAGTCTGGCCTAAGCAATGTTCTTCTCTCTCAGAATTTGTAAAACAGTAGATGTGACGGGTACGGGCGATATTTATCTGATCAAAATGTAGTTCCTCATATTAGAATCATCCAATGGTTCATCAACCAGTAGTTTTGGTATATTTATTGGGCTGCCGGTGGATGACTAAGTAGGTACTCACTGTTCAGATATTTTTCAAGCTATTTCTATCGGAGGGGTAGTGGAAGATTTTTACGGTCAGCTTTTCGAACAATATTTTCAGCATTCTCGGTGATATTTGTGCAGGGACAGACTCATAGTCAGGTTGAGTCGGTATACCATTCTCATAAGGTTACTATGTATGCCAACTCAACCAGTAGGAGATGCAGGAAAACAAAGATATATTCACCACAACAGATCGACAGTTTTTTGGAATATTTTCACAGAAAACTTTTCTCTTATGAATTTTCAGTCATCTCGGCAAACACTCGTCGCATGCACTGACCAAAAAACACAGCGGAATCTACTAGAACTCAGGCCGATGACTATTTGCGACTTATTCTGAAATATGCGTATAAAAATATTGCCAAATTTTTAACGTCATCTGAGAAACACGTTGCATGCCTTCTAATCAACCATGCAGTCTCACACACATTTCCACTACGTAAACGTAATCCGTACGTAATTTTTAAGGTGTACAGATTGTACGTAACAGAAGCATGTCATTTTCCTACTTCATCTTGTCTATGCTTCGTACCAACAGTGAAAATTTTGGCAACTGCCAAATTTTATTTTATATTAAAACGTGTTCAAAACAGTTCAAAGTGTTTGAAACTTATCATCATTTATTCTTCACAATGAAAGAGATGATGTTGTTTTATTGAGAACTTGAGAAGGTTAATGTAACGGAAGACGACCATGAAGGTTAAAATTGCGTTGTATTCTGTGGTTAGAATCATAAACTTTAGTTGAGTTCCGATATTCCCGGCCAGTACTTGTCAGTCAATTTTGACAGTCGATTTTACTGGCACTGCTATGGTAATTCTTCGTATGAGTACGAAGCGTTTCGAAATAACTGATACTGGCCAGTACTAATTGGTAATATCGGAACGCAACAAATATATATTCGACGAGCAAACTCAAGAATAATGAAAATAACGGGTTAACTTCTAACACACTACATAGACCATAGATCTGTGCTAGAACCGTCCCGAACAGATCTGAACTCGGAACCAAAACAAACCTGAAGTAAACATAGATTGTTCTATGCTATGGATATTTACCATAGAAAATCGTTCTGGTGACAGTAAATCGACCGCATTTTCATCAACCAGATTCCGTAAATAACCTTTTTCACGCGCTTGTTCCAGGAACCATCCGAATATTTCATATTTACGGAGCGGAAAATCGGCAACCGAAACAACAGAGTTGATTTTCGGAACGTATCCTACGAAAATTGACACTGTTTGCATGAAATCAGGAACCCCAACTTAAATTTCAGCCAATCGGGGACGATCTTAACAAAAACCTATATTTGGAAGGAATTATCTGGTTTGAAGAGCCGAGGCATGTTTTACGGTTATTTTTAAATAATGAGAACCTTATCATGTCGAATTTGTCCTGAAATTCCCGTTCCCCAGTGAAAGTAAACTTGCTAAGTAAATTGTGGGTTGGCAACTTGGGCCGAAGTCGTCTATTGAGAATTTGTAACTACAGGGTGTCTCTCATTCCTAATTTTACGAAATGTAAACTTTTTCTCATGGTCGCTTCGTTGGTGCACCCATATGTAACATGCTGAAGAAGCATTTATTCCCTAAGTCAACTATTACAATCTTCATCTCAGAATTTATTTTTTAGAAATGAACGACAATTAAACGTCTCAATGATATACTGATGCCAATTAATTTTTAACATTCAACAGCGACTTGACAAACCAAAACAATACACAAAATAGATTTCCTCAATAACTCTTTTAGCCGAATAAAAATACCTACCAGGGCTCAGTCGCACTAGTACAATTCGAAATGAAGAGTTGTTGTATAATATATGTATTCTATGCATCTATAGTTCCATAACAGAAGCATGGTGTGGACACTCTTTGACATATTGTGGGTCCAAAAAGAGGTCCAAATATTGTCAAAATACGGCTTTGTTGTCCTACTTCAGTTTTCACCGATAGATGCAGACAAAGGAAAATCTGTCATAAAAAATCTGAAATATTCACGGATGTTACCGACCTGTCCTATTAAAACTAGTCAAATCAGAACTTCTTTCTGATTTTCCGAGTTGGACAATACATTATTTCCAAGAATTTCCGAAAATAAATTCATTTTGACAAATTTAAATTATGATTATTCATTTTATTCAGTCAGAATGGCGATAATATATGTAAAGGTTTCCTTCGTCTCTGAATGCAAAAGTCCGGAACTTGATATTTTTGAATACCTGTTGTTTATTACAAGAAGTATTTATTATCTCAATATTAAGTTCATGGAAAGGAAGTCTTTCAGAGTTGCGTTTTCAAAAATACCACAAGAAATCATTTGAAACGATAGATACTACAATTAATTTGTCTAGTTTGAAAGTCGTCTGATAAATTCGTACGAACATACAAAATTTAAAAACCATATTTTTATGGAGGAGATCCAAACTATCCAATAAAATCCATTAATAAAATCAACCTCCCGTTCCGTTTTCACCATTGTTTTGGCTTCGAAATAACTTCTCGTATCCATCCATGAAAGTGTTCTTACAATAAACTTCATATTGCTCCTTATTCCCTTATACATATTCCATATTATTAATGAGTAGATGTTCTACATTTGTTAAACTCCTATTGTATATGAGTAAGAATCCATAATTTCAAATATCTGATTAATTTTTTTGGGAAATAGTTCCATCAGATCAATCAGATTAGAGCTCAATAGACGACTTCGGCCCAAGTTGCCAACCCACAATTTACTTAGCAAGTTTACTATCACTGGGGAACGGGAATTTCAGGACAAATTCGACATGATAAGGTTCGCATTATTTATAAATATCCGTAAAACATGCCTCGGCTCTTCAAACCAGATGATTCCTTCCAAATATAGGTTTTTGTTAAGATCGTCCCCGATTGGCTGAAATTTAAGTTGGGATTTCTGTTTTCATGCAAACACTGTCAATTTTCCTAGAATACGTTCCGAAAATCAACTCTGTTGTTTCGGTTGCCGATTTTCCGCTCCGTAAATATGAAATATTCGGATGGTTCCTGGAACAAGCGCGTGAAAAAGGTTATTTACGGAATCTGGTTGATGAAAATGGGGTCGATTTACTGTCCCCAGAACGATTTTCTATGGTAAATATCCATAGCATAGAACAATCATGTTTACTTTAGGTTTGTTTTGGTTCCGAGTTCAGAACCACAGACTATTGGTCTATGCTAGAACCGTCCCGAACAGATCTGAACTCGGAACCAAAACAAACCTAAAATAAACATGATTGTTCTATGCTATGGATATTTACCATAGAAAATCGTTCTGGTGACAGTAAGTCGACCGCATTTTCATCAACCAGATTCCGTAAATAACCTTTTTCACGCGCTTGTTCCAGGAACCATCCGAATATTTCATATTTACGGAGCGGATAATCGGCAACCGAAACAACAGAGTTGATTTTCGGAACGTATCCTATGAAAATTGACACTGTTTGCATGAAATCAGGAATCCCAGCTTAAATTTCAGCCAATCGGGGACGATCTTAACAAAAACCTATATTTGGAAGGAATCATCTGGTTTAAAGAGCCGAGGCATGCTTTACGGGTATTTATAAATAACGCGAATCTTATCATGTTGGATTTGTCCTGGAATTCCAGTTCCCCAGTGAAAGTAAACTTGCTAAGTAAATTGTGGGTTGGCAACTTGGGCCGAAGTCGTCTATTCATTTTTATTCAGCAGATTTAATTGTATTGACAAAGCGACGTTAGCGCCATCATCGTTTACAGAGCCAAGTAGGACAATATTTGACAATTCTAGGACCGCTTTTTGGACCTAAAATGTTGGTGGGTAATAGTAGGAAAGTGTCGACACCTGATATATTCTATGCATCTTAGTTCCATGTAACTAATAATAAGTCAAATTGAATATTGGCATCTCTCCAAGTTTATTTCTCAGAATCAATTAAAATATAAACAGAAACTAAACCAATTTGAAAATCGTTGAGATCTGCAGTATTATTTATAAATCGAGTTTTTTGGAAAACATATCCAAGCACGTAAAAAGTAATAAGAAGCATATGTCGCTCATCAACGGTACAAATGCAATAATTGCTAGGAAAATGGGCTCGTGGGAGATTCCTGAGTTTAATATGTTTATCGGATGTCTCAGCTGTTTACGTTTCTAAATTTAAGGTGCTAGTGATGGAAGAGATTGTTTATTTTCTGGTTCGTAATGCTTACCCTGTTTTGGTCTAAATATATAATATACCGAAAAGAAGGTCAAAAGGGGTTATCAACATAGTGAAACGATGATAAACAAGGGGAAGAAGCTTTCAGACCTACCCGAAGGCGATAGAAGGATCAGTATCCGCGAGGACGATTTTCCTAACCATTGCACTGATTTTCTCATAAAGAATATTGAAATACATATCAATAGCATTAAGAATTAAATAAGGAATTGAACATTTTCACATATGAAGGGTGAAAGGAAAAAACCAGGAATTTCACAGTACCTTCGTTTGGAGATAATTGAAGTTTTAGTATTCCTGACTGAATATTTCCAGACCAAGACATCGGTTGAACATTGATTATTGCTATTTTGAAAAGTAAATATTTATTCTATCGAATTCATGAACATTTTCCTTTCAAACACACGAAGAACAGATGAAAAAAAAATTCAAAAAAATCAACATGAATATGAAAATTTATTGGAGAAAACAGAGAAGTCCAACATCAAATTAGGAAGTACTCGTTTTTGGAGTTTTGCAGGGAGGCTAAAATATATTATTATCAATCAACATAATCACAAGAAAGAATTTTCATCAATATTAACAAATATTCAACATTGGATCCTGAGCTGATCATGGTACATGTACATGTAGCATCTACAAAAGAAAATAACGTCCAGATAATTTTTGTACTGCAGTTTCACAGTTTTGCATATAATGGGGGTTTTTCCTGAATGTAGGTTATTACTGCAAATGCAAATTTGAACATAATTATTATGGGTTTGATTCATCATTTTCACAAATTACTACCTAGAAAGTATTCAAAATCAGATTTCAAAATTGGGGTTTGGGATTTGCCAGGCATGCACGAAGTGACCACGGTGTTCAGTAGAATAGCTTTTTCACGCTATAGAATAATGAATTATTTATTCCTATTCTGTGGTACACAAGTGTTCTTTGTCAATATAACCCATAGACCTAATATAACGTTATAATAATGTTATTTTAGGTCTATGATATAACCCATAGACCTAATATAACATGGACGGAGCTTTACGTCACCAAACAATTTCCGTTTACGATTTGTCAGTAATATGACAGTGTGACAGTCTGTGCTCTTCTTTTTCTATTCCTTGGTCGTTGTCTTCTACTCTAACCAGATCGAAGTATAGCTCTCTCTGTTTTCCTAAGCAAAGTAGCACATTTGACGTCCTTTTCTTTTCGAGAAAGCTGAATTCGACGTTGCCATATCGTGCACTCAAGACAAATTCCTTTTAATGCAAATCCCCATTTTTATTTTTCAGTTTCAGGTGATCAAACATTTTTTTTTAAATATAATATTGAAATTATATGTTTGAAATGTGATGTTCTAAAGGTTTTTCATGAAAATTACTGCATTCTCGTTCAAAGGACAAACCTCCATTCGCACGACTCGCCTTGTTCTGATACCGAAAGAGTTCTGGGTACATTTGACCTATTGGATGGTATTTTACTGGCGCCATCATCGGAGAAACTGTAGCCCTCGAGATGCAAATTGCTTTGAGCGATGAGCATGACGTTCATCCATTTGCCAATTCAAGGAGCTGTCTCTACAACTTCGCAGTTGTACAGCACATTACAAGTCGGAGACGCTCGGTCTACGTGGTTTGAAATTTAAATAAATAATAGCACGTCATTTCAAGAACAAGAGCACAAAAACTAGAAATGCACTGACGTGGAATCAGGAGCTTTTGTGCATATTCTCATTTGTATGTTCACAATCTCCTGAAACATCTCTATGTATCAACTACCGAATCGAGTTTAAACGTTGGTGCAGGAAATTCAAGAAAGGTATACGGCGGAAAACGTAAATAAATCCAAAACACTCCGAGCGATTTTACGAATTGTCCTGAAACTTTCGGGTTTCTAGCTCATATATTTAACGTACGATAACTGTTAATGGATCATTTGAATTCGTTGATAAGCTGACGGTTTCAATGAACATTCATCAAATTATTGTGTTCCGCTACTTGTACTGGGTCTTTAGATGATATGAAGCCTGCTACTTTTACAACATATACAGTGCGCGTCAAAATTATGGAACAAATTCATTTTCTCAGAAGAAAAATATTTGGCAACAAAAATTCTGAAACTGGTCAATTTTTGTTTCATTTTTACCAAATTTATATGCATTTTTGAATGATTTTTTGTTGCACCCTGTGCCATCCCCATCAACCCTCTAAATTTTTTGAATATGAAAAGTGGGTCATGTGGTACTATTTTTGGCAAGGTCTTTGTATCTTCTTTAGAGGCGTGCAGAAATTTTCAAGAAAAAAATTTTTTTTTTTGAAAAATTAGTTAGTTCAAAGAGGTTTTCAGTATGTGCACTCTATCATGGCTCATTAACTTTGAGACGATGGTACCTGATGGAATTTGTCACCGAATGAAAGTAGACCATTACAGTTTTTTTCATGCGCAACTTTCAACCCCTTTCAACCCCCTCACGTGAAAAATAGAATGTGTGAAACACTGCGCTTCAGTTATGATCTTAAGTAAGTATGTTATTAGTACTGAATTTGAAACATTTTATCGAAAAGTTTCAACTTCAGTAGAAACGTACTAATAACCTACCTACTTAAGATCATAACTGAAGCGCAGTGTTTCACACATTCTAATTTTTCACGTGAGGGGGTTGAAAGTTGTGCATGAACAAAACTTTAATGGTCAACTTTCATTCGGTGAAAAATTTCATCAGGCACCATCGTCTCAGAGTAAATGAGCCATGACAGAGTGCACTAACTAATTTTTCAAAAAAAAAGTTCTAGAAAGTTTCTGCACGCCTGTAAAGAAGATACAAAGACCTTACCAAAAAAGTACCACATGACCTACCTTCCCTATTCAAACAATTTAGAAGGTTGATGGGGATGGCACAGGGTGCAACAAAAATCCTTCAAAAATGCATATACATTTGGTAAAAGTGAAACAAAACTCGACCGGTTTCAGGATTTTGTTGGAAAATATTTTTCTTCTGAGAAAATGAATTTGTTCCATAATTTTAACGCGCACTCTATAAGTGAGTGGTGGATACAATGAAATCGTTTGAGCCTATTTTCGTCAAAATATTTATTTCGAAATGAAATACATTTGGTCAAAATGATAGCACGATATGCACAGAGAAAAATACTGAGCCTGATATCAATCACCCCAAGTGATTGACCGTTTGGACATTACTATGATGTATTTTTCATTGCGACAATGTCAGAAGTTGATCAATATAATGTACTTCAGTGATTGATTAATCAATATTGTGATCGATATAATGAACGCTAGGACATTATTATAATGTATTCAGTACATTATATTGATGATAAAGTACATCCATTTGATGTTATTCGCCTCAGGACAATGTAAAAATTACATTGAATTAACGTCCAGGAAGTGATCAATACTAGGCACGGCTGATCATCACGAAACCTTGTGTCAATGCCTATTGTAATGGATCCATGATATGTATACATCACATCAATGTATCAGCGTAATTGATTCATGCCCTGGAGTTATATTATCAATGCTTTAGGTCATCACCCGATGTCCTGATTCCTTATTACAATCATCGTGTTCATCAATTGATGTACGCGAACCTTAATACAATCATCGAGTCCATCAGTTGATGTACGCGAACCTTATAACAATCACCGTGTGCATCAGTTGATGTATGCGAACCTTATAACAATCACCTAGTTCATCAATTGATGGACGCGACTAGAAGCGATAGCCACCGAAGGGTTATTTCGCGAGCTTTGTCTAGTTTCATTTGTCTAGTCGAAAAGTGCAGCAAGTGAATGCATTTCACGATAGTTTTTCGTTCGTGCTTCAAGTTGACGACATCTTGTGTTTTGGGAACGGAGAATTTTAAAAGGTGAGTACAAATTATACATGAAAATGATTTATGAATAGAATCTTTTCTGTATTCTAGTTTTCATACCGATGTTTCATTCAATTGATTTTAGACAGAAACTTTCGCCAGCTTTGTAGATTAATTTCTAACGAATTTATTTGCGGAAAAAATTAGTTCTACATTATACCAAACCTAAGATACATCATACGGTTTCGTTTTACATATAGGTCAAAGTTATTTATCGAAATATGGTAGTCCTTGCTGCTATGGACTCTTGAAATTTGAAGATCTTATTCATGCATTTGTTGGTTTAATATCATCTGCATTCACTGACATGACATGAGAATTAAAAACATATATTATTTCCTTCATTGCAGGTTCTACTAATCAAACTGGAAACCTTCAAGTACCTATGAATAGAAGATCGCCAAATATTGTAAACAGGAAGTAAAGCGGAGTTGATTGGTGTCAATGCGTGTTTTTTTCATTTAATTTAAAGCGGCGAATTTCATACACATTTGATCATCTTGAAAGGGCTTCGTTTTTATACAAGATGGTAATTTATGTTTATTTCTAGATGGACGAGATGCAGCAATCTTGTGGGCACTGCATGGGTATGTTGGTATGTACCAACATCCACGACTGTAGAAAAGGACAACACAGGAAGGAGCTTAACAACGAAATTTACAATTCGTGACTCCCAAAGTGCCTTCCCGTATTTCGGAAGATCGATACAAGAAGTCGAAGAATGGATGCACTTCTTAAATTCGAAAAAACAATCGATCCAACCCTTCGTGTAGACCATTGGTGACGATATCACCCAAATTCAATAAGTGTACACATATTTCGACGATATACGATACGAGTTTTTTAATATTGTAAGAGCAGTGGAAGTGTGTTTAAAAATTTTTTATCTCTTCAGCTATCCTTCAGAATGTATGATGGTATGGTCGTTTATTGAAAATCATTTTTTTGCGCTCAAATCCGAGAACTCATTTCCGAAAACCCATGTTTTAAGTGAATTCCTCCCCAATGCTTAATAAATTTTCCAGATCATATCAATCGTTTTATTATTATTTTCCTTACTCTGAACACTACTGGAGTTCCCCATAAAGATTGTTCAATGAAAAGTATTTTTCTATAATCTGATCTATATTTTCTTCAATTATTTTGATGCAAATATGCAACTTCACCGTTATTATTAGATACAAAAAGAATTCAAGTATGAATCTATGAACTCATAAATATGAATGAAAAAAAAAGCAGATAGAGCAACAGTCCGATATCAGTGGAATAAAAATAGCAAAATATATCCCTCGAAAATATCAGATTCAATACATAA
The DNA here is from genome assembly GCA_958510865.1 of Myrrha octodecimguttata. Classification (NCBI taxonomy): domain Eukaryota; kingdom Metazoa; phylum Arthropoda; class Insecta; order Coleoptera; family Coccinellidae; genus Myrrha; species Myrrha octodecimguttata. The sequence continues at coordinate 65,190,733 of OY294059.1, read as the reverse complement.
ATGGCTAAAATTGATTAGTTGATGTCCGAAATGCATTGATACAAGGACCGATATTCATATATTCAATGCTCTGAAATAATCGATATAAGGACTGCTGTTGATGGATCGATGTACTTATGACCTGGTATTAATGTCGTTGGTCATTGATACAATGCCCTGAAATCATCGATATAAGGACTGCTGTTGATGGATCGATGTACTTGTGACCTGGTATTAATGTCGTTGGTCATTGATACAATGCCCTGAAATCATCGATATAAGGACTGCTGTTGATGGATCGATGTATCCGTGGCCTGGTATTAATGTCGTTGGTCATTGATACAATGTGAACGGTCCTTGAATTCTGACGATGAATTTAATGCTCTTGGGGGATTGATACAATCACTCGAACATCAACTAATCACCAACAGGACCTTATATCAATGAACTCGAGCATCGGCTGAAAATTAATGTCCAAATACATTATCCTAAGGTTGAATATGATTATATTCACGTACGTTTTTCTTTCAGTGTGTAATAGAACAAATGCGAAATATGTACAAGCTGCTCTATTTCGTTTTTACGCGCTTGTTCTGAGGAACAGCGTGTTATCATTTCGTCACGATGTCTGTAATTTTCGAATTTTCAGCCAAAATTGGCCTCAAACTACTAAGTTGGACTCACTGATGAAGAATCCGTGGTCAAAATTGATTCCGTCCGGCCGTCCGTGTGTGCTATAACTTTCCAAAGAAATGACCCAGAGTCTCGAAATTCTCAGGTTAGGTTTTGATCCTGAATATTTCGGTCAAGTTCGTTAATGGGCCCAATCTGCTGAATGGCCGACCGTAAAGACAATAACTTCCGAAAGAAACAACTTAGAAACTCAATATTTGTAGAGAAGGTTTGGACCTTAATAACGAAGGCCGAATTCGTGAATGGGTAAAATCCACCCAATGATTCCGAAGATATACCCATTCAAGTACTTTATCGAAAAATGACAGTTTAAAGGTTAATACAGAATTTAATGAGGATAATATGATGAGAAGATCACTAATTTGAAATTTTTTTTTCAAATCGTTCCAATGACACGATCATCACAAAATTTTGCACAATGTTGTCAATCAACATCTTCGAACTAGCTGCAAAGTTTCATCAAGATAGAGTAAGTATTTCTTGAGTTATATCGAAAAAAACAACGATATCGAGAAGAAAACCACGAAATTCTACATATTTTTTCCCATTACCTCCAAAACTTATAGCCGTATCGGATTGAAATTTGGTACAATGCTGTGAAATATGAATTCAGGGTATAACTTATTTCAGAATAAGAACGATAGTTTCAGAAAAAAAATTTGTTCGAAAAAAATATTGAAAAATTTTTTTTTGTATTGATTGACCATACGATTTCAACGAAATTTCGCTAGAAGTTGCGCAAGGTCATGCTTCAACTAACTGCCAAGTTTCAATCTAATCGCTTCAGCAGTTTCTGAAATAAAAAAATAAATAACTTCAACGCTTCAAATGGCAATAACTCCGAAACTATTCGACTGATTTTGCCTATTAACCTATTGAAATGCGTGAGCTACCCTGAAAGTTGCAAGTCGCTAGCTCACTCCGTTCGACAGTTATCGTGTCCACGGATGGAGAGAACCGATTTTGACAACGGATTCGTCATCAGTCCAACTTAGTCGTTTGAGACCATTTTCGGCTCAATCAAAATTACAGACATTTGAACAAAACGATAGTACGCTGTTCCCCTAGAACATGCGCGCAAAAATGACATACAGAGGACAATATGTTCATTTCATATCGAAATAAAGTGGACCGAATTGCAGTAAAATTCAACATTTACTTTCAAAAGGTACTTCTGCGCTAATTCTACAGGTGTATGACAATGCACTGAGGCATGTTGTGTATGAATTCACTCGTTTAACGTTCAAACTCATACTGGTTTAATGAATGATAATAATTGTGCAAATACAACAACGCATGAATGGATGCTTAAACACGAGCATGTTTTTCAATGTTAATGGGCCTTCTGTAACATCTCGGAGGTGAAGGAACGTTACCTACTACAGACAATTTCCAATGATGCATGAATAGGTATACAGGATGTCACGAATCTTATTTAAAGAAATGATACAACGTTGATATTGTAAAGATTTATTCCCTTATCTCGCAGTTTTAATTGACAAAATACTAATTGGTTAACTTACGGATTGAATTTTGAAATCTTTTAGTTTTTAACGAAGGTTCAGTAAAAATGAATATTACAATGAAATTTGAAACAACTACTGAAGTAACCTGAGAAACCTCAAATATATATGTTCAGTTTCAAAGTACGAATTCATTGTCTTATTTCTTTTCTCCATTACAACATAAAATTATAGGAATGATATTTTAGATTTCCAATTCAAACACAAAATGCTAGAAACGTTGTATAGAACTGATGAATCTTTTCATAGAAGAAGTGTCATAAAATTCTTGAATCTTGAATAAATTGGAACATTTTTTCGAATAATTCGAGCAATATCTGCCGTCTTCGGTATATTTTGCTCAATGAACTATCGTAGCTATCAAATGAAATGGCTGTTAAAACCGTCAATTTTTATCTGAGCAGGACAATATTAATTAGAAAATTCCTGAATGGAAATAATAATTTAAAGAATACTATCAGCACAGCAATTCATGCCAAATTCATGTAGAATTGTATAATTAGAAGATTTAGTGGGCTATTAAAAAGTACAAGTATTTTTCAATCGAGAACTGAGAATCTTTAATTGAAACAAATGTGTGTTTGAATCATTGGAATAATATTTTAAAATAAACATGAAACGTTATGAATAGTTAACCCAATTCGAAATATTTTTTCCGCTAATTTTCACTTCAATCTCTAACGAATTCCCAGAAACATATTCGTGTTATTATAAATCTTTTGAATTTAATGACTGGACAATATACTGAACGAAAATAATTGAGATATTCATGAGAAACTTACTATATATTATTCAAATCATATAATTTTGAAATCCATAGAACTGGGTTGAATAATAGAAGCTCGAAGGATTATTGAGAATTTCGAAAATTAAAGACATTTGGCAAAACGATAAAGCACTGTTCTCCAGAACAAGCACGCAAAATTCAGAGATGCACTGACGTGACAGACTGATTATTAGAATGTACGAAAAGAAGAACTTTTCTTCTATGACATGTAAATCACTGTTAACCCGTTACCTTAAATTAAATACATGTATTGAGTATATGAGTAAAACGAGCGCGTAAAAACACAACCACTGCGATTTTTGAACTTACGCAAAAAGTTACAGAAGCTTTGGAAAAAGCAGAAATTCCGGTTGGTTTGTTCCTGGATTTGATTGAGGCATTCGATTGTGTGAATCATGCTAAACTCAAGGCTTATGGAATTAGGGACAAACAACTCAAGTTAATAAAAACGTCTCTTGTAGGCCGAAAACAGAAAGTGTTTATTACCGTGGATACTAATACATTTATTTCAGAAGAAAAGGTGATCAGTTGTGGTGTACCACAGGGTAGTATTTTGGGTCCACTCTTATTTATAATTTTATTAACGATTTTCCTTTCAATATTAGTCAGATGCTGAATATGATTTTGTATGTTGACAATACCAACATACTGAAGATTATAAATCATATCAAATTGATGGAAGGGTTGAATTGAATTTATTGATGTGAAAGGATCGTGTTCAATGAGTAGTTATTCAATTAAATTCCGAAAAGACGAAATGTGTAATTTTTCATAATTCCATATCAAAAACTGAGTTACCTAGTAGGATATCATAAGATGACACTAATGTAAATATAACTAATGCTACTAAACTTTTGGGTATTTATATTGACCCTGAGTTGAAGTGGAGATATCACATTGATTATTTGAACAAAAAATGAAATTCCTCTTTGTAGGCTTTCAACGTTTTAAAGAAGTCTGTAGATGTTGCGATCTCAGGAGTTGTTCAATTTTCGTGTTTTCAGTCTAACCTGTCTTATGGTATTGTGTGCTGGGGCAACAAACAGTTCATTTTCGTCTAGCCTGTTAGTGAAGCCAAAAATGGTAATAATAAATGGCAAACGTGTAGTGGTGTTTTCCGAGCTCACAATATACATACTTTGACGGGACATGATTATAATTGTATAAAGTTTTTGCTACAGCATAAAAAATTGTTCGAGAAGTTTAAGAATAATAATACTAAAATCAGGCAAATTGATCAATATCTGTATCCGGTACTCTCTTCAACTGTCACAGACAATAATGCTATGTACATGTGTATAAAATTGAATAATGCTCTGCCGAAGCAATTTCGTAATGTATACTCGATTCACTTTTATAAACTATAGCGGTTGGCCATGATTTAGGTCCATCAAGTTTTTCTACTTAAAACTGATGCAGGTTGGCACCCGTGAAATATCGGCAATGTCAAGATGATTCTCAGAGACGTTGCCAAATGCCAATGCCAATTTCTACTCTCAATGTCAACATAATAATCATCACGCTTGGAAACTAACAATGCCAAAGGTAGTTTTGAAGAAGTACAGACAAATTACCAGGAAGTGCTATGTAGAATTGAAATCTGCTTTTCCTGATAGTAACTCTGATAATGTGGAATCAATAATTTGTCACAAGCTGTCCAAAATTTTCAAAAAGTATTTAAATGTCCTCTGTAGGCTTATTTTTTGAGCATTTCTCAAAGTGGTGAATTCCATAGGTCCGTCTGTTCGTTCAGTTTTACTGCAGGGGTATTCAAGTACTTTTATTTATTTCTCGAATGAACTATCACAAAGTAACGGACTACTCTATCTATTATTTTTCCGTAAAATTTCAACACTCGATTCATGATTTCCGTACAAGAAAAAATCATAACTGAATCTTCCAACCATGTTTATATACGCGAAATATTTCCAGTGTCAACAGCGAAAAAAGTTTTTTCAACATTTGCCAGGTCTTCGGGATTATTGTATTCACATAATATTTTCTCAAACTCAATATTTTCCCAAAGAAAATTCGCATTTTGATAAATACGTAATTACTACAACCTCTATGTAGAGAGGACAACGTCGTGTATTTATCTGAAAGGAAAATAACCATAACCTATTAACTAACATTTTCCAAATATACACGGTGAAATGTGTCAGAATGTCATGGCCAACCGGGATAGTCTATAAAAGTGAATGGAGTATAAGTTGAGGATATTTGTTCATTAAGAACTTGAATGAATTCATAATGAGATGTGAATGTTGAGGAGTTTTTAGATTTTTGTAAGAGGGATAGAAGTATATTACTTTGATAGATATATTTGAATGACATTTATTCTTGTACATATTCATGTTCTATGAATTGAATAAACATTATCATTATCATTGTTAGGGTAAAATGTTCACATATTGTATAAAATTCAGGGGGTTGAACTCAGCGTGAATGCTGGAACGAATTCCATCAAAGTAAATACGTAGCACGTTTCGAGTTGTTTTTCTCCATATTATACAAAAAAAATATTTCGACAAAACATCCGATTCAGTCAGGAGCGATTGCAGCAGTAGAATGAGAAAAAGGAGGAGATGAAAGAGGATATTATCACTCATCGCATGCGATATATCTTCCACGCTGGGTATTAATATAGGGGTGCATTTATGAAATGCATTATATTGGACATACAATACCATAAGCGATATAGCGTCAGAATGGTGTGTAATAGAATTTCATAATTTGATTGGCATTACAAATATCAATGAAATGAACGCAGTTTGATTAAGATGAATGGGGTCTTATTAAATTTTTTCCGTCTGTTTAATGGGCAGGAAATATGGCTCGATTCCTTTTCGGCCCATTAGACCTTTCGTTGTTGTAGAGACAATTAAATGAGTGCAGTAGCGATGTGGTTCAATGTACAGGGTTGTTCGCTATGAATTATCACTTATCAACATTATCATTGCTCAAAAAAGTTTCGCGTGAAAGATGTTTTGGTTGTAGAATAGTTTCAGATTTTTGGAGATATTTTTGCGAGCATGTCCTGGGGGATCATTGTGCTATCGGTTTGTCCAAATGTCTGTAATTGTTCAATTTTTTTCCGAAATTGGTGTCAAATGACTACGTTGGACTCGCTGTTGACGAATCCATTGCCAAAACCAATTCTATTTGCCGGTCAACGAAGAGGGGTAGCGACTTGAAACTTTCAGGGTAGGTTGCGCATCAGAATGCCGCGGTTGTGTTCGTTAATGGAAAAAATCGGCCGAATGGTTTCGGAGTTATAGCCATTCGAAGTTTTAAGCATATTTTCCTGACAATGTAGGAAACACTGGAGCGATTGGATTGGAATTTACTTGCGTAATTTTGTTGAGATCATATTGAGCCTCAATTAAAAAAATATTTTTCAAATTTTATCTCCGGAAACAATTTATTATATTCAAAAAAATTTTGCCCCTACCTTCACCTTGACCTCCATATTTAACAGCAGTGTACGAAATTACAGTTTGATGCGGTTTTTGGAAATATTTGGAAACAAATCTGTCAAGTTTTGTGGTTCTTTTCGGTTTAATTGTTTTTCACCAGAATAACTCAAAATATACTCATTCAGTCATGATGAAACTTGGCAACAAAAATGCTAATAAACAACTTCATACGAAATTTCATGATGATCGTGTCATTAGAATAATTTGAAAAAAAAATTGCCATCTACCAATATTCCCAAAAATACAGATGTTATCGAATTCAAATCCAGTACATGATTGAAAAATGACAGTTTGAAGGTTCATGCCGAATTTCGTGCGGAAATTATGATTAGAAGATCACCAAGTCTTCCCTTTAGAAGTATAGGTGCATTTGGCGGGGTCAATGTGTGGAAGGATGCCCGCTTTGGCAACGAATTCAGATTTTTTTTCAATGGAATAGTATCATTAGTATCATATATGTTATCCCTATATCACACCGGTTTTACATTCTTTGCCCTTACACGCTTGTTCTGGGGAACAGAGAGTAATGATTTTGTTAAAATATCAGTGTTTCTTTCGAATTTGCCGTTGGGTCGGCTACTCATCCGTTGCCACGATAATTTTCGAAAGGAACGAACAAGAGAATTTCAACAAATTTCGTTAGGATAATTTCAAACATGTTCAAAATTTTTAGCCAATCGTGAACACAATAACTTCCGAAAGAAACAAATTAGCATCTCGATATTTGAAGAAAAGGTTTGAACTTCATTCGTGAATGGGTAAAATGAAACTAATAATTCCGCAGATATACTCAGTAAAAGGTTTTATTTTCCGGATAGTATTCCTGGAAATATAGATGAGATAGAATTGAAAACGAGTACTTCATAGAAAGAATGATAGCTTGACTGTTCATGTAGAATATAGAATATTAGATGGGAACAAAAGTGTAAATTTCTTTTTCGAATTGTTCCCATGACACGATCATCCCGAAATTTTGCCAAAGTTGTCAATCATCATTTTCGAACTCGTTACCAAGTTACATCATGATTGGATCTATATATTCACAGATATTCGGGAAATAGCAGCGATAGTTCCACCTAGTCGTTTGAGACAGTTTATCATGATTGGATCAGTATTTTGTGAGTTAATTCAGAAATAACAACGATAACAAAATGAAAAACCACAAGAATAGACAAATTTTGGCCCAATATCCCCGGCAAATTCTAATCGGATCGACCTGAAATCCGTCACACTGTTGAGCAATATGGGGTTCAAGATCTGTGTCAAATTTTCCAATTCTGATCAAAAGTTATTGAAAAACAAAATTTCAAAAAAAAAAATGTCGAACCAATTTTTCTTTTCGATTTTATCAACTATATACAGTCTCAACCACGGAGGAAGGAAAAGAGTGAAGGGGGCATAACGTTTGAAAAGTGTCACACACTTTTGAAAACCTTCTGTGGATTTACCCATACCAATATGGCCGACTTCAAACTGAATATTTTTGTCTCATTAGATGTAGGTACACCACAAAATTCAAATAAACACCTTGTATCTGTCGGCCATATTGGTATGGCCGGCTTGAGAACAGATGATTCTCGAAAGTGTGTGACACTTTTGGTAGAAGAGAAATATAGGATATGCCCCCTCCCCATCTTTTACCTCCATGGTCTCAACAATATTTTGCTAAAAGTTGCACGTCGATATCATCCGACTAACTGCGAACTTTCAATCCAATCGCTCGAATAGTTCATGAAATATTAGAGAAATAACCTCGGAGTTTCAAATGACTATTAAACCATTAAGCTGATTCTGATGAGCGACCTGGAAGTTTAAAGTTGTTAGCTTGTTTCTTTCGAGAGTTATCGTCTCCCCGGCCGGCCGGACATACTGAATCGGTTTCGACCCCGGATTCGTCGCCATTGAGTCCAACCTAGTCATTCGAAATCAATTTCGGCTCCAAATTCGAAAATAATATAGTTTCCACAAAACTATGATACGTCTTTCCCTGGAAAATGCGCGCACAATAGAAGGATAATACTGATTTAAAATGAAACAAACCCTTAACTAATTGCCTCGTAACTGGGCAGTTTACCCTTACTGGTTAAAATGAGGGCTTGAAAGATCAAGCAACTTTACGTCAGCGCATTTCTAGAATTTTAAATTTCATGGTCAAATGTGTCAAAATTCCACAGCCTACCGACTGACTTGAGACTTAGAATGGAGTATATGAGAGAGGTTTTTTAAAAATTGCTACATTTTAATAACCGATCGCGTTGCTACAATGCAACTTTCACTGGCAGCTTCTCGTTTTCAATAATGAAGGAATTCAGGAAAGAAGGTTTATATCTTCATTAAGGGAGAAGTTCTTATTTATTTGCATGCGCATACGTGCTAAAAAGAAGGCCATAACGGCGGTCCAGTCGTTTAGCGGCATAATACCCACGTTTTATTAACACAGTTTTAATCGCGAAAGGCGCAGTCACCATTTTATTGATGCTATAAAAAGATACGATCCACTACCAAATACCAATCTACACTAAACAATTTTATGGGTCGAATTGGGAAAGAGCAGATACTTAGTTAATGGCGCATTCTGTGAGCCATTAGGTACCTCATCCTGGATATATGCAGTTGCTTTATGTTCCTAATACTGCTGTTACTCATCACTCGTTCCCGGTATTAAACTCCTACTTTGTTAGATCTCTCCTCTGATGGAGCCTCATCAAGTTCCTATGGGTTTTATGATGGATTTTATGCTGAGATTCAGTTCTTTTTCATTCGTTTTTTCTTTGCTACATTCTGCGGAATTATTATTTCTGGGTATAAGGAAAGTGAATGATTGCCCAAGGAAAAAGTCACAATGTATGTTTCGAAATATTAATTGATGGACTGTTAATGTACTTCCTAATCTCCGAGGGATTTCTTCCTACTAGAGGATTCTATTAAAGAATTCATATATTGATGTATGAATGCATACATAAAATGTACGATACTATTTGTATGAGTTCATAGAAAAAAATATGAAACTTGGAGCAACAAAGGTTTCCTACGAAAGTGGAGAAGGGCATGGTAGAATTCTATTGAAGAATTCATACATTGATGTATGAATGCATACATAAAATGTACGATTCTATTTATATGAGTTCATAGAAAAAAATATGAAACTTTGAGCAACAAAGGTTTCATAAGAAAGTGGGGAAGGGCATGGTAGCATTCTATTGAAGAATTCATACATTGATGTATGAATGCATACATAAAATGTACGATTCTATTTATATGAGTTCATAGAAAAAAATATGAAACTTTGAGCAACAAAGGTTTCATACGAAAGTGGGGAAGGGCATGGTAGCATTCTATTGAAGAATGCATACATTGATGTATGAATTCATACATGAAATGTAACATACTATTTGTATGAGTTCATAGAAAAAAATATTGATTCATCTAAAAATGTATGAATGTTCCATAATTTTTGTTATGGATTTCATTTTGAGCTTCAGTTTTTTTCGTTAGTTTTTTTCTTTGTTAGATTCGGCGGAATCGTTATAATTTCAGTTTATTATTTCAGGGCATGATACAACTGAGTGATCAACCAAGTGAAGAATCACAGTTCATGTTTCTAAATATTAACTGATAAACGATCGAAAAAATCCTACCTTCCATCGTCCGAGGATTTTCTTCGAAACTGCTACAGGGAAATCCGTGAAACTTTAAGCAACAAAGATTTCATACAAGAGAGTAGAAACGCCCCTGTAGAGTTTTATTGAAGAATTCATACAAGAATTCAGGAATTCATATTCTTTATGAATTCATAAAAAATATATGAATTCATCAAAATATTCATGAATGTTCCTAATACAGCTGTTACTCATCACTCATTCCCAGTATTAAACTCCTACAGTGTTATTATCACTTTATCACTATTATTATTATTATTACACCAAAAACAAGAGTTGAAGTAAACCTATAAACTCAAAGAGAAATGAAAATTAACAATTGAGTGCTTCTTAAAAACTCATATAAATAACATTCTGAAACACGAAATCACGGCAGTAACAACAGTGATCAAATCTGTTTTTGAAGGTGTTGACTATCTCGGCATCTATCAAGTGTTTGGGCAGGCTGTTCCAAAACTCAAAAAATACTTTCTCTCGTTCGTTTTGAAATTTTCCATTCCAATATTCCCAAGCTTGAAGCGATGATCACGCAATTGATTGGTTTTCAAAGGAAACATGTGACTAATCTCAACACCAAACAGACCGTGGAGTGCCCTATAAACAATTATCAAATCTCCTCTTGTGCGCCGGTCAAGGAAAGTAGGCAATCCAAACTGAGAAATACGAGATTCGAAGTTTGGGCGCATATTACCGAAAGGTATCCTCGTATTCCACCATTGAATAGACTCCAGCACATCCGACACCGCATTCCAAGAGTAACACCATGAAGGACCCGCGTATTGTCTTTATCTGGTTCTTCATTCGTCTAGCTTTGGAGGAGATCGTGAAAATATGATTTGCCAGCTGAGATTTTTCGAAACAACCAAACCAGATCATTCCAGTTAATCTAATACCCATGAGAATAACATTTCTCGACGTTAAGTGGAAGTAGCCAGTCTGAACACCTATTCGATATTTTTCGAAAGTCGCTCTGTAGTCTACAATCCACAGATAATGGATAGCCTCTTAACTTAGTATCATCAGTAGCTAGGTATGAGAGCACACGGAAAAGTTCTGCAAATTCATAGTAGGAACAAGATAGGACCCAGGACAGCCTCCAGTGGGACACCGCTGGTCACATCGATATTCGACAAGGAGAGAGCCTCACCAACCCTCACTCTAAAATTACAGGACTTCAAAAAAGATTCAGAGCACAACAGGACCTTACCTCTCACACCCATAACTCGAAGAGCAGCCGCCGTTGCGGAACGCGGTTAGATCTCGGATGGAGGCTCATCAAGTTCCTATGGGATTGATGATTGATTTTATGCTGAGATTCAGTTTTTTTCCTTCGTTTCATCACAATGAATTTTGAGCCGAAAATGGTCTTGAAAGATTGGGTTGAACATGCTTGGTCAAATGCAATTCTGTCCGTCTGTCCGTTTGAGCTCTAACTTTCGAACGAAAGGACCTAGCGACTCGAAATTGTCAGATTAGGTGTGGAGTCCAAATTTCTCGGTTATGGTCGTTCATGGGTGAAATTGGTCGAATATTCTCGAAGTTAGGCTCATTTGAAATTTTGAGGTTAATTCCTAAATATATGATGAATTACTGATTCGATCAGATTAAAACTTTGTAAGCAGTTTCGTAATACCAACGCGTAACTCAGTACAAAATTTTGCAAAATTCCTTGGTAAACCGCAGAATAGGAATCTATATACTTATCATCTATCTAGATTCCTATTCTACAGTTTACAAATAAGGTAAGTTGGTCTGTAGATCAGTAAAAATTTTGAAATATTTGTAACCTTTCTACATGGTAGTGGCGACGAATATCTGTCGATAAATCAACGAATATCTCAGTTTCATTAAAGCTAATCATCCAATTAACAAAATCATCTACATCGAAGAAGTGGCTTTTTCGGTGTAGATTTTTTGGTTGATTGTATGATTAGCTTTAATCAAGGTGAAGTATTTGTTGATTTATCGAAAGATATTCGTATCCTGAAAGTTTCAAGTCGATACTCACGAGATGGTGTCTATGGCCGGCCAGGCAGAATCGATTTGGACACCGAATTCATCATCAGTGCTGAGAGCAGATGGATTGAAATGAGTACGACTCAAAGGAACTGATTACTGAAATCCCAAGAGTTATATTTTTGAGCGTTCTGGGTAACGGCGTGCTATCATTTTGTACAAATGTCGGATATTTCAGAATTTTAAGCTGCAATTGGTCTCGACTAGGTTTTTTCGAATATTGTACTATTTGCTATCCACTATTCATATATCCTTACGAACTTCTAATCGAACCTTCAAGTCGACGATGGTTCTTAAGCTCCTATTCTACAAATATCGAGTTTATAAGTTGTTTTTTCGAGAGTTATTGTATTAATGATCGGTCGTGAGGACGTCCTAACAGCTGATCATAAACACAATAACTGAAAGTCAATGAAAACCGTTGGTGCCTAAGATATTACCAACCAGACAGCTCCGTAAGTAAAGGTTTTAGTCAATACGCTTCCAGATAATGTTGGTCTGAATTCAATCCACATTCACTGAGCCAGAAACGAAACCGATGCAAGTTGAAAGTTACAACGACATCTGATAATCATCCATGTGCGTACAATCGCTTTTAGACCAAAAACCTTTTCCAATCTGAAATATGGACTAAGAATCAGCTAGGCAGGTTCGAAGATCACCCTAGATTTAACGAATCTTTATCTGTTGAATCTCGAAGTCCACCAAAAAGTTTCCGATAGAAAGGAGAGAGCCGGAAAAGTAAATTTATCCACTTCCACGGACGAAGGGTCGGGAAAAGCGATTGAATTTGTCCAGATAGAAAAGGCCAGACAAACGTTTATGAGCACAGAACCCCGACTTTATGATGGCTTGCTAGATTTGATTGCTAATACCGGCATTTATTGCTTGCCGCATAAATCTTAACCCCGGCTACCTACCGGCTAAGGCCACATGAATTGATACCAGTCTCGAATCGACGTGTGCAGTAAGTCTGTCGTGGTTTATGTCTTTTAATATACTGGGATTCGGATTATTGAATATTGCCGGGTACACTCCCACCACCCTTGATTCTTCGCTTATTGAAAAATTTGTCGTCAACTTGTCTCAAACTCTTAGGTCAGTCTTTCTTTTCTGTTCTATGCTGTAGTCGAATAAATGATGAATTTCATTGTGAAACAACTAGGTACCCAAAAATATACAGGATGTTGGTAGTTTGCGCATTTCATGTGATTCAATGTTAACGATCACTTGCTCTTTGATTTGTTGGTGTAGAGTAATTTGGACACGTGTTATGTCTGAATTTCTTTATTGAAACCTGACCAAAGTTTCGGACCTTGTTCGGTCCTTTCTCAAGGCTACAATACAAATTACAGCAACAAAACAATTTATGACAACATAATGAAAAACTATACAGGATTTCGGATAAAGGAACAAAAATCAAAGACAACTTTTACATGCAACGTTTCGACAAATTTTGTGGTCTTCTTCAGGCTGGAATCGAAAAATTTTCCATTAAGTCACTATCTGGTTAAATGGACAAACTGTTGTCAATAACAAACACTACCAAATTCTACTTTTCGAAGAAAAAACTCCAGAAGAGGTCCTTAAAACAAACCTTGAACGTGTATAAAATATGCTACCACAAACTGAAATACCAGAAACTCAACGATCGAAGGAAAATCAAGAATGTTTTCATAATCTTATAATTATTAAATCGGCTAACACGACTTACCAAATGAAATGTTCGAAAGGTCACGACATAATATCTAGTCATTAAAATATCTCGAGAAAACATTGAGGAATTCTTCCTAAATTCTGACACCAGTTCTTCGTTTGAATGCATCAACAATACTGGAAATTCTCAATGTTTTCTCGAGATGAGTAGATATTATAACATAATCATAAGGACGAATATCTGTCGATAAATCAACAAACATTCCCCCTGGTTCAGAGCTAATCATCCAATCAACCAAAACACCTACACCGAAGAAGCGGATCCAAGGAGAATGACTACAGCTGTTTCACAATTGTTATTGATCGTCAGGTCAACTTACCATCTGAAAGGTGACAAGTATCGAGAGATCCCTCTGTGGTTTATCCAAGGTAAGTTGACCTGACGTTCAATAACAATTGTGAAACAGCTGTAGTCATTCTCCTTGGATCCGCTTCTTCGGTGTAGGTGTTTTGGTTGATTGGATGAGTAGCTCTGATCAAGGGGGAATGTTTGTTGATTTATCGACAGATATTCGTAATTGTGATTTTATTATTTTATCGATACTGGAGCTCTTCCTTCCGATTCTGTTAAGGATTGAAAATGAGTATGTTTCAGTTATCCACTCTGTATCTCTTCAATATAATCTTTTCATGTTTTCTTGACGTACGCTAAGATCGGAATAATCTCACCATATGTGTTTTCCGAGATTCAGATATGAAGAATGAGACAGATTGTAATTAACTGCTGTACAATAACCATTATAATTAGAAAACTTGCTTACTTCGAAAGAATATAAAACCTAATACAGTTCACTGCTCTAATATTGGACAGATTAAGTCCTTTGCTAACAGATTCCTATCTTTGTTGGATGTTGGTTTTCGTCTTGTGGGAATCCTGATGAACCGAGTGTCTCCAATGCCGTGACGGTTTTGTAAAGCTGCAATATCGCAGCTACAGCGACCTGATGCGACTAAAGGATGAACGTCATGCACAGCGATCAAAGTATTCTGCACTCGAAGGTGGGACTCGCAAGATGCTCCTGGCAGATGGCGCGCTGAACGTTGTTATACTGCAGTGGTCCATCTGAAAGGTGACAAGTATCGAGAGATCCCTCTGCGGTTTATCCAAGGTAAGTTGATCTGACGATCAATAACAATTTTGAAACAGCTTTAGTCATTCACCTTGGATCCGCTTCTTCGGTGTAGGTGTTTTGGTTGATTGGATGATTAGCTCTGATCAAGGGGGAATGTTTGTTGATTTATCGACACATATTCGTCCTTGTGATTATGTTATTTCATTAATACTGGAGCTCTTTCTTCTCCGTGAAACCAATTCCTATCTTTAGGAGATATTATGTTGTGACCTTTCAAACATTTCATTTGGTGAGTCGTGTTGGCTGATTTAATAATTATAAGAAAATGAAAATTTTCTTGATTTTCCTTCGATCGTTGAGTTTCCGGTGGTTCAATTTGTGATGGCATATTATAAACGTTCAAATTTTGTTTAAAGGACCTCTTCTGGAGTTTTTTCTCAGAAAGAAGAATTTGGTAGTGTTTGTTTCTTACAGGAGTTTGTTCATTTAACCAGATAGTGACTTAATACAATATTTTTTATTTCAGTCTGAAGAATATGAAAAAAGTTGTCGAAACGATGCATGTAAAGATTCGTTTTTAATTTTCGTTCCTTTATCCTAAATCCGAAATCTTTATATAGATAAAGGTGTTTCATCTATTCGATCCACGTAATTTGGCTCCAAACTTAATCGAATATCTAGACTGTGAGCTGTTCCTTTCGGTAATAATTGATTTTTACAGGTTTTGACATATTCGTCTTGAAAAATTCTGATATCATAAAAAATGTGGTGCACTGGAGCTTGAGAATTAGTTCAACGATCAAAACCTTATCAAATGAACTCACCCTTAACTTACCCTGTGCTTCCTAATCAATTCATGCATTAGCAATGAAGATTAATTTTATTTCGCCGTGCCATTTTCGATTGCTGACTTTGACGAATTCAAAGATCTTGGGGGCTTAGCAGAATGATTTCTGTTTTTTTGAATTGATGAAAACTTACCTGAAAAAGAAAAATTTATAACTAAACAAATTCCAAGAAAATACAAATTTTTACGAAAAGATATGTGTGTTAACAAAACTCTAGGGAAGTACTGACGTGAAGTCTGGAACATCTACGTTCAAATTCAAATCTTAATGGCAGATCATTGAGACAATAATTTCGATAGGAATAACTTAGATATTCGAAGTGGAAGCAGAATTAGATTTTGTTTACGAAGCCCAAATTCATGAAGTCAGGAGAAAAATTCTACAAGTCAGGAACTTTTACGCGCTTGTTCAGAATCGTTAATAAAGCGATATTATTCGAGATATGGAATGAAATTTTCAGATAATCCCGAAAATGAATAACGGAGCGAGTTCAGATTCATACACTACTACCACTGCTTCTTGAGATATCAGGCGCTCTCGATCGAGCCTTGGTTCTGATTCTGGCGTTCTGGCCAACTTCCAAATGAGGTTTCTGTTTTGGGATTAGCTGAGTTGCATCCACCAGCCAATCGGAAAACAGAAATTCCATTTGAGATTCAACCAGAACCAGAAGCAAAGCTCAATCGAGGGGGTCTTTCAGCGGAATATCCTCAAAACTTCAAATGAATATAACTCGTATGCCGATTTTGCCCATCGCATTTTGATACGTGAGCTATACTTAAAGATTCAAATCACTTACTCGTTTCGTGGCCGGACATACCTAATTCAATTTGACATCGAACCCATTATCAATTAGACCAACCTGATCGTTTAAGATCATTATTAGGTCGAAATTCGATAAATGGAAACATTTGGGCAATCTGATAACTCGCTGTTCGCCAGAGAGAAAAAGGTGGTAAGAAGCAAGCAGGTTTCTGATTGGGCTTGGAATAACTCAAGTAGCATTTTGAAAATTTCAAATAATCCGAAGTATACTCCATTCAATTTTACAAACTATCCCGGTTGGCCATTATTTAGGTCTATCAAGTTTTCTTACTTAAAACTGACGCAGGTTGGCACTCGTGAAATATTGGCAATGTCAAAATAATTCTCAGAGACGTTGTCAAATGCCAATGCCGATTTCTTCTCTCAATCTCAACATAATCATCACGCCAGGAAATTAAAAATGCCGAAGGTACTTTCGAAGAAGCAGAGGCAAAGTATCAGGAAGTGTTATGTAGAATTAAAACCTGCTTTTTCTGATAGTAACACTGATACTTTGGAATTAATCATTTATAACAAGCTATCCAAGATTTTCTATACGTATCTGCTTGAAAACCCAATTCAGTGTATCTTTCACATAGATTCCCAAGAACCTTGTAAATTGGGTTAGTTCTTTCAAGGTGACGCAGGTTTTGTAGTACTTTTGCATTTTCATACTGGAGTATTTCAAATTGTGCAACAAGGTATCTGGATATCTTCTGTAGACTTATTCCTTGAGAATTCCGAAAAGTTGGGAATTCCCTAGGTTTGTCTGTTCGATCAGAGGTTTTACTGCAAGGTTATTCGAGAACTTTTATTTTTTTTCGAATGAACTATCACAAAGTAACGGACTACTATATCCATTATCTTTCAGTGAAATGTCAAAACTCGATTCTTGATTTCCGTACAAGAAAGAGCATAACTGAATCTTCTAACCATGTTTATATACGTGAAATATTTCCAGAATTAACAGAGAAAAAAGTTTCTTCAACATTCGCTAGGTCTTTGGAATTATTGAATTCACATAATCTTTTCTCAAATTCATTATTTTCCCAAAGTAAATTCACATTTTAAAAATACGTAAATTACTACGACCTCTATGTAGAGAGGATAACGTTGTGTAGTTATCTGACAGGAAAATGACTATAACCAAACATTTCCAAAATATACACGTTGAAATGTGTCAGAATGTCATGGCAAACCGGGATAGTTTATAAAAATGAATGGAGTATGGCTATTATATTTTGAACAGGCATAAACAGTGATTATCTACCCTATATCAACCTTGGTTTATTTAATTCACAAAGTAATATTCTAACCTAGAGAAATAGAAGCAGAGTTCATCACAAAAATAATTTGATGTGTCCATAAGGACTGAACGCCAGATACTTTCCTGCATGCTTCATGGTAGTTAATTAATGTTTACGACTCTGCTAAATTACTGACTGTGCAGTGCCATAAAAGAAGGTGTATGCACATGTAAATAAATCAGTAATAATTAAACTGATAATGATTCAATTTGAGTTTTCATTTTATGAAGGTTTCTTCGTTCTGCAAGAGTTATCATAGGTGTAGGAACGATATAAATTTTCATTACATACAACTGGTCCTTCATTGGTTATCAAAGGAGGTGCGGTTTCCTCTATAGGCATTATGGTTTCCGTCTAGTCTAGACAGTCTTCATGCAGTTGGATGGTATTTCGAAGATGAAATTGTATTCGCGCCGGGAATATCAAGGTATCAAGGATGTCTTCTACTGATTCGATTGGCGTCAGATCTCTGGTATTGCAGAGGGTGAAAAACGACAATGAAAGTTACGGTATAACGGCGAGTCTCTAAGTTGTACATCGATTTCAACTGTAGATTCCTGTTATCGAATGTGCAATTGGCTTAAGTCCCATATTCCAATTCGACTGCGCCATGTAATATCATTGCTTGTTTGATAATATTAGGTTTAGTTTATAATTAAAGGTACTACTTTGGTGGGCATTTAGTATTAATTAGTTATCAGCTTTTTTTACATGTGGAGCTATCAATTTTTCGTAACCATGATGTAAGAAACATTGTGTACTCATCTGAAAAATGAGTGACGTCAGCTAGCAGAAAATGCAAAGAGTTTTATATTCTGTGCTTTGACTTTGCATGTTAATTCACAGAATATACAACTCTTTGCATTTTCTGCTAGCTGACGTCACTTATTTTTCAGATGAGTACACAATGTTTCTTACATCATGGTTACGAAAAATTGATAGCTCCACATGTAAAAAAGCTGATAACTAATTAATACTAAATGCCCACCAAAGTAGTACCTTTAATTATAAACTAAACCTAATATTATCAAACAAACAATGATATTACATGGCGCAGGCGAATTGGAATATGGGACTTAAGCCACCCAGGTTTAAGGTTTCAGTCAACCACGCCGGCGAAATTCAAGCAAAATTTCGAGGCTTACATAAATGCAACTGTATTGGAAGCTGATGAAAAACGTAAATGCAACCCGTTACTTCACTGCATGGGACCAGAAGGCATAGAGATATACAACACGTTCGAAATGAAGGATAGAGAAATAGACAAGTAAGAATTATTCATCAGACTTATAAAACTGTATGGACCTGGCTAAGTTCTGTGTATCCTAGAAATGGCTTAGAGAGAGAGGAAGCAGGCTAACAATGATGGAACTAGGGTGGGCGAAACCATAGAATACGGCGAAAATAAGACAGATCAGTTTGAAGCCATAGACTATAATTATAAGTCTATGTTTGAGATACATTTTTTTCAAAAGTTTTGCGAGTCAAATTTGTGTTTTCGGAAGTATTTCAAAGCAGATTTTGTGTTATCCCATTCTGAATTAGAATATAAGGACTGTAAAGAAGATATAATTTTCGTTTTTTTTTTGTGTTTTCGTAAGCTTTTTGAATAGAATTTGATTCCCTTCATTTAAAAAAAATCATTTTGAGCTGAGAATACCGTCCTGAAACAAGCGGCCCGAGAGAATCTAGAAGAGAAAGAGTCATTTATCAAATATTGTTATTGATTAATCATTTTAAATATTCATATCGGAGTAATAATCGCATTCATCGCCAATTTTCCAAACTTCAATGTAATCTAATATACCAAGAAAAAGTCATTTTCCCGGAGATTCCCTAAGTAAATGCTTGATTTCATCTCTAGCTCGGCGTCATATTGTGCATCTCACTCTCCATGCGCTATAGAATACCAGATATTTGTATCGTGTATCTTGTCTATGATCTTGCCCGAGCTAGTTTCATCTCTCTCTCGGACCTCTCACTCGCTTCCTTATCCCCATTCGACTCTTCAGAAATGAATTCGTACGCCGTGTCCAGAGAGTTTAATATGTCTATGGAATTATTGGTAGAAAAGTATGATACTTACTTCCTACCCAAAATAAATACAACTTATGAAAGACATGGGTTTTTCAAACGAAACCAGCATCCAGATGAAACGTTTGATGCGTATGTTACTGAACTAAAGTCTCTTTCAACAAGCTGTGAATTTGGAAATCTCAGAGAGTCATTCATAAAGGACAGAATTATTTGTGGCTTGATGGATCATAAATTGACAGAAGAATTATTCAGAAGTACCAAGGAAGGAATGCCACAATTATAAACTTGATTACTATTCTGACAGTCCCACAAAATTTTCTTCGAGCAACAGTAAAAACATAAAATAACTTCTTCGTCGAAGAGCGATATAAATTCAAATTGAAAGGTTGGCTCGGTTCTTCCCGCGTTTCACTCATAAAATTTACAGTACCGAAACAACAAATAACCGCATGTTGAGGTTTGATTTCCATTATAAAAATACCAAACTCATCAGAAAACTAAAAGTACACGTCACGTAATACATTAAGTTGAATGAAACGTTTTAGTACCTTTCTTGAAAATTTATTATCACCTCGCCGCAGATGGAATGTAGAGGTTCAGAACTCAACGTCAAAAATCTTTCCATTTAGTTTAGTGATTTCGATGCAGTAAACCTCTTAAGCCGATGGATATGTGGATTATTTGAATATCGAATCAATCGTCCGTCAACATGAGGAAAATAATGCTTGGAGTTGAATACATGAATAAAGAAACGAATATTTAAAATAGTAAATTCTTCCGAAATGAAAGTAGAATTGAAACCACCATATTTCATTTTCCGCTATTCGCAGTTCCATAGAATTAATGAATTGGTTTTCAAGAAATTTTTGGAGGTATATTGAAAAACCTAGGAAAGCACTGCCGTGAATGCAGGAGCTTTTGCGCGCATGTCCTATGGAGATGACCGCTTCGGAAACGAATTCGAACATGCGCGCAAAAGCTGCTACCTTCACTGCAGTGCTTTTCTAGGTTTTTTTTGATAGTACTGGATTTCAATTCAATCTCATCTGAATTTTTGAAAATATTGAAGAATAAAATTTTGAATGGGTGTATTTACGGGATCATTGGGCGGATATTACCCATTCACGAATTCGACCTTCGTAATTACGCCCCAAATCTTCTCTACAAATATCGAGTTTCTAAGTCTTTTCTTCCTTCTTGCCTAACGGTCGACCGTAACCACAATAACTTCCGAAAGTAACAACTTAGAAACTCGATATTTGTAGAGAAGGTTTGAACCTAGATAGCGAAGGCCAAATTCGTGAATGGGTAAAATGATCCAATGATTCCGCAGATATACCCATTCAAAATTTTATTTTCCCAATATTTCCAAAAATACAAAATGGATCGAACTGAAATCCAGTACTTTGAAAATGACAGTTTGAAGGTTCATACAGAATTCAATGAGGTTAATATGATGAATGATATGAAGGTCACAGAGTATTAAATATTTTAAAAAAAATTTGAATTTTTTTTTTCAAATTGTTCTAATGACACGATCATCACGAAATTTCGCGCAATATTGTCCTTCAACATCTTAAACTAACTGCGAAGTTCCACCACGATTGAATTAGTGTTTCTTGAGTTATACCGAAAAAACCAACGATATCGAAAAGAAAACCAAAATTCTACATATTTTTTCACAATATCCCCGAAACTAATAGCCGTATCGAATTGAAATTTGGTACAGTGCTGTGGATTATGAAGCTCATACTATTCAACAAAATTTTGCTGAGCGTTGCGAGTCGTTATGCTTCAGCTAACTGCCAAGTTTCAATCCAATCGCTCCAGTAGTTTCTGAAATATGAGGGAAATAATCTAAAAATTTCAAACGGCTATAACTCCGAAACTATTTGGCAGATTTGATCCATTAACAAACTCAACCGCGGCATTCCGATTTGCGAGTTACCCTGCATGTTTCGAGTCGCCAGCCGGCTCCGTTCGACAGATATCGTGTCCACGGCCGGCCGGCCGGATAGTCATCAGTGAGTACAACCTAGTCGAGACCATTTTCGGCTCCATCATCGAAAATTAAGAAAAGCACTTTAGTGAAACCAAAAGCTTTTTCGCGCATGTTCAAATACGAAAATGGCTTTGGAGTAAGAGTCCTTTGAAATGTTTTGAGTTTATCTCCTTATATTGTCAGGAAATGTTTGAACGATCAGTCTATGCCTATCTGATGAGTCTACCTCTCTCACGAGAACCTCCAAACTCTCATCCTACAAGGACTGTATTGGCGTTAGCAATTTCAAGCAACAATAACAGTGGTATGATAACCTAAAATCGTAGGAAACCAGCTTTTTGCGAAAAAGAAAGGAGCGTAGAATAATCATGTTTGATTGTCAAAGAATCAGTGAACAGATGGAACTACACTCATCTGCACTGACAAGTGAAAGTCAGTGTCGTGAAGTGTACAACAACATTTTCATGCAGGTATAACGAACAAACCTCATGTCTCTATGTCTATGGCCGATACTGTTTCACAGAAAACTGTTGTTGGTATGCAAGATCTATGCGCAATACGAGATTACTTTCAGAGTGGCAACCATCTTTCAAACTTGTCAAACTCTCCAACTGAAAATGTTTTTATCGCGTTAATAACAATATGTTCCTGAAGTACATGATGGGGGATTCAGAAAACGATGCCATTATAGACAAAATTTTCGCAAACATAAACGCTTCACACCCAGACTGCCAACTCGCCGTTGCAGCTATGACAGGATACATTTACGGCGTTATAATGACCAAAATAGGAAAGACTCTCGCTCTAGCTTCTGGAGGAGGAATCATCTTGCTTCAGCTTGCCAACAATCACGGGATAATCACCATACACTATAACAAAATTGCCATACCGAGGAACGCGGCTTACATGAGAAACTCTGTTGGTGACAGCTTCTGTCACGCTGTAGATTCCATATATTCCTTTGCTAAAACCAATTCGGTATTCTCTATAGGATTCATTGGAGGAATGCTAATTGGAGTGGGGAGCTGTTTGTAGTTTTATTCAACGCAGAAAGTATATTTTAATTATATAAAGTTTTATACTTCAATAAAGTCCACTCTAAAGATTGGCTAGTTTTCAGTTATATGGAGAATATAACAGAATACATAACTGAGGAAACCAAAATTCTTCGACAAATTAAATTCTTTCATGGAATAAATTTGCACCTGTTTGGTTCCTGTTGGATTTACTCAGGTAAACTGGGAGTAGTGAATGTGGAATTTCGTTTCCAAAAAAAAACCAAAACAACTGATATTTCAAGAACCATGGGGTTCTAGAAAACAGTTTCACACTTTTAACTTATCCATGTAGTCTGTAGATTCCCAATAGAAGCAATCAGGGTGTTTTTTTAACTATCAATAAAATTAAAAAACACTAGAGATACCCTTCTCAATGTCATAATGTTACCCAGATGATTCGGAAAGTGAAATATTCTTCCCGATAATCCTTAGAAATCCAATTAATTGTTTTGAATTTCTTATGGCGTCTTATTGGTCTCTCTGAACAGAATGATCCCCCAAAGTTTTGTCTATATTATCACTGTATAATAATACTTTGATTTTCGAAATGGTACCTGTCTACGGAGTGTGACGTCAAATTTATGAAAAAATTGAAGAAGACCACTGACGTGAATTTGGTAGCACTCACGCGCATTTTCGAATTCGTAGCGAAAAAAACCTAGAAAAGCACTGACGAGAAGTCAGCAGCTTTTACACGCCTGTTCAATTTCACGAATTCGGCTGCGATAATTGATCTCTTTGCGTCTGGCCTAATCACTGATCGTAAACAAAGTAAGTTCCGAGAGAATCGGCTTAGAGACTCTGTAATTGAAGAGCATGTTTGGAGTTTTATTACGAACGCCAAATTCTTAAATTCCATCCTGTGATCCCGCAGGTATACATACCCTTAATAGATGACAAGTACAGTTGTTAAATGGTGACCTCAAGGTCTGTGCCAATCTGCATGGAGAGGTTATGAATTGTTTTCGATAAAACAATTTTTTCAACAGAAATCTCGAAAGTTATGCGTTAGCATTACCATAAAAAGATTAATTTTGGCAACCCCACTTATTTTCGAGAAATTGAGAAAATCATCTCAAAATTTGAAATAGCGAAGAAATTTGATATATATTTTTTTCCAATTTCTCAGCAGATAAATATTCGCTAAAACTGAATTTTTGGAGCACTACTGTTATATTTTGACTTAAAAGGTCTGTGCCAATTTTCATTGGATTCTAATGAATATTTTCCGAAATAAAATCGATTTTTTTAATCGATAAAGACCATTCTTGGCTCAAAACTTGAAAATCACAGAAACTGGGCAAAACGATAACTACGGAATCATCGGACCGTTTTCATCCATTCACGGAATTCGACTTTCGTAACTTAGTTGCAAACCTACTCTACAAATAACGAGGTACCACAGACACCTAGATAAAACTATAGCACGCTAATTTCCCAGAATATGCGCACAAAAATTCAAGGTGTTTTCCGCCTACGAATTTGACCATGCGCGCAAAACATGAAAACTTCACCCCACTGCTTTCCTTGATTTTTCCTTCACTTGAACTTAATTAAATTCTCAAATAATCCCATGTCAAAAGGGCAAAGATATATTTTATCTCTTGATCCTGCTTATGTATTTGCAGGAACATCCAGTAAGCTTACGGCAAGAGAACCACTCTTAACATTTCAATTTGCAAGTGTTAGTGAATAATATCAAGTTTCAATGTTTCCTTTGAAGAAAACAATCTCTGACTAATTCCTTTAAATTATAGTTCGTGTGGCAGGCCGGACAGCCTCAAACATGCGGAATTGGATATTGCGTCCATTAAAAGCTATCCCAACTTTGCGTCTTTCAATTATTTTCGCTATTTTAGATACGCCCATACTTTCACCGTGATGGGAGTTTTGAAGGTAGTTATTGTCCGACTGATTGCGGCATGCAAAGAACTGAGATGAAAATATGAGTGCATCATAGTTGCTGTTCAATTCGCCGAGACTCGCAGTAATTTATATGAAGAATTCCTCATCAGAGAATCCCCTTTTGTCGGGTAGCAGTAGATCGGGCGAACTGAAAGATAAGTGTGATGTCAGCAGTTTTTGCGCGCATGTTCAAATTCGTTGCCAAAGCGGTCATTTTTGTACGTATTGACGCCATCACCTGATGAAAAGATTCGATGATCTTCTAACTTGATTGAAAATGACAGCTTGAAGGTTCATATAGAATATGATCAGAAAATCGCAGAGTTTGGATTGAGTATTTGAAAAAAAAATTATTTTGTCTTTTCAAATTCTTTCTTTCCTATTGGAGCAGTTTTTTACAAATCCCGGAAAAATTAACGATACAAAAGAAATCCAATATCCTATATCTTCGAAAATTATGATCGTAACAATCTAAAATTTGGTATACTGCTGGTAAAAATGAAGCTATAAATCTGATCAAAATTCTCAAAATATAATGGATAGTTTCCGAAAAAAAAAACTTTTTCGAGAAAAATTTTCGTCTGAATTTAACGACGTTTAGCTGAAAGTTTCGTGTCGTTATGCTCCAACTACCTGTCATGCTTCAATCCAATCCTCTTTCAGTTTTTGAAATATCAGGAAACAGAACCAAAATTTCGAATGGCTATAAATACAAACAGTTTAGCCGATTCTGCCCATTAACGAATTTATCCGTCCCACCGAATTCCTCATCAATGAGTACATACTAGTCGTTTGAGACAATTTTCGGGAAAAAAATCGAAAATTAAAGACATTTGGGCAAAACGATAGCACACTGTTTCCCTAGAACATGCGCGCAAAATGGCAGAATATAGAAAATATGGAAAAAAAATTTAAAATTTTCAAACCGTTTCAATGACACGATTATCACGAAACCACTTTATGGTCATATCCTTTGAACTTGCGTGCAGAAGCTGCTGACTTCAGGTTAGTGCTTTTCTAGGTTCTGTTCGATAAAGTGCTGGAGTTCAATTCGATCTAACCTGTATTTTTGGAAATATAGGAAATTTTTAATGGCTTCATCTACGGAATCATTGGGCGGATTTTACTCATTCACGAACTCGACCTTCGTAATTAAGTCTTAAATGTACCAACAAATATCGAGTTTCTAAGTCGTTTCTTCCGAAAGTTACCAACATTTGTAGAGTAGTTTCGGAACTCAATGACGAAGGTCAAATTTGTGAATGACTACAAACCACCCAATGATTCCGCAGATACCCATTCAAAATTTTATCTTCCCAACATTTCCGAAAATATAGATTAGATCGAATTGAAATCCAGTACGATATCGAAAAATCACAGTTCAAAGGTTCATGCAGAATTTTATGGGGATAATATGATCAGAAGATCACAGAATGTTGAATATTTGAAAAACACATTTAAATTTCTTTTTAAAATGTTCTATTGACACGATTATCACAAAATGTTGCACGAAGTTGACAATCGGCATTTTCAAACTAGAGCCCAAGTTTCATAATGATTGTGTCAGTAATTTTTGAGTCATTTCATAAATACCGAGGAAAAAACTACTAAATTTGACATATTCTTTTCAAATTGAAATCGTATCGAACTGAAATTTGGTGCACTGCTCTGGAATATGAAGTTCAAAATATGCGCTACATTTTTTTCCAAATATGATGAACAGTTTCCGAAAAAAAAATCATTTTCAAAAAAAATTTTGAAAAAATTATTTTTTTATTTACTCATGGTATGATCCCAACAAAATTTACGGAAAGTTGCGCGTCATCATCCCCAATTAACTGCCAAGTTTTGATTCAATCGGTTCAGTAGTTCCCGAATTATCACAAAAATAACCTTAAAATTTCAAAATGCACTAATTCCGGAACCGTTTGCCGATTTTGCCCAATAACAAACTTAAACGCCGTTTTTGGAAATGCAACCTTCTCTGAAAGTTTCAGGTCGATAGGATTCTCCGAATGACCGAAATCGTGCATACGGACGGCCGGTCGGCCGGACAGAATCGATTTGGACAACGGATTCGTCATCAGAGAGTCAGACCTAGTTGTTTTAGACCATTTTCGGCTCAAAATTAGGAAATTACATATATTTGGACAAAACGATAGCCCAGAACATGCGTGCAAAAAAAAATTGGGCCTATTGCGTCGAAATACTTCGGAATTTTACACTATTCACTTCACATTTTGCCACATTTGAAAATTGAAAAGTAACTATGTTGGATGTTGTTGCACGCATGGGCTCAAACGACTAGATTGAACTCACTGATGACTAATTCGGTATCGAAATAGATTCTGGCTTTTTGAAAAGGTGAAATACACCCAATTATTCCATAGATATGCCCATTCGAAATTTTATTTTACAAAACTACAGATGTCATCGAATTGAACTCTAATACTTGTTTCAAGAATGACAGCTTGAAGGTTCATCCAGAATTTAAGGAGGACCATATGAAAACAAGATAGCAAAATCTCTCCATCACAATGGAATGATGCGTTCGGCGGAGTTAGTACATTTAGATTTGAACACGCGCGCTTGAGCTGCTGACTTCACGCCAGTGCTTTTCAGAAATTTTGTCTGACGAATCAAACGATTCTTATACGGAAAGGAAGGAAATGTATCTCCTAACGGAAAACTGTAAAGGTAAAGAGGACCACCCTTCGAACAGACGCAGTGGCAGTTAATGTTTATCAGGATTTACCTTTTACTCATCAATCTGTCCCACTTGGGATTTCCACCTTTCTGGATTCCCTTCTAGTCATGTAAATATAATTCAGCGGTGCCATAACTCTCTATTTGTCTTGGAGTCAACTATGCACCGGTACGGGGGCTGTTTTCCCCGATACGGCGGAAATTAGGGGTGCTAATCCAATGTAGCAACCAGTGGTGGCGCGTCGTGAACAAAGAGGGCGAGAAAAAAGGCATCAGATATCTTCTGGATAACCATAAGATATTTTATCGCATACTAAATTTCTGTAGCTATGATTAATTTCAGGCGCTTCGGCGCTTGTACTATAGGGAAGAAGAGCGTTACCGATTTGACCATATGTATATTTTTCGACTTTTGGGCGAGAAATGTACTTGAACAATTAAGATGGACACCCTGAAAAAAGATCCGCATTCATAATAAATTTTGTCCCCCCTGCTGTATATGCTGAAACTGCCAATTCTTACGGACAAATCCAGAAAATGATTCAAGCAACACTGAATTGAAGTTTGGTATCTACTTGTATGTTATCAATTTGAAGGTTCGCTTGGTAGCTTCAATATTTTTACGAGCTTGTTCTGGGGAACAGCGCGTTATCATTTCAACACGATGTCTATAATATTCGAATCTTGAGCCGAAATTGGTCTCAAACGACTAGGTTGGACTCACGGATGAAGAATCCGTGGTCAAAATCGATTCTGTCCGGCCGACCGTCCGTGTGTGCGAGTACTTCCGGAAGAATAGAGTTAGAGTCTCGAAATGAGACTTGGTTGGTAGATGTACAGTAGCAATATGAAGAATTATCCATAGAAAAATTTGAACAATTTTTTTTTTCGAAAATTTTCATTCAAATTTCACTGAAATCTCCGAATCGCCACATCATAATCAAGTACTTTATTTCAGCCCAATCAGATTTCCTGAGGAACGAATCAATAGAAAAATTCAGGAAATTTATTTTAAAAATTCATATATTTCAAAAAGCCTGGCTCCGATTCCGTTGAAATTTTACTCTAATATGAACGACAGTGGAAACTCGAAGACCCGGTCCAAACAGACATGTATTCTTTGAATTTTCAGCAACACGAGATCTATAGAATATTCCTTTGCATCGACCGTTCACGACATCTACTGGTGAATAGTCGAAGCATTTACTGGATCCTACAGTAATATTATGCGGAACAGCAGCGTCTGTTTACACTACAACAGTGTTTCAAATTTCAGCCTGATCGGATATTCGCCTTGGGAGATATTGAAGTTAATAATTAACAACTTTTTAACTCGATCATATATTCATTTCATTCAATGAGATATATTGAGCAAGAAGTTTTTATCTTTCATTTCGCACTTGTTCTAGGGAACAGAAGAGTTATCGTTTGCCCAGTGTCTGTGATTTTCAAGTTTTGAGCCAAACATGGTCTTTATGGATTGAAAAACCTAGAAAAGCACTGACGTGAGGTCAGGAGATTTTAAGCGCTTGTTCCGTTGCCAAGGCGGTCCTCTTCACAAGTATTGACCCTGCCAAATGCAGATTTTTTCATATGGTCTTCACGAAATTTTGCATGAACCTCAAGCTATAATTGTCGATCAAGTACTATTTTGAAAGGGTATATCTGCGGAACCATTCGATAGTTTTTACTAATTCGCCAATTCGTCCTTCGTAATTAAACTCCAAACTCACTCTACAATAATCAATCACTGAGAAGTTATTTTGTTCACTATCAGTGGTTAGACCATTTGAAAAAAACCTGCGTTTGGCAGGGTCGATAATTGTATAGATGACCGCTTTGGCAACGCAACAAGAGCGTAAAAGCTTCTGACTTCACGTCAGTGCTTTTCTAGGTTTTTACAACATAAGAATGTCACTTTTATCTAAGCTCAGTTTGGGGAAACTAGTCGAGCATGCATCACGAAGGAGTGTGCGAGATCGTTGAGATGACCACGGTAATATGATCTTGATTGGATCTACTGGGTACAGCACTCTACTTCTACTCTAGATAATTGCATGTCGTCCAGCTGCAGGCCGATCTCGATGCGATGTTCAAATGGTCGAGTGAGTGGGTACTACCCTTGAATATCAACATGTTTGAGGTCCTCCACCTTGGTAAGGGCAATCCTCAACATCGATTTCATCTGCGCGTAGTGGATTTCGAATACTATGATCTAGGAGCCACAGTCTTGCATGATATTTCTAGGACTGCTGATGTTTATAAGTTCTGTGCGCGAGCGAATAAAGCTCTTTATCTTATGCGGATGACCTTTCCAAGCTGCTCTGTAGAAACTTGAAAATTGCGACGTTTGTTCGACGTCAACTCGAATACGCTGATCCCGTCTGGTATACTTCCCTGGCTAAAAATCGCCTACACCTGGAAAATGTGCAGCGTAAGGCCACCAGAATCCCGTACGTTATTAGTATCCTTCGTATGAGGAAATTCTGCGAATTTTGGGTTCGAGTAGCTTTATACTGTGTCACGATCGCAGTGACCTGATAGTGACGTTTACAGTGTTCTCTTTGGCAATGATCTCAGTGGTTATGAAATTTAGTGTCAATGCGAAAGTTGAGACGTGAAGTGTTTTAGTTCTTCTCCGAGGCAGAACTTCCTGTGTAATCTTTTGTTTTGAGAGTTCTAAGGCTTTCGCCTCGTTTCTTATATTTTCAAATAATAATAATAAATAAATAGCGATGCCACGCAGTAATTAGATATGCTCCAAGTCTGTTTTAACATATTGAAGCCTGTTTCTACGAAACGCCACTGTGAGCAACAACCCCTAGTCCCAACCACATGTCGACGCGAATAAAACAAGTGCTAAATTCTCGGTTCCCCCAAGCGGATCTTGGCCGAGTCAATTAAATTAATAACGGCTTGCTGATATTTATACTAACCGTCCATTCTCGTCTGAATTCCCAGAAAGTCAACACCGAAGGATAACGTTGGCTTATTAGTGGTGTTCATTAATCGGTGGGTTTGTGTAGAGGTTAATTAACTATTTGTGGTTAGTAAATCTGATTTC
This sequence comes from Myrrha octodecimguttata, assembly GCA_958510865.1. NCBI lineage: Eukaryota > Metazoa > Arthropoda > Insecta > Coleoptera > Coccinellidae > Myrrha > Myrrha octodecimguttata. The sequence continues at coordinate 65,160,080 of OY294059.1, read as the reverse complement.
GGCGAGTAAATAAACTGTTTACATGTTGTATCTAAGTTTTGATGTAACTTTCGGTTTGAGTTTTCTAATCAAACAACGCGTGCAATGAGGAAAGGGTTTATGGACCAGATGCAGAAGAAATGAAGCAATCAAGTCAAAAGTTATGAGATGTTTTAAAAGGTATTCCAAGTGGGACTTGCTTATTTCGACAGCTGAAGGCGATATCTGTCTAATTAGTTATCATTCCCTCAGTGAGTTTTGCCGAATCACCATGAGCAGATTATACAATGTATAATCCATTCCCTTTTATAAAGTCAGTCGGTGTCCCTTGGTTTATCAAGTTTGTGCTACTAGAATTGCGCAAGCTTAGGTGGCTCGCGCACAGGAGCAATAAGCGACTAGCAACGGGCAACCAGCAATAAGCAATATTTTATCGTCAGTATGTATTTCACATTCATTTATATGGCAGCTCGTACACCGCCGCAACGAGATATCGTTATCGCCTGTGTTGAACAATGTGTGTTGCTAGCGACACGACGTGCGTATTGAAATACAATATGTATTGCCTGTAGTTCAGCAATATTTGTCTTCACCTTAGGGTAAACATTAACATGTGTGAGCCGAGTAACTGTCGTTAGAAAGTCCCAAGAAAAAAATCCACAACTTTAAGTGCAATTTTCGAATACTGCACGCATGGGACCTTCTGTGAAGCGGCCAAAAATTTTTAAACCTACCCTTAATGAAGGTGATAAGTGTTTATAGAATATGTCGAGTCAAAAACTTCAAAACCCACATCAGCAATAGAGAAGCCTAATCCAGATCTGCAGTTTCTTACAAGTTTGCTCCTAGATGCATGTGTAAAATTAACTGAGACAGTTAAAAAAAACATAACAACAATTAGATATGCTGATGACATAGTTATAATAGCTAACACAATAAAAAATCTGCAAAAATTGCTAGACAGGATTAACACTGTGGGAAAAGGATACGGCTTGAAATGAAAATCAACGCTAAAAACCCAAAATTCATGGTAGTGAGTCGTACGGTTCAGAATAACGTCAATCTGAACGACGATGGTACCCCATTAGAACGCGTCACAAAGTTTAAATATCTTGAAAGCATCATAACGAAAACACTGGACCCTGATGCAGAAATAAAAAGTAGAATAGAAAGTGCATCGTTCAATAAAATGAGATCTCTTCTGTGCAATGATGATTTGAACCTTAAGCTGAGACAACGGACGACTGAAGGTTATGTATGGTCAGTACTGTTGTATGATGCGGATACGTGGACACTCAATATCAACACAATGGAACGTTTGAGATGTGGCTGCACAGGAGGATGCTGACCATCATAAAATGCCGCAAAATTGCACATCTTGGTCACATACTAAGAGGAGATAAATACCAACTGCTCCAAATAATAATGAAGGGGAAGATAGAGGGCGCCGTGGACCTGGTAGAAGGCGAAAGTCATGGTTAGGGAACATTCATGAGTGGACGAATGTGTATTCAGTAGGAGAACTCATACACTTAGCAGAAGATCGAAATGCTCTAGCTGGGGTGATAGCCAACGTTCGAGAGGCCGGATAGGGTACATGAAAGAAGAAGAGTCAATACCACGAGAATTAATCGAAAGAGTAATATCTTCTTTTTTTTTGTAATATTTTATGCAATCTCAAGTCTCTTAAGACCGACTTACATCAAACGAGTGAATGCTCATTCTATCCCCACTCTATCAAATTCTTCTAGTGTAAATAGAAGTGGAGCATTCTTTCGTCTTTCTATCTGCATTAGTGAAGATTCTATGGAATATTCTAAGAATGCTCGATTGCTTGGAGAGTTTTTGTGTGATCGGGCGCGCTCGCTTCCTGAAGCGATCTCATCAGAGTATTCTTGTGTTCTACCGATTTGTTGAAACCGATTAAATTATAGATTGGTCCCAAGATAATATATCCTGAGGATACAGAGCTACCAAAATGTTGGATGTTTCAGATTGTTTGGGGAGAATTATAAAACTCAACTCTCCAAAAAGATGCTTGGAAGGAGGTTGCAATTCTACTTGAATGTAGTGTCGAAGAAGCGAAAGAGATGATGGACTCCTCTGAAGCAATTCTACAAAAACGTTGGAATTGAACATTTTCTTCTTGTTCTTGCATATCCGTCATCGTTTTGCTTACATTATCCAGTATTCTCTACTTCATCAAATTTGTCCCCACTAATCTTCCTTTTTTTGCGTCTTCGAGATAAAATAATCAACCGGAAAATTTACATGAATGAGCATTCGTTCTGCTGATTTAAACATCAATCTAGATGTTCAAATCAGATGTACTAGAATCCTAGTTCTTAGTTCATGTTCTTGCTCGGTGATCTTTTGGTGTAAACGCTGAAAACGAGTTTTCGTATACACTAAAAGATCAACAAAGAATGGTGTTCTAGCTCTTGCTCTTTGCCCTTTTGGTTTCAGCCCACCTTTACATTCAGGAGAAAGATGTCTAACATTGTTTTAATTTGAATTTCACATTGAACCTCTGTTGAAGCGACACATTTATCGCTAAAGTTAAGGAAATTTAATGAAGTACAATTTAAAGCTGCCAGCCCACTGACTCCAGATATTTCCAAGATATTTCACTCATGAGTCGATAGCTTTTCCATCAAGGAATTACTTTGTTTTATTCAAAGTTGAAGTAAGACAGAGGTCAATGAAAGGCCCTCTTCTGTACATACCGTAAAGGAGATTTCCTTTTTTTATTCGAATTTGAACGTAGGCAGAGCTTAACGAATGTCCTTTTACTGTACATATCCTAATGAAAGGTAGGTATAACTTTGTTTCATTCAGTTAGGTAGAGCTGAATGAATGGCCTTTAGTTAAACAAACTGCAAAGGAAGCATTAACTTTGTTTTATTCAAATTCCAAAGGCAGAGCTAAATGAATGATCCTTTGTTAAATATACCATTAAGAAAGGTATAACTTTGGTTTCTTCAAATTAGTTAGACAGAGCTTAATCAATGCTCCTTTACTGCACGTACCGTAAAGAACCGTAAGTAAAGTTTTATTTTTATTTGAAGTTAGGCATAGCTTTATTTATTGAACCAACCTTAAAGAAAGTAATAACTCTATTTTATTCAAGTTTTAAGTTAGACTGAGCTTAATTACTATTAACTACTAACGTAAAGGATGGTATAACTTTGGCTCATTCAAATTTAATGTTAGACAGAGACCCTTTACCATACCTATATACCGTCATCTACCATTTAGTTTATATGTAGTGCTCAATTTCATTCGTTTATCTGCATATATTATTGGCACAATGCGTTTTTTTATAAAACCACGATATCTTTATTCGAACATCAAGAAAATAGTCGGATGTTTGCCTCACGTTGAATGGAAATCAATTGATGAGAAAGAATATATCCATCGTCAGCTTGGAACTTGGAGAAGTTATCATGTGGGTTTACCAAAAATCATTCTGGTTTCTTGAATGCAGAGAAACTTACCTGGAAAACAAGAAATAAAATTTAGTCATTATATTTCAAAAAAAAGTAAATATGAATGAAAATATTCTAGGAAATCACTGACGTGAAGTCAGCACTAATGGCAAGCTTGTTATTGAACCTGTTCAACGAAGCATCACATTTTACGCGCTTGATCTAGGAAACAGCGCCGTATCATTTCGTCACGATGTCTGTAATTTTCGAATTCTGAGACGAAAATGTTCTTGAACGATTGGGTTGATCTCCCTGAAGAAGAATCCGTGGTCAAATTCAATTCTGTCCGTATGTGCTCTAACTTTCGAAGGAGAAGACTTAGCGACTTGAAATTGTCAGATTAGGTTTGAAATCCAGATATCTCGGTGAAATTCGTTAATGGGTGGAATCAATTGGATAGTTTCGGAGCTAGGCCCATTTGAAATTTGGAGGTAAATTCCTCGATATCTCATGAAGTATTGACTCGATCAAATTGAAACTTCGTGGACAGTTCTGGAATACCAACTCGCAAATTGGACCCTAATTTTGGTTGAATCCAGGTGTTGGAAAATTCAAAAAAAAATTCATTCGAAAATTTTTAAAATTTTTGATGAAAGGTTTTTTTTTCTCTGTAAATATTGATTGGATTTCAATTGAATTTGGCACAAACGTTGAAGTGAGTATTTAACAACAATGTTCCAATATTCAATTCGATCCCATATTTCAATATTTACTTTCGGAGGGAAAAAATGTGCCAAATTCGTTGTTATTTGGAATTTTAACGTTATTTCCGCAATATCTCAAGAAGAACGAATGCAATCAGGTTGAAACTCTGTAATCAGGTGTAGATTACCAACACGCAACTAAGTGCAAAATTTCGTATTAATCTAAGAGTTAGAATTCGAACAAGCGTGTAAAAGCTCCCGACTTCACGTCAGTGCTTTTCTAGATTTCTTATGAAACGTTTCGCATGAACCTTCATTTTTCGAGCAAGATTTTCAATCGCATCTGCATTTTAGGAGAAATTGCATTATCTACGGAATCATTGGACTTATTTCAATCACTCTCGAGTTCAAAAAGAAACACAACAGAATGATTTTAGGAATATATATCGATACGTTATTCTATCTTCTGAAAAAAAACGATCCAATCGGATTGGCTGGTATGTGAATGATGAAGGAAAATGCAAAATTTCGTGATGATTAATTGATTAGAAGAGCGCAAAATGTCATCAGGAAGTGAATCTGCTCTGGAGAAACTGTCAGTTAGATTTCGATGACATTTTGTATTACCCTTCAACCTGTGAACTCACAAAAGCTTTAAGCTTCAGAGAAGTTTCATCAAAGCCTAGTGTCGGCTAGATACAATAAAATTCGGCGCGCACTCCAATTCCCTTTGACTGGCGTCAAGAAACCGACTTCAGCCGGATCACATCGAGCATCGTCCCGATCAGTTCTAATCCCTGCAATCTTACCGCTGATTGGAAAATTCGCTTTTCGGATCATACACATTTGGTCACGGTTTCAATGAACATTCATCAAATTATTGTTTTCCGCTACTTGTACTGGGTCTTTAGATGATATGAAGCCTGCTACTTTTACAACATATACAGTGCGCGTCAAAATTATGGAGCAAATTCATTTTCTCAGAAGAAAAATATTTGCCAACAAATCCTGAAATATATCAATTTTTGTTTTATTTTTAACAAATTTATATGCATTTTTGAAGGATTTTTTTTGTACCCTGTGCATCACCATGAATCCTCTAAATTTTTTGAATTGGGAAAGTGGGTCATGTGGTACTTTTTTGGAAAGGTTTTTGTATCTTCTTTACAGGCATGTAGAAATTTTCAAGGAAAAAACTTTTTTTTTGAAAAATTAATCAGTTCAAAGAGGTTTTCAGTATGTGCACTTTGTCATGCCTCATTTACTTTGAGACGATGGTACCTGATGAAATTTGTCACCGAATGAAAGTTGATCATTAGAGTTTTCTTCATGCACAACACTCAACCCCTTTCAACTCCCTCAAGTGAATTTTTGTTTCTCCATTAATGGGTTCGTAGGGGTTGAAAGTTGTGCATGAACAAAACTGTAATGGTCGACTTTCATTCGGTGACAAATTTCATCAGGTACCATCGTCTCAAAGTTAATGAGCCATGACAAAGTGCACATACTGAAAACCTCTTGGAAGTAACTAATTTTTCAAAAAAAAATTTTTTCTAGAAAATTTCTGCACGCCTGTTAAGAAGATACAAAGAACTTGCCAAAAAAGTACCACATGCCCACTTTCATTATTCAAAAAATTTAAAGGGTTGATGGGGATAGCACAGGGTGCAACAAAAATCATTCAAAAATGCATAAAAATTTGGTAAAAGTGGAACAAAATTGACCTGTTTCGGGATTTTGTTGCCAAATATTTTTCTTCTGAGAAAATGAATCTGTTCCATTATTTTGACGCGCACTATATAGATTTTTTTCAGGTTCGAATAGACTAGACTGTTTAAGCTTAGACTATCGAAGTCATGAGCGGGTATATTAGGAAATGTAGGGGTGGAACACAAAAATTAATCCTTCAATACTTGAAAATTTAATTGAGTATTAACAGAAACACATGAGAGGAGAATATTCATATCAAATTATAAAGTTCAAAGTATTTCCTCGCGAGCTCTAGTAAGTAACCTATTAGGTTAGTGACAATGATCTTAAAATAAGTGGTTCACGTGATTCATCATCGAGGCCCCATCCAAATTTATCGACAGTCGAATCAATTATAGTACTTATATTTATACCGTTATTTCATCGATCATATTTCATTTCTTCAACTTTCATTTTTTGTTAGATCGAAATTTCCAAAGGAATATATCAATGTCAACTATTCTTATAGGGAAAAGGTTAGATCTGATAATGAGAACAATCCTTTTAAGTATTCCATGCTGCAATGAAAAGGCACACCGATGAAAAATGGCAACGTTCACGTTCAAGTATTGGCCATATCTCAAACTTTCAACAACGTATATATCATTCAGTCGATATGTCCGATTTCATTAGCCGCAATTATTTCTCAATTTATCCAGCCCATAAGAATTTCAACAAAGGATGCTGAATCGAGGTGAACTCGACACAACAAAGTAAATTATCCGACAAGACCATAATAACCTGTTCAAATTTATTACAAGAACCTGAAACCTGTTATTAGGTCTGGCTAAAATTTCCCTGCTTTCAGTTTAAGAACGTCGTCCGTCCGGGCCAACTACACTTTAAACTCTTGCAAAAGTGCATTTTATTATGCATGCAGCACATTGAATATTTGCATAAGAGTCCGAAGATCCATTTAATGCCCATTGACTAAATCTAGAAGCCGATCATGAATGAAATTTGAAAGGCCTACTGTAGAATGCGACAATTAACTTTCGTTTAGTATTTCCGAAAAAAAAAAGTTTAAATTGGACGAAAAAATATGGTAGATAATCAGCATTGTGAAGTAAGGAGCTTCTTGAAGCTAGTTGGAATTTATTTCCAGGTTTTTTCACTACCAATATTTTGAATAGCACTGACTTCGATTCCGAAGATATATCCATTCAAATTATATTATTTCCCGATATTTCCAAATCTACATATTGGATCGAATTGAAATCCAGTTATAGATTGGAAAATGACAGGTTAAAGTTTCATTCAGAATTTCGGGGAGAAAGTATGAGCAGAAGATCGCAAACTATTGAATAAGTGTTCAAAAAAAATATTTTCAAATTGTTCTAAAAACACAATAATCAGGAAATTGAGCACAAAGTGGTTCATCAGCATTTTCAAGCTAGTTTTCAAGGTTCTCTATGATATAATCAGTATTTTTTCAGTAACTCCAGACAAAATTACAATATGGATGAAAAAACCATGAGATTTGACAAATTTCTTCCATATATCTCCAAAAATTATGAACGTTTCAAACTGAAATTTGTTTTACTGCTCTGAAATATCAAAACAATAATATTCAAACTTGGTTTCGAATGACAATAAAACCATCTGTTAGAAAACTGTAAGTTTGAGTATTATTTTATGCCTAAATATAGAGTAATTAAAATATATAGATGTTAGTACGTTTTACATTGTCATTGTGTCATATTGATTGTTTTTGTATCGGTAACTTTCATTCACCATTGTCCATTTCAGAGCCCTGAAGAAGACTTCAAAATAAAGTCCAAACTGGTGGGCGCTGTTTTCGAAAGAGTGGTTTTGTTTGCAATCCAGACCTTCTTCCTCTGAAAAAATGTCTAGAATATCCACTAGAAGCTTTTCGGTCTGACTATGGGACAATCTGTATGCGTGATGTGCTATACATCTCTTCAACGAAGAGTTCTCAGACTTACCTCCATTCGAACTTTTCGTCTCATTTTTGGGATTTTAGACAAAAATCCAAAAATACCCATCAATCCTAGGACTGTATGTGTCCTTGATAAATATCCTGATTATTTTTAACTCTCTATTCGATTCGGTATGATATAAAAATTTAGTCCTGTAACTACTCCGCTTTGGGATTTTGTTCGAATTCATCATAATATACCTAATTTTAACGCGCTTGTTCTAGGAAACAGCGCGTTTTCATTTCATCACGATGTCTGTAATTTTCGAATTTTGAGCCGAAAATGGTCTTAAACGATTGGGTTGAACTCCCTGAAGAAGAATCCGTGGTCAAATTCAATTCTTTCCATTCGTCCGCATATGCTCTAACTTTCGAAGGAAAACACTTAGCGACTTGAAATTGCCAGATTAGGTTTGGAGTACAGATATCTCGGTTGAGTTCGTTAATGGGTGGAATCAGTTGAATAGTTTCGGAGTTAGGCCCATTTGAAATTTTAAGTTTAATTCCTCGATATCTCATGAAGTATTGACTCGGTCAAATTGAAACTTCGCGAACAGTTTTGGAATAACAACGCGGAACTCAGAGCAAAATATCGTGTGGATCCAGTTGTTAGGAAATTTAAAAAAAAATTATTGGAAAATTTTTTGATGAAAAATTTTTTTTTTCTCTCAAAATATTGATTAGATTTCAATGGAATTAGGCACAGACCTTAGGGTCAGTATTAAGCAACAATGTTCCGAATTTCAATTCGATCCGATATTTACTTTCGGAGATACAAGGAAAAAAATGTGCCAAATTTTGTCGTTATTTGGAATTTTAACATTATTTCCGCAAAAGTGCGGATGCAATCAGATTAAAACTTCGTAATCAGGTGGAGATTACCAACACGCAACTAGGTGCGAAATTTCGTGTTGATCTCATAGCAAGAATGTGAACAAAAGCTCCTGACCTTACGTCAGTACTATTCTAGATTCTTTATCAAACTCAATCAGTTCTTCTCCAGTCATCTACTTTCTCTCACGAATTCGTTAGTTCTCAATTGTAGCTAACCAAGAATTGCTGTAATATATCATGGTGTCCACGTCGATACATCAAAATTATAATTAGCGGTTAAAACAACTGGAAATACGAATTTCATACTGAGCCACAAATCGGGATTGTGTTTGACGTACTAGACGATATAATCACATGGTGCAATCGACTAAACTCCTAAATCAAGATGTAAGAGATACTGGGTAGCTGTGAACTGAGCCTGATGACTGGGACCACCAAGAATCGAGTTAACATGAGGTTTTCGTGCCCGACCTGACCTCTGTAGTAGCCTTCCGCATTTGAAACGGATAAATGGGTGAATACATTGTTCCTATGATGTATTGGTTTATAATTTCCTCGAATAATAAATCTGTGCAATCGTGCAGCCTTCTCAACTCAATAGTCATATGAGATGAACATTGCTACAAGGCGCCTTTTGGAACATGAGTGTGTTTGCAAATATGTATATTCATTTTCGAATGAATTTATTCATTACTTTCAATCATTTATTTATTTTCCACCGAACACAATGTAGTTACAGGTTAGTAGATTCGAAAATACAGGGTGGTGCAAGTAGTGACGCCAATAAATTTTGTATGTTATGCGATATGTATGTAACGCGATTTTTTTGTAGTTTTCGAGTTATAACTTTTTCTGTTTAATGCTTTCGAGTTATTTTAAGGTCCAGATCAGATTTAGCTATTTTTTCTGCTATTGGAAAAATAATCCGAGAGGGTTGTCCTCTTGAAACTCTCATTGAGGATTTGGAAGATGTTGACTGCTGTTCATGAGGTGAAAATGTGTGTGAACCGATGGAACAGCATTTTTCTAAGTGCCTTCGAAAAGGAGATTTATTATCAAAATGATTTTCTTCAAACTGGCCACTTTAAACATGACTGATCGCTTTGTTCACAATTAACCCTCCTAATCGCTAGAATTAATTTTTCTTTGAATTCGGGATCTTAAGGTAAACGATAAAGAGAAAATTTATTTTACTTCGGTACTCGCAATTTTCCTTTTTTTCTCCCTGTTATTGCATTCAAAAGCGACGGACCTGACCATTCTTCCTATTGTAATCAATCAAAACAAAAAGGGTCATTGTGATAAACAAATTACACTTCAGAATAATGAATGCAATTCTTATAAGAGCCCGCCTAGTACGAGTCAGCTAGTACACAGAAAATAATACTGAGCCTGATATCAATCACCACAGGTTATTAACCATATGGACATTACTATGATGTATTTTACATTGGGACAATGTCAAAAATTCATCGGAACAATGAACTTCAGTGATTGACCAATCACTATTTTGATCGTTTTAATGAACGCTAGGCCATTAATGTATTTATTACATTGTACTGATGATGAAATGATGATCATTTCAAGGAAATTTGCCTCAGGATAATGTTAAAAATACATTGAATCAAAGTCCTGGAAGTGATCAATACTAGGCAAGGGCGATCAACACGAAACCTTGTGATGATGCCAATAATTGTAATGGATCCATGCTATGTATACATCACATCAATGTATTAGCGTAATTGATTCATGCTTTTGAGTTATATTATCAATGCTTTAAGTCATCAAACGATGTCCTAATATGGGTACGCGAACTTCAAAACAATCATTGTGCTATTTTTCTAGTTGTATCAAGTTTAATTCTGGTCTAGTCGTATAGCGGATGCATATCGGGAAGATTTTTCTTTGTGCTTGAAGTTGACCACAACTTGTGCTGTGAGTTCTGAAGAGAATTCAAGAAGGTGAGTAAAACTTATAAAAATGATTTTGTTTTCCGACGCCATAGATGAAATCTTTTCTGTTATCTAGTTTTTATACCGATTTTTTTTAATTGTGTTAGTGGAATAAGTTCCAAGATCAACTGAAAGTAATAAATGAATTTCATATAAATTTGATTCTCTTGCAGGAGTGTTTTTATACAAGACGGTAAAAAAAATGCTTATTTTTAGATAGACGAGATGCAGCAGTCATGTGGGCACTTTAGGAATGGTGAAAAAATACAATACAGAAAGATCCCATACCATGAAATTCACAATTCGAGAGTTCCGCTCCATACCTTGGAAGACCAACACAGGATATGGTGGATGTGGATTCCGTTTCATAATTCGAAAAAACAAGCCATAAAACCCTGTGTTTATGCCATTGGTGGGAATATTCCGAAAATTCAAGAAGAATACACATAATTCGGCAGTATAAGGATTGCAATATTGTCAGAGCGATGGAGATGTTCTTTAAACATTATATCTTTTCAATTTTAGCTATCCTACAGAGCGTATGCTGTTTCGGTAAGTCATTGAAACTTATTATTTTTACGCGCTTGTTCTGGGGAACACTCATATTCTTGAACCCATGATTTATATGTATTTCTGACGAATGTTGAATAAATTTTCCAGATGTTATTAATTGTTTTATTATTATTTCAGTGACTCCGATCAAAAGTCATGTTCCCAATAAAGTTTGTTCAATGAGAAACATTCTATAATATGATCTATTCTTTCTTGATTATTATGAAACAGGTATGCATCATGCTTTATCATCAAAATTCCATACAAAAAAGAATGAAGGTATGTATATGACCCTATACACTCGCAAACAGAAAAATGAAAGTATAGATAAGACAACTTGCTGACATCAATGGAATCAAAAAAACACAATCCCCCAAAAAATTGAAACATTGGACTCAAAATATTGAAATAGTTCATAAATCTGGAAGATTTTAAAAGAAAATTCAAATCCAAGCTAATTCTACAAAATTTCGTTCAAAACAAAAGTCTGCAAATATATTTATATATGTGTATTGAGGCATTATTTCGTTCAATATTGTTTGATATTGAAAACATAGTAGTTTTTGGTTTAAATCCAAAACCACTATAGCACGCCTTCAGATTGATGTTTTTTTGGCATCACGTTAATGTACCTAAGCATTGAATGATGCGCTGAAAGTGGTTAGTTGACGTCCAAAATACATTGATACAATGACCGATAAGCCTGAATCCAATGCCCTGGGACCATAGATGATAGAATAACTGCTGTTGATGGATCGATGTACTCGTGACCTGGTATTAATGTCGTTGATACAATGTTAACGGTCCTCAAATGCTGGTGATGAATTTAATGATCTTGGGAGATAGATACAATCACAACATCAAACAATGACCAACAGGACATTATATCAATGAACTCGAGCATCGGCTGAAAATTAATGTCCTAATACATTGTCGTAAGGCTGAATTTGATTATGTTCACGTACGTTTTTCGTTCTGTGTAGGGCACCAGAGAGTGGGGAAAGCTTAACATGCTCTAGTTAATTCTATTTTCAGTGGTAATAGTGAGACACCTGGTTTCTATGGATCTTGCCTCAAAGTATCATACTCATTCAAATTAAAAAACATATCGGTCCCTGATGCTATAGATAGATAAGTGGCAGACAATGGAGCTGAACCGGTGAGCTGAAGACAACCAGGGGATGAGGTTAACGAGATATCGGGTGAATCTGGTCGCTGCAGTCGCTTGGCCGCCAGCCTGTTAATTATATGAAGAGGGTGGAGGACGTATACGCAACAAACTCTTATTTTCAACCGAGGGGTAGATGCTCTTAATGGGGTGCTGCTGTTGATCTCGGTTTCATCAAGTATCACGTATACATCCTTCGGCCCTTCTTATTATGCCCTCGCCCATTCATGAAATCGTCTCATTTTCCGAGTTTTTTTTTGCAGTCCCCCTTGCCGTGTTGCATTATTGATACCCCGGAATCGAACAAGGTGCGCCCTTAGCAGCGGTGTGATTTATGCAATATGCACGGAGTTATACGGTAAGGCAACGTGGTTGATTGGGATCAAAGGTGGAACACGAGGATTTTAATTGTATCGGTTTCTTTTTCGAAAATTAATAGTCATCCAATTATAGGGAGGTTTTCAGTCTGAGGGTTCTTTCTTTGATATCAAGGAATAAATTATGATATCGATATCTCCTAATGAAACACGTGATACCTCAACTTCATCAAGCTCTTCAAAAATTGAATCACATATCTGAAATTCATTTAGAGCGCAGTATAATGTAGTTCGATGTGATCTTCATACCGGATGATTCATTGAGGGCGATACTCTTAATCATTTTTTATGGGCCGATTTTGTCATAAGAAGTTATTTACGGAAGCCATAGAATGAACGGTTTCCGAGATAAGTACGGCCTGTGGCCATCCTTACTGAATCACCTAGTACATACAGGGTACTCCTTAATTGGAGGTACAACCGAAGAGCAAAGGATTCCTAGAATAATTTGAAGGCCAAGAAGTCCCATATCCAAGGGAGAACTAATGTTTCGTTTTCGAGATACAGGGTGTTAAAGCTTTGAATTTTTTCCAGTTTCTTCTTATACAGTGCGCGTCAATATTATGGAACAAAGGATTTTTGTTACACTCTGTGCCATCCCCAGCAATCCTCTAAATTTTTTGAGTATGGAAAGTGGGTCATGTGGTACTTTTTTGGCAAGGTCTTTGTTTCTTCTTTACAGGATGCAGAAATCTTCAAATTTTTTTTTTTTTGAAAAATTGGTTAGTTCGAAGAGGTTTTCAGTGTGTGCACTTTGTCATGGCTCATTTACTTTGAGACGATAGTTATTGATGAAATTTGTCACCGAATGAAAGTCGACCATTACAGTTTTGTTCATGCACAACTTTCAACCCCTTCCAACCCCCTCACGTGAACAGTTTTTTCTCCGTTGAAGGGTTCGTTGGGGTTGAATGTTATGCATTAACAAAACTGTAATGGTCGACTTTCATTCGATGACAAATTTCATCAGGTACCATCGTCTCAAAGTAAATGAGCCATGACAAAGTGCACATGCTAAAAACCTCTTTGAGCTAACTAATTTTTCAAAAAAAAAATTTTTTCTTAAAAATTTCCGCACGTCCGTAAAGAAGATACAAAGACCTAGCCAAAAAAGTACCACAAGACCCATTTTCTCTATTAAAAAATTTTAGAGGGCTGATAGGGATGGCACAAGGTGCAACAAAAATCCTTCAAAAATGCATAAAAATTTGGTAAAAATGAAACAAAATTGACCTGTTTCAGGATTTTGTTGCCAAATATTTTTCTTCTGAGAAAACGAATTTGTTCCATAATTTTGACGCGCACTGTATAGTATCCGCATTTCACAAGATTCAACTGAAATTCGACATGGATATTTCAATTAAGAGTTCACAACATTTGGCATGCGAATTTTGATTGCAAATCTACAGGGTAATAATTTTTCTGGAACCCTGTCCCTTGATCCCCTCCTGAACATTTTGTGGTGAGCCACTTTCGGCTTGAAAAATTGTAAAGAGTAGCTATGTTGTTATACTGAACTTATAGATCTCTTATTGTTTTATCGTATCTGCTATCGATTTCGAGAATTTTCGAAAGAAACTATTTTCTCGAAATAGTCAAAATAAGTTTTTCTCAGAAACGAAACGTTTGCAGTCCCAATTTCATGGGACTTTTTGCGCGGATATTCTAGGGAAACAGATTGCTATCGTTTTATCTAAATGTCTGTAATTTTCGAATTTTGAGCCGAAAGAAAATGGTCTTAAACGTCTATAGTGGACTCACTGATGACGAATCCGGTGTCAAAATCGATTCTGTCCGGCCGGCCGGCTGACGACACGATAACTGTCGAACGGACCCAGCTAGAGACTTGAAATTTTCAAATTAGGTCGCGCATTGAAATGCGGCAGTTAAGTTCGTAAATGGGACGAATTGGATTGAAACTTGGCACTCAGTTGAAGCATAATGACGCACAACTTTCTGAAAAATATTGTTGAAGTAGTATGGTCACTTTACCAAAAAAAAATTCAACATTTTTTCAGAAAAAAATATGCTTTTTCAGAAACCGTCAATCAGATTCGAATACAATTCTGCTCATACATTGAGTTTCATAATCCACAGCACTGTATCAAATTTCAATTCGATAGGACCATCAGTTTTGGAGATATTGGAAAAAAATATGTAAGATTTCGTGGTTTTCTTCTCGATATCGTTGTTTGTTTCGGTATAACTCAAGAAATACTGATTCAATGATAATGAAACTTCGCAGCTAGTTTGATGATGCTGAAGGACAACTTCGTGCCAAATTTCGTGATGATCGTGTCATAACAACAATTTGAAAAAAAATTTAAATTTTTTTTCAATTATTCAATATATTGTGATCTTCTCTTCATATTATCTTCATTAAATTCTGTATTGAACTTCGAACTGTCATTTTTCGATAGAGTACTGGATTTCATTTCGATCTTATCTGTATTTTCGGAAATATTGGGAAAATGAAATTTTCAATGAGTATATCTGCAGAATCATTGGGAGGATTTCACCCATTCACGGATTCGGCCTTCGTAATTAAGTTCCAAACCTTCTCCACAAATATCTAGTTTATAAGTTGTTTGTTTCGGAAGTTATAGTGCTTACGGTCGGCCGTTACAGTACATGTGTTAAAACAAGTGAACTTAACCATAAGGAATACTGGACGTAATGTTTAGAATTCTCCTATGAATTGATGAAATACAGAGTGTAACAGCCAAATGGAATAAATTCGATAACGAATAAATGAGGGCGTGTTGGAAAAAACGCTTGGACACGTTGATTTGTAATTTTAAATGCGTATATTTTTCGAGAAAATAAAATTATATAGGGTGTTCCATGCGACCTTGGCCAATACCAACTTTCTTATTTCATATGTAACCCCCTGTATATTATTTATTTTTTGGATTCTTCAGAAAATTCTAGACATAATTCATGTACAATGTCCTATACCCATCTTCAAATTTTTCGGAAATATTAAGTGTTTTCAGAAATGTTGAGTAACGTTAGAAGACAACTCTACACCAGATTAGCATGTTGCCAAGACGTTCGCGGCGAGCATTTTGAACATTTCCGACATTGACATTAATCTTTTTTTGTTTTTTTTTTTTTAATTATTAGGAAATAATCAGTATTACTTATAAGGTTTTAAGTGTAATGTACCGAATTTGTGAAATAAAATAATTTTCATTCAAAACGTTGATTTTTGCACTAAATCTGAAAACACTTAATATTTCCGAAAAAGTTGAAGATGGGTATAGGACATTGTACATGAATTATATCAAGAATTTTCTGAAGAATCCAAAAAATAAATAATACATAGGGAGTTACATTTGGAATAAGAAAGTTGGTATTGGCCTCGGTCGCATGGAACACCCTATATAATTTTATTTTCTTGAAAAATATGCGCATTTAAAATTACAAATCGACGTGTCCGAGCGTTTTTCCCATTATTCGTTATCGAATTTATTCCATTTGGCTGTTACACTCTGTATAAGGTCTCCCATGTTGTTTTCATGACATGTATATCACAGCTCAATTAAAGATATACCGTTTGAGAGAGTAAACAATGTACAATAATCGATCGGAAATAAATTCCAACAGGACTTGGCACGACTTAATGATTCCAAATATTCTGAGTGACGAAAAAAGACATGTCAGACGGCATATATATATTTTCGAAGTAAAGATAAACATAAATTGCCTTTTATTTTTCATGTAGAAACAGAATAAATGATAAGAAATCCAGGTTGCCATATAAAAACCTTGCAAATTTTACTCAAGGGTTTCATATTTTCTCAGTTGAATAACCCAAGATACCATTGATATCTCAAATAAAACTTATATATTTTTCAGAACACAATTTGCAGCGTTTTTCTTCATAACTTAGGGTCGGAAATCATCCGGGTGAAAATTTTTAGGTTGAGTTTTGCAACAGTAATCAATGATGAGAGTTTCATGATAATTCGGTGGTGAGTTTTCGAGAAATAGTTTTTTTTTTCCTCCTACTCCCAGTTTTGAGCCCTTGATAGTTGATAGTTGATAGTTGGTAAGGGGTTACGTTCCACTGCGACCTTAAGGTCTATTGTGCCCCCTTGTCAGAGCTGTTGTCGCAACCTACAGTTCGCCCTCCAGCTCAAGTGCTCTGATGAATTCTAATATCTGTGAGGGCTTCAAGGAGGCTAAGTTCTCATTCCTCCTATAATACTCCTGTCCAAGGTATCTTTTGCGCAGGCTCACAATGGCGAGGCATTCTGTGATCAGGTGAACAGGGGTTTCCTCCTCCTCCCCACAAAATCTGCACTCGTCAGTTTCTGATAAGCCCATTCTCATCATGTGCTTCCTTAGGCGACAGTGTCCTGTGAGGAAACCAGTGAGGAGGCGTAACTTATTCTTACTGAGATCCAGATGACTTTTGGATCTAGCAATTTCAAAGTTCCGAAGGAACTTTTTAGAGTGTTCCATTCCTGGAGAATTCCTCCACAGTGCCCCTCTTTCATTTCCTTCTTTCTCCAAAAACTCTTTCTTATAGGTACATTTGCCTATACCACAGAAAGGTTCTGGGCCAGTAGGTAGCGTTTGTGCTCCCTTTCTGGCTAGAGTGTTGGCCTCTTCATTTCCTTTGATTCCTGAGTGCCCAGGAACCCAGACTAAGGAGACCTTGTTATTCTTGCCTACTTCATTGAGTTTCTTTCGGCACTCCCATATCAGCTTTGAGTCGATGACATGGGAGTTCAGTGCTTTAATAGCAGCCTGACTATCAGAATGGATCACTATGTCACACCCTTGATAGTTTCTTTCCAGGTTTATGTCTATGCATCTTTCGATAGCAAGTATTTCTGCCTGAAAAACACTCGAGTAGGAGCCTAGCGATAGTGTACATTTGGTTCTAGGCCCGTATGCTCCAGCGCCGGCCCCCGTCGTGGTTTTAGAACCATCTGTATACCATTTAACGGTATTTGCTTTGAGTTTTTGGGTAGTGTATTCCTTTTCCCATTCTTCCCTTTTACATAGCATTGAGTCAAAGTTCTTCTCGATGCTTACTTTTTTAATCATAACATCACTAGGTAGGTTCGCTAATGAGATGTACTTGTTCAGGGAGGACCAGGCTCTCTGACTTTTGATTCTCTCATTCCCTGTACCTTCCCTATAGATTCTAAGGATAGCTTCATGGGCTACCCTTCTGATCCCTAGATGTAGAGGACTGAGGTCTATGATGACCTCAAGTGCTCTAGTCGGGCATGTTCTCATAGCCCCAGTGATGCAAACACAGGCAAGCCTTTGTACCTTGTCGAGTATTTTCCTCGTGCTTGTCTGCCCTGCTTTAGCAAACCAAACTACTGCCCCGTATGTTATTATCGGTCTTACAATCATGGTGTACATCCATCTCAGTATTTTAGGGTTACACCCCCAAGTTTTGCCGGATAGTCTTTTGCACACCATTAAAGCCCTTATCGCTTTACTAGCAGTAATTTTAACATGCTCATTCCACAGAAGCTTACTATCTAGGGTGATTCCCAGATATTTGACTTCAGACTTCCATTTTACAACAACTCCATTTACCGAAATGGACTTCATAGCTGGAAGGTTTCTCTTCCGAGTAAAGGGAATTACTGTGGTCTTTGCTGGGTTGATTTTGAGACCCACTGATAAGCACCACTGCCCTTAAGGTACACCGATCCTACTGAAAAGCTTGGAGAAACAATCTCGAGCGACACACGATTTTTCTACCAAGTTTCCCGAATTTCGGTTCTGTACTTTCAGAGGAAAGCCCCGGACAACGGACGGAGGATGGACGGATTTTTGGTTCATTATTTGATGAAATCCTCCTGATAATTTTACAGTTTACATTCTGAAGTATGTAGATTTGAATGAACTTATAACAAAAAATCCATCCGTCTACCGTCCGTTGTCCGGGGATTTTCTCTGGAAGGACTGAACCAAAATCCGTGAAACTTGATAGAAAAATCGTGTGTTTCTCGCGATTGATCCTCAAAGCTTTTCAGCACGATCGGTGTACCCTGAGGGCTCAAAATTGGGGGTTTGAGGAAAAAAAATATTTTTCGAAATCTAACCACCGAATTATCATGAAACTCTCAAAGTAGAATACTGTTCATCACTCAACCTAAAAATTTTCACCCGGATGATTTCCGACCAGTGGTCTCTAAGTTATGAAGAAAAACGCTGCAAATTGTGTAGTGAAAAAGCAATGAGTTATGAATAAAAAGTTTTATTTGATATATCAATGGTATAAGGATATTTAACTGAGAAAATAATTAACCCTTGTGTGAAATTTGCAGCGATATTTTATTAGTTTATTCAAATCTACTTACTCCGAATTGTGAACTGTGAAATTTTCAGGGGGGATAATTTTTTTTTTGGTCGATCACTAAGGTTTATAATTTGATTTTATCGAATAAAAAATGGAACAAACTGTGTGACCAGAAATATTTCTATTTTTCTGGTTCGAGCAACAAGATAACATCATAGAAAACTAGATTCCTATCTGTTTGGTGAATAGAGATATGGGACACTGACGCACTGTTGTGGGTCCCTGTATAGTATCAATTTTATATGATAGATAGCATTGGTAACAACTGATATACCATTTTGAGCTTCATCTAGTAAACAACACAATGAACATCAGACTCACTTCGAACCCCTCAAAACTCGTTTGGTGAGAAGGGTTGGCCTGATTAATTACCTCCCTCGGGGATCCAGACTCTTAATTGTTATAATTCATCGACTAACCTCGTTTAAATAGCTGATTAAATCTTTTTGTCTATCGCACCACCAGCTCGGGCCACGACATAGACCACTTTCGAACCTCAAAATAGAGCCGGAGTTGAAGAGGTGTGATAAATCTCTGCTGTGTATCCCGTAGCTCATTTTCGAACAATACTTGCTGGATGGTCATCATTTTTAATGATAATGGGATAATAATTATTGAATTATTGACGTTAATTGATAATTCGCGAACCGGTTGCTCCTACTCCTACAATGGGAACTTGAATGATTATCAGATTTGTTTCTAAATATACAGGGTGATTCTAAACTGATACGAGTATTTTTCAGCTGATATTATTGGGGTGTTCCTCAGAGTAACAAACAACATAGATGTAGCATACGCCATATTTAGAAGGCAGGGCTGGGCAGTATTTTAATTACTTGTAATTGAAATACGTATTCGAAATACAAATACGTATTTTGTATCTGTATTTCAATTACTTCTTGAAAATGTATTTTGTAATTGGTATTTCAAATACCTGACACTGAAGTATTTTGTATTTTGTATTTCGATACTTTTGTCTTCGAAATACTATTGAGCAAATACATTTAGGGCTGAGCGCTCTACAGAAAATAGTCTCTGAATCTCCCTTCAGATGACGCAACGTTTATTTGCTTCAACTAGTTCTTTTGCTAGCAATCATGTTTTCGGCAAATGGAAAGGAAGAAAATGTGCTGCGCAATGGTCATTTCAACATGGAGTTAGAGTTGGTCAATTTCCAAAAACGATAAGAGCATTATCCTAATATAAAAATTTTAAAAAGCACTGCCGTGAAGGTAGCAACTTTTGCGCGCATGTTCAATGTAGACGACCGCTTCAGCAACGAATTTGAACATGCACGCAAAAGCTGCTGCCTTCACGGCAGTGCTTTTCTAGATATTTTTTCGATAAATTACTGGATTTCAATTCGATCAAATCTGTATTTTTGGAAATATTGAAAAAATAAAATTTTGAATAGGTATATCACGGTCAGCCTAACGGCCGACTGCGTAAACACAATAACTTCCGAAAGAAACAACTGAGAAACTCGATATTTGTAGAGAAGGTTTGGACCTTAATTACGAAGGCCGAATTCGTGAATGGGTAAAATCCACCCTATGATTCCGTAGATATACCCAATCAAAATTTCATTTTCCAAAAATACAGATCAAATCGAATTGAAATCCAGTACTTCATCAAAAATTAACAGTTCGAAGTTTCTTACAGAATTTAATGAGGATGATATGATAAGAAAATCATAGAAATTTTTTTTTTGAAATTGTTCTAGTGACACGATTATCACGAAATTTCGCAAAAAGTTGTCTTTCAGCATCTCAAAACTAGCTGTGAAGTTTTATCAGGACTGAATCGGTATTTCTCGAGTTATACCGAAAAAATCAACGATATCGAGAAGAAGACCTCGAAATTTGACATATTTTTTCCCGATGTCTCCAAAACTTATGAACGTATCGAACTGAAATCTGGAACACTGCTTTGAAATATAAAGCTCAAAGTATGAGTGGAATTTTTTCTCAATATGATGAATGGTTTCCGCAAAAAAAAATTTTATTTTTAAATTTACTCACAACATGATCCTGACGAAATTTGGCTCAAAGTTGCGCGTCAATATACTCCACCTAATTGCTAAGTTTGAATCCAATCGCCCATGTAGTTTCAGAAATAAAAAATAAATAACTTCAAAACTTCGAGTGCCTATAACTCCGAAACTATTTGACCGATTTGGCCCATTAACGAACTTAACCGCGGCATTCTGATGCGCAACCTATCCTGAAAGTTTAAATTTGCTAGCTTGCTTCTGTCTAGAGCTACCGGCCGGACAGAATCGATTTTGACACCGGATTCGTCATCAGTGAGTCCAACCTAGTTGATCGAAATCGAAAAAAAATCCAAACTCAACTTTTTTTTTTACATGTCTACAGTGAACGAAAAAGTTCACCCAAAATTGTTGAAATCTTTCGGGGTTGAACTTACCTTCAATCTGAACACTGGTGTGAAAACAGAATGAAAAAATATCCATTGGTTTTCATTTTATAGCCTTCCAAACATTTCGCTCGGAGTATTTGAATAATTTTTATTCCAGAAACTGGTGGCTTTACGGAGGCAAGAATTGTGCTAATGGGTCTCCAGAATGACCCGGATAGAATTATGAATTTATCAGAAAAAAAAAATTCAAAAAAACTTCGATGGGAATCGAACTAGCTCCACCTACGGACAATAGGGCAGCGTATAAGTTGGATTTATTCTGATTATAATGACGTCCGTTACCAAGCAACGGTAGTTAATCGAATTTGACCCTATTTTCCGAATGCGGAGAGTTCGATTCCTACCAAAGTTTTTTCGAAAATTTTTTTTTTCGATAAATTCATATTTCCTTCTGGGTCATTCTGGGGACCCATTAGCATAATTTTGGCCTCCGTAGGGCCTCCAGTTTCTCGAACAAAAATTATTCAAGTACTCCGAGCGGAATGTTTGGAAGGCTATAAAATGAAAACTAATGGATATTTTTTCATTCTGTTTTCACACCCAGTGTTCAGAATGAAGGTAAGTTCAACCTCGATAGATTCCAACAATTTTGGGTTAAATTTTTGTTTCACTGTAGACATGTAAAAAAAAAGTTGAGTTTGAATTTTGAAAAAATTTTCTCACGGAAAATCTTAGAAAATTGAGTACATTGAAATGATGCTATCCAAATTGACAATCGAAAACAAAAAATTTCAACTTTGTAGGTTTTCCGCCATTTTGAAATTTTTTTTCCCGATTTCTACAATACAATTGAATTGAGCACTAAAAAATATTAAGATGTGACCAAAAACCGTTATTTCAAAGGTCACGCATAACTCACCACAGTTATCAGAATATTGCTCAAAGTTGACATTAAACACCCTGTATCTCGCTTATGCTTCGAAAACGGGGTATATGTCATAAGGCAAAAATGACTTTCCCAATGTCATCTATACGGCTATCTATGTTTGAACAGCAGTTTATGATGAAACACCCTGTATATATTAGTGTTACTGTTATAAATATATTGACTCGAAAATAAATATAGTTTCAAACACATTTTTGTCCTAACCGTCGCCTGCATGGTATAAATGAGCAGATGTACGATCGCGCAAAAGATTTTCTGGCTTCAGATTCGAGATTATATCGTTTTTATTAGGCCAAACTAGTCGTGCTATCTTTTTTCGATTCATTTGCTGTTTATCTTTCATTCAATCCGAATAAAACAATTGAGACATTTTCTCTCAGTATGGCATCGAGTTCTCAATTTAAAATGGGAAAAGACTTTTTTTCCGCCGATTCTTTATCCCATACCTGAGTGAATCCTATAAAAGTATCCAACGTGCTTAGCACAAACCTCAAAGAATTTTAATTGGATTTAACGCTCCTGTATGCATCCAGTCCTCGATTGTTTTATTGAGGCAGTACACCGGCCTTTAAAATACGCACATCGTATAGGTTCATAAATTTTAAGCATCGTGCACTGGCTATAAAGTCGAAACCGAAGTCCATGTTAATACAAACTCGGGTCATAATAATAATTATGATTATTGGAAAATTTACATAATTTGATCGCGAGAGATAATTATGTTTTATCTTGATTGAATGTACGGGAATAACTTGTGATATTTCTGCAACTGTTTCGAAAAATATAGTTTAATTATTTAGCTGCTTTAATATACAGGGTGAGTCTTCATGTTGTACATTAATTTAAACCATAGATTCCTCTCATCAAATGGAACACTTTTTTCATTTCATCATTTTTACAGATTCGGCTCCAGCAAAGAGAGACAGGCTGTTTAAATTCAAAAAAAATTAGTTTTTTTTGTAGCTTTCATATGGTAACTCCGAATGAGATGAATTTTGGTGTCAAGGTTTCTACAACTTTGATACATATGCTTCAGTAATCACTTTCATCCTATTTCAATCAAATTCCGAGTTATAGACTTGCTAATCCATGAAACTATACGAAATTAGCATGAAGAATTCAGATGAAGTTTATCTTATGCCATTATAAGAATCTCCAATCATTTTAAAATATTTGATTATTCTTTATAATATCTCCTTGAACACCTTTTTGCAGATATTCAACGTTGAATATTATAAAATTCGAAACATTACCCTATATTTATGGATCAGCGCCTGATCTAGTAAAAAAGTAAATTAAGCTGAATCCACGTTTATCCGGACCATAGAATACACAGAAATATTCATCTATTTCGCATAGAACTAATATTAGTTATATGCTATTTCGTGAACATACCAGAGACATGTGGTCCCTTCCCTGTCTATGGACTGGACTTTCCATAACATTCTAGAGAATAAAATAATATAATTCAGAAATTGTGGGAATAGGACAGGAATGAACATAAGAATGACTTCTAAATCATATATTTAGCTACGTTTCGCAGATCTAAATCCGCTTCCTCAGGCCTAAAAACGTCAAAATGACATCACTTATACAATAGTACAAACAAAACAGCAAATTACCTCTATAAAAATTAGAAGTTCTAAAACCAAGGAATAAGTCCAACATCAAACTCAGAGGTACAAAGTCAAATCACAAGCAATTTTTCAAAATTCAGAAAAGTACATCAAGCTACACGAAAAAACCTAACCATAAAATGGTCAAACACAGAAAATCCTAACCCTATGAAAATATTCTGTGTTTGACCAGTTAATGGTTAGGTTTTTTCGTGTAGCTTGATGAACCTTTCTGAATTTTGAAAAATTGCTTGTGATTTGACTTTGTACCTTGGAGTTTGATGTTGGACTTATTCTTTGGTTTTAGAACTTCCAATTTTTATAGAGGTAATTTGCTGTTTTGTTTGTACCATTGTATAAGTGATGTCATTTTGATGTTTTTAGGCCTGAGGAAGCGGATGTAGATCTGCGAAACGTAGCTAAATATATGATTTAGAAGTCATTCTTATGTTTATTCCTGTCCTATTCCGGCAATTTCTGAATTATATTACTTTATTATCTGTGGAGGACACTTATTTTGAATTTCTGATTCTAGAGAATGTTTTTAAGTTAGTTGATTGATTTCATATAATTCATTTATACATTTTGGGAAAAAAGTATAATTATGATGTTTTCAATATGAGAATTGGCGAGGATGGAATTTTGTGTATCTTGTATTGGAATGAGATTGGATAATGCATGAACATCAAGTTAAAGATCAGTGTTTCAAGTCCAATGTGAAAAATTTTCCTTGCGATAATATCGCAGAAAGCACCAAATCATAAGAATTAAGTGAGTAAATGAGTTTGCTCAATCTTGTTTCTTCGAATTTCAAACCTTGGATTGGTAATTTTCCAAAAGAGATCACCGAAAGAGATCTGTGGTAATCTGTGGTGAACTTGCAAACAAAGCACAGGAGTCTATCAGCACATTGAGAAATATTGAAATGCTAATAACTTCTTACCTGAGCCGAATCTGGAAAAATGGCAAATGAAAAAATTTTATGCAAATCCAAGATAGCAGAATTCTATGCTTCTTTTATTTACGCTACCATTTTGATGTGATGTTGATTTGTCATAAAGTTTTTCAAAAGTCGTCACGAATGAAACTTCCATTTTGAATAACGATATGAAGGTAATTGATGTCGTCCAAAAATAACCACACATACAGAACAAAATACTTCCAACCAATAGCCAGAGACAACAACAGATGTCTATGACTATGAATTAGTTTAACGCATAACCATCACAGAAGATAACCTCACTCTATGCACTTCATAGTAATCTGTAACTGCACTACTTGCAAAATTTCCGCAATAAACAGAGTGTAAGTTTACTAGAAATCACTCCGATCAGTGGAGTTAGTGTAGGTCATGCAGGTACAACGAACAAACTTCATGTCTCTAAATATACGCAAACGATGCCTCGGCTCCTCAAACAAGATAATTCCTTCCAAATATAGGTTTTAGTCATGATGTAAGCAAAACATGGTGTGCTCATCTGCTCGTATGTGATCGAAATACCAATGATGACGTCACTTTTTTCATTCAAATTCAAAGCACAGAATATACATTTCCTTGTATTTTAATCTTGCTGGCGTCACTTTTTTTTCAGATGAGCACACCATGTTTTTTTACATCGTGGTTTTAGTTAAGATCATCTCCGATCGGCTGGAAATTAAGTTGGGATTCCTGATCTCTTGTCAATAGTGTCAAGTTTACATAGGATATGTTCCGTAAATCAATTTGGTTATTTTGGTTGCCGGTTTTCCGTTCCGTAAATATGAAATATTCGGATGATTCCTGAAAAAAAGATTAATTACGGGATTTGATTGATGAAAAAGCAATATTTCTGTCACCAATACGACGTCAGCAAGATTTATAAACAAAGAGTTGTATATTCTGTGCTTTGAATTTGCATGTTAATTCAAAGCACAGAATATACAACTGTTTGTATTTCAATCTTGTTGACGTCACTCATTTTTGAGATGAGCACACCATGTTTTTTACATCATGGAACAATCTATATTTACCTTACGATCCATAGGCCATTCTTGGTAATTTCCTCATTGTTGATAGTTACCTCGTATATGTTATATGCATGATGTAAGTAAAAAAATGTTTAACTTACATCATGGGTATATGCATGATGTAAAAATCATGGTGTGCTCATCTGAAAAAAAGGTGAAGTCGGCAAAATTGAAATACAAGGAAATTTATATTCTGTACTTTGAATTTGAATGGAAAAAGTGACTTCATCATTGGTAAAAACGATCACAGATGAGCACACCATGTTTTGCTTACATCATGGTTATATGGATCGTAAAGTGAATGAAGATTGTTCTATGCTATTGATATGTTACCATAAAATATTTACTGTCGTTCTGATGACAGAAAGATTGCTGCTTCATCAATCAAATTCCTGAGTTAACCTTGTTTTCAAGAATCATATTCACAGAACGGAAAACCGGCTACCGAAATAACCAAGTTGATTCGCGGAATATATCCAATATAAGGTTGAAAACATTGACATGAAATCAGGAATCCCAGCTTGAATTTCAGCCAATCAGAGATGATCTTAACAAAAACCTATATTTGAAAGAAATTATCTTGTTTGAGGAGTCGAGGCACCGTTTATGGATATTTGTAAATAACGCTAACCTTATTATATCGAGTTTGTTCTGAAATTCCCCTTCCCCGGTGATAGTAACTTTGGACGAAATTTGTGGGTTGGTAACTTGGATCGAAGTCATCCATTCGAACGGAATGTCAATCTGTTTTCCAGAAAATTGCTGATGAGGGCTGCTGTGTGAACGATTGAGAAAGTTTTCAAAATTGGAATAATATTTCGAGAAATGGGGATAGAATTACAGATTTGAATTCTACATATTTTATACGTATATTTTCGACCTGATTTTCTGAAAAAAACAAAATATGCTCACTTTGTTAGCAAAATTATATAAATCTGTTTCATACGTCCAAAAAGAAGCAATCATCAACAATGTTCACGGAAAAAAGAATTCGTATCAATTCCAATGTAGAGAGACATGGTATCGCAAATATCGTGAAGGGGTAGTGATTTTTCGCGAATTTCCAAAATGCTTTATATCATCACTTTGACCTAGCCCTTTACCAGTTCAAATATTGTTTACGGTTTGCTGCACCCTGTATAAATGACAGCATAAGTTCTGCAATGAGAGAAAACCCCCAATATCTTTGGAGCTGTATATTGTTATAAATGACGAATTTCAGCTTTTTGCGATTCTATAGGGATGCCGCAAGTGTGTGCAGGCTTTGGATACGAACACATCCTGTTTACACGAATTACGTCCTGAAGAATCCGTCGAAAACGACAAATTAGTATGAAATATTTCACGAAATGGGATCATATGGTATTTCTGTCTCGGGGAAGATGTGAAAGATTTCTCGAAATAGAACCATTTAAACCATAAAATACACTAATTGGTGTGGTGCACTTGCAATGTGCCGAGTATAAAAAGGACTTCAGAACAAGTTCGCCTCTTTAGCTGTATTATTTATGTGAGGATGTTTATTTTTATCTCCATGTGCATTGCCCAATATTTTTTGCCTTCGTAGTAGACTAAATAAATCGATGATTGCGGTTTTTAACGTAACCAGGCCATTTGCACCTAATTAATTTTTATGTATATCTATTGGTTGGAGGTGCTGTATCGTTGTGTGGCGATAAATAAACGGTTTGTGATTTTATGACGGAGATAAAATGGGAAGATGTCTTGAAAGCATCACCTCGTACACAATCAACAGTGACTAGTAGTAGCAGACTGCGAAGGTTTGTATCAACATCTCAAGAGATTGAATTCGATAATATCGTTGAATGGCTGAATGCATTCTTCTTACATGAAGAATGACGTGAAGTCAGAAGTAGAGATGAAACGGATAGTGGTTTGGCCGGATACCGGATACCGAATATAAGGCAAGCTCCGAGGCCGGAGTGCCGGATATTCGGCCCTTTTTCGCGTTTCATGACGAATATTTTTCTGGCAGTTAGAGATCATCGCTGTCTTGAAAAATTGCAAAACTGATGAGAGTGATGATAGTGAAACTGAACGTGAAACGTGAAGGTCATGAAACTTTTTGTTAGTTTTTCAAGTCCCTGCTGAGTGAAGAAACCTTTCAAGTGCATTAATTGCCAATAAAGAAATTGCATTAGAAAATCAAACCTTTCTTTCATTTCAACATTTCGATGAAGTGGCAAAGGATTATTGTAGTGATCGTCGCGACCAAGAAAAACAATATACGATTGCTAACGATATTGTTTTTTTTCCTAAAGAGATCTCGAATCTGTCGCAATCACGATGCATACATTTGGTAGACAGTTAATTTGAAACAGTACCCACACTGATATTTTATTAGATTTCTAGTTCGAAATGAACAATTATGGATCTATGGGAGATGATTCCCCAACAAAGGGGCCTGTAGCGTTCTTCGTTTATCTGAGGATCTGAAAATCATCGCTTGGAGGACTGAACCTGGTCGAAAGACCCTCTCGGTCATGAGCAAATGTAGGTGATATTATTTACTGCTTCCTTCTGGTTTTCTGTCCCTCTTTCTGTTTCAGATATTATGTCAAGATATTTTTTCGAAATGAATTCAAGATGACGAAAAAATTATTTTCCAATGAAAAAGATGCCATCCATCTTCTATAAACAAATAACTACACTTATGCGGGGAGACAGAATTTTTCCTGAGGTTTTTATCTGTGCTCTTGTATCATACGCAAATAAGTATGGTACCCCGTTTACATTTCCTCTGCTAACACTGTGATATATCTTAGAATGTAATGCTCGTTCTCAAAAGAATATATATATATATATATATATATATATATATATATATAAAGATTTTGATTTAAGGGCTTTCTGACTCGTTTTATTGGGAGAATTCAAGTAATACTCTTTATTCTTTGCCAAGCTTTCGAATTTAATTCAATTCTTCTTCAGGGCTACTGGAATACAATACAGATTTTAATTTAAATTTCAGTTTCTGACCATTTACTTACTGAATGTGAGGTTAGGTGAGGAGTTTTTTCTCAGCTCTAAACATTTTCTTAAAATTTCAAAACAAATAATGTATATGGGACGTAACGTTTTCGAACAATAAACTACTTAAAAACATTCATAATAAATAGGTTGTTAGTATAATTTAAAATAAGGTTTGTTATTGCTTGTGTCAAATTGTTAGTTGTTTTGTTCAGTCTATTTTTTGGTGTTTATTCGTCGACTGGACCATCGAAGAAACTCAAGTTTTCTTTCGATTTCTCCAACAAGTATCCATAGATGTTGCTCAACTTATTCGTATCTGTTTTTTTATTGATGATATTCTCTCTTTTATTGATTTCTATCATTTCCAAAATCAACCTTTTCTGATAATTTCCCTCTGTTTTCAATACCTTTACTTCTTCGAAATTTATTCTGTGATCTAAGTTGAATGCGTGTGTTGCCAGTGCGCATCGTTCAGGATGTTTCGTGATGTCAGATTTGTGTAATGCCATTCTGCTCTTCAACCATTGAGATGTCTGTCCTATATAAACTTTTTCGCATTCTTCACATTTGACCTCATAAACAACATTATTTTTGAGTGGTGTTGGAATCGGATCCTTCAATTTTGTATACAAGTTTGCCACTGTCTTTTGATTGTAAAGAGCAATCTTTATATTTTCAGATTTGAATATATTTCTC
Organism: Myrrha octodecimguttata; assembly: GCA_958510865.1. Taxonomy (NCBI): domain Eukaryota; kingdom Metazoa; phylum Arthropoda; class Insecta; order Coleoptera; family Coccinellidae; genus Myrrha; species Myrrha octodecimguttata. The sequence continues at coordinate 65,130,423 of OY294059.1, read as the reverse complement.
AACTTTCCTGTCAATCCATTTATATTTGGATATGATGCATAATGGGTGTCGCTGGGTGTTTCTTCATGTCTTGGTGGTTCTATATCTGTGGTATGACTGGAGTATAATAGTTTGTTTAATAAACCGTAGGGATAACCATTTTGTTTGAATATTTCCATTAGATCTCTTATTTCTTCTTTTATATGGGACTCGTGACATATTTTAGTAATTCTATTTTTCATTTGTTTTATTATATTTATCTTAATGTTAATATTATGGTTAGAATTGTAATGAATGATCTTGTTTGAGTGAGTGTCTTTTCTGTGCCATTTCAATTTTATTGTGTTGTTCTGTCTTTCGACCTTTGTATCTAGAAAAGGCACACATCTTTCAGAATCTTCCACTTCCAGAGTAAACTGTAGATTTTTTGAATATGAATTAAAACAATTTAGTGTAGTTTGCATGTCATCTTTCGGTACAGCTACGAGTAAGTCATCTACAAACTTTTTTAAAATTGGCACTTCAAATGGTAATTTCTGTGCACATGATTTCACCAAGTGGTCCATGACGTATTGGGCCAGTCTTGGACTAAGTTTGGAACCCATCGCGCATCCAATTTCATCAGGTACCATCGTCTCAAAGTAAATGAGCCACGACACAGTGCACATACTAACAAATTTTGACCTACTTTCCCTATTCAAAAAATTTAGAGGGTTGATGGGGATGGCACAGGGTGCAACCAAAATCCTTCAAAAATAAAAAGTTGGTAAAACTGAAATAACAATATTGTCCTGTTTCAAGATTTTGTTGCCAAATATTGTTCTTCTGAGAAAATTAATTCGTTTCATGATTTTGACGCGCACTATATAGCTTAAATATACACCATTACACCCCACAATAAAAATGCTAAAAACTCTACAATAAGGTCATTACTCGAAATACAAACAAACCGACCGAAGAAATCTCGAAGAAGGTCGGCCAAATACCTTCGATCTCAACAGATCAGAAGACGTTCACCCTCCTCTCTTGTAAGCTTCTTTTTAAAGACCGGCTCGTCTCAATAGCAATTTTCAACTTGATTACAAGATGCCGCACTTCACACAGGTAGACAACGGACACGTCGTCGACGGCTACTTGGGCCTTTCGGCATTGTTGGTAATGCCGAAAATACCTACGATTATGTCAGGTTTGTGCTACGAGAATGGTCAGGGTCATATAAATCTAATTCGTGTTGGACCTTCGTGGCCTCAGGGTAGTCGAGAATATTATATCTTTCGGTTATAGGTCGCATATTGGGAGAGGTGTGAAAGAATGATGGTTTTTCCTGAAATTGGGATATCACTGCAAATGCAAATTTGAACATAATTATTATAGGTTTGATTAATCATTTTCCCAAATGACCTTTAGAAAGTATTAAAAATCAGATTTCAAAATTGGGGTTTGGGATTTGCCAGGCATGCACGAAGTGACCACGGTGTTCAGTAGAATAGCTTTTTCACGCTATAGAATAATGAAATATTTATTCCTATTCTGTGGTACACAAGTGTTCTTTGTCAATATAACCCATAGACCTAATATAACATGGACGGAGCTTTACGTCACTTTTAGACTGAATCGATTGAAATATACATGCAAGAGAGAACGAATATGCGTTTTCTAGGGATAAAAAAGATGGAGCTAGAAGAGGCTAGGAATCTTAAGAAATACGAGTGGGAGAGTAGATACTATTTTGAAGAGTTCAAAAGAGGATGGAGCTAGAAGAGGCACTCCATCTCTCTCTTATGTACGTTACAATCCTCTCTTTCTAATGCTCCGTCCATGTTATTTTAGGTCTATGATATAACCAAACAATTTCCGTTTACGATTTGTCAGTAATATGACAGTGTGACAGTCTGTGCTCTTCTTTTTCTATTCCTTGGTCGTTGTCTTCTACTCTAACCAGATCGAAGTATAGCTATCTCTGTTTTCCTAAGCAAAGTAGCACATTAGACGTCCTTTTCTCTCCGAGAAAGCTGAATTTGACGTTGCCATATCGTGCACTCAAGACAAATCCCTTTAAATTTAAATTTTTCAGTTTTAGGTGATCAAACATTTTTTAAAAATATAATATTGAAATTATATGTTTGAAATGTGATGTTCTAAAGGTTTTTCATGAAAATGACTTTGAATTAGCATGCAAATTCAAAGCACAGAATATACAACTCTTTGTATTTTAATCTTGCTGTCGTCACTCATTTTTCAGATGAGCATACCATGTTTTCCACATCATGGTCTATACCATGATGTAAGTAAAACATGGTGTGCTCATCTGCTCATCTGTGATCGTATTTACCAATGATGACTTCATTTTTTCATTCAAATTCAAAGCACAGAATAAATATTTTAATCTTGCTGACGTCACTTTTTTTCTGATGAGCACACTATGTTTCTTACATCATGGTCTATGTGAAATACATAAATATTCATGTGAATTCTATGTTCCGGGTAAAGGTGAGCGTAGCTTGATTCACAGTCTCTTCTATATCAGGGGCGGATCCACTGAAATAAGGCAATTTCTCGATTTTTTATCAGATTTTTCAACATCCAACGTTGAATATCTCGAAAACGGTTCGTTTGAGGAGAAGTAATAAGGTATAATTAAGTATTCGAAAATGATTGAGGATTCTTATACTTACTTAAGTTAAGCTTTCTCTGCATTATTCATGCTAATTTGTATTAGTTTCATGAATCGGGGAGTCTATATCCAGAAAACTGTTTGAAGTTAGATAATATTGATTACTGTAGAATACGAATCATAGTCATTGAGGACTTCACACCAAAATTCATTACATTCGGAGGAACCATGTCTAAGCTACGAAAGAAAGACTGTTTTTTTTTGAAATTTCAACAGCTTGTATCTTTTTACCAGAGCCGAATCTGGAAAAATGGCAAATGAAATAAGTGTTTTATTTGATGAGAGGAATCTAGGGTTAAAATTAATGTACAACTTATACCCTCACCCAGTATATATAAATGCATACGCGCCTGTTCCAATTCGAACCCATTTCCTCCAGGAAATGTTGCATTAACCTTCACACCCGTGACTGGAAGATCGCTCTTTCATCAATGGAATTACGTTAATGACCTTTTTATCAGTAACGAGCCGAATATTTCATATCCACGAAACGAAAAACCAGCAACCGAAACAACCAGGTTGATTTGCGGGACATATCCCATATAAACTTGACACTATTGACGTCAAATCAGGAGCCCCAACTTAAATGTCAGCCAATCAGAGATGATCATAACAAAAACCTATATTTAGACCCAACTATCTGATTTGAGGAGCCGATGCACAGTTTACGGATATTTATAAACGCGAACCTCATCATGTAAAATTTGTTATGAAATTCCCTACCCCAGTGCTAGTTAATTTGACGAAATATTTGGTTTGGCAACTCACTGGACCGAAGACGTCCATTGAAAAGAATCAACCACATTGTCATTCTCAACAGGTGATGTCATGTACCCTAGATAAGTTTGGGTTACAAACACGACCATCATGAAGTTTACATTTTTACAACCGCCATAAAATGACAAAATTCACGGTAGTCAGTTAACCAGATTAGAAGAATGAATGCTTTTCTAAGCTGACAGAATCTCCTGAAGTATTGAAACACGTGGTATTTAGTGAATTATGGTGAGGTTCGAAATATGAAGCGATTTCAAGCAATGCACCAAAAGCTCCGGTTATAGTTACGGTTATCCAAATTGACAGATTATCCTTTGCCTATATGTCAGTTTGGATAATCAAAACTATTATTGTGGCTTTTAGTCTGTCACTTGAAATCTATGATAGGGTTGAAGTGAGAATTGATTTTACGGTTTGAAACTGTATATAATACGGTCATGAATAGCATAAAATATTTTGTAGTAAACTTCACTTATCTTATGTACGCAACAATGTAAGACGATCACGAGCAGTTAGGTTGGCGAAAAGTGGCAAAATATCCCTGGCAGTATCTTGAGAGGGATTTAGGGGAAAATCTTCACGAATATTCAGCTTTAATGAGATTCAAACAATCAATCAGAAGAGGAAAAAATATTTTCTTAAAATATCCATGACGAGATGCTGCAATCGGATATCATCACTTCTGAAAAATTAAAAATACCCACATGAAGGTATAGCAGCCAATTCTTCTAATGCGAATGGACTTGCCGCCTACACTGAAGTCTCATTAAGTTATAATCCATTTAATTGATGTTCGAAGATTAACTGAGTCTTTGCACGCAACCCAACTTCCGTTCAGAAAGTTCATTAAATGGGCCTTTGATAATGACCCCAAGAGATAATACGGGTGCGATTTTGTTATGCGATTTTCACGCTTATAGTTCTTTTTTGAGAAAATATAACGGATACGGAAATGCTACGAATATGGAGGATCAGTGTTTTGTCCTAAGGGTCATCTTCAATCAATTCTTTCGTCACCTTCATCAGAATCGAGTCTGAAATTTCAGGTATATTGTCGTTGAATTCAAAAATTGTACGGAAAAAGTCCCTGAACTTCACACCGAATGTTTGGCTCACTGATCCAATGATGGAGAATTCGCTGCCAGATTATTTTGGTCCTTTCGATTACGATAACTCCTGGAAAGATATTGCCCAAAAACTCCAATCTTTCCAGGTAGGTTTGAAGCTTAAACTACACTGGTGAGGTTGAGAACGCATCTGAATCTGCCTGGTGGTTTCGGCAATATATACATCTAAAATATTATTTTCAAATGATAGCAATCCGACCAGATTGAAATTTGGCAGTAAAATGATAAGAACTCGAATGTTTATGGAGAATTGTTTGCAGAATAGATTCATTACATAAACACCAAATTGAATAAATATCAAGGTTACTCAGAAAAAAAATATAACTTCTGATCATAAAATGCTGACGAAATTATTGAGACTAAATACCATTTATGAATTCAAGAGCAAACAATACCACGTGGTAGTAAATTACAACTAGGCAACACAGCCGGAGTTTCATAAGCCCTCGTTAACATCTCAAGGTCAGGCACCTGCATGCGGTCTACAAGCTTCAAAGTTGCCAATAGCCGGGTGAAATATTAGAATTCGGAGAAATTTCAAGGTATATAGGAGAAAACGATGTGTCGTTCTGCAGGCTTCGGTGAGTATTTTCTTCATTTTTTTTGGGATGTACTCAATTCTTTCGTGAGAATGCGCAATGTCAGTTATCTCTCCATTTTTCACTCCATTCCAGCTTCATCTACCAGAAAATTCTTGAATATAAAAAAGTGGCAACAGTGCGCATTCTTGAGACTTTTTTTCAACCATTTTTACCAAAAAAAATATTTGTAAAAAACGAACTCTGGACTCCAAAAGTCACCCCGTTATATTGGAGATATTGTTTGCTTTCAACTGGAGCAGTAAGGCATCAAAACAACTCTGCAAATTTCAAGTCCCATAGTTTTTTTGCTATAGGATTTCTCTGATGGACGGACTTAGACATGATTCCTTCATCAGAAAGTCTTATATAAACATTTGGGCCCAAAATTATAAAAAGATAGATCATTGTTACATTAAATGATTCCGAAAGCGATTATAAGAAACCACTGACGTGACCCAGAATAGAATCCTGGGGGACACCAGAAGTCATAGGTTTATTTGGACGGGGAAAGACGCGATTGACTATAACTTGAAAGGTACGGTTTGATAGAAACGCCCCAATCAAAGCAAGAATGCTTTCCCTGACTCCAAAGTGGAAAAGCTTAGCGAGTAGCCGTCGGTCCTAACGAATTTCTGCTTGAACCTTCAAGTTGTCATTTTTCAACCAAGCGGGCTTCAATTCATTGCGATCTGTATTATTGGAAATATTTGTGAAATGAATTCTGAATCAGCATATCTACGAAATTATTGAAAAGATGTTATCCACGAACGATCGGCCCTTATTCGTATATCGACATTAATTGTAACTCTAGATTCCTCTCATCAAGTAAAACACTTTTTTATTCGCCATTTTTCCTGATTTGGCTGTTGAAATTCCCAAAAAATCAGTCTTTCCTTCGTAGCTTTGACATGGTTACTTGAACGAAATAAATTTTGGTTCTCTATGACTATGTCTCGTATTCTACAGTTATCAATGTCATTTAACTTCAAACATTTTTCTGGTTAAAAGACTCCCCGATTTATAGACGTATGAGAAATTAGCATAAATAATGCAGGTAAAGTTTACCTTGAGTCATTATAAGAATCCTCAATCATTTAAGAATACTCAATTATTCTTTATCCTCAAACGAACCGTTTTCGAGATATTCCACGTTGAATGTTATAAAATCTGAAAATTTCGAGAAAATTCCTTATTTTTGAGGATCCGTCCCTAGGCTAGTAAAGACAGTGATTAAGCCACGCTCACCTTTACCCGTAACATAGAATACACAGAAATATTTATCTATTTCGCATAGACCAAATATAAGGTCTATGCTATGTTTAGAGAGTACAATATTATGTCTAGGCTATTACGTGACCAGACCACAGACATAGCCCATGTCTATGGACCAGGCTTTCCATAGAATTAAAGTTTTAGGTTAGTTCAGTGATTTCTTATAATTCATTTATAAATTTGATAAAAATTGGAATCATTGTGAAATTTTAAATATAATAATGGGCAAGATTGAAACTGTGTAGAATCTCATGATGAAAATAACTGAATATTGCACGAATTTCAAGTGGAAAAATAATTTTTCAGGTCAAGTGTACTGAATATTTTTTCCACAATAAAACCTCTAAAAGTACCAAATTATAAGAATGAAGTGAGTTTTCCCAATCATATTTCTTAGAATTTTAAGCAATGGATTGATTATTGTGCATTACAAATCATCGTAAGTGATATCTGTGTTGAACCTGTAAACAAAGTGAAGGAGTGTATTAGCACATTGATAAATATTTAAATGCTTATAACTTTTTAGCAGAGCCGAATCTGAAAAAATGGTGAATGAAAAAAATGTTTCATCTGATGATAGGAATCTATGGTGGAAATTAATGTACAACTTGAAGACTCACCCTGTATAGTCAGGATCAGTAGAATTCGCTCTATGATTCCGTAGATTATCCATCCAAAGTTTTATTATCCCAATATTTCCAAATTTACACGGTGAGTCTTTAGTTGTAGGTACATTAATTTTAACCATAGATTCGCCTTACCAAATGAAATCCTTTTTTCATTCATCATTTTTCAAAAAAATCAGTTTTTCTTTTTCAGCTTTGATATGATAACTCCGAAAGAGATGAATTTTGATGTGAAGTTCTATAACTACGACACATATTCTTCAGTAATCACTTTCATCCTACTTACCTACCAGTTTACGAGTTATATGCTCGCCGATTCATAAAACCATACAAAATAAGCCTGAATCATGCAGATTAAGTTTATCTTATGTCATCAAAAAAATCTTCAATCATTTTAAGATATTTGATTATTCCTTATAATTTCTCCTTAAACGCACCGTTTCGCAGATATTCAATGTTGAATATTATAAAATCGGATGAAAATTCCAAAATTTCCTTATATTTATGGATCCGCTCCTGATCTAGTAAAGGAATTAAATAAAACTGGGTTCGCGTTTATCCGGGGCATAGAGAAAACACAGGAATATTCGTCTATTTCGCATAGAACTAATATTAGTTATAAGCATAGATATAACATTAAGTTTTAATTTCCATGGGTATATGCTATTTCGTGACCACACCACAGACACAGTTTCTGTCTATGGACTAGACTTTCCATAACCATTACATTCTAGACAATGTTTTTAGGTAACTTTATTGATTTCATATAATTCATTTATAATTTTCGTGAAAAAGTAGAATTATGGGGTTTTCAGTGTGAGAATGGACGAGGATGGAATTGTGTTTAATCTTATAGTGGAATGATATTGGATATGGCATCAAGTTGAAAAACCCTGTTTCAAGTTCAGTGTAGTGAAATGTTTTCCTTGCGATAATATCGCAAAAAGCACTAAATCCTAATAATTAAGTGAGTAAATGAGTTTTCTTCATCTTGTTACTCTAAATTCCAAACCTTGGATTGGTTATTCTCCAAAGGAAATCACCGTATGGGATATCTTTGGTGAACTTGCAAACAAAGCGCAGGAGTGTATTAGCACATTGAGAAATATTGAAATGCTTATAAGTTCTCACATGAGCCGAATCTAGAAAAATGGCAAATGAAAAAAGTGTTTTATTTGACGGCAAGAATCTATGGTTATAATTAATGTACAACTTTAAGACCCACCCTGCATAGATCGGATCAAAATCTATTATTTGAAAATTGGCAGCATGTAGGCTCATGAAGAATTTCGCCATAAGACCATATCGTCAGACGATCAGAAGGCAAAGTTGCGTGGGTAATCACCAAGGCTTCGAATTCGAAAATTGCGTGAATGTTCCTGACTTCACATCAGTCATATTCCAGAATTTTTTCTGAGAACAAATGGACTAAAATGACGAAAATCCATTGATGCAGACGAATAATAAAAAAAGGTACAATATCTCTCGAAAAAATAATAAAACGTCCAGAATATCCAACATTTTCAACTACCACATCTCGAGATCAACGAGTTGCAGCTCCCCATCTTTCCTCAGAGATCAGCAGTTGCAGCGGACCTTTTCGGGCCTCCCTCGCGATCGGGTAACTTTATTCTTTTCTCTCCGTGATACCACGTCGTTAAGGCGTTATCACCAGTATTTCCACGGTGACTCATGAGTGTAAATAATACAGTGCGTTGTAATAACTGTTGTTAGCGAACACCATCAAGACACTTTACGACCGGAATTTCGTAATTTGAAGTGAAGTAGTTGCAAATTCCCGTGTTCCATCGCAGACAATTCATTAATATTTAATTTTTCAGATTAGAAGGGCTTTTCCAGGCGTTCCTGATGGGTTTTTTCATGAAACCGTTCTCGACGTGACCGGTATCTGATGCAGACGTAACTGTCTCGTTGCTCGCGAAGTCATGTTCGAGAAAGTTACTGGTGAGACTTGCTAAGTGACTTTGGTTCTTTGCGGTATAAGAAATGACTGAAAACTTGAAAGGGTAGTACTTGACCGCAATGGTAGAATTTTGGTTTATTATTTGATAAAATCAAATAATATACCTTAGTGATCGACCAACAAAAAAAAAATTTAACCCTCCCTGAAAATTTCACAGTTTACGTTTTGGAGTATGTAGATTTGAATGAACGAATAAAAAAAAATCCGTCCGTCCGCCGTCCGTTTTCCGGGGCTTTTCTCTGGAAGTACTGAACGAAAATCCTTGAAACTTGGTAGAAAAATCGTGTGTCACTCGGGGTTGATCTTCCAAGCTTTTCAGCAGGATCAGTGTACCCTAAAGGGTCTAAATAGGGGATTGAAGGGGGAAAAAAATATTTCTCGAAAACCACCGAATTTTCATGAAACTCTGAACGTTGATAACTGGTGCATAACAAAACCTAAAAATTTTACCCAGATGATTTCCGACCAGTGGTTTCTGAAATATAAAGAAAAACGCTGCAAATTTCCAATAATATCGAAAATGAATCATCGCATTCGGTTCTAAGTTGTTTAAAATATCAACGGTATATTGGGCTACTTAACTAAGAAAATAATAAACCCTTGTGTAAAATTTGCAGTGTTTTTTCGGGTACTGTACTATAATTTCGAATTTTTTCGAATCAGACATTAATATTAGGCTTGCTGACAGGGAATTCTAGGTCGAACTTAGTGGCAGAATTTTCGCTAGTTGGACGCATAAAAATATGAAAAAGCTAGAAAAGCGCTGACTTGAGGTCAGGAGCTTTTACACGCTAGTTCAAATTCTTACTATTAGATCAACACGAAATTTTGCGCTTAGTTGCATGTTGGTAACCTCAACATGATTACGAAGTTTCAATCTGATTGCGGAAATAACGTTAAAATTCCAAATAACAACGAAATTTGGCACTTTTTTTTCCCTTAGATCTCCGAAAGTGAATATCGGGTCGAATTGAAGTTTGGAACATTGTTGTTAAATGTCAACAAACGATACAGCGTCCTCCATATTCAATAAGGTATAAATTGGTAGCAGGAAATAGGACATAAATACGAATGAAGATGTTAAAAGTTTTTTACATACGTGGCGACGATTCGCAAAAGTGTCCCTTTGCTTCTTCAGGCCAAATAATGTTAAACTTAACAGTAATTGTACATAGTACGCCTAGTATATGAGCGCAAAAACCTTCCTCCTTTTTGCGCGCATGTTCTGGGGAACAGCGTGCTATCGTTTTGTCCAAATTTCTGTAATTTTCAATGATTGTGCTGAAAATCGTCTCAAACGACTAGGTTGGACTCACTGATGACGAATCCGGTGTCGAAATCGATTCTGTCCGGCCGACCGGCCAGCCGACCGTAGACACAATTACGACCTGAAACTTTCAGGGTAGGATGCATTTCAAAATGCGACGGTAAAGTTCGTTAATGGGCAAAATCGGCAGAACGGTTTCGAAGTCAGAGCCTTTTGAAATTTTGATGTTATTTTGGCGATAATTCAAAAACTACTGGAATGATTGCATCGAAACTTGGCAGTTAGTTATATTACAGCAACGCCCAACCTCTCGCGAAATATTGTTAGGATCATACTATCAGTGAATTTTGGAAAAAATTTCATTCAAAATTTTTTTCGAAAAAAAATTTTTTTCGCGAACTGTTCATCACTTTTGAAAAAAATTCAGTGCGAATCTAAGCTCCATATTCCACACCAGTGTACCGAATTTCAATTTGATACGGTTATCAGTTTTGGAGATATTGGAAAAAAATATATGAAATTTCATGGTTTTCTTTCCGATATCGTTGTTTTTCTTCGATATAACTCGAGAGATAAGGATCCAATCATGATGAAACTTCGCACCTAGTTTGAAGATGCTGAAACACAACTTTGTACAGAATTTCGTGATGATCGTGTCAATTTTAAAGAAAATTTCAAATTTTTTCTTTCAAACACATATTCAATATTCTGTGATCTGCCTATCATATTATCCTCATTAAATTCTGTATGAATCGTGGAACTGTTATTTTTCGATAGAGTACTGGATTTCAATTCTATCTCATCTGTATTCTCGTAAATATTGGGAAAATAAAATCGCCTAACGACCTGACCGTAAACACAATAACTTCCGAAAGAAACAACTAAGAAACTCGATATTTGTAGAGTAGGTTTGGGGCTTAATAACGAAGGTCGAATTCGTGAATGGGTAAAATCCGCCCAATGATATAAACATTCAAAATTTCATTTTTCCAATATTTTCAAAAATACAGACTAGATCGAATTGAAATCCAGTAATTTAAAGGAAGAAATCTAGAAAAGCATTGTCGTGAAGGCAGCATCTTTTGCGCGCATGTTCAAATTCGTTGCCGAATTGGTCATCTACATTGAACATGCTGCTGCCTTCACGGCAGTGCTTTTCTAGATGTTTTATTCAAGAAGTCGAATGTTTCTTCGATGCGTAAAATACATTTCACTGAAATTAAATGCGTTTATGTTGAATATGGAGTCGAAGGTTTGTGCGGAATTTCAACGCCACCTATAGCTATAGGACTGATAGTGTCCAAGAAATGTTTTTTCTAACAAAACGATCTAGGTTCCAAGTTTTAATCTGATGATTATTCCTTGAGATATTGAGGAAATATCCTCAAAATTAAAATGGACATAACTCCGAAACCATTGGGCTGATTTTGCCTAATAACGAACCTAACCGAGATATTCACTATCCGAACTAATCTTCATTAGTGAGTTCACCCTTATCGTTTAAGACGATGCGCAATACTCGATAATTACAGACATTTGGTCAGAATGATAACGCTCCTGTTTCCTAGAACAAGCGCGTTAAAATACATTGAAAATGACATGAGCCACTTCAACTATTGGAGAATTTTTTTTCTGATAACAGAGGACCAAATAATTATTTCTCAAACCCCCATCAATTCCAGTGAAAGTGTTAATCACGCCAGACACTCATTCATTTCAAGACCTCGTAAGTACTTGACATATTTCCAATAAAAATATTACGAGCACTAAAACTACTGGTCGTATCTTCTAAGCCGGAAGGTTGTCCGTCTCCCATTGAGAAACAAATTTGACTGTCTACCACTCAGATGAATAGTTCTAGCTCATCATGAGACCCCTCACAGTTATTTATAACACGCTAGATCAGTTCTCCGTGAAGAGCAGTACCAAAGGCAATCGAACACATGTAATAATTAAATTTAATTCAATTCAACCGCACAGCCAGTAAATTCCGGAAGAATTATCACCTTGCTGAGTTCAGCCGTCGTAAAATTGTTTCTAACCTCTATGAGATGAATGGTCGTAGTAACTTTGGTACTTAAAATGGCTGATTTATTCCTAGTCGGTGCAAGCTGCGTGTAACAGGTATAAAACAATCATAATGCCTCATTTGCTGGAATGTGTAGGCATATTTTGATTCAGTGACCTCTGTTGTAAGTCTGAAATGTCTCTCTGTATTTATTGCATTTCTGTTGTAAATGGCTTGGATAGTTTGAATTCGTTGGGAATCAACGTTTGCTGGTGGGATTAATATACAGTGCGTATCAGAAGAAAAATATTTGGCAACAAAATCCTGAAACAGGTCAATTTTTGGTTAACTTTTACCAAATTTTTATGCATTTTTGAAGGATTTTTGGTTGTACCCTGTGCCATCCCTATCAACCCTCTAAATTTTTTTCATAGGGAAAGTAGGTCATGTGGTACTTGTTTGGCAAGGTCTTTGAATCTTCTTTACAGGAATGCAGAAATTCTCAAGAAAATTTTTTTTTTTTTAAAATTAGTTTGTTCAAAAAAGTTCAGTATGTGCACTTTGTCATGGCTCATTTACTTTGAGACGATGGTACCTGATGAAATTTGTCAGCGAAAGAAAGTCGACCATTACAGTTTGGTTCATGCACAACTTTCAACCCCTACGAACCCATTGTGAATTGTGAGATTTAGGACAAAACAACTAAATTGGATTTATACAGTGCGCGTCAAAATTATGGAACGAATTCATATTCTCAGAAGGAAAATATTTAACAACAAAATCTTGAAACAGATCAAATTTTGTTTCACTTTTACCGATGTTTTATGCATTTTTGAAGGATTTTTGTTGCACCCTGTGCCATCCCCATCAACCCTCTAAATTTTTTGAATAGGGAAAGTGGGTCATGTGGTACTTTTTTTGGCAAGGTTTTTGTATCTTCTTTACAGGCGTGCAGAAATTTTCAAGAGAAAATTGTTTTTTTTTTTGAAAAATTAGTTAGTTCAAAGAAGTTTTCAGTATGTGCACTTTGTCATGGCTCATTCGCTTTGAGACGATGGTACCTGATGAAATTTCTCACCAAATGAAAGTCGACCATTACAGTTTTGTTCACGCACAACTTTCAACCCCTACGAACCCTTTGATGTAGAAAAAAATTTTTTCACGTGAGGTGACTGGAAGGGGTTAAAAGTTGTGCGCATGAACAAAACTGTAATGGTCGACTTTCATTCGGTGACAAATTTCATCAAGTACCATCGTCTCAAAGTAAATGAGCCATGACAAACTAAGTAATTTTTCAAAAAAAAAAAATTTTTTCTTGAAAATTTCTGCACGCCTGTAAAGAAGATAGAAAGACCTTGCCAAAAATGTACCACATGACCCACTTTCCCTATTCAAAAAATTTAGAGGGTTGATGGGGATGGCACAGGGTGCAACAAAAATCCTTCAAAAATGCATAAAAATTTGGTAAAAGTGAAACAAAATTGACCTGTTTCAGAATTTTGTTGCCAAATATTTTTCTTCTGAGAAAACGAATTTGTTCCATAATTTTGACGCGCACTGTATAAATCCATTTTAGTTGTTTTTTCCTAAATCTCACAATTCACAATTGAGAGTAACTTCAGATAGAACTTTTGTACTTCAAAATTACACTTTATGTTGAAAAGATATCAAAAATCAAGAACAACTAAGAAACACTATAGCACCATAGAAATAAAGTTGAATCTATACGAGGGTAAAATAAAAATTATGAGAGTTGTAGGCATTTGATACTTATTTCGTGTTGAGTTCATGATGAATCTACGAATCCTCATGGTTGCCTGGTAACTCGTCCAGCTCTCCCGTACACACAGGAAGAACTAGTACAAACGGGTCATACGGATGAACGAAAAAATGCAGGTATTCCGATAATAATCTCTCATATCTTTTTATTATTGAGAACACCTTTCACGGCTGACTTGATTACATGTGTCGATTATCTCGGTTCCACGAGTCTTCACTACGAATTATGCTTGCCGAAGTTCACCTATGAGTGGATGAATACTTTTTTTCTTGTGCCCATGTCCGTTAATAATACCCCCCTGTCCGTAGTCCGTAGGAAGTTATAAATCAGACTGAACCTAATAATCAATTAGATCTGGTCGTATTTCTCTATTGTGGAATTCCAGCTTGCACGCCATAATGTTGGCGAGGCTTTATCGCTCACTTGGGACTTATGGGCCCATTGAAACCGGCCAATTTCGAATGGAAGATGGAATTTGTGCCATAATTATGGGAATTAGATGTGAATACGTCACATAACCTTTGGAAGGGAATGGTCTTCAGATGGGTATCTTCCAACGACTTGTTGATGGAGGTGAGAACCATCTACCATAAATAAGGTGTGAATTGCAGACTTAGGAACGTTCACAGAAGACTGATTAGTACATTGGTGTTTAGTGGGTTTAAGCACCAATGCGAAAATACATACAGTACAACCGCGTTGACATGAACATAAAAAATTCTAGCTTGTTCATATTATAGGACCTGTTCATATTTCTGATGGGTCAAGAAAAATAATTTTTTACATGTTTTCATAACACATTTTCATTCATAATGATACACCTTAAGTAACAAAAAGTTTATTGAATGAGAAAAGCCATCACATATTTAAAAAAGATCAATGCAAACTATAATGTTTTTCTTTGGAGAAAATTATGTTATTTTAGACTGATTCTCCTTCGCAGTTAATTTTGATAAAACCACATTTTTCATGTTTGATTTTCAGGGTAAATATCTCGGTCAAATTCAGAGCTGGTAGCAATCGCCAAAACTGTTTTATCAGCGGTATGGATTTGATTTTTGTTAGATTCATGGTCTCATGTCATGACTCTCTTCAATTCTTCTTCAGAAGCGGCAATAAGATCAGGCTAACTCAAAAGCTTCTCCCTATCATTTTCAAGAATCTTATACAATATCGTTCTTCGAAGCGCCGGGACCAGCCTTCACTTGCTTTGAATTCCGAGATATTCAAACTAGCACAAAAAGTCGATGCTTTTTGTTTAATCATTTCTCCAGAAACCGGCATATTTTCTTTCTGGATCAGTATTTTCAGCATTTATAAGGCTGAGTTTACATTTCAGGCATTTCCGCTTTTTTAGAATGCATTTTTTGGACGATCTGAATCAATTGTCTACTCCCTCGAGAATTTTTTTTGTTGTTTTTTTCTGGAACTAACCGTTGGTTTAGCAATTCCATATTTCTTTGCCAGTAGGGCCAGGTAACACTTAGTCCTTCATTGATGTCTTCTAGAACTTAGGCTTCCTCATGAAGAGTGAACATCCTCATTTTCCACTCACAATTTTCTTGGTTATAGTAATACTCGTGAAATAACAATGCCAGGCAACTTGTGAAAGGGCGAACCGGTAATGGATATCTGACGATAAATCGTGAAAGCGAATTGATTCCTTTTAATAAAATAGACAAGTTACAAAATGTCAATTGACAGATTTAATCTTCAGTTTAGGAATTGACAAGTTTTATTGTATTATCACGTTCAACCAATCCATTAATTCGATGTTCTATTTACGAAATATCGAGTTTTTTTGACGTTGTGTGGTCTACCTAGGAAATTTTATTTCAGAAAAATTTCCAAAATGCAAATTCGATATAGTTTGAATCTAGTCCCTGGTTCTGAAATGTTTGTTTTAATGTTCTTGTCAAATTTGGGCGTTATCTGGCATCTCATTTAGTTTCTAGGATTTTTATAATGTTCATGAGTTTTTTAATTAGATGACGTTTTGCATTAGCTTTCGTTTCGGGTTTTCACATCAAAAATAAACTTTCATCTTGGTTATTTGACCTTAAATTACAGTTTGGATTCTCACGGAAAATTTCAGTGAGATCTGCCATTTAGTTTCTTTTATTTCTCTCTAATTATTATATAACGTTTTGGATTTTTCTAGAAACACGACTTTACAAATTCTGCATTAGTCTTCGTATCGATACTTCACATCAAATACAAATTTTCCTCTGTGTATTCTGATTTGTTCACGAGATATTGTTTTTATTCCATGTTGTTCAAAACTCTTATGATACATACATAGTGAGAGCTCAACGAAATTTTGCAGAATATTCTATAATATAGTTGGTTATCATAATGAATAGTTCCGGAGAAAATGTGCATGAAAGTTCATATATTTTTTTCCCAATTTCCCCAAAGATAAATATCCGATTAATTCGAAATATTATAATGAATTATATAAATATAAAATAGTGTTGTTGAAAAGTAACCTTACGGTCTCTGTCAAACTTTTTTGCAGTCTGATTATTTCTTCAACAAAGATTTCAAAAATTGTCGAAAATCAATTCTTCTTAAATTTTCCTATCTGTACGATTCTCACGAGATTCTGCAGAAAATTATGTATGGATATTTTATATCCAAATCCAACAATAGAGTTAAATTGTGTCCTTCTAGGGATATTGAGGAAACAATCACAAAATTTCAAATAACCACGAAGTTTTTCATAGTTTGTTCCGATATTTCTGAAAATAGATATTGGATCGAACTGAAGTTGGAAGTCCTATTGTCACATTTTGAAATCAAGGCATGTGTCAAATTTCATTAAAATCTTATATTATAGTTTTTTGAAATGAAATGCCTTTCAAGAGAAAGTTGAGAATTTTTCGGTAGCAAGTGTTTTTAAACTGATACCATACTCATGAATTTTTTCATGAGTATTCTAGATTTAGTTACAAAGCTTGTCGAATCGCTGCAGTCTCTCTTGAGATATTGGAGAAATAATCTCAAAATTGAATATATACAACGAAGTTTTATATAATCTTTTCCCTACATGTCCAAAACTCAATATCGGTTTGAATTGAAATTTGAAACACTATTGCTAAACACTGACTCCAAGGTCTTCCACCAGAACTATCAAACTAATCGAGACAAAACAAAAAATTCATAGAAAGTGGAAGAAGTATCAAAACTTGAATGATTTTCGTCCCTTCAAAAATTTCAGATCTCTGTGTAAAAAACTTATATTCTCGCATCAAATGAGCTATTTAGAAAAAACGAGAAAAGCACTGACGTGAAGTCAGATTACAGACGTTCGGACAAAAGGATAGCACGCTGTTCCCCAGAACATGCGCGCAAAAATAGAGGATGAGGTTGCTATTTGTCCGAAAAATTCTTCCAGGAATGTTGCTCGTAAGAATAAGCTCTCTGCTAAATTTTTATAGGGTTTATGACACTGAAGGAAGTCAACACAATTGGAGTTTGAACACACCCGAAATCTATAGAGTAGCGATTATTTGCGAAGTATTGTTTTCGAATTTTACTTGATAATTGGTGCATTAAAGTCTATTCATGGCTCTGAAGGTACTGGGCCAGACGGTATGTCTCCAATATCGCTAAAAAATTGTGCACAACCTTTGGCCCTACCTCAACTTTACATTTTCAATTTTTTATTGAGTACTGCAGCATTTCCAGAAAAGTGGAAAATTTCATTTATCACTTCTGTGCAAAAAAGGAGACCGCTAAATAATATTGAGAACTTAAAGGCTAATAAGCATAATATCCATTACCCCAAAGATTTTTGAGTAGTTGGTTTAGAAATATGTTTATAATCATACTAAGAACATGATAATCGATCAACAACAGAATTTTCAAAAAGGGGGGAATCTCTGAAGCCGCGTACAGACACGAGAGCTGGGCGGCTTTCAAGGCAGTTATGAGGCACTTGTGAGGCAGCCTCACGTTGTTGAAATAGCTCGCGACACCGTACACACTTGGCTCGCAAGCCGCTCAGCTCTCGCGTCTGTACGCGGCTTAAGGCCTCACATCGGGGGTCCGGAATGGAGGTTGCATATGGCCGACTTCCCTTTCACTTTGAAGAGAGAAAACCTTTTTTTTTAACTAACATGAGTCATACTTGGGGGTTCAATATGGGCGCCTATGTCCCACTGATATACGAAGTAGAAAAGCTTTATGCTTCTTTCTGTTGTTCTTTATTCAAAGACATTTCTCAGATAGACACGGAACCGGAACACGGTTCTGTGGCTATACCGAGAATGTCCGAAACGATTGGTTAGAGGAGTTTTATTTACCTTGGTCCCAAGTTGTATAGGGTTTGAATTCTGTGTCTCTGTTTAAAAGTAGAGTCAAAAAATGGATATTTGAAATACCCCGACAGTGGATTCATGATCTCATCAATAGTAAAGACGGTTCATAATCTAGAAATATTTTTTTTTTAGTGTTTCATTATGTGTGATTCTTCTTGTATCATTTTCATTCTGTACATTTGTACACTATATAGTTGAGCGTTGTGTATCTGTAATGAATGAGGATTCCGTAACCAGAAAATGTAATGCTCACGAGCAGGCTTAGCCTTTGTGAGCCTTTTTTCAATTCCATTGCTTTGTTCAGCCATAATTTCAGTTATAAAATTGCAATGTAGGATTTTCATGGTGAATAAAGTTATATTATTATATTATTATTATTATAGATTCCTAGCCTTCAAGAATAATGTCGTCTACAGCAATCTTGAGTACTCACATGTTTGGGAGAGATATGGTATTATCATTGAGTATTAAACACAATAATACTATAATACTCAATATGGTATTATGGAATATAGAGCTGAAGAATCGTCAACAAATGGCTGACATTGTTCTACTATATAAAATTGTTTCGTGTTCCTGATGTATTGCAGTCAATTCCTTTGTTAGTGCCCGATATTAGGTTGCGAAATAGAGACACATTTTATGCCCCTTTATACTCAGGACGAACAGCGCTCTTGCTTTAAGGATGATAGCTCTATTTGAGAACTTTTGCATTGACCTTGATACTTCTGTTATATTACTCAGTAATCTGAAGTGAAGTCTCAGGAATATTTCCTTATGAAAAAAAACTGTACTGTTTTTATTACTTTTGTTAATTTTTTGATAGATGAATTTGTATCGATTGAAGCTTATTTTGGGAGGATTTTGCATTATTTTTTAGGTTTTTATGGGGTTTCACTCCCAATATCTGAAACAGAACTATTTAAAAATAAATAAATTTGTTTTTTTCATGAAGAACGCCCTTGCGGATTGCAGTATCAAACTATTCGTCAAGGGCAGTTTCTTGCAGAAAAGATTGCCTAATGAGCAACACAGGAACAATACAAACGATAAAGAAAACGAACTGTGACGTTTCAGAGTACAAATCTGACTCTTTCATCAGACAAAGCAGAAAATTTCAAAAATTATTTTCTTTCGGTTTTCGTTTCGATTTGAGACTTTAGTCACAAACCCGCTAATGGCCAAGCTTTCGAATTGGTATACTTATAAATAAAATAAAATAAGTTCAAATGAAAAGCAAATATAGCAGCAAGAGTAATGATGTCGCACGCTCGTTCACATATTCGAATATTATTTCTCACGCCCGCCAGCTCTTTAAAACTCAGGGTGCAAATGACCCGCACTGCTAAAGTCATTTCGTTGCCTGACCAGGAGGTTGTTTTCATGGTGAGTTATTAGTTTGTAGGGTTTCTTTAATAGGTTCTCAAATATCTGCCGACAGTTTATGGGAAACTAACACTCCAATACCTGGCGGCTCCCAAATCAACACGTCAAACGGAACGATTTTTGTGTAGATCCGGAGTGCATTTTCTAGAAAGTCATGGTGGATTTATTGGCTGGATAGATAAAGGTAGGTTTGTTTAAAATGATGGAACAGAGACAATCAGTAGGATCAATTAGGATTTTACTTCGAAATCAAACCGCATGGCTTTGTGAAATATGTCGATTATTCAAGACCATTTTTCGATATGACAAATATTTTTAAATATCAGTTAATGGAGATTTTGGGAGGAATTAGCATTATTTTTTGGGTATTTTGTACGTTTTCACTTCCAGTATCTTGAGCTGTCCCTGCTTGCATATAGCTTCCCGAAGATATCGCTGGAAAAGCAATTTCAATTTTTTTTCTCTAAAGCTTCTCTGAGCAGACATTTGAGGAGAGTGAGGAGGCCCCCCAAAAAGATTTTCAACAGCATGTATCTGGTTTATTTAATGAGAGGTATCTCGGGTAAAAATTGATGTACAACTTAAATACTCACCCTGTATATCGATATCATCGATTCGGTGAACGCTTGGCCGAAGCTTCGGCTACTTCATTGGGAAATTCGGCCTCAATCTCAGAAAAGAAGTTTCGGTGAATCAATGGTTTGAAGAACTGAAGTTGTTTGTGATTTATACAGTGCGCGTCAAAGTTATGGAACAAATTCATTTTCTCAGAAGAAAAATATTTGGCAAGAAAATCCTGAAACAGGTCAATTTTTGTTTCACTTTTACCAAATTTTGATGCATTTTTGAGGGAGTTTTGTTGCACCCTGTGCCATCCCCATCAACCCTCTAAATTTTTTGAATAGGGAAAGTGGGTCATGTGGTACTTTTTGGCAAGGTCTTTGTATCTTTTACAGGGGTGCAGAAATTCTCAAGCAAAAAATTTTTTTCTTGAAAAAATAATTAGTAAGTTCAAAGAGGTTTCCAGTATGTGCACTTTGTCATGGCTCATTTACTTTGAGACGATGGTACCTGATGAAATTTGTCACCGAATGAAAGTCGACCATTACATAGTTTCGTTCCTGCAAAACTTTCAACCCCTACGAACCCTTTAATGGAGAAAAAAAAAATTTCATGTGAGGGGGTTGAAAGTTATAACTGAACAAAACTGTAATGGTCGACTTTCATTCGGTGACAAATTTACATCAGGTACCATTTTTGTTTCACTTTTACCAATTTTTATGCATTTTTGAAAGATTTTTGTTGCACCCTGTGCCATCCCCATTAACTCTCTAAATTTTATGAATAGGAAAAGTGGGTCATGTGGTACTTTTTGGGCAAAGTTTTTGGATCTTCTTTACAGGCGTGCAGAAATTTTCAAGAAAGAAATTATTTCATTTTTGAAGAATCAGTCAGTTCAAAGAGGTTTTCAGCATGTGCACTTTGTAATGGCTCATTTACTTTGAGAAGATGGTACCTGAAGAAATTTGTCACCAAATGAAAGTCGAGCATTACAGTTTTATTCATGCACAACTTTCAACCCCTACAAACCCTTTAATGGAAAAAAAATGGAGGGGGTTAGAAGGGGTTGAAAGTTGTGCATGAACAAAACTGTAATGGTCGACTTTCATTCGGTGACAAATCTCATCAGGTACCATCGTCTCAAACTAAATGGGCCATGACAAACTGCACATACTGAAAACCTCTTTGAACTAACTAATATTTCAAAAAAAAAATTTTTCTTGGAAAAAATGCACGCCTGTAGAGAATATACGAAGACCTTGCCAAAAAAGTACCACATGACCCACTTTGCCTATTCAAAAAATTTAGAGGGTTGATGGGGACGGCACAGGGTGCAACAAAAATCCTTCAAAAATGCATAAAAATTTAGTAAAAGTGAAACAAAAATTGACCTGTTTCAGGATTTTGTTTCTAAATATTTTTCTTCTGAGAAAATGGATTTGTTCCATAATTTTGACGCGCACTGTATAAGCTTGTTGTATATCTCGACTATTGGATTATTCATTGCTTTTCATGAATCGAGTAATTCAAATTCATTCCAAGATATAAAACTAAGAAATAAGTAATCAATAGTTCCATTAGCCTGAAGAAATTCTTTCATCCTTCCAAGGCCTTGGGTATGACATCAGGAAAATGATGGTCTTCTGTATGTTGATAAACAGATACACCAATATCGACGTCCGGTGTATAACAACAATGCACCAAGTCTAGAGCCTAGCTCGAAGATGAAACCAACACCTTATCTCATTTAACCGTCCCATGTTAATTAATAAGCGTTTTAACGTTCCCGAAGAATTTCTCCTCGCCTATTTCCAAAGATTTATATACTACGAAGAAAGTATATCGTACTCGTTCTCACTGATTTTGGTACCTGAACAGTGCGATTAACAAATATTTATAATTCGAGACCAGGTTCTCCTAAGTGGAATACCTTGTTGGGCATTTATCCCGGGTCAAATATTTGAATTTGTTTTATTGTTTTAAAAGTGCATTCTACCAAACAAGTTTTTCTTTCCGATTGTGTTATGGATCATGGGACATCCATTCGCGTCACGCGACTGCTGCTTTTGTCTGGGTACATATGAAAGAGTTGGTATAAAAATTAAAGATAATCCTTATTTTTAGAGTGGAATAGAGGAAATGAAGATTGGTATAGCACAAGGTTCAGTGCTGGAACCCTTCCAATAATTCATAATTGTGTATTAGCATGACCTGATATATTTACCACTCATTTATGCAGATTATCATTTATAGTCGTATGAGGCAGGGACCGGCTGAAGCCAAATTTTTGGGGTGAAAAGCATCGAAAATTTTACAACTGTACATTGACTGCCTTAAAATTTTTCCAACAGGTGTGAAATTTTTCCAACTGCTTTGAAAATTCGCCACCTCCGTTCAACATTGGGGGGATCGTGGTACCTCCCCCCAACCCTCTTTTAGGCCCGTCCCTGATATCAGGCAGTGGCACTAATGAAATGAAAACTAGCATAAATGTCGATGTAGATTTTGATTTTTTTTTACCTATAATTACCGAGTTTCCAATTGAAAAGGGCCTCATTCGATTGGCTTGAACTTGCTCATGAAGAATTAATAGGTAAACATGTTTACTTTCAAAGAAAGAAACCTATAGGAGCTAGAAAATACCAGATGTTGAAGGTTAAAATGGTCCAGTTACGTTCATTAAAGGGTTAATTCCACCCAACTGGTCAGAATTGTAATTGAACATCTGATCTTTTTCGTTCATGCTTTGAAGAACAGCGTGCTATCGTTTTGCCCAAATGTCTGTAGTTTTCGGATTTTTTCCCGAAAATGGTCTCAAACTACTAGGTTGGACTATTCGATGGAGAATCCGGTGTAAAAATCGATTCTGCCAGACTGTGTTTTTTTCTTCAGTATCGTTCTTCTCTTCGGAATATCTCGAAAAGTACTGAAGCAATCATAATGAAACTTGAAACTAATTCAATACTTATTCAATCGAGATCAAACTATGCAGCTAGTTTGAAAATGCTGATGGGCAACTTTGTGCAAAATTTCGTGATGATCGTGTCATTAGAACAATTTGAAATAAAAATAATAATTTTCTTTTGAAATATTCAATATTCTGTGATTTTCTGATGATATTGTGTCCATTATATTATGTATAAACCTTCGAACTGTCATTTTTTATAAAATACTGGATTGTTTTTTGGAATATTGAAAAAATTTGTAATGGATATATCTACGGAATCATTAGGTGAATTTTACCCATTCACGAGGTTTGGGGTTCAATTACGAAGGTCGAATTCGTGAATGGGTAAAATCCGCCGAATGATTCCGTAGATATACCCATTAAAAATTTTATTTTTCTAATATTTCCAAACGTACATATTAGATCGAATTTAAATCCAGTAGTTTATAGAAGAAAACCTAGAAAAACACAGCCGTTAGATCAGCTGCTTTTGCGCGCATGTTCATCTCCATTGAACATTCGCGCAAAAGCTGCTACCTTCACGGCAATGCTTTTCTAGGTTTTTCAAGTGGCTGCTGTACATGAAGAACCCAACAAAATCACACAATACAGTGAGCGTCAAAATTCTGGAACAAATTCATTTTCTCAGAAGAAAAATATTTGGCAACAAAATCCTGAAATAGGTCAATTTTTGTTTTACTATTACCAAATTTTTATGCATTTTTGAAAGATTTTTGTTGCACCCTGTGCCAACCCCATCAACTCTTTAAATTTTTTGAATAGGAAAAGTGGGTCATGTGGTACTTTTTTTTTCACGTGAGGGGGTTGAAAGTTGTGCATGAACAAAACTGTAATGGTCGACATTCATTCGGTGACAAATTTCATCAGGTACCATCGTCTCAAAGTAAATGAGCCATGACAAAGTGCACACCTGAAAACTTCTACTAATTTTTCAAAAAAAGAAAAATTTCTCGAAACTTTCTGCACGCCTGTGAAACAAAAATTGATCTGTTTCAGGATTTTGTTGCCAAATATTTCTCTTTTGAGAAAATGAATTTGTTCCATAATTTTGACGCGCACTGTATATTTTAATATTCATAGAAAATCAATCAGAAACATAATTATTCGCACCAATAATCAAACCTTGAATATTAATATCATCAATATCTAATATTCAATATTTGTCTCATTTGCATCTCACCTTATACGGATATCAGTCAGCTCTGCACATATCTCGCTGCTGCCACTGTGACTTTAATAACTCAATGGCACGCAAGAGCGATATTCTGATTTTCATCTGCGGCAAGCAGTGGTCACTTGAGAATTATGACTCAAATATTTCACCTTTTCAGAGGAGAACGCAATTCAGCATTCCAAATTCCTTAACTCCATTTACATAACGAATGACATATGACTTATTTAAGATAACGAAACAATGATAACACAATAAATTTATGTAAGAATTTTTGCAGTCTTGTATTTCGTGATGTTGAATAGCGAAATGGCTTATTGTCGAATAGAGAAATAGACAGTTTTCCAAGGAGATCATGGTGATTGCGGTGACGGCTCTACACTGAACTATGAGCTTATCTGGGATTATCTTAATGAATGGAAGAGTGTAATTATTTTTATCTGATTTGGCTGTGGTATCCTTTTGGCACTTCTTCTCGTGGGAATTATAATTAGGCCACTGAATGAATTGTTTCTAGTGATGAAGGATGAGTTAGCTACTCGGAGATATATAGACATCCAAGTTGTGTAGATTATCCAGTCAATCGCAATTCACTCAATCTCATCAACATTTTCCATGACGGAAATATTTTTCTATGAAGGGTGATTCCGGAGGACACCGTCAGAGTTTAGGGTAAGTTTACACTAGTCGAGACAGTTTCGAAACAATGTTTGATTTATGCAGGGTCGTAGCGAGGGTACGGCAAGGTAGGGCAATGCAACACCATTGCCCTACCTTGATAAGCAAAAAGGGAATATATTAGAAATGCATCCGATCAATGAAAAGTTTTATTGATGATTAAAAAGTAAAATAACTTATTTCCGCTTTATATATTTATTTTCACA
The DNA here is from genome assembly GCA_958510865.1 of Myrrha octodecimguttata. Taxonomy (NCBI): domain Eukaryota; kingdom Metazoa; phylum Arthropoda; class Insecta; order Coleoptera; family Coccinellidae; genus Myrrha; species Myrrha octodecimguttata. Next base: position 65,105,056 of record OY294059.1, on the reverse strand, counting down.
ACAATTGTTTCGTCATGATAACATGACTTCATCAGGTGAGTATGGTAACTATGTTGTGAAAATAAATATATAAAGCGGAAATAAGTTATTTTACTTTTTAATCATCAAGATGAATTTCCGACAAGTAAAGACTGAGACAATCAAGTAAAAGTTTCATTACCTGTAACTCAACTGTAGCTACGGATCTGAGTTTATGATTGGGGGTCTCTATTGAGACTACAGGGTGATTTGTTTGATTTGACCGATTTATTAATAACTTTGGTGTGGCCCATCCGATTTTGATGAAATTTTCATCCTAGCACCATACGTATTAGTAAATTCAAAAATTCTCAAATTTTTCTCAAAATACGCTGTTGTTATTTTGGTTATTTCAGATTGGTTGTTGAGGTTGGTAAAACACCCTGTACATTGCGTTTCCAACAACTTTATTAGATTTAGGTCTCGCTCTCGCATGATAGTACTCAATGAATGACTTGAACAGGTAACATTGAACGATATTAATAAAAATATTGGCAAATGTTCACAGTTCCTTATAAAACGTATAAAAACCACCCACTGAGTATCCTCATCCAAAATTTAATTTTTCCAGTATTTCTGAAAATACAGATAAGATCGAATTAAAATCCAGTATCTTATCGAAAATGACGGTTCGAAGGTTCAGACAGAATATTATGAGAATAATATGGTCAGAAGATCACGGAATACTAAATATTTGGAAAAAAAGTTTATTTTTTTTTAAATTGTTCTAATGACACGATCATCCCGAAATTTTGCACAAAGTCTCCCATCAGAATTTACAATAGGCTGTCAAGTTTTCGATTTCGATGGCATTAGTATTTTTTGAGTTATTACGGAAAGAACAACGATATCAAAATGCAATTTGGTACACTGCTGTTGAATATATGATATTCAAGGTATGAGCAGAAGTTATTTCCGGATTTAATGAACAGTTCCCGGAAAAAAGAATTTTTTCGGAAGAAAATTCTAAAAAAAATTTTTTCGAAATTTACTGACATTGTGATCCCAACAAAACTTTGTGAAAAGTTGTGAGTTGTTATGCTTCAACTAACTATCAAGTTTCAATTCACACGCATGAGTAGGTCCTGAAATATCAGGAAATTAATCTCCAAATATCGAATTACCATAACTCCGAAACCATTCGACCGATTTGTTCCATTAACAACCTTAACCAACGCATTCTAATGCGTGACCTAACCTGCAAGTTTCAAGTCGCTAGCTTTCTTATTTTCATAGTTATCGCGTCGTCGGTCGGCCGTACGCCTGGCGCGACAGAATCGATTTTGACACCGGGTTCGTCATCAGTGAGTTACAGACATTCAGACAAAACCATAGCACGCTGTTCCCCAGAACATGCGCGCAAAAACTCAGTCTTTTCTTGATAGGAAACGAACCATGAGAGTTTAAAGTTCCAACCAATCTATGGTTGGATCAAGTATAATGGATATGCAGAAATGAGCTTCCATTATACTTTGAAACTAAGACTGATGCGAAACCTCCAATACAATACTTTGAATCAACTGCCTAAAAACTTCTTTGTGAACTTTTCTTCACTTAAAGGATAGAAATAAACTCCTTACAACGGCACTAGTAGTTTAATCCGGTTCTTTCAGAATAACATTCCAATACTCTCGTAAGTTGTTTATTTTCATTTCTATGATCTTAACAGTTTATTCTTAAATAGTATCTATTGTTTGCAGTATGAACGGTGCCTTTGTATACCATGAGTGCAACCAACCGTTGATTATCTATAGCTTCTCGGAATGCCCGAAGAAGCGAAATGCAGATTTTAACAAAGGTATCTAAAAGTCAGAAGAAATTCTCGTTCTTCATAACTAGAGTTTTTCGGTGGCGAAATCCGGCGTTCAATAGGTTTTTTCGTTCTAAAAATGAAACACACCTTCACATTTGCATTTTTTCAATTTTATGTTTGGAATATTATTTTTTTGAAAAACAAACTGCTCACCGTTCGTATTTCAAAGTTTGTGGATTTCCATAATAATACATTGAAAAAATTCGTTCCTATGTGGTCCAGGGCTTGGCCGAAGCTAATATACCGGAGAAAAATTTACATCTTTCTGCTGAGGTGTTGAAAACTCTACGAAACATTTCGTCTGACATCTCAATCTAATTGTTCACAATTTTAGTTTATGATAGTTTTGAAAAAATACTTCTTTTTGTCCGCTTGTTTTGATAGAGAAAGCGTTGTCATTTCGCCCAAATGTCAGTCCTTTTCCAATTTTGAGCCGGAAATTTTCTCGAACTGATAGGTTGGTTTCTCTGAATCTGTGTTTAAATTTAATCGTGCCAGCAGTCCCTACACGCTCTCATTTTCGAAATGAAGGACCTACAAAGTCCTGAAATTTTCAGGTTATGGGCTCGGAGCATGAATATCTCGGTTGAGTTCGTTTATGAGTAAAATCGGTCACACTGTTTAAGACTTATAATCGTTTGACATTTCTAGATGACCTGAGCATTGTTTATATGGAGGTCAAATAACCTAAATTGGAGACAAAAATCTAATCCGATACAATTTTTTTTCTTCTACACGATGATGACAAATGTGAACCAGTGAATTGAAACGATAGTCACCACAGTAAATATCAGCTTATAAATGTTAGCAGAACTTCACACACTTATGGTATAAAATGTTGCGTATAAAGACAATAATTTTTATATATTCCTTACCGTTATCAAAAATAATTGGGATGAAATTTATCCGAATTCTCTATTGAATACATCTTGAGGTCACTTCTATATTTTCTGGTCATCAAGTTAATGTTCATTTCCTTATGAATAAGACAATCTGAATAGAGTTCAGGCCCGTGATAGCATGAACTGAGCTGTGATGGGGTCTTCTGAGTTTGGGTAATATAATAGCATTGTTGCTAGCATAATTTATGTTTTCTCTGCTTCAACTGTTTCAGGATATTTTCATAAATAAACATTTGTCTATTACCCATTTGCCCAATCTCAAAATACCATTTCTTAGACTTATATCTTCTTCCCACCTTATACGCATAATTTTCAGTATAGTATTTTGTATAACTTTTAAGCTTTTCAAATTACTACTGAGGATGCTACACCAAAACCACAATTCCATATTTCAAAATCGACTCCATCAATGACTAAGAGGACCGAAACATAGGTAACTGGCAAGACTATTGAATCTTGGTGTAAAAGCAATCAGCAATTAGCCAAATCGTTCGTCTGCCACATGCACTCGGTTTCAGAAAATTCAACGGCCTTCATGTGGTGGTATCACAGGAGAAAGAAATACTTACCGTTCTCCTACAGCCACGCTTTGAGTCATACAGAATTTGCCTCCCTTGAAAGGATATGTAGCCTGCTGAATGCAATAACAATTTCTATTAGTGGAAAACTACTACATGGAAACAAAGTAAGATACAAAACCAACAGGACTCGAACCTCTTGGCAAATTCCTCAATGCAATTCCAACCATATTTGATTCCAAAACATCATTTCATACGATCATAAATGACCGTCTGAATGCGATGGACTTCGTTATCGATTGGAGAAAAATGCATCCACATGGTACATTGATGGTTCAAAATCCGATAAGCGCACATACATTGGGTGGGGTATATGTGCCGAAATTTGTGGTCTATGTACAGCTGGGACTCGAACCTTTTATTATAAAGTCAGACACTAACTGTACATTTGTACACTCAAAAAAGCCTGAAAAAGACCCTTGAGGGGGTGCACATTCACATCATAATGAACAGCTAGGCAACACTTGAGGATCCAGAGCTCTCTACTGGCATGTGAATGCCGTAAAACCGTAATACCATATAAAGCAAATGGCCAAAAGCACCAAAGTATCTCTTCTGTAGCTATCAGGATACTACGGTATTGAAAGAAATGAGAAACTTTATCAATTAGCAAAAAAGACCCTATAAGAGTACCATTACAGGTCAGCGAGAGCTAAAAAATGAAGGGTGCTCTGTAGAAAACATAGAGGTCTTTTTGGTTATACAATTTTTCAAGCAAAAATATTCTCCCAATTATACCCATAAACAGAAAACTCCTCCAGCTACCAAGAGCTGAACTCCATCTGTAATGGTAAAATTGTCGGTACAAACACTTCTTGTACCGTATGAGCAAGTAGGCGATGACATATGCTTGCTCTGTGGATCAGAAAAAGAAACAGCCGAACACATAATACGCCAATGTCCAGAGCTAGTGATTCTGAGAATTTAACATATAGGGGCCAGCAAATTCTGAATCCTCACTATGTGACAGCCAAAGCTCCTAAGGGCGCATTCATATTCCTGTACATCAACGATGACGAGTCAATACTATACAAAATTAGCTCAGCAGAAAAATTTATTCATTTATTTATTTCCATTATGGAGCACATACAGGTAATTGAATACCCAGAAGAATGTGTTCACAGAGCAACCAAAAGAAATTTTAACAGATGTGTATAACAACAAAAAGTTTCCTATTTCTATCTACAGTTCATCCAAATTCAACACACTATTTATTAACTAAGAAGAACAGTAATAAAAAAAGGTAGGTACAATATGATGATTGTAAGGGAGAATCAAAACAAATAAAGAACATGAATCATCTCACAATGACAAAAGCAAACACCGATCGAATACATGACAATCATACCGCGATATGAAAGTTATTTTTTAACACTCTCTTCAAGGAATTTGAGCTGTGATAAAATACAACTATTTCACCGTTGAGGCAGTTACAATGTGCAAGCATCCTTTAACTGGGGGAGTTCATCGCGCCAGTGGTATACCTAGTTGAATAGATAGTGTCCAGCCGCCTGAATCTTCTCACGGGAGCATAGTACTGCAATTTTGAGGTAATATTGATGCATTCTAGTAGATTATTGATGAATTTATTTATGAATAATATATCACCAATGGTTCTTCTGTTCCTAAGACTAATCATTCTAAAAAACTACAGTCTCAAACTATAATTATTGGGATCTCCTCGGTTCAATATAAAATTACACTTGGAAGCCAAACACCTCAATAATTTACGGTCAATGTAAGTTAAGAAGTATGGACTCCACACAACTGAAGCATAATTCAACCTACTGAAAACATATGCAAAGTATAGTGAGAGCAATTTGTGATAATCTGAAAAACGGCGACCTTGCCTCAATACAATGAGGCATGAGATCACCAGACTATCCACATGTGCAGTAAATTTTAGTTTAGAGTCGAATATTACTCCCAGATCCCTTACACTCTTGGATCGTTTTAACTCAATGTCTAAGAGTTTGTATGAAAAATCGATAACCCTCTTGTTCCTGGTGAAAGTAGTAATATGACACTTTTCAAGATTCAGGTACAGAGAGTTAGCTGAGCAGAAGTCAAGCAGTCTATTCAGATCTATGCAGTCATTTTCACATTTAATTCTGTAATAGATTTTCAAATCGTCGGCAAACAAGAGAATTTCACGTATTTCGAAGCATTTCCCTACATCGTTCATATAAATTATAAAGAGCAAGGGCCTCAATCGGGTACCTTGAGGGACACCAGAGGTTGAACTAAAAAACGTGATTTGAAACCTTCGACAGAAACATACTGAGACTTACTGCTCAAGTATGATTCAAAACATCTCAAAAGTGAACCACATATTCCAACCTGTTTAACTTTGTGACAAATCTCAGAATATGAATCCTGTCAAAAGCTTAAGTGAAATCGGTAAAGATAGCATCCACCTGGATTTCGCTATCCAACTGATCCTGCAAATACTCCACGAAGGTAACTAGATTAGTTCCAGCTGAGCGACCCTTGAAGAAACCGTGTTGCTCAGGAATCATCTGAGCTTCCACTAGATGGAATATATGAGGGTAAAGCAGGGATTCGTATTCCAAACCAGAAAGCTTACTTATGGGTCTGTAGTTACTAATTTGATCTTAACTACCCGATTTATGAACATGAGTTATACTGGCTTCCTTCCAACGATCTGGAAAAATTCCATTTTTCAAAGACTTGTTGAATATAATTGTTAAAGGGACGGAAATCGAAGCACCTCTACACTTCAACTGAGTGAGAGCACATTCAACTTCAGCACTTTCGAAACAGATATTGCCAAAACTGAAAGTAATATTTTCGTCCTGCATATTTCCATCATCAATACTAAGGTCAGATGGAACATAAACACCCTCAAAAAATTCCGCGAAGAGATTGCTTACATAATTTCACCCTGTTGCTGTCTTGTTATTGTAGGTCATTCTATTAGGACAGTTGGAGATTCCACGTTTAGCTGAGACAAACGGAAAAAAACTACTTGGATCATCTGATATTCTAGATTCAACCAAATTTCTGTAACTACAAAAATCCCGTCGAATAAATCCTACTATATACTATACCTACTTTCTATTTGTTATGTTCAAAGCCTTTAAAACTGTATGGATCCACCCCAAGTTTTCAAATCAGAGCAAAAATCCATAGATGAATTAACGTGAAATTTTTAATATACTATATTACCCGAATCGAATTTATTACAATAATTATAATAACAGCGAACGAGCAGAACTAGCACCTACGAACAATTGCCTAGCACAGCATCATAAATAATGAATGAACCAATGATTTATTAGCGTTGAATGCTAATAACATAATTGTATAGAGATGAATGTTGCTGTAGAATTCTTTTCGCTACCTCTAGACAGAAACACAAAAAAATTGATGGACTGAACAATAGGTTGTAGTCGCTCAGGCAGTTCTGAAGTCATCGAGTTAGAAGTATATAATTTTTTAGAGTTAGGTATCGATACATGAATATCGATGGTTTAGAAGACAGGAATTGGAGAAATTTAAAAAATGTTGTTGCTACATTTTTGGGACGGGATCCCAATTCATCGTCGCTGAAAAAGTTATATCAAGAGAGTTACTTTTTTCACATCTCCTTCTCGTTTGAAGTCAGGGATGCTGTATAAGCATTGTATACCTAAAGACAACAACGGTATAGGTTAGACATCTGAGAGATATTGCGTTTATCTTCAGAACATCTTCAATAAACAGGTGGAAATTGCCCATTCTGAGAATGCCTTCGAAACAACTGATTATGATCGTCAATATAAAACTCGCAATATTCGAATAATAGACCACCGTCGATAATTTAAACCGAAAAAAATATAGTAGGTTGGAATACATTGAGAAGGGAAGAGAATATAACAGAAATTAAAGTAAAAATAATTTGGACTCGATCTGAGGTCATGAAGTGAAAGGGGGTGAGTGTTTAAGGTGAAAACTTTTTTTTCGCCTTACTTCCACCAAATATCTAACAAGCACCCCCCTAAATTTCAATCGAAAAGTCAAAATACCTACTTCTCCAAAAAAGGTGATGGGCTTTTTGTTCACTCAATTATCTTCCTTCTACATAAATATGGTAAATTTCCCTAAAAAATATCATGTAGTAGGACCCAGATTCTCCTAGCCTCTTCCCCACGTCTCTATAAAATGAGATAGGCTAAAATTTTCCCTAGGTCACTCAGGTATATAAATTATTCAGGAATAGTAACTTATATCAACTTTAATAATTCATCTGGTTGTTAATTATAGTCGTATATTTTTGCATGTTGGAGGAAAATTTACCAAAAAAATGTTTATTGTTTTTACATCAGAAAGTAGATATTCCATAGAACAAAAACCCACCAACTTTCTTGGAAAAGTAGATAGTTTGACGTGAAACTTTTCGATTCAAAAATAAGCTTTTAAGTCAAAATAAGGCGAACAAGTGAATATTTGGAATAAAATATACCAGTTCATTTGGAACATAAAAAAATAAGTTTCGCCGAATTTCTTCCAAAACAAACATTTCTTTGTGAAAGATTAAAGTAAGAACTAACAACTTGGATGAATTTTGAGGTTGTGTGGCGGAATTATGAATAAAATAGTTGTAGATCTTTTTATCAATAACCTTCAACTTCAGTGTTCAATTTTGTCAACAGGACTTGTATTTTTACCTTTAAACACATACCCACTTCCCGACCTCAGATCGCATCTTAATTATTTTTCCTATGAGTTTTGTTATATTGTCTTCCCTTTCCAATAGCTTCCATCCTTCTAATATTAAATTCACTTTGCACAGGTCTATTAAGTTGGTATGGCAAAGCAATTTTATTGAGTAAAAATCAATGAGGAAGGCTAAAGGTTGATTCTCACTATACGTTCCGTTACCTTCCAGTATCCCTTCCGTATGATTTGAGTTGAAATTTAATAGCCAAAAATGTCATGTTGACGAAACGTGAACGGAACGTATAGTGTGCATAAATCAATTCATTTACACGTCATAATATTTTGCGGGAAGGATACTGAAAGGTTTCGGAACATATAGTGAGAATCAACCTTGTTTGAGAAGCTAACATTGAACAAAATTACCCCTAAGTTGCATTTTTTAGGAGACAAAAATCACTGTTTTGTTCAGGACCTAACAAAAACTATTCGACAATTTAGTTGCCATGAAGTAGGAAAATCAAGGAAACCTCGTTAATTTTTCTACTCCATGGCGGGTAAATTGTCGGATTAATTCTGTAAATGTCCTGAATCAAACCCTTAATTTTGTCGCCTAAGAAATGCAACTTTGGGGTAATTTTGTTCGATGTTACCTTCTCAAAAATGGCCTTCCTCATTGATATCTTTAGTCTACGGAAATAAAATTATATATATTATAAATTATTCTTGTTGTGTCCAACATTTTTTCGCAACTTCTTTGTATGCACAGTACCAAGGTAGGTCAGAAAGACACTCAATTACATACTCTTCAAGCATATATACCATCATATAGAATTCCAACTCGAATCACATATCTGCATGTCAATAATCAAATTTAATGGAGCAAATTATGTTCAAAACCATTGGATATTTCCTGCTTACATGATCTTCGTTGAAATCAATAGTAGATCCGGTTAGCTACCGAAGAAAAAACAAGAATCCATACAAACCGATCAAGAGGATATAAATACAAACGTAATAGCTTCATTGAAATTGTTTATTTCTTTTACGCAGAGCGTAATATTCATAAGACGAACATAAAATTTTATTTCTACTCATGATTCTAAATAGGGTTTGTTGAACTTAGAATTCATTCAGGTAATACACATAAATGTTCAGCTAGGTTATATTAAGGAAGAATAATGTATACTCAGTGTGAGAAAAAAAATTGATACAATTCGATAAATCCCAAACAAAGAGAAAAACGAATGGATAAATAGTAGGTAATAGTTAATGAGATATCACATAAAATCATCCATTCATCCGAAATTTTTTCTTCCAAATGATGAAATCATAAGTGCGATAGCTACAAATAAAGGAGAATTTATACCCATGAAACAGTTTGCAAGCAGCATGCATTTTTAGAAAGGCTGTTATGCGAATGGAAACATGAAAATTGATTCGAAAATCATGCATTGCCTAATATGATGATCGGCGGATGAATTTAAAGAATTTGTATAATTTGCAGCAGGGTTGAGGGTACGGCTAGGTAGGGCGATGCAGTACCTTGAAACACCATTACCCTTCTGGAGAAGCAAAAGCTAAATATCTAAAAATTCATCAGATCAATGAAAAGTTCCTTTGCCTATCTTCAATATCCAATTGCCTAACCAATAAGTCAACTGTATGCTACGGCCCTGATTTACAATTTATGCTTATCAAATTCAAATCCTCATCATTTTTTGAAGTATGGGATAAGATGATATATCTATGAATGTATATATAATTCGGAATTCGATTGTAAAATATACATTGCGGGCAGAATGATCTTCAGGCGATGAATGTGTGGGGATGAATTTCGAAAAAATTCAAATAATATCTACATTTTGCCGATCAAATACTAATCGAAGCATTTCTTCAAAGGATAGGATGAAATGAAATTTATCAATGGAGGTATCGACTCCTATCGTCTCAGATTGTGAATACTTTCTACGCGCTTGTTGAAATAGACTTCAGTATAGGATATTCTGAAGATACATTGCAAGGGTCTGTCAGGAAGCCGTTCAGGAAGAATTTATTGAAATATACCGGGTGTCACAGGAATCAGGTTCAATCCCGAAAAAAACTTAATTTCACAAGGTATTGGATGGAAATTTAGCACATTGATACTAAAGATTGTTTTCCTCCAACTAAAGTAAACTTAGGGCTGCTTATCTTTGCATATTCGAATTGAGCGTTGACTTATCAGTGGAATTCCATCAAAATCAAAATAAAAACAGAAAAAACAATATTCTAAAGAAATTTTTTTGTTTTGTTTTTGACATCGGATCAATTGGAATTCTGGATATATAAATTCTCACCATTATCACAAAGCATTGAAACATTTTTCTACTCAAAATTCATCATTTGGATAGGAGTTTTTATTCAAGTCTCTCACGAGGGGTGAGCTATCTGCTCTAACTGTAATTACACTCCGTCTAGGCTTATGAAATTTTGCACCACACTCTCATCAGTTATTGGATCGAGAAATAATTTTAGTGAGGGCCGAATGATATTTTTGAGAAGGGAGGTAAGGAATCGAATGCTCCATCGAAATGTGGAAAAAAATGTACCCTATAATCTTGCTGCATGGTTGGAAAATAAAAAGAACTATTTTTTTATCCAGTTACTGATTATGATCGAGATGATGCGTGCAAAATTTTATGAACCTACACCCAGTATAATTAGAGTTAGAGCAGAAGGCTCGCCCCTCGCATGGCTTCTAAACAAAATACGTGTAACTTTTGCTCAAGTGGTCAATTTCTACTGGAAATAAATTTTGATGATTTGTGATAACGGCATAAATAAATATATCAAACATTAAAATCCAACCGGAGTTGAAAACCAAAAACTCATAAGAGAAAATCGGAAGTTACATCCTCTTCCAGTTAAACCGGAAATTATAGACAAACTTTAATTACTTCAGTCTAGGGAAAACAATCTTTGATATCCATTTTCATAATTTCAATCCGATATCTTGAAAAGTGCAGTGGGGAAACCTGATTCCTGTGACACCCGGTATATTTCTTCCAAAACTAATATGAGGAATCACTAGGTATCTAAAGCAGTTCACCTGTATATGAACCAAAGAGAACATATTTTATCGGATTCATCCACACATTTTGGAATTGAATTCGAAATAGCAAATTGAATATGATTATCAAAGCAAGTAAAAAAATATTGATTTCAAGTGAATGTTATTCCAGATGTCTCCCGAATATTACAGTGGATTCAATTCATGCATATATGTGAGGTTATTAGAAAAATTATATAAGTATAAAATGTTAAAGGGGGCTAAAAAAAATCTTTAGCAATGCTTATCGATAGGGAGTCAAAAATATTTAGGATCATTGGCACGAAGTGTTCGGAACATATCTCATTTAGAATTTCATTATTAGCCTTTCTTCCGACTATATCATGAGAAAGGATGTAGAAGCACTGTTTGGTATTTACCGAAGAAGTCCTATTTCAGCATTAATTGTGGGGAAGGAGAATTGAAATTAATTGAATGATGCACTTTGTAGGTACTATCAAAAAAATTACTAAGTATTTCAAAATTGAAAAATTCAAAAAGGGAAAATAGCTGAGAATAAGCAAAATATACTTCTTCTAGTTAGTTAGATTTAGGTATTCATCAGAACTTGATATATTCCCATCTGAAATATCTGATGTAAAATCAAAATCCAATTATCTGAATATAGCGAAATGAATTTTTCACATTATAGGCAGGTGTCTTGATCAAAACTTGCGGAACTCACTCTCATCGTTGAATTGATAGATTTATTCGTATATTTCTGTAATTACTCTGGATATAATACTAATTGCATGTAATCATTATAGATCGTTAATAACATTGATTATTACTCGAGTATATGCATATACAAATAAGTGTTGGCTATTACGAATAATGAATTGGTATCAACCCACACCTACATACATATTCATGTCATCAATGTGATACATTACACCACGAAATGTCGTAGGGGCGGATAAAATATTTCAATTCGAATGAAATAAGATCTCTTCCAGAATGCAAAAAGAAATATAGATACATTGTTTTGGCTGAGCGTTGATCCAATGCTTGAACGACCTAAATAGGTATCAAACATTATCTTGAACTCGAGCAACAAAAGAAATATTCAAAATTCAGACCATTCTGAACAAAAAACGATTGAAGGAATTGAAGAAGTGAACAAGTATTAACCAAAATAAAGTCATTGAAAATTATGAATTCCCGAAGAATATTCTGTTTAGAAGAAAAAAAAACACTTTGGACGTTGATGCTTTTGAATATTGGTGAATGAAATCTGCTTCAATGTTATGAGCGAACAGAATAAAGAACTGGAATCCTCTGCAAATACAGAATGAGCTCGTGGGATTCTTACGAGGAGAATTCTTGTGTGTATCCAACTACAGTCGAAGATCCAACAGTAGCGTTAAGAAAACTGAACAATAACTAATAAATTCAGAACTAAACGTAAATGAAAGCATAATTCGAACTCACCACCAGTCCGCATCCGTAAAATGCAAAAGAAGCGTCCATAAAGCGACGGTAGCGAAAACACCCGCGCCGCGACGCCTCATGCCGCGGGTTCACTGAGCACCGTTTTGCACTTGCTTGCACTGAAACCGGCTGACAACTGACCGTCTGTCTGCTCGACGGCACCGACGGCGTGGGCGGACGTAATTCTTTAGCCATCAGGATTGGATGCGCCCAGAAGACCGACCCGCCTCTCCGAAAAAGAGACCTCTTCAACCACGTGCATCATCAACAAGAGAATAATAGAAATCGGAAAATCTGTGTTTCGGTCAGGCTCAGTCTCCTGATGACATAATTATGACCTGGACCGGTTTTGCTAAGTGCAGAACCAGAGAAGTCCGCCAGACGACTAACTGTGAAGGACTTATTTTCGTGTTTTAACTGCAGGACTGACGCTTGCTAATAGCATTACCGACAGATCAAGATAACAACGTTTTATTCGGAATAATAAGAAAATGGAAATTGTTTTTTATTCACAACCCACTGGGCTGATTATTTCTCATCATCATTTGGAATTATGGATCCAGAATTATCCTAGTTATCTAGAAAAAACATCCCTTAAAATATGTATGCGTATTGCATATCATCAACAAGAGGTAAACAAAGGGAGATACATTGGGAACCGGTTTTTCCTACTTCAGTACTAGGGAAGTCCGCCGTGAGACTTACTGTGAAGAATTAATCAACATTTTACTGATGTTTAACTTTCTAGTAATGATAGCAATACCATTCGTTCAACATATTATTTTTCATTGACATTTATAGATTACAATTTCATCTACCGTCTCGCTAGGCTGATTATATTTTCTTCACCAGAACATAGACATATTAAGAACGACAATCAATGTTTTATGGTATCATATCCGCAGCATAGAACAATCTTTATTCACCTTATGATCCATAGACCATACCTAGTAATTTTTCCATTGTTGATTTTTGTCTCTTCTATGTTCTATGGATCATAAAGTAAATAAAGATTGTTCTATGCTATGGATATGTTACCATAGAACATTGACTGTCGTTCTGGTGACAGAAGGAACGTTTTTTCATAAATCAAATTCAGTAATTAACCTTTTTTTCAGGAACCAACCAAACATGATGTAAAAAACATTGGGCGCGTTTTTTAATTCACCAAACTGGTGTGGTTGTGGTGGAGTATGGTGGACATAGAACATAAATGGTGGATGTTGGACTAGATAATTTGACATTAACGTCATTCAACCAACAATAAAAAACGGTTTGGTGGATCCATCACTCTTCCATCACACCAATTTGGTGAATTAAAAAACTCGGCCGTATTTTAATCTCGCTGACGTCACTCATTTTTCAGATGAGCACACCATGTTTTTACATCATGCAACCGAATATTTCATATCTACGGAATGGAAAACCGGTAACCGAAATAACCAAGTTGATTTGCGGAACATATCCTATATGAATTTGACACTATTAACATGAAATCAGGAATCCCAACTTAAATATTAGCCAATCAGAGATGAACTAAACATCTTCATTTGGAAAGAATTATCTTGTTTGAGGAGCCGAGGCATCTTTTACGGATATTTATAAACAACGCGAACCTTCGTTCTGAAATTCCCGTTCCCAGTAATAGTAAATTTGTGAAGAGAATTGTGGGTTGGCAACTTGGGCCGAAGTCGTCAATTGAGGTCGTGTGTATATCTTCTACTGTTGAATTAAATGGTGCTTCAAGTTACAGCGCAATTAACAGTGCCATTGTTTTATTTAGCAGGCGAAGAGAAAATGTTCCACTAAGGGCCGGTATTTTAAAACTTAACTTTAACTGACAGTTTTGACAGTTGTGATAGGACATAGCTGTCAAAACTGGCAGTTAAAGTTAAAGTTGAGTTTTATAATACCGGCCCTAAGCAGCATACTATGTTGATTATTCTCGACCCTTGCGCCTAACTGTGAAGGTCTAATCTTCACTTGAGGTGTGAAAATAGAATTTAGTCAGAAAAAGATAACATTGTTTCATTTGACATAACGTAGCGAAGGAATTTCATCTATCGGTTCACTCTGCTGATCATTCTCGCTACTTGAGACTTACTACGGAGAAGTATCCTTAATTTTTCCTGTTTGACTTTCGGATGATGATGAAGGACTTATAGCGGGTTTCACAAAGCTCTGATTAACGTGATTGTTCTGATCAAGACAATTCTATGCTCATTTTCAGTTCATTTTTGACAACACCACAGAATATCAGAGCGTTAATCGGACGAACAAGCTTTGTGAAACCCACGGTTAAACTATTAAACCTCCAGATTTCGATTAAATTGAAGTCGAATAGGGAGAGATACCATCGCTTCATTCGGCAAGCGTTAAAGGAAGCAGATTTGACCTGCTTCAGATCGAGGGAAGTCCGTCGTGGAACTAACTGTGCAGGAATAATCATCATTTTCAACTGATTTCGAGCTTTCTAGTAATGAAAACAGTACCATTCAATCAACAAATCGTTTTTTCACTTGGCATTCGTAGGGAACATTCTCATTTACCGTCTCACCAGGCTGCTTATATTCGCTACATGCGACTTACGGTGAAGGACTCATCTTCATTTTGAACTGTACACCCTATACACTTCCTTGTTCTGATGACAGTTAAATCATAACAAATTAATACTGTTCATTTGGTATATGTACACTGTGCTGCTCATCCCACATCAGGCGGCTAAATCTGAAGGAGTAATCTTGATGTCATGCTGTTATAGAATGTCAAACTATCAATTCGTTTTCCATGTGGTTCATCAGACAGTGATATATCTACCTGTTTACTAGGCTGATTTTTTTCGCCAAATTTTATTACAATTAAGGTCCTAGTACATCATAAACTGTTGAATTAACTGGTGATTGAAAGTACAACCCAGAAAAACCAACCGCTTCCTCAACCACGTGCAAAATCAACGAGAGAATAAAAGAAATCGGAAAGTTTTTTTTTCGGTTAGACAAAGCCTTTTGATGACATAATTATGACCTGGACCAGTTTTGACAAGTGCAGACCCAGAGGAGTCCGCCAGATGAGTGATTGTTATAGACTTTTTTTGGTTTTCAAATGCAGAACTGCCGCTTGCTGGTAACATTACCGACAGATCAAGGTAACAAAGTTTTATTCAGCATGAAAAGTAAATAGGAAATGTTTCATTTACGACCCACAAGGCTGACTATTCCTCATCATCAGTAGGGATTACGGATCCATAATCATCCCAGTTCTCCGACATCTCCGAAATAAATACTTCATGGAATACTCGTAGCAGCATCAACAAGAGAGAAACAGAGATAGAGAAATTTTAAACCGGTTTGCTATGTTGAACCTTCTAGTACTGATGACAGTACCATCCGTTCAACACAACATCTTTTTAACTTGGCGTGCGTAGATAAGATTATCATTTGCCGTCTCACTGAGCAGGCGGTCAATTCTTGAATATATCAATTTCGTGCCTATAAACCAAATTTTTCAGATATCCCCAGGGGAAAAATCATTTGGAGATGAATCTGGTGATCTGGGGGGCCATTTGATCGTGCCATTTGTAGAAATGTCCGAAAAAATCGTCCTCAGATATTATTTGACTACCCTCGCGTTATGACTTGGACAGCCATCCTGTTGAAACCAGATATAATCGAAATCAATTGGTAGCTATCGAACTGTCGGAAGAATTTGATTCTCTAAAAGCTCCAGATATTTGGAATCGATAAAAATGGTCCGATGCTGTAATACCCCAGTATTCCTGATCAAAAATTCAGTTTTTGAGGATACTGGGTACGCACACGAACACTTAGTTGCTTATTCTCCCTGGACCAATATCTTACTACGGATAGGTTATGTTTTCTATTCAAAGAAAACAATGACTCATCGGTGAATTAGATATTGCTTAGAAATAAGCGATTTTCATTACATCGGTAACCATTCCTTCTCAAAATATCCCGAACACTTATATCGCTCATATCTACTTGTTCAGCAATTTGTCTACTCGAACGAGGGGCACTGGTTTCAACAGCAGCACACAGCTACTTCTTTTTTCAAACTATTTTCTCTGATGTTTTTGGTGTTTTATCAATCTTGCAATTACTGCTGGTTTGTGAATACCCACATTCCTTAAATTTTTAATTAGTTTGAATTTGAAGGTTTAGGCCAATCTTCAAAAGCAACAATAAATACCAAAATACCATTTTATGATTTGAATTTTTTCTATTGCGCTAAGCATTTTCGAGGAATCTGCTTTATTTTCAACCTATATGGTGTGACGCACCTCAAGTTTGGAGCGCGACTGGCACATTCTTACTTTGATCGTGTATCGAGGAACTAGAGATTGCCCACCAATATGCAACTGGCAATGGCGGACTATTTTCTCAACTGATCTAGATTAACGTGGAGTTTGGCATAGTGCCGAGTGTCTTGGCCAGAGCTGTATGAGGTAGCGAAAATATTTCATCTATCGGTTCACTGTGCTGATCATTTTCGATGCGTGTGACTATTTACGAAGGCCTTACGAGTTACTAGTTGAACTGTCTGAGCCCGATAATATCAAAGTCGGATAGTGATACGATCGTTTCATTTGGCAAGCGGTGGAGGAAGCTTTGGATCTACTAACTCACCAGAGTGGAGGTCACATTTAAGCGATCACGATGGCCATAGCATATATGTATATGCGTCCTCTTCTCTTTCTTCATTCTAACTATTTAATGGTTGCATGTCGATGAGAGTACAGTCAAATCGATATACTATCGTTTCATTTGGCATGCGGAAAAAAAACTGTTTGATCAATCACCATGCGAATAACTATGAATGACAACTGTCAAATAGTCAGAAGTCGATGGTGTTACAATCTGATCGAGATAGCATCGTTGAGCAAGCGGTAGAGAAATTGTAAAGTCCACTGGCTCACAAGACTGGATATTTTCGCCATATGCGAGTACTCTGAGGAGCTCATCTTCATATCTAACTGTTGAAGAGTCGTATCTCGATGACAGTACAGTCGGATGGAGATGAGTTTTTCCATTCGGCAAACAGTAAAGGCAGTGTTCCGAGCGTCTTACCGATAGGACTTTTTGCAGTGTGGTGGATGAACTTGACTGCACTTGATTAGTAAATAATGGACCCGGATTACGATGAAGAAACGCAAGATTTGTCGAGAACATTGCTGCTGTCCGTCACAGTGTCCAGGAAAATCCGAAGCAGGTGATTATGAGTCGCTCATTAGGACTCGATCTTTCACACACCAGAGCATGGCAAACTTTGCGTTCTACTCTCGCACAAAATTCAACTGACGATGAGGTCTATGTATATGAATGATTCGGTGGAAATGGTTAAATTTGATACCCACAAGGGATTCAAGAGCATCCAATTCATCCCAAAAACTGTAACTGTTTCTTGTGGACTTTGGGCTGGCGGAGTTATCAGCTCATGAAACGACTTTAGTGAGGCTACATGCCACACACCTCATGTCACATTGCAGTTTGCTCAAGTAATTTGAGGACATGGTCATAACACATAGGGGTCACTGGCCACCAAGTGGCCAAAGGGTGAATATTGAAGGATTTCATGGTATTTTCGGTGCTGTATCCTTTCAAATCGCTATTTTCTCGATGTGGTCTTCGTTTCTGGCCCTCAACTCACTTCAGATCTGAAATATTGTAGGCTGCGTAGGTTCATTGAGTTTCCAGACGATGGCACCACTGACCGACGCATGCTAGATACTTCATTCCAACATAGCATAAGCGTGTTGGTCATGGTCGGTCACTACGCCGCTTCTGCGGTTGTCATGGGCAGGTTCCAGAGGCCTATCTGATGGGACCACCTCTGGCACTGGGACGAAACAATATTTCCTAAGAGCGCGCCGTCCTTCAGATTGTGTGAACTCACGAGAACCGCCAAAGTGTTTATCCCGACGTGATGTCACAGATGAGCTAATCTTAATGAGTTTACTTATCTATGGGCTATTCTATCCTTGAACATGGCAGTTCTCTGCCTGACATCGTACCTCTTCCTCCTTCGTCATCATCGTCGCTGGTGGTGGAGTGTGTAGGCAGCGTAGTTTAACTGAGTTTCCAGACGATGGCGCCACTGACCAACGCACGCTAGCTACTGCATTCCAACACAGCATAAGCGCATTGGTTATGGTGGCTTACTACGCCACTTCTGCGGTTGTCACAGGCAGGTGCCAGAGAATTCAGCCTATCTGATAAAATCACTGGGATGAAACAACTTTGCTGGTATGGGGAATGTTTGTTGAGCCCTGGATCAACGATCAATGACTTCGTCTGATAAGAACAAAGAAAGCATTCTGGCAAAGGTACCTGAGATCAAGATCGATGGATGACTATAACGCACATCATAACTTCCCCAATCATGTTTCCACGTGGTATCAGAACATTGAGCTCACTTCGAAAACAGTTTGGCATCGTCCAAAAACAAGAAGAAGTGCTTCAAATGCATCAGACCCTTTTCCAACACCAATGTGCGCATCCCACTAGTCAGGGACCCATCTGTTGAGACCAGTGGCAGTCATACAGAATCAGCAGATGGCGTGCCTAAGGTTTTTTTTTTGTTTTTTCGCCCAAATGCCAATACCAAAGTCAGCTCATTCACATTCCGAAATTATAATGTCGAAATAACCAAAGAAATTCTAACATCTTTTTGTATTGAACACTTCTTCGGCGTTCTCTTAAAACGCTGTGCCAGTGCATTCGCAGTCCCTTTCAGTAGTATTTCAAGGATTTTATCTTCATCTTCCCTTCCTTCCGATTGGCTTTTCGCTTGTGTGATATCCATCTTCAAAAAAAGAGACAACAGTACCGTCCATTAGTCTGCTCCTCCAAGATTTTGGAAAGAATAATCAGTGAGAAAATTCTGTGATTTTCTCCCTGCACATTGGAAAAAATAACCCTTGTCGTCCATATAATATAGGAATTAAGGTACTGGTGTCCGATTCCCAAAGGTGGTCAGGCACTGGTATTCGATTCCCAATTATCCGACCTGGGACTACCACAGCTGGCGTACTCATTTCTAGCACATCTCTTCTGAGTCCAAACAACTGACATGCGTGTTCTACATTTCTTTTAGGGGTTGCAACGACAAAATATTTGGTACCATTATCAAGACCTACTTCCGCCCCACCCTCGAATACTGGGATCCACAAAAAAAGGAAAGGCAGACTAACTCGGGAGCAGCCAATCGTATTGGCTGTGAGGAGAGGAGAGCTCGCGGCGATTTGATATTCTCATACCGAGCCGTACGGGTTTTTTCTGGGTGACAGAGTCGAAGACATGTTCACTCTAAACAGAAAGGTTACAAACTGAAACGCGAAAACTTCAGAACAACTCGGAGTCAGAATTTTCTTTCCAACAGAGTTTACGGTGCCTGGTCTTGCAAACTCCGTTGTGCAGGCCGCTTCAGTAGTGATTATAATAATAATAGTAATGAAAATTTCATGAGAATTCTATAGAGCTTATAAAAATTCCAGAAAAACACGGACGTGAAGTCAGCAGATTTTGCACGCATGTTCAAATTCAATGCTACAGCGGTAGTCTTTTCACTATTTGATCTCGCCAAACAACCTTTACTTCCTGATGGAAAGATTTGGTGACCTTCTCATCATATTATCCCCATGAAATTCTGCATGAATCTTCAAGAACTGGATCTCAATTCGATCCAATCTATATTTTTGGAAATATACGGAATATTAATTTCGAATTTTTATATTTACGGAATCATTGGGCGGATTCACCCATCCACGAACTCGACCATTAACACAATAACTCCCAGAAGACACAACTTAGAAACTCGATATTTGTAGAGTAGGTTAGGTACTTGTTTATGAAGGTCGAATTAGTGAATGGGTAAAATCCACTCAATGATTCCGCAGATATACCCATTTGAAGTTTTATTTTCGCAATGTTTTCGAAAAAACAGACAAGATTGAATTGAAATCCAGTACTTGATCGTATAAATACCTTGTTGTTCATACAGAATTTTGTGAGATTGCTGAATATTGAATAATTGAGAAAAAATTTAAAATTTTTCCGAATTGCTCTGACATAATCATCACGAAATTTCGCCCAAAATTATTCATAAGCATTTTAAAACTAGTTACTAGTTTTATCACGATTGAATCAGTATTTTTGAGTTCATCCGGAAAAAACAAGTGTACCAAAAGAAAAGAAGAAATTTGAGATATTTTATTCATCACAATATCTCCGAAATCAAATCGAACTGAAATATGGTACACTGCTGTGAAATATGGAGCACAAGGTAACAGCAGAATTCTTTCTCAAATATGACAAACCCAAAAGAAAATTTTTTTCAAACAATTTCCTTTTTCAGTCACAGACACTGGGTAAACGATAAATCTTCTGTTCCCTAGAACAAGCGCGAAGTGGAAGAAAATAACTTCCTGCTTAATATGTTTCATTGAATAAAATGAATATCTGATAGAGTTGAAAAGTTGTTAATTATTGACTTCAATATCTCCCAAGAAGAATATACGATCAAACTGAAATTTTAAAAAACTTCATGAAGCATATGTAGAGTTTAAACATACGCCGCTATCCCGCATATTGTTACTGTAGGATCCAGTAAATGTTTCGACTATTCACCAGTAGATGTCGTGAACGGACGATGCGAAGGAATATTCTTTATATCTTTTGTTTCGCAAAATTCGAAGAATACATATCTGTTCGGACTGAAACCGACTCTTTGAGTTTTCGCTGTGGATAAGAGTAAAATTTCAACAGAATCGGAGATATGCTTGTTGGAATATATTAACTTCCAAAATGAATTTTCTTGATTTTTCTATTGATTTGTTTCTCAGGAAAATCAGGTAATCTGATTGCGCTGAAATGAAGTACTCGGTTATGAAGTGAAGGTTTGGAGATTTCAGTGGAATTTGAATGAAATATGGAAATTTTCGAGAAACGAAATTTTTTTTCGAATTTTTCTATTGCTATTCTTCATATTGCTACTGTTCATCAACCAACCAAGTCTCATTTCGATCAAATAAATATTTTCGAGTAATTGAAAATTCGAAATTTCAAATGGCTGTAACACGAAAACCATTCAGCAGATTTGGCCCATCAACGAACTTGACCGAGATATTTTGGATCAAAACCTAACCTGGGAATTTCAAGACTCAAGGTCCTTTCTTTCGAAAGTTATCGCACACACGGACGGTCGGCCGACAGGACAGAATCAATTTTGACCACGGATTCTTTATCAGTGAGTCGAACCTAGTCGTTTGAGACCGATTTCGGCTCAAAATTCGAAAATTACAAACATCGTGACGAAATGATAACGCGCTGTTCCCCAGAACAAGCGAGTAAAATGAAAACGCTCTTTATCTTGAGTGCTTAGGGTTGAAAGGTACAAGGAAGTAATGAAACCATCAATGTTATGTTGACACTCGCAATCGCAATATATCACGAAATGGTGGAATCAACAGGGACCTATTCTTAGACCGAGTCGCGGTCAAATATGCTGGAACAATTATGCAGCGGCTTCGCTTCTCTTTCAGCAAGAAGTGAATAAAATGAAACTCTGGCAAACGGTCGAACTGTCCACACAGCTATTTACAACTAACAGGTGCTCACAACATCTCAGAAATATGATTTATTAGACGCATAATCTGGATTTATGTGGAACTTTGATATATTTCCCTGCTTCTGTAATTATGTGAACGATAAACACATTTCCTTTTTTGTATTATTTCTGACAACTTCACAGATGAGCGACTCTTAATGTCCATGAAATATGGGTGAGATTTTTGAAGTGACATTACAAAGAGCTGAAGAATAAATAGGAGAATTTTTCGAGTTTTCCATGCTTGCGTCAAATTGAATGTTAGAGAGATTTGAATACTTGCTGCGAGTTTAGACAGTGGAGAGTAGGATTGTGATGCAATCTCGTTGATGTTGGACTGCATGAAGCTGGCACCCTCAAATATGAATTTAGAAATAAAAAAACCTAGAAAAGCACTGACGTGATGACAGGAGCTTTTACGCGCTTGTACCGTTGCCAAAGCGTTCATCTATACAAGTATTGACCCTGCCAACCGCAGATTTTTTTTCATATAGTCTACACGAAATTCTACATAAACCTCAAGCTATAATTTTCGATCAAGTACTAGATTACAATTTGATCCAAAATTTTGAATGGGTATAACTATCTAATGAAAGATTTGCAAAATCAACCCAAATGCTTAAATATGCATTCGACCTTCTGAATTAAACTGAAAACCTACTCTACAAATATATTCCCTATGTCAATTCTTCCTAAAGTCAATGTGTTTACGGCCAGCCTAATCACTGATAGTGAACAAAATACTTCCTGAAGAATCTACTCATTAGCTAAGATATTCGGAAAAAATAAAATAAATAAAATAAATAAAATTGTAGAGTAAGTTTGGGGTTTAATTACGAAAGACGAATTGGCGAATAAATAAAAACTATTGAATGATCACGCAGATATACCCTTTCGAAATTTCAGTTTTCCAATATTTCCAAAAACACAGATCGAATCGCTCTTCAATGAAAAATGCTATACCTTGAAGTTTCAGCCAAATAAAAAAGAGCCCTCCTGCATTTTGTTAAATTGGGAGAGTTATTGGCTCCTTGTTCTGTAGACCCTATTTGGCTGAAACTTCAAGGTAGCATTTTTCATTGAAGGGCGATTTGATCTATATTTTTGGATATATCGGGAAACTGAAATTTTGAAAGGGTGTATCTGCGGAATCATTCGATAGTGGTCACTAATTCGCCAATTCGGCCTTCGTAATTAAACTCCAAACTTACTCCAAACATATTAACTTTAGGAAAAATCGTCATAGGGAATATATTTATAGAGTAGGTTTTCAGTTCAATTAAGAAGGTCGAATGCTGAGTTGAGTTAAATTCGCCAATTATTCTTAAGATAGTTATATCCATTCAAAATTTTGGATCAAATTGCAATCTAGTACTTGATCGAAAATTATAGCTTGAGGTTCATGCAGAATTTCGTGAAGACCATAATTAAACAATTCTGCGTTTGGCAGGGTCAATACTTGCATACATGATGTAAATAAAACATGGTGTGCCCATCTGCTCATCAGTGATCGTATTTACCAATGATGACGTTCATTTTACATCCAAATTCGAGGAAATATATATTCTGTACTCTGAATTTGAATGAAAAAAGGGACGTCATCATTGGTAAATACGATCAGTGATGAGCACATCATGCTTGTATATATGACCGCTTTGGCAACGGAACAAGCGCGTAAAAGATCCTGACCTCGCGTCAGTGCTTTTCTAAGTTTTTTAATCCATGAAGACCATGTTTGACTCAAAACTTGAGAATCACAGACACTGGGCAAAACGATAACTCTTTTGTTCGTTAGAACAAGCGCGAAATGAAAATAACTTTTTGCTCAAAATGTTTCATTAAATAAAATGAATATCTGATCGAGTTGAAAAGTTGTTAATATTGACTTCAATATCTTCCAAGACGAATATCCGATCATGCACAAATTTGAAACACTGTTGTTAAGTATTGACGATTCCGATAAACTGCTCATGCGCTACACGGGGAAGTACCAATAAAACTTCCAGGGAATCACCTCATGAAGCATCAAGTGTGAACAGACGCCCTGTCCCGCATAATGTGACTGTAGGACCCAGTAAATGCTTCGACTATTCGCCAGTAGACATCTTGAACGGTCGATTCGAAAGAATATTCTATATATCTTATATTTCGGAAAATTCAAAGATTATATGTCTCATAAATAACATAATCACAAGGACGAATATCCGTCGATAAATCAACAAATATTCCCCCTTGATCAGAGCTAATCATCCAAACATCGTCCTTGTGATTATGTTATTTATTAATACTGGAGCTCTTTCTTCTCCGTGAAACCATTTCCTATTATATGTCTGTTCAGACTGAAACCGAGTCTTCGAGTTTTCGCTGTCTATTATATTAGAGTAAAATTTCAACGGAATCGGAAACATGCTTTTTGAAATATATGAATTTCTAAAATAAGTTTCCTAAATTTTTCTATTGATTCGCTCCTCAGGAAAATGAAGAAATCTGATTGGGCTGAAATAAAGCACTCGGTTATAAAGTGGCAGTTTGAAGATTTCAGTGGAATTTAAATGAAAATTTTCTATGGATAATTCTTCATATTGTTACTATACAGCTACCAACCAAGTCTCATTTGAAGATCGACGAACGTTCATCTTTTTCTGATTTGTCTGAGCATCGTTCAAGAGATATGAACGAGCATTTTTGGAGCAGCACTCCAAATTCCAAAAGAAAGATTTCATTTGGCATTATTATAATGTAAATAACAATGATCGTTATTCCACGATCATTAAAAATTCGGAAAAATGTGATGTTGGCACCCCAAATGCGGATTTGGACCTGAAATTGAAGGTCATTTCTCCAACGTAGGTGCACGTTGTTTCACAATTTTGTCCAGACACCCTTCAAGAGATGTGAAAGAACAAGTTATTCGCCTGCATTCTCTGAGCTACCCTGAGATTGCTGATAAGGGATTGTTTGACACAGATCGTTTATCCAACGTAAGTCTACCTTTGTCCATCCTATTATTTCATTCGTTCACCCGAAGAACCCCCTAAAATCGGTCATAACAATTTCGAAAAGTGTGAAGTTGACATCCCAATGCTAATTTTGAAACCGGAAATTAAGGGTCGTTTATCCATAGGCTATCCACGTTTGTTCACATTTTTGCGCGCATGTTCTGGGAAACAGCGCGCTATCGTTTTGTCTAAATGTCTGTGATTGTCGAATTTTTCCCGAAAATGGACTGAAACGACTAGGTTGGACTCACTGATGACGAATCCGGTGTCAAAATCGATTCTGTCTGGCCGGCCGACGACACGATAACTGTCGAAAGCAGCACGCTAGTGACTTGAAACTTTCAGATTAGGTCGCGCATTGGAACGCGGCGGTTATGTTCGTTAATGGGACAAATCGGTTCAATAGGTTCGGAATTATGGTCATTTGAAATTCTGAGATTAATTTCCTGATACTTCAGGAACTACTCATGCGCTTGGGTTGGAGATTGGCAGTTACTTGGAGCATAACAACGTACAAATTTTCACTCGTTGAGATCACACTGTTTTTTTTCGAAATTTTTTAAGAATAAATGTTTTTATTTCGGAAACTATTCATCGAATCCGGAAAAAACTCCTGCTTATACCTTGGAAATCATATTTTAAAATGGTGTACTGAATTTCATTTCGATACAACCATAATTTCTGGAGATATTGGGGAAAATTTACTGATTTAATCGGAATAAAACTTGGCAGCTAGTTTGGAATTGCAAATGGGCAACTTTGTGCCAGATTTCGTGATTTTTTCGTTAGAACAATATGCAAAAAAAAATTTTTTTTTCAAATATTCCATATTCTGTGTTCTTCTGATCATATCATCTTTATGATATTCTGTATGAACCTTCGAAATGCAATTTTTCGATAAATTACTGGATTTCAATTCGACATAATATGTATTTTTGGAAATATTGTGAAAATACGATTTTGAATGGGTATCATTCATCAGCGGAATCATTGGGCGAATTTTACTCCTGCGCGAATTCAGCCTGTTCGCCGTTCCCTTAAAACATACGCGCAAAAAACCACGAAATTTGACAAATATTTTCACAATATCTTGGAAAATTATGATCGTATCCAACAGGACACTACTGTGAAATATAGAGTTCAAGGTACGACCAAAATTTTCTTCAAGTGTAATGAATAGTTTCGGAGAAAAAAATTTTTTCGAAAAAAATTTTTAAAAAAATTTTCAAGATTTTACTGACAGCACGATATAAACAAAATTCTGCAAAAATTGCAAGTCTTTATGCTTCAACTAACTGCCAAGTTTCAACTCAATCGCTTCAGTAATTCTTGAAATATGAGGGAAATAACCTCAAAACTTCATATGGCTCCGGAATCGTTCAACCGTTTTGACCATGGACGAACTTAACCTTCACCTTCACCAAAACTGTGTTTGGTGGGGCTGATACGTGAGAAAATGACCGTTTTGGCAAATAATCTGAACATTCGAGCTGAGCAGCTTTCGAGGCAGTTTAATTGGGCTGCCTCGCAAGTGTGTACGGTGTTTTGAGCCGATCGCGAGCCATTTTAACACCGCGAGGCTTCCTCACAAGTGCCTCGCAACTGCCTCGAAAGCCACTCAGCTCTCGTGTCTGAACGCAACTCTACAAATATATCAAACTCAGTACAAAAAATGTGTTTTTCAATAATTAAAATCCTCTAAACTAAGAGTTTGCTGGGGCAGAAACTGATATCAGTCGATATGCTACGAAAAACTGCATCTATGAAAAATCGGGATCAAAATCGAGACTGTCCGTGAAGTAAAGTCTCCTTTACATGCGTCAAATTTGACATATTAACATTAATACGTTTCCATATAGTAACGCAACCAATTACATTACGAAATTTAAAGCACCTTTTATTCAAAAATGAAATAATTCGCGATTTAATATCTTTCGAATTTTCAACGATTTGCGGAAAAATAGTATGTTAACCAGTTAGGAAATGCCATTTTCCCGGACTCTGTGTTGCAAAGTCTCGGAAAATCTTCTCAGTCGTCTAGGAATATTAGGCTTCTACCCAGTAAACTACGAAGGCGTAGAAAGACCACTCTTTGTCGAAAAAAATTTTTCTACCTAATTCCGAGTTTAAACTCGGAATTAGACTAATTCCGACTTTGAACTCGGAATTATACATAATTCCGACTTTGAACTCGGAATTAGACTAATTCCGACTTTGAAGTCGGAATTATAGACTAATTCCGACTTTAAACTCGGAATTATAGACTAATTCCGACTTTGAACTCGGAATTATAGACTATAATTCCGAGTTCAAAGTCGAAATTAGTCTAATTCCGAGATTAAAGTCGGAATTAGGTCGAAAAATTTTTGTCGACAAAGAGTGGCCCTTCTACGCATTCGTAGTAAACAATGTACTATTGGAAAATCAATTTCCCTACTCTCATTAATCATCTGAATGAAGAACAGTTGTTCTTTGTTGGAAGCCTTCATCACATAAACCTCGTATTATCGTATTTTTTCAAAATCCTAAGATTCTATCAAGAGTACATTAGCAAAATCGAGAAGTAAAAAGTCTCACGTTAAGAATCGCAACTTCGTCACTCTCCCGATTTCAACTATCAAATAAACCGAAAGAAAAATCTAAAATTTTAATTCTCGTGAAAATGTAAACTCAAACCGAAAAGGAGCTCTCGCCCCGTTTGTATAGTTAAACTTGGACGCGGTGCGAAGTTAAAAGTATCTCGATATCCCAGGCGGCTCACATTGATATTCCGATTGTTTAAACTGTATAAAATTCTTTATTTGTTCTTCTAAAGCTTTCATTTCTCATTTGCGGTACGTCCATTTGTTTGGAATCAAAGGAGGAATACTTCAAAGGTCCAAACAGATTCTTCTGGAGTAAAATTAGTCGTATTGATTCCGGAGACATTCAACTTGAAACTAATTGGGTCGTAAAACTATTGTTAGTTTTATTTTATGTCGGTGAGTCGTAACTGTTGAGTGAATGGATGTGTAAGTTAGGTTCCTTGACACTGACCCCTTTGACGGAGGTTCCTTTCTTGGGCAGAGTTCAATGAAGTTCCTGTATCTGAAAGTGAGGCAAAAAGCTGCCGATTCGAATACTAGAATTGGATGAAACAACATAGAGACTCGATATTTGTAGAGTAGGGTTTGACCAAAATTAAGAACGCATACCTAATAACTATTTGAGTTCACTGTGGATAGAATACTGATAACAAAACAGTGTGTAACTACTCTCAACACTCTCTAATTTATAATAATTTTTAATTGTCAAAGACATATCTTTACTAAATACAGTTACGAGTGTATATGTTGAACGAGTGAGAGGATGGTATACAGGTCCCATGGGTTGTTAAAGGCCATTAGGGTAGTGCTGGGCTATCAAGGGTGGGTCAGGTAAATATTTGGAATAATGAGTTTGCTGAACATTTTCAAAAGGGTAAATATTAGGTTAGCTCTCACAACCGCCATGAAAACCATACAACTTTTGGGAAATACGTATGATAAAATTCCGGCTGAATTCAAATCGGGCATATACGAAATAAAATGTCCAGACTGCGATAAATCTTACATCGGACAAACAGCGAGGAACATCAACACCAGATTCAAGGAACACATGAGCCGTATCCGTAACAACCATCCCGACAAATTGGAGGTCGCTTATCACGTTTTAACAACTAGTCATTTAATTTCAGAAAAATCCGTAAAGCTATTGAAAAGTTCGAGCAAAATTAACTTAAATACTCTTGAAGGTATACATTCAAGAGAAAAGACAGATTGCTAATCACTGATCTCATCCACATTAGGAACCCATTATTCCAAATATTTACCTGACTTACCCGTAATAGCCCAGCACTACCGTAATGGCCTTTAACAACCCTTTTCCATGGTTCCTGTGTACCATTCTCTGACTCGTTGAACGTGTTCACTTGTAACTGTAGTTAGTAACGATATGTCTTTGGCAAAGGAAACTTGGTTTCCGAAAGTGTAAGTGGATTAGAAAGTAGTTACACACTGTTTTGTTGAGAAGGCCTTGTTTTATAACTGAGTGAAATCTACCTAACGACTCGGCAGAGAAAATATCCATTCGAAATTTAATTTTCTCAATATTCCGCAAAATACTGATCGGGTCTATTTGAAATATTTTGGTTGAATAATGACAGCTTGAAGTTTCATGCATAATTTCGTGTGGATTATATAGGGGTAACGAAGTTGATGTACAATCTTCAAGGAGCTGAAAGTACAGATCATTCACAACCAAAATGTCCTTATAACTTTTTCCTCGAACTACCTGGTTTTACAGATTTCTTTTATCTCTTTTGGAAAATTCCATACCTTGCTCTAGAAAAGAGAGTATCTCTCCAGGACAACAAGACCTACGGCAATAATTTTGTTCTGATTGAAAGAGAAAAAAATCTAGAGAAGCACTGACGTGAAGTCAGCAGCTTTTGCGCGCATGTTCACTTTTGGTGATATCCTTTGAACATGCACACAAAAGGTGCTGACTTCACGAAGCAAGTTTGAGCATCAGCATTTGTTATCTAATATCCAAATTCCATCCCAACCGAATCAACATTTTTGGATTGGATAAAATAACAACGATAGTGTCGAAATATCGAATACTACTGAACTAATCTAAATAGTATCAGATCGAGTGAAATATGTTAAATATTGCGCAATATTTTTTTTCGATAATTTAACGTTAACATCCTCACGAAAGTCTTCAAGAAGGTACAGTTGGATATCCTACAACTAATCACGAAGTTTCAATTCGATGTCATGAGTAATTCTGATGAAATATTACCGAAAAAATAAACTATAATAATTATTTTATTGCGATACGATCTTCACGAAATTTTGCACAGGGATTGAACGACGGCATGCCTTAACTAAATATCATATTTCAATTGATAGCCCTAAAATTCACCATAGGTTGAACTGCGAAATCGGATTCAGTTGGACCATTTTCGGAAAACTTTAAAAAATAGTGACATTTGGAAATTACAGAATTATCATTTCGCCCAAATGTCTATAATTTTGGAATTTTTTCTCGAATAGGTTGTACTACGCGGCCGTTGCCGTGATATATCATGGGAAAATATTGAACTAGTAAAGGGTTTTCCAATAAAGGGATATTATTTTGAATAGCCCGGTATTTCGGGTATTTCGGTAGATGTCACTCTTGAAGCTGTCATTTTTTGACATTTGGCAAGTAGAAACTACGCCATTAAGAAAAATGGAATGATACACGCTTCAACAACGCATTGAAATTATTAAAATTCACTATAAAAATGGTGAAAATTTGGCAGAGACGGTTCGTAAAACTCGAACATTTTTGGGTCGTCGTGAAGCACCTTGTCGGACCGCATTAAAGAAAGTGGTGGAAAAATTCGAGCTGTTGGGACAAGTTAGCGATGTGAAGAATTAAACCCGTGCACATCGCGCAAGAACAGCCGAGAATATTGCTGCTGTAGCCGAAAGTGTTGAAGAAAACCCAGGTTTGTCCATTCCTCGTCGTTCTTTGGAATTAGGCATTCCACAAACGTCATTACACCGTATTTTGCATACAGATTTGGGTCTTAAGGCTTATAAAGTTCAGTTAACACAAGAACTCAAGCCGGCCGATCATTAACAACGTCGTGTCTTTGCTGATTGGGTCGTTGAAATGTATGAAAATGATCCGGAATTCCATCGAAAAATCATCTTGAGTGATGAGGCTCATTTCCACCTCGGTGGCTTCGTCAACAAGAAA
This sequence comes from Myrrha octodecimguttata, assembly GCA_958510865.1. NCBI lineage: Eukaryota > Metazoa > Arthropoda > Insecta > Coleoptera > Coccinellidae > Myrrha > Myrrha octodecimguttata. Next base: position 65,074,172 of record OY294059.1, on the reverse strand, counting down.
AATTGTCGCATCTGGGGCTCGGAAAACCCCAGAGTAATTGTTGAAAAGCCTCTCTATCCTCAAAGTGTGACTATTTGTTGCGGTTTATGGTCAAGCGGAGTCATTGGACCTTATTTTTTCGAAAATGAGGCTGGAGCAACAGTTACGGTGAATGGATTGCGCTATCGAGAGATGATTAATGATTTTTCATGGCCGGAATTGGATGGTATTGATCTGGACAACGTTACCTTTCAACAAGACGGCGCTACGTGCCACACAAGCAACGAAACCATTGATCTTTTGCGGGAAAAGTTTCCGGACCTTGTTATCTCTCGAAGAGGTGATCACAATTGGCTACCGAGATCTTGTGATTTAACACCTTGCGACTTCTTCCTTTGGGGTCACGTGTAAGAGAAGGTCTACGCCAATAGCCCAGCGTCGATTCAAGACCTCAAAGATGGAATTCGTGAGGATATCGAGGACATAGAGCAGCCACTTCGCGATTTGGTTATGGAAAATTTCATTAAAAGGATATGGTCCCGTAAGCGTGGTCGTGGTGGTCATTTGCCTGATGTTATTTTCCTCCATTAACGGCATAGCTTCTTCTTTATAATGAAATAAACATCCGATCATTTATATTGAAAAATGGCATTTTTCTTTGAATATCAAAATAAAACCTCTTATTGGAAAACCCTTCAGCTTGAAACCTTCAATATGATAATGGACCAAATTCGCCAAACGGTTTGAATTTGTGAGATCATTCAATCAACATCTCAGAAATAACTGTTGGGATAGGATTGAAATTTAGTTGTGAAACGACACGTAACTTCATGCAAAATTCCAACAGGTACATTTGAAAATTAAAGGAAAATCATAAATTTTTTTCCTGTAACTATTCATCAGATTCCAATGACATATGGCACAAAACATGAGGTTTATACGTCATAAAGGTGAGCCAAATTTCAGCTCACTCGAATATTTATTTCCAGAAATCTTAGGATGAAGTAGGTATGTAAAATTTCGTTGTTATTTCCTCATTGTCCTTATTATTTCCGGAATTACTCGAAAGATGTCGCCTTGTCTTCAAATAAGAACCTGCTTGCAAAAGTTGCTTCACGACAGGGCTTTTCCCGGATTTTCAGGAATGTTATATTTCGGTGATAAGCAGCCATATTACATGAACCTGCAAGCAAGCCATTCTGCAATGGAGTACCATATTTCAGCTCCATCGATAAAGTTTTTTGAGATTTTGAAGAAATGATTTTGAAGCTGCCAGCCTGTGAATTGCTTGTGAAACGCGCGAATAGTTTCATATCTAGGGGGGTGGGCCAATTTTTTTTATACGATGTATGCAACGTATCTTAAGATGTGAAGAGGAAAAAAATTGAGGTAAAATGTAGTATCTTAATGAATTTTTCAAAGGTTATTCAGCGCATCCACCATTTAATGGTTAGCCAGAAAATATTAATTTAGGTTTTTCGCATAACCTAGAAAACCACTGACGTGAAGTCAGCAACGTTTGCGCACAAGTTCACTTTTGTGATATTTTCCCAACACGCGCGCAAAAGCTGCTAATTTCGAGTGCTTTCCTAGGTTATTTAATAAACCTAAATTTATATCTGAATCTAAATCTATATTCTTTCTTAATTTTATATCTTAAATGGTGGATGCGCTAAACGACCTCTAAAAAAATTCATATAGACAACCTTCAGTGCTTTTCTAGGTTTTCTTTCGTTAAAGTAGAGGATTTGAATACGATCAAATCAGAATTTTTGGAAATATTGGGAAAAAAAAAATTCGAACGGGTATATCCACGGAATAATTGGGAGGATTTTACCCATTCATGAATTCGACCTTCGTAATTAGGCCCCAATCCTACTCTACAAATATCGAGTTTTTGAGTCGTTTCTTTCGGAGGGTAATATATTCACGGTCCGCCGTTTAGGCCTCGATTACGAAGGCCCAATTCGTGAATGGGTAAAACCACCAAACGATTCCGCAGGTGTACTCATTCAAAATTTTATTTTTCCAATATTTTTAAAAATACAGATTAGATCGAATTGAAATGCAGTACTTTATATTGAATATTTGAAAAAAAAATTGAATTTTTTTTCAGACTTTTCTAATGAAATGATCATCACGAAATTACGCACAAACTTGTTCATCAGCCATCTGCGAAATAGCTACCAAGTTTCATTCTGATTGATTCAATATTTTTTGAGTTAATCGAGAAAAACCACGAAATTTTACATATTATTTCCAGATATCTCAGAAAATTATGACCGTATCAAACTGAATTTCGGTTCTCTGCTGAAGATCAAGATATGAGTGGAATTTTTTTCGACTATGATAGATGGTTCCTGAAAAAAAACTTTTTTCGAAAAAAATGTAAAAAAATTTTTTTCCAAATCAAGGGACGATACGTACTCAACAAAATTTCGCAAGATGTTGCGCATCATAATGCATCAACTAACTGCCCAGGAACAATCCAATCGCTCCAATAGTTTCTGAAATATCAGGGAAATAACCTCAAAATTTGAAATGGCTATAACTCCGAAACCGTTGGGCTGATTTGGCCCATTAACGAACTCACGCGCGGGATTTCATTGCGCGAACTACCATAATAGTTTTGAGTCGCAAGCTTGCTGCGTTCTTCATTTATCGTGTGCATGGTCCGCCGGCTGGACGGACAGAATCAATGAGTGTGATATCTAGTAATTTGAGACCACTTTCGGAAAAAATCGAGAATTACAGAAATTTTAACAAAACGATAGCACGCTGTTCCACTAGAACATGCGAGCAAAAATGAACAGATGTTAACGGTCAGGCCAAAAATAAAAACTCAGCCTAGAAACAAAGACTAAAAAAATATCAAGGAAGCAAATTTCGAGTCTTGTGGCTTACAAGTAAGATACTAGCTCATTGTATCATATGTCTACACCACTGTCCATAAAGAACTACTCTTCATGAAAATGTGTGATCTATCTCATTTCTTTAATCATTATAGCTCGGTTTGTCGTTTCGAATATTTCGAAATGTTTTCTCTTATGATGTTGAGAAAATTATTCCTATTATTTTTCATCGATGGAGTATTTTCAGGTGAGTACTATGAAAATTCCGAGATATCCTCGAATTTAACACGATATGCTAAATTAAATTTTTCGTTATTTACGATTGTTTATTTTTCTTACGTGGTATGGTTGTGAACCATTCATTTATTCCACTCGAATATAGGTTAGTAATAACTTTATTCGATATGATTTATGAGAGTTATTTATTCACAGAATGAAATCATTTCACGCTCTTCATAAAAAAGAATCTCATCTTCGCTAGAGAAATTAAAAATTAGTATTCGAAATACATTTGTCTGGTGAATAGTTGAATAAAAAAAATTTGATCATAAACAAAAGTACTTCGCAGTTTGAAAATCTTATAATCTTTCTTGGAATAATATCGAAATTACTCACTTCACTCATAATCTCATACACATAGTTTTTCCAGGACATAAGATAGTTCCTGGCATCAGTAATGACCAGTAGTAGATCAATTCTGTAGGTATGCTAGCAGTCCATTTCAAAATATTGATTTAACTTATAACATATTTTGGCAAACTACATGCATACATTCAGGTCGATTCTGTTTGCAAATAGTTATATTGCCAGGAAAAAGATTCCATTACAAGATTGGAATTATTGGTATTCTGGTCATCGATTTTGAGCAATAAATGATCTGTCACTTTAAGAAGTATCTTGCTATCAATATTACTTTCTTAGCTACCTCAAAATAGTACTTGCTATGCTTTTTATTTTATGGAAGATAGGAATAATAAACGGGTGCTTCAACACATAAACAGTGTTCGCAAATTACAATGAAAAAAAATCATACAATCAAAATACAAACTCAAATCTGCATTAGTTTACTATGATACAAAATTAAAATTTACATGACATGAAAAAACACTCATGAGAAAACATCATGTAATAACTTTAGTTTCAGACATTTTTTAAATTGCGGAAGAGACGTACTAAAGAGATCAGTATCACCATTGTTTAAGGAGAAACAATGGTATCACTGAACTGAGAGTTGAACGTCGTCATCTACAGATTGGCGAATTTTGAGTTACATTCAAACGACGAAAAGGTACAGCAAAAGTTTCATTTGATCTTAATCTTCTCTCGTGAACTCTTAAGGAGATTAACTGCAAAATTAGTGCTTGATAACAAGATACGTTAGAAAGGGAATCTTGAAGAGATCCATTTGTTTCAGTATTATTTCTTCCAATAATTCGAAAATATTGGAAATAGAGAAGTATGTGCTGATAGAAATTTGTTCAAGTTTCTCTGGAATTTTCAATTTTGAGGAAAATTCTTGAACTAAAATACAGAGTAGTAAGCAACAGCTGAGGCGATTATGGTAATAATATCAACAACATCCCTTTGAATTGCCAACAAAAATGTTCATCGAATTATGAACGCCTGCATAAAATTGCTACATTTGATTTCTGGTAACCTATATTCTGTTGGTATCCAGGAAATTGGTCAATTTGATTGTTAATTATTTTTTCTGTTTCGTAACATTTTTGAATAATTCGATGTTTACATGAATAAAAAAAATTACATGCTAATGGAAATGTGTTCAAGGTTCTCTAGAATATTTAATTTCTCAGACTAATTCTTAGACTAAAATACCGGTATAGTACTCAACAGCTGAGATGATTATTCTAATCTTCTCAACAACAGCAATCCCTTTGAGGTGCCAACAAAAAAGTTTATCGAATTTCGAATCATTAACACCTGAATAAAATTGCTGCATTTGATTTCTGGTATATAACCAATATTCAGGAAATTGGTTATTGGTCAATTTGACTATTTTTTTTCGTAACATTTTTCATTATGTCGATGTTTACATGAATGACGAAAGCCGTAGATAGAGGTTTTGTATGCGAAATCATAAAAACTCAAGAAATGTTTATGAAGTTGGGTTATTTTTTTCTTTCTTGTAACTCTAAAGTCACAAAATACGGTGTTGTCAGCTCTAAAATCACCTATTCTGAAAATCCATGATAGCAACATTGCTATGACAAAAATCATAACGAACATTGCTATAACACTCGGAACAAAATACGTGACGTTATAACCATATTGCTATAAATTAGAGAGACAGCAATATGACTCTAATAGCAAGGTTCATAGCAATACACAAACAGAATCGACCTGATTGTCATCGATTCAAGGGAAATGGATATCTACCTACATACAGATTTGATTTCCACCAAAGTTAAGTTCAGTCTCATTTCACACGAAATAACTCCTTTAGAGAAAAATCACAGGATTCACTATTTGGTAACGAATAATTGGCATGGTAATTCGGAAAAATCTGTTATCTGTCATTATCTGATAGTTAATCGTAAACATTCATTTTCTTTATGCATATTGAATACCTATATGGAAAAAACATTTCGATACGAAAATGAATTTAATACGATTTTAACTAGCTTACGAATAAAACATTTCATATATATATTTTGAATCATTCTGTCTCTTACTCGCACTATAAAAGATAATCTTCCGTTCTCTATTGAAATTCTATTTTATAATACATAATTCATAGATATCAATTTTCTGAATTTTATCAAGCTAAGTAAATTGAGATGTGTAAAATCCCGCTGGAAAAATAGGAAATAAGATCCCTCATCTATTTATATTGAGAGAAAAATTACAGCAATAAATATAAAATGATAATTTCATCATATCAAACCTATCTATATCCGAAAAGGTTAATAACCACTTTTTCGAAAACGTTCCTAATATTCTTGAAAAAAATGTTTTTTGGAAAATACTTAGCAAATAATTTTGATTCAGTTTAACAAGAGTACTTCAAATTTGGATTGATCCGATATCCATTTCAGGAGATATAATGGATGAAAAATAAAGATGTCGTATTTCGTGGCTACTTGAAATTCTGAGGTTATTTACTCAAAATCCATAGAATAACTAACGCGATCAGATAGATAGTTATAGAATACTGATGCGAAAGTTCATGCACAGTTTCGTTCGTTTGGTACACGCGGAAAACTTAAATTCATTTCCGAAAATTTCACAATTTTATTTGAAATATTTGTTTTTTTCGGAAACCATCAATCGAATTGAAGCCACTATTGGGCAACAATTTCTTAAACTTCAATTTGATCGTATACTAATCTTGGGTGATATTGACAAAAAAATATTTCCAATTACTCGGTTATTTCGATAGATTTCAATTCGATCTACTGAGTATTTTTGGAAATATTGGGAAAATAAAATTTTGAATGGGATAGCTGCAGAATTATTGGGAGGATTTTACTCATCACGAATTCAACCTTCGTAATCAAGCCCATGAAACCTACTCTACAAAATCGAGTTTTTGCCGGAAGTTAGAAACCCGATATTATTTATAGAGTAGGTTTGGACCTTAATTACGAAGCCCGAATTCGCGAATGGGTAAAATCCACGCGATGATTCCGCAGATATACCCATTCAAAATGTTATTGTCCCAATATTTCCAAAAATACAGGTAAGATCAAATGAAATCCAGAACCAGTTTGAAAATTGACAGCCTGAAGTTTCATACAGAATTTCGTGAAAAAAATATGAACAGTTTTTTTTTCAAATTATTCTAATAACAAAAACACGAAATTTTGCACGAAGTTGTTTATTAGTCAGTCCAAATTGTGTTCAGTGTGTCGAATTTGGGTCGACACATTTACAACTTTTTGTGTCCGAAGTAATAACCAAAACACGAAATTTTGCACGAAGTTGTTTATTAGCATTTTCAAAGTAGTTACAACCTATTGTCATTATTCACTCAGCATTTTTTGTTATTCCGGAAAAAATAACGATACCGAAGAAAAAGAAGAAATTTGACAATTTTTTTCCAATAGGTATCTCTGAAAGCAATGACCTTATCGAATTCAAATTTGATACATTGCTGTGAAATATGAAGCTTAAGGTGTGAATAATTTTTTCCAAACTGATAAATAATTTCCAGTGGCCAAATTAGGTTCTGTCCGGCCGTGTGTGTTCTAACTTTCGAAAGGAAGGACCTAGAGTCTTGAAAATTTCAGGTTAGATTTTGATCCTGAATATCTCGGTTAAGTTCGTTTATGGGCCCAATCTGTCGACTGGTTTTTCACTGAAATTTCCAAGTCGCAATGTCGCAATGTGAACGTGCGCGTAAAAGCTGCTGACTTCACATCAGTGGTTTCTAGTTGTTTTTTTTGTCATTTCGAAGAACTGTGTACAGTCCAACTTGTGTCTTGTGAAACTCAATAGAATAGATTATGATTGCCTTAGAAACCGATGTTCGGAAAAGTTTCTACGATAATTCAGGAATCATAACATAACAGTATTATACTAGAAGAGAATATCATTGTTTTGAAGCTGAAATTGCATAACTTTGTCTTGCTAGTAATTTCATTCATTTTCAGAACCAGGACAATATTCCTGCACGGAAGGTATTTCCTGTCTACCACTGAGAGACTGTACAGAATATATGGATTTCATCGATGCCACCAGGCCACTTCATCAGTACTTAATAAAATTTTTAGTCGAACAGCAATGTGGTTTTCAAAATGCGGAACCTAAGGTTTGCTGTGATGTCATACCAGAATCTCTTAAATTTATAATTTCAGTCAGCAGAAGTAAACTGAATAAGCTTTCCGTCAGAGAAGAGAGGTCAATCAAACAATTTAAATCACATCTAAGAAATGAAGCACCTAAAATGGAAAATAAAAGTAGAAGGTTGCAATACATAGGAAGCATAGATCTTCGTTAAATTATTTATCATTTTCTAAAATAATCACTGTTTTGTTAAAATGTTAACCCTTCGACAAGATTGTTTCAGAATTATGTCGTATATAATGATTCTCATCTTTATTCCAATTTTGACTTCAAATTATTATTTGTAAAGTGATTTATACATGATAAATATAAGTTCTTCTTCTTCTTCTGATTCCTATCCGTTCCGGATGTTGGCTATCATACATGCTATTTTGACTTTGTTGGCTGCTGTTCGAAAAAGCTCTGTGGTGTCCACATTATACCAAGTTCTCAAATTTTTCAGCCATGAAATCCGCCGTCTACCAACACCTCGTTTTTCCATCACTTTTCCCTGCAATATGGTCTGCAGCAGCTGGAATCTGCTTTCGTTTCTCATTATGTGTCCGAGATATTGGAGCTTCCGAACTTTCACCGATTCCACAACTTCCTTGTCCTTACCCAGCCTCCCAAGTACTTCATTATTGGATATATGATCCATCCATGATATCTTCAAAATTCTTCTATACAACCACATCTCGAATGCCTCGAGCTTTTTGGTTGTGGCTTGAGTAAGCCGAAGAACAAGACGGAGAAGACATAACAACGCAGGAGTCTTATTTTGGTGTTTAGTGTTATGTGGTGGCTTTTGAACAAACTTTTCATCCTATAAGTTATGTACATGTTTTTCCTACTGAGAAAAATGTTCTCCCTTCACGAATCCTTAGTTTTATTACAGTGATAGTCAAGACAGTCAACTCCTATAATATTTTGCGTTAGAAACTTCCGAAGCGTTCACATATCGAAATTTAGAGAAGTGATTTGAAAGGATGAATACACTTTACAAAGTTTTTATGTCTTCACTTTTTGCCTTGGAATTTTAATTCAGTAAAAATGAAACTAATATCACCCATTGCTTGATGTGGGTGTATAGTAATTGCTTGTTCACTATTATTTCTTCTGGTATAATAAATATTTTAATTCTATATATTACGAATAGATACGCAAAAAAAATATCTTCCGATTTATGTGAGAAGAATCTATACAGTGTGTAAATTTAAAAACGTACAACTCAAAAATCAAGAAAATGCGGAAATAGGAAAGCTTTGATTCGAAGGAGAACATTTTATACGGTTGGTTACGATTAATTTGCATCATCCCTGTGAGCATGAAGACAGCAACCCCTAAAATCTTAAATGGAATGGGGATTGAGAGGCACCTTGTTCTTCAGAAATCCAAAATGCAATGATAAACATTTTTTCCACAATATTGGTCAAGTTGCTGTTGCATTATGCAGTATTTTCTTTGCTTGTTTAGAATAATAAATAAAAAAGTATTAACAGAAAAGAACAATTGTGAGGCATTTTTGAGAAAGTAATCGAATTACCCTCAGCACTAGGTGTCATTCAACCCTCCTTCCCATTTGAATGGAATGAAATGAGGTTATTTTCGTGATAACTCGGAAACTACTGGAACAGTTGGATTGAAATTTGGCGGTTAGTTGGAGTACAACAACGCACAACTTTCACAAACTTCTGTTGATATCGAACTATTTAATTTTGAAAAACAATTTTTTGAAATTTTTTTTTTCTGTTCATCATATTCGAGAGAACCTTCGCAAGGGCATTGAGCTTTATACGTCGCAGAAGTGTACCAAATTTCAGTTCTATCCGATCGAAATATTTGGAGATATTCGGAAAAATGTATCAAATTTCGTGTTTTTTTCCTCGATATCGTTGTTTTTTTTCGAAATAACTCAAAACTTCCCAAGTAGCAAGTTTTGGCATAACTGGAGACTTTTTTTTGTGCCTGTATCGTGCCGACACTATTCAGAGCACATCGGTCTCAGTCCAAATTGTGTTCAGTGTGTCGAATTTGGGTCGACACATTTACAACTTTTTGTGTCCGAAGTATACGCGCGTCTAAACAGAAATATATAAGGCACAAGTGTTCAAAATGACTCTGACTCTGACTCTTCAAATTGATTCAGAAACAAGTGTGTCGACACTAAATAAACACAAGTTTGTCTGATTTGTTCCTCAACAAGTGGCTTCTGATTTGTTACTGAGGTGAGTCTATTAGACACATTAATTACCATTTGGGTTTGATTTGGAAATAGAGTTCACTTTATTGTCTCTACATTGTGTGTAATGGGCTAATAAGTATCCATATAGAAACATAATATCAGATCTACAAGAAGTGGAAGACAAGTTAATATGCCAAATTATTTATCGGAATACGAGTTACCTGAAGCCTACTGTCTCATAAATGAAGAAGATCCTCCCTCAAGTCTACGAAGAAGCTATTAACAAAGGATGGGAAGAAGCTATAGACACAGAGATAAATGCTTTGAGAAGAATGGAAACATGGACAGAGACAGAATTACCCAATGATGGGAAAGCAATTGAAACGAAGTGGATTTTCAAAACAAAGGAGAATGGTTTGAAGAAAGCCAGCCTGGTAGCAAAAGGTTTTCAGTTGAAAGAAAATACTGACTTTGGAAAGAACTATGCTCCAGTGGCAAGAATGTCGACTCTGAGCCTACTGGCCTACACAGTAGAAATGGATTGGAACTTAAGACAACTGGATGTACCCACATATTTTCTTAATGGATACTTGGAATCAAAAGTTTTTGTCAAACCTCCAGAAGGTATAAGGATTGAAGGAAATAAAGTTCTTAAACTTAACAGAGGACTTTATGGTCTAAGAGAAAGCTCAAGATGTTGGAACCGAAGGTTCAACAATTTTGTTGAACAGATGGGATTCAGAAGATCGGAACATGATGTGTGCTTGTATATTGGAAAAGAAATCGAAGTAAGGATGCTCATATATGTTGATGATATCATTCTAACTGGACTGGAAGAAAATATTAATATAATTGTAAAAAAATTGAAAGAAGAATTTAATGTGAAAGATTTTGGTTTTCCTAAAACTTTCCTGGGAATGGAAATATTGAAAGGAAATAACACACTCAGAATCACACAGAAAAGGCAAATAGAGAGCATGCTCCAAAAATTTAATATGACAGATTGTAAGAGTACTGCAACACCATTAAGTAAAGGTTATCAACTCGAAGATAGTTAACCAATTGTGACTGAAGTTCCATATCGTCAGCTAATTAGAACTCTTATGTTTGTAGCAACATCATCTCGTCCAGATATAGCATTTTCTACTTCATATCTGAGTCAATACCTAGACAGACCTACGAAGAGTCTATGGATGCAAGGAAAGATAGTGTTGAGATACCTTAAAGGAACTAAAGATATTGGCTTATGTTTCAAGAATTCTAATGAGACTTGCTTGGAAACTTACTCGGATGCAGACTGGGCCGGCTGCCAGACAGACAAAAAAAGTGTGTCAGGATCTGTGACTCTATACAATGGATGTCCAGTCGCCTGGTTCCCAAGAAAACAAACTTTTGTTACCTTATCTACCGTAGAGGCAGAGTATATTGGTGGCGCGAGTAGTGCTTGTGATTCAATTTATACAAAGGGACTGTACAGTGACTTAAATGGTCATAGGGATGTGATGTGTATATTATACATGGACAATAAAGGTGCCATTCAAATTGCCAATACTATTGAGAATAGTAAACGTTCCAAGCACATTGACATAAATCATCATTTTTTGAAGAATATTGTCAACTCAAAAATTATTTCTATTGAATATATATCCTCTGAACAGAATGTTGCTGACATTTTAACAAAGTCTTTAAGTTCAGTGAAGCATAACTTTATGAGAGCCAATTTGAATGTTTGTTAGCTTTGTGTAGTAACATTCTTTTTGTCTATTTGCTTGTCCCATATGTTACAGTTGCAAATTTTGGATGGGAACTTGTGTTGAAATTCATTTACAGCGATTTCAATCTAGTGGTAGATTTTCAATCGAGGGGACATGTTGAAATTATATTTTATTAGTCTATCTAGTGGTTAAGTTGAAAACAATGTAATGACAATTGTGAAATTTCCAAGTTGTCAAGTTGATCAGTTGTAGAATAGAAGTATTCTTCAGAATAAAGAAAAACAACTACTATCTTGTAGTTTTCATCGGACTCTGCCATTATATTTCTAAACAATCTCAACATAGTTTCCGCTTTGTTTCTAAAATGTGTTTAGTTAAGTCGGCGAAAATTTCGATGTACTTATATGACATAACGCATATGATAAATATTGACATTTTCAGAAAACAAACAGAACTTGCTGGCAGTTTTTGGAATACTTAACAGTGCAAATCCATCTTCAAAAGATTTTGTTAGCAAAAAAGGAAGACCATTTTTCCCCATTTTGTTTGCAATATATTGAGTGATACTGTACAGTTTTTCATTGTTTTGATGACTAAGTGACATTTCTCAAACATGATAGGGAAAAGAAACCCATTCAAAGTAAAAGCAATGTGCAATGTACCTGAATAAATCTACGTTAAAAACTAAGAGTGTTATCGAATATTGGCCGCATTTCAGACACAGGATCGACTCCAATATGTACCAACTACTAAAAGGCCTATTACACTATCCAATCTTTAGGGCCCGGCAGGCAGGGACCGGGTAGTGTAATAAGGAAACGGCCGCTAGGTTCCTGATCTAGGGCGATTGAGTAGACCCAATCTGCCGGACCCGGCATACCGTGCAGTGTAATAAGCGCTAGGGAGTTAGGGGACTCAGTCGCATAGCAGTCGCATAAACGTATCATAAGCCTGAATGCGTTATTCTGTAAGATGTCGTGCGCAAGAGAAAAAGCAAGCTTACTTAATATAATAGAAATATACAGGGGAAATGCCGTAACTGTGGAAGAGGGACCACAAAGACTATGTCAATAAAGATTTGAGAAATGATGGCTATAAGGTGCTCTTAGAAATCTAAGAAAATATATAAAAACTTCGATGAAAAGGCAACAGTCAAGATTATAATGTTTTATGAGAGAGGTTGAGATATCAGAGAACTAAATCTCAAATCTTCATAAGAGTCTCCAGTGGCTAGAAATCTCAATGTGACGACCTGTCTTTGTTGTGGACTTAATAGGCTTTCTCTTGAAATGGTATCATCTTTTTCATTAACGAAGCTACTAAGTTGAGTAGTCTCAAATAGTTCAGTGAATCTGTTTGGTCTAAACAACGAAGTATTTGCATATATGAGAGTTTTTCTCTGAGGAGCTAATATTTTTTCACACATATTCCCCTCTCCTTCCGTTTGGTGGATTTCGAGGTACTGACCGCCAAACTCACCACTAATGCAACTTTTTGTCTTTTCGCTAATTTCGGATTCGGGCATAACAATTGGATATTTGTAAATGTCCTTACGTTGACGTTCAGATGACAGAAGTCAGAACGGTATTTAGGGTAGTGTAATAAGCGACACTCTACCCGGCAAACCGGGCCCTAGAGATTAGATAGTGTAATAGGCCTTTAAATAAAGACTGAAATGTGACCTAGTGACTGTTTAAACCACATTTCGGTGAATTTTTGGTCTTCATTCGGAAAAAATACTTCAAATTTTCTAAAGTGTCGGGGTGGACCATATGTAGCTAAATTTTTGTCACCCTGCGGAAGCATGGGTCTGTTTGGGCACCATCTATAAGTACGCCATATTTTAACAAACACTTCGAAGTGAAATGCACTCGAAAAAATAGAGGTTTTTGAAAAGATAATCTTATTCTAAGACTTCCGTTGCTTTTAAATCCCCATCCGATAAAAAATGATATCCTAGAATAAATAATATCACGACTTTTCGATTCTGCAGATAATCAAAAATAAACTCATAATTCACATGAAAACAAAAATGAATCGGCTGATATAATTGATCGGTATTTTTAAGGCCCGTTCGATTTTAAGATGTACCATGTAAACTTTTTTCAGTGAACTTCGGTTCGCAAGCTTACCTACCAGACCTAGAATAATATGTTGTTATGTTTTTTAAGTAGCATAAGAATATTTAAATGAGCGGCTTCTGTTATGAGCAAAACGGACACATAAAAGTTCAATTTGAGACACATATTGGAAACAGAAGACACAGTCGGGTCACATTTTCGAAACATTCAAGGTGTATTTCAGACTCAGGATTGGGCAGATTTTGGAGCATTTATAGAACACATTTCAATCACCATTTCTCGCTCTCTATGGTTGAAAAATCGACAATGTGACTCAAGAATGTGTTATGTTCATTTAACTGTCGCCACAGTATCGACACTTCGCCCGGAAAGAGTCGGAAATTGCTAGTTGGGTTACTGATTCGATCATAACGAAATTTGACAGCTAGTCTGATCCTGATTGGTAACTTTGTGCAAAATTTCGAGATGATCGTGTAAACAGAATAAATTGAAAAAAAAATTTTAATTTTTATTTTTTCAAATATTCAGTATTCTGTGATCAGCTGATCATATTATCCTCATAAAATTCTGTATGAACCTTCGAAGTGTCATTTTTCGATGGAATATTGTATTTCAATTCGATCTAATCTGTATTTTTGGAAATATTGGAAAAATAAAATTTTGAATAGGTATTATCTACGGAATCATTGAGTGGATTTTACCCATTCAAGAATTCAGCATTCGTAACTAGGGTCCACACTCACCCTACAAATATTTTGTTTCTGAGTCATTTCTTCCGGAAGTTATTGTATTTGCGGTCAGCCTAACGGCCGAATTGGAAGCAGAACAAGACATATTCATCTATCTATCTATCTAAGATATGGATTATTCGTGAGACAGTGGAAAATTTCAATGGCATTGTTTTTATCTTTTTATTTATAACTTTTATTTCTCACAAATATTCTATTCATATATACACCCCATATATATATATAATTCAATAGGTATTAAATTTCCCGAACACATCCTATGAATATTGAGTTCTTCAAAGTATCCAAAGAATTTAATCCCTTAAGTGTAGAGGAAAGTTACCAAATATGCCACAATATCCGTGAACGGTTAGAATTTTTTTCCGTGTCGACCACAGAGTAACAAACTCTGGGAAAGGGAAAAGGATAGAATTCTATCATCTTTAATTTGCGTAAAATCATATATCATATATTTGTATTCTGTGAAAATCATAGAACAAATGGAACTAACTACACTCATTCTGTTATCTGTGTCTACTACACTAAACTACACTCAGCTGCACTGAGTCAGTGGAGTTAATTTAGTTGGTGTAGTCCATTCAGGTACAACAAAAAAGGCAGTAGTTTTTTTTAAATGTCTCCAAAAATTGCCGCCTTAGATACAAGCATATCATTAAAAAACACCCTTTATGGTAAGTTCATCACAATTACGAGTAACAGTTTTAGATTTCCTTTATTTGTTTTATTAATGCGTAGAAACTAAAACAGTTTTCCGTATTTTGTTTCTTTCCTATACCACATTCTTACAGATACCACATAATCAAGAATTAATCAGTATCAATTTTTGGACAGCATCAAAAACGGTATCAACTATATTTTCCGACACACCGCAGGTTTTATATGTTTCAGTACAGTTAGTTTGGTCCAGACCATTTTTCAAAGCAAAATACATCGAAGTTCCATGCAACTGTTTTATCAACCACTCATTGCTGGCTATCCCATCTATGATTTTGTCACTGCTAGTGGCTTTTCCATTTTCAATATTCTTGACTGACTGACTTATTGTTGAACATATATATTTCTGCATGCAAGATGTTGGATCGATTTTATTTGAAGATAGGAAGCTGTCAATGTGGGACCAAATTTCTGGTTTACCTTCAGTACCTGAAAATTTTCATGTTTTATTAATTCAATTTTTTTGCATGCAGAGCAGAATGAAATGGTTAAATATCAACTGAAGTCCAATCCCTCATATCCGCTAGACCTATAAAGTGACTGAAAATAATTCAATAAATTGGCAAGAATATCAATGTGAAATTCTGGATTTCCGTATACTTCACCATCCAGAAAAATGTTTTTTACACCATTTATAATACTAAACTCTTAAAGCTGCCCGTCCATTAGGTTGGTGGCGAAACGAAGCGCGGCACGCCACGGCACATTATGCAAAGGAGTTCCTCCACTGAAGAGCGGTCGGCCAGTTCGGCGCTCAGTTGACTGTATGTGAATGTTTACTTGAGATGGGTTCGTCTATTCACTACCTATGATTTTGGCTCTCTGACCGGCCTGTCACAGTGAGGTCCGGTATTATGAAACTTAATTGGAAGTTATCTTTAACTTTAACTGACAGTTAAGCAGTAACTTCCAGTTTACAGTTCACTTCGTGATGATGGTGTCATTAGGGGCCGTATTTATAATTGTTCCTTGAGGCTTCCTTACTGAAGGCCGCCTTGAATTTGCTTTTCTATGGAAACAAATACAAGTTTGTTTGCATAGAAACATAGAAAAGCAAATTCAAGGCGGCCTTCAGTAAGGAAGCCTCAAGGAACAACTATAAATACAGCCCTAGAACAATTTGAAAAAAAATGAAATTTTTTTTTTTCGAATATTCAATGTTCTGTGATCTTCTGACCATATTATTCATTAATTCCAATTATGTAAGTAAAACATGGTGTGCTTATCTGAATTCAAGGGTGACGTCAGCAAGATTAAAATTCAAAGCAAATATATTCAGATTCGCAGAATACAAGACAGTAGAAATGCTCAAGTGCACTTCATTTGCACCATAACGGCATGGTCTGCATGATATGATTTGATGTTTTTTACATCATGACATATGAGTTGAAAAGTTCTGTTTGTCGTGGTGGTTCTCTTCTTAATTTACCTCCAACGTTATTGATATTTCGAATTAAAGATGGGTTATGTTTGCTGTATGACAGGGTTTGATGACAAATTTGGTTAGATTGAAATGCCTCACAGGGTTATGAGGGTGTTGGAGTGAGCAGTGATGTTTGAATTTCAAGAAAGAATCTCAAGAAGTCATCCTTCAAAAAAGCTTGCAAGTGATTTTGGGTCCTAAGTTTGACTTAAGAAATTATGCTACAGTCCTCCTCTACAGATATCGATAGAGAGTGCTGCGATCTTCTAGTCTTATGATCCTGACGAACTCCAATCCAATTCATTACGGAGCAAAGGTTCGTTCCGCAGGTCAATACGTGAATAGGTTAACACATTCGAATCGAATTTGAACAAGCACGTATGAAAGCTCTTCTAGATTTTATAGTTTACTAAGTACATTTTCCCTATTTCAAATAAATATGAAGCTGAATTAGGGAAGAATTTCATTCTGATATATACCATATTTGTAGGAAAACATGAAAAAATTAACTTGTTTGTGATAGTATGTAGAGAATAAATAGCATCAGAATAATATATTCATGAGATTATATCCATTATGGTGCAAACGACACGAATCCTTCCCCCCCCAACCTTCCTTAATACGTCATCATTGGTAAAAACGACCACAGAAATGCATATGAGCACACCATGTTATTTAAATCATGATTAATTCTGTATGAACCTTCGAACTGTCATTTCTCGATAAATTACAGGATTTTAATTCGATCCAATCTGTATTTTCGAAAATATTGGAAAAATAAAATTTTGAATGGGAATATCTGCGGAATCATTGGGTGGATTTTACCCATTCATGAATTCGACTTTCGTAATCAAGATCCAAACTCGATATTTTAAGAGTAGTTTTAGGGCTCAATTACGAAGGTCGAATTCGTGAATGAGTTAAATCCGCCAAATGAATCTAGTAATTCATCAAAAAAAACCTAGAAAAGCTGCTGACTTCACGACAGTGCTTCTGCAGGTTTTTTCATTTTATATCTCAACGAAAATATAAAATTTCATATCTATAACTCGATTCCGAAAGATCATTTTGGAGAGGCAGCGCATAAGTGACATTTTGTCACCGTGAAATTTCGTCACCCTGAAAGAATGTAACCGGAAATATGTACTACCATTGAAATGCGCGCACTAGGATGATTTTGTAGGCAACTGTATCGTCGAATTGAACATCGATAACATAACAAATTGTCTATTATTGAAAGACTCGTACGTGAAATTTCGATAATATCGCTGTAACTCGACTTCGCCAATGTTTATCACCATTTAAGCTCTGAAATATTTCCCCATTTTTTCCAACTTATTCCAAAGAAATCCTTCAATTACAATTTTATGAATATTTTACAGTGATATCATCTGATTAAAGATATTGGTTACTGTATGAGAGGAAAGGATTATCGAAACACTGCAAAAAATTAACTCTTAATGTCAAACCGCAACAGGATGCATGTGACATGAAATCAAAGAATTAAACCCAAAAACATTTCTCAAGAAACGAAAAAGAATCATTGATTCATAAATGCATCCAAGAAGGACTCTTTCCCTTTGGAAAGGTACAGTCATAAATTACATCCGTGCTAGATTTTTTTTCGGAAAGTTGTTTCAGATACATTTTTTACGGAAGAAACATACAACTTCACTAATTTCATTGCTTCACAACTCAAACATTTTGAAGCTTCAAGTGAGATTTGAGTTCTTATTTCGAATATTTTCCCTTCACCCCTCAATGTGAAATGCCTTAACAGATTCACCTTGGAGTTCTGATACAATAATTAAATTTGATAGGTTCTAATATTTCGAGTATGCTGAAAAAATCATTCAAATTGACATTAGTAAGACATGACAAACTGTTGAGAAAATACCCAGTCATATTAAATTGTTTGTGTGTTTTGTGTGTGTTTAAAATTGCGAGTAATTAAAAATTATGCAATGGAAGAACGTCTCTACTTGTTCGAAGTTCTCATAGACAGCATCTATTTTGAGGATAGTGTCACGGAAGTACCCCTCAAGAAACAAATTGTGGTTACTGTTAAGCTGGGAAAAATCGTCACGTTGGAAATTCGATCGGAAGCACTGCCTGTCGGTGGGGAAAGTAAGTTTCCTTAAAAGTGAAAATAATCGATCAATAACTGGTATGCCACAGTTGTTAAAAAGATGTTTGACATTCCTTATAGGTATTTCCGCACCCTTGCGCTTTCGTCTTTCAACATGCGTACAGACACGATAGCTGAGCGGCTTTCGAAGCAGTTTCGAGGCACTTGTGAGGCAGCCTCGCGTGTTGAAATGGCTCGCGAGCCGCTCCAAACACAGTACACGAAGCAGCCCAATTAAACTGCCTCGAAAGCTTTCATCTTGCGCCTTTCAACCTTCATATGACATGCGTCTGACGCATGCCTGAGATGCAAGCCATTTGCTTTATTTTGGTTTCAAGTCCAGAAATGTTCGGAAAAGTTCGAACTTGCGCGATTGCCATTTTGTGTTTTGGTTCATTTCAGAACCGGTTCAGGATTTGAATAATACTGTTTTGGTTATTTTCAGAATTGATTCCGGATTGCTCTAGTAATGTATCAAATCACGTTGTTATTTGAAATTTGAGAATAGTTCCTCAATTTCTTGATAACAAGTGACGCAATCAGATTGTAGATTAGGATAAACCTTGAAGTCAATATTCAGAAACAGTTCTTCAAATTTCACTTTGATCCGATATTCGTTTTCGGAGATATTGAAAGATGAAGGTTTTTTCCTTAATATCTCAAGAAGAACAAACACGATCAGATTAAAACTATTTAGTAAGTTGAAGATTACCAACGCACGACTCAATGAAAAATTTCGTTGGAATCGTATATAGTATTAGAGAACTGTTTGCAATTATTTGAAAGTTTTAGAAATTATGTTGAAAAATGTTTCACCGGAAACTATTTATCAGATTTCCAAAAAAATTGGCAGAAACTCAGTATTTTACAACAGTGTTTCAAAGTTCAGTTTGATCCGATATTTATCTTCTTTATATATTAAGATATTGGAAAAAAATGTATCAAATTTCTTGGTTTTTTCCTCGGAATCGTTTTTATTTATAGAATAACAAACAAAATTAAAACACGAAATTTCGAATGAATATGTATGCTGAATCATTGGATAATTTTACCCCTTCGAGAATTCGGCTATCGTAGGTAATCGAACCGGTTCAACAAATGTCATTAAAATTACATGGTTTGTCAAACTTCAAACAAATAATTCTAAGGAATATTAAAACTCAAAAAGTTTTCTATGGTATAAAAACTATAATAATTTTTTATGCTCTTCATGAAAGGTTTTTCGGGTAACTCCTTCATTACAGGGGTTAGCTTGTTTAACATTTTTATTCCCCAGTAGGTGGAAAAATTGTGGGTTTTCTTCTTCCTGTGCAAAGGTGTAGTCAGGTCATTCCTATATCTAGTTTCAAATAAGTGAAATGATCCGTTTCGTGTCAAGCTATTTCTGTTGTGGTGTACATATTTCAAACGCCCTTTCATATACAGTGATGATAAAGTGAGTATTTCATGTCTTATATAAACTGGCTTACATGACTCTCTTCTGCCGATACCAAACATAATTCGAATAGCCTTCTTCTGCAGAATGAAAACTCTCGTAGCTGCCAACGCGTTACCCTATAGCAGAATACCATATTACATCACACTCTGGAAGCTCGCAAAATATGCAGATCTCATCCTCTTGTGAGTCCCACAATTCCTCATCTTCCTCGGCAAATACAAGCTTCTAGACAGTTTAGCACACAAGAGATCGATATGAGAGGCCCAACCTAGTCTGTTGTCCAAGATTATGCCCAAGAATTTGGCGCTTTCTCTGTTTTGCCCACTTCAAAATCTTAACCCGCATGTTTTCTCCGAATTAAGCTTGTGAGAGTTCTTGAGAAACCATTCGTTACTTTCCTTCACAGCAAGTTCTTTTTCATTCAATAATATAATAATCAATCAATATTTTTGAAATTAGCACTATTGAAGTATCATCATAATATATGCCTAAGCTGTTGCAATATTGAATAATCATGTCATCAATGTATATTGAAAAAAGAATAGGTCCCAAAACTGTCCCCTGGGGTACTCCACACTCAATTTTCTGTTGATTGGATATCCTACCATTCAAGTGAACTCTCCGATAGCTATTTCCCAAGTATGATCTCAGTAACAGAATTTTGTGTGATATCACATCGTACCTTCCTAAAATAATAATTTGCCATAAATGTAGAGAAGAGTGAAAGAAATCCCTAGGTCGCGGCCTTTACGGCCTATTGCCAAATCCAGGACAGGATGACGCAGATGTCACTCTGTGCCCATCATACTCCACCTCGGAATGCATATGAACTTGTGAATACGATAAATGCTGGTTATTCGTTGAGCTGACTTATAGGGCAGCTATTCGTTGAAGTTTGCTGTAATTCTTCTCTTCATTCTGGCGGCATAAGGGTACCACACCTGAATGCCTCATCTCTATAGTCTATCAGCGGTTCGACTCAATTTTTGATATCCCCATAATATGTGAACTGCTACTCAAACATGTTATTCGTTATAATGACAAAACAGTGTGTAACTTCTCTCTAATCCACTAAAACCTTATTCGTCTATAACGCACGTTTCGGAATACCACTTTTCCTTCGTCAAGAAACATATCGTTACTGTTAGTAAAGATATGTCTCTTGACGAAGAAAACGTGGTTTTCGAAACATGCTTTATACGCATAAAGTCTTAGGGGATTAGAGTTCTGTTTCAGATATTGGGAATGAAAACCCAGAAAAAAAACTAAAAAAACTAGAAAAGCATAGCCGTGAAGGCAGCTGCTTTTCCGCGCATGTTCAATGGGAAAGACCGCTTTGGCAACGAATTTGAATATGCGCTGTTGCCTTCACGGCAGTGCTTTCCTCGGTTTTTTTTCGATGAATTACTGGATTTCAATTCGATTTAATCTGTATTTTTGGAAATATTGGGGAAATAAAATTTTGAATGGGCATATTCACGGAATCATTGAGAGGATTTTACCCATTCACGAATCAGTATTTTTTGAGTCATTCCGCAAAAAAACGATATCGGGAAAAAAAACACAATATTTGACACAGTTTTTCAGAATATCTCCAAAAATTATAATCGTATCAAACTGAAATTTGTTACACTGCTGCGGAATATAAAGTACAAAGTATGATCAGAGTTTCGCTCAAAAAGAATTGATAGTTCCTGAAAAAAAAATTTTTTTTGATTTACAGACAGCACGATCTCAACTAAATTCAGTGTGAAGTTGCGAGTCCTTATGTTCCAACCAAATGCCAAGTTTCAATTCAATCGCTTCAGTGGTTCTCGAAATATTAGGGGAATAAACTCAAGACTCCAAATAACTATTACTCCGAAACTATTTCACCAATTTAACCCATTAACGAACTTGACCTTCGCACGTTGAAATGCAACCAATCCTGAAATTTTCACGTCGATGGGATTCTTCGTACGCTTTTAATCGGGTCTACGGACGGCCGGCCAGACAGAATCGATTTTGACACCGGATTCGTCATCAGTGACTCCAACCTAGTCGTTTGAGATCATTTCTAGCTCAAAATTCGAAAACTACAGAAATTTTGACAAAACGATATCACGCTGTTCCCCAGAACATGCGCGCAAAAATGATAGAGAGTTACTGTTTTGTCATTATCATTATTTTATCCACAGTAAACTAAAATAGTTAATAGCTTAATTATTTATCTTGTGCTTGATTTTTTAAATGTTTATTTCCAGTTCTTACTTGCAGGTCGCAATAAACGGCTAATCGACTTCAGATCCGGAAAATCTCATTTGAGTCCCTTGCTCCAAGAGGATCTGCTACAAGCTCTTAATACGAACAATTTAGAAGTTAGCGTTGTAGTGAGAGGAGACTTGATACCTACCTTTTTAGGATCGTCTAGCGTACCCTGGGATGACTCCTTCAAGGAAATGGTGGCGGTATCCGACGAGGAATTCGTAGAACCTGTCTCGATATCAGACGAATTATGCCTACTTGACAACGGCGTGATAAAGGGGAATGTGCAGATGTTTTTGAGATTATCCTGTTTCGGAAAGAGTATCCAGACACAGTTCGAGGTCGTGCATGAATCTGGGAACAAGCAGTTCCTCTTCAAGACCCCAAATATGGCGACAACTTTCATTTGTTCCAAGTAAGTTTTGGAAATTTTATATTCAGGAGAATGGTCGCAACTTCAAATTTGCCTGAATACTCAACTGTTAGTCTCTCCGTCCATCAGTAAGCATTACTACTAACGAAAGGAATCTGAGAGATTTGCAGAGATGAAATTATCTATCGGTTTGTTCGTTGAACCTACATGAACAACACTAACTACACTTATTCCACTGATACTGTCAGCTGTGTTTTGTTGTAAACTTGCACTCAGTTCGTTGCGGAAATTAAGGAGTCAGTGTAGTAACAGATTGCGTGTGCAATGCATAGAGTGAGGTTCTCTTCTGTGATATAATTCATAATCATAGACATCTGTGGTTGTCTCTGGTTCCTGGTTGGACCGGTTTTGTTCTCTATGTGTGGTTTTTTCGGACGAAATTTATTTTTATCATATCGATATTTGAAATGGAATTTTTGTCCGTGAAGACTTTAGAAAAACTTCACCTCGAAGTGGTAGCGAAAACAAAAGAAGCATAGAATTCTGTCATCTTGGGTTTGCGTTGAATCATCTATCATACATTTGTATTCTGTGAGAATCATAGAACAGATTGAACTACACTAAGTCCACTCATTCAGTTATCTATGACTACACTCAGCTGCACTGAGAATTGAAAGTCAGTGGAGTTAGTTTAGTTAGTGGAGTTCATGCAGGTACAACGAATAAACCTAATGGGATTGCGGAAGGTGCACCATTACCGTTCAAAAGTTTCTCGAAGAATATTCATCAAATGCAATTGTAATTTATATCTAGAGTAGTTGAAGACCCTTCCTGGTATTGGCAGGCCTTGGCAGTATTTCAATTACTTGTAATTGAAATACTCACTTGAAATACAAATACGTATACGCTGAAGTATTTTGTATTTTGTAATTCGATACTGTTTTCTTCGAAATACTTTCGAACAAATACATATATAGTGCTCTAAAGAAAATAGTACCTGAAGCTTCCTTCAGATGGCGCGATTTTCATCTGCTTAATCTAGTTCTTCTGCTTGCAATCATATTTTCAGCAAATGGAAAGAAAGAAAAGGTCCTGTGCAGGGACAGGTTAACACTTGAACTGTATTTTTTATTTGAACTTCTCGTAAGGTTGGTTGTTCTTTCTTAGACGGTTATTTTCTTTTAAACTTGTTTCAGTTCTGTGTATTTGACGAATGTATTTGTTAGTAACGATGGATGATCAAATTCCTTCATCGGTCCCGGACGACGCGACGGCAGCGATGGAGACGGAGTGAATGCGGGGACGTATCCGCTAATCTTAAGTGGAAAGTATTTCACAGTGGTCAATAGCGATAATAGTACCAACAAATCCAACAATGATAATGACAATGTACAGACTTTAGATCATCTTCAGGGCAACAATTGTTACTATGGCAAACTTCTTCCCATTTTAATGTTCATAAGAAGTGGGTTAGATCAGCTGCAGGATTCCAATTTGAGACATTTCACAGTTATTATATCATGAGTGAAAGAGAGTTCAGAACGAAGCTTTTTCAAATGTCACCTGAAGTGAATGGAGCCATTTTGTCGTCATGTTATCATCCTAGCTATAAAATGCGTTGGTTGCCAGAAATCATACCAACAGATGAGAGTTAGAGAATTCAAAATCTGGCTATTCATGCCTTAAAGGCAAATTACAAAAAAAAAAGATTAATCAATGCCTGGGAATAGCAGTAGTGGTAGTGAGAAAGAAGATGGATTTTTGTTTTAGCGAACTGGAACAGTGATCTACCACAGACTTCCGAAATGGAGTTAGAGTTAGTCAGCATCCAAAAACGATAAGAGCAAAGAACTTACCATCCTTGAACACTATCCTAATATAAAAATGTGTTCATACAATATAAAACAAGTTTGTGCACATCAGTACCTGTAAAAAGATTGTTTTCTTTAGCCGGTTTTATTAATTCCCCAACAAGAGGCTGTTTGTCCGATACCACATTCAAAAACCTTGTGTTCCCTTCTGAAAGGAAATTCTTCTTTTAGAGATCAACTGGCTGAGCTGAATTAATTGTATTTTTTTTACATTTCACGTAAAACCTGAATGTATTTTGTAATTTGTATTTCAGATAAAAATAGTTAAAATACTTTTTTTTGTATTTTATATTTCAAATACCCTACTTGAAAGTATTTTGTATTTCAAATACCTGCGAGAAATTACTTTGTAATTTGTATTTCAATTAAGCCAAGCATGTATTTTGCCTAGCCCTGGGTATCGGCCAAAGTAGCTCGACTTTTAATGTGGAGTTGAAATCAAAAGATCGTTTTCTCGTTGAAAATTGAAATTTCTGAAGGCGATTGAATTTTGCAGTATTCTTACGGATAGAATATCTTATTCTGAGGATAAAAACATACATGCAACAGCCCTATTTCCCTTGGAAGTCAGGCAAGTCTTCAATCAGAGATCATCAGTCCAGTTTAACACGTGCTCAAGGTTTTGTGATTTTCAGGGTCGTTACAATTAATTTGGTGAATGCGGAGGGTGAAACAACTGTATAAATCTTGACATATTTTGGGAAATAGTGAACGAAAATGATTGGTAACCACTAATCGCAAACATTATCTTTTCAGATATGGTGCTGGAACTTCCACTGATTTCATTCCTATCGGACCACTCTACCATGCCGGCTACGTTCGGGCTCAGGACAAGGGTGTAGGTGGTAGACATTCGAGCCAAAAACCCACCTCCTGGACAGCTGTCATGGAAGGTCACCCAAGCTCGATGATAGACAAGCGAAGTTCGAATCAGTCGGAATGTCTTTTCCCAGAGTACCTGAACATGGTACCCCCTATCAGAGATTCTGCGATTACCTTCGACATTGTTTCGCTGAGAGCCAGGCCAGAAGAAGAGAAATTCATAGATTTTCTGACAGGGAAAAAGTTCGGAGATATAACAGAGTCTTTATGTTCGTTCACTTTACCAGGTAGGAATATTTTGAACTTCGACGTTATAAAACGACACATTGTTATTTTTTGCGTTGTTCGATGTTGGTATACATATACCTGCATAAAAATGTTATTGTTCACTAACTCAGCTGACTTCCATTTCTCAGTGCAGATGAGTGTATCAGTGTACTGCATAGACATATTAAACTCTCTGGACACTGCGAACGAATGCATTTCTGAAGCATTGAATAGGGATAAGGTAGCGAGTGAGAGGTCAGAGAGACCTAGCTCGGGCGATACAAATATTAGGTATTCTTTAGCGCATGAAGAGTGAGATGAAGAATGCTCTCACTTTCACAATATGACGCCGAGCTAGAGAAAAAATCAAGCATTTACTTAGAGAATCTCCGGGGAAATGACTTCTTCTTGGTATATTAGATTACATTGAAGTTTTGAAAATTGATGAATGTGATGTGATGAATGTGATTATGACTCCGATATGAATATTCGAAATGATTAATCAATGAAAATACTTGATAAATTACTCTTTTCGTTTCAAATTCTCCTGGGCCGCTTGTTTCAGGACGGTATTCTTAGCTCCAAATGATTTTTTCTTGAGCAGCATACAGACACGCAAGCTGAGCGGCTTCCGGAGCACTTTAAATGGGCTACCTCACAAGTGTATACTGTGTTTTGAGCAGCTCGCGAGCCATTCAACAAACTTGTGAGGAAGCCGAATCAAATTGCCTCGAAAGTCGCTCTGCTCGCATGTCTGTGCGCAGCTTTTGAATTGTGTCCATTAAATGGTCTCAAACGATAAGTATGCACTAAATAGTTAAGAAACCTGTGCGAAATTCAATTCTGCGCTCGGGTTCATAGCAATTATACATTCATTTAACTTTTTAACGCTCTTTCCAAACTACTGTATTTTACTTTCATTTATATCTCCTCGAACAATTAATGGCACAATACGAATTTACGATTATTCTTTACCAGTGAACCCGGTTGCAAATGAACGAAATCCAATTCTATTCAAAAGGCTTGCGAAAACACAAAAAAAAATTGATCTTCTAATTCAGAATGGAATAACACAAAATCTGCTTTGAAATACTTCCGAAAACACAAATTTGACTTTCAAAACTCTTGGAAAAAATGTATTTCAAACATAGACTTATAGTTATAGATAGACTACGGCTTCAAACTGATACGTTATATTTTTTCCGTATTCTATGGTTTGCCTGCATCATTGTCAGCCTGCTTCCTCTCTCTCTAAGCGATGTCCATATAGTTTTATAAGTCTATGGTGTACTGCAATCTGTTCTATAATTTCACGCCGGTTTTGTGGAAATATTATTTGTCGGGAAGTTTTTTTTAAGTCGTCACGAAAAAAATTATGATAGTTCAAATAAAGCGAATGCACGAAGGAAGAAAGTAGACGATTTGAAGCCAGTCATTCATACCAGTAAAAGATAATAGGACCAGGGGAAAGAATCATTATTCCTAATAGACGACTTCGGCCCAAGTTGCCAATCCACAATTTTCTTCATAAATTTACTATCACTGGGAAACGGGAATTTCATGACAAATTCGACATGATAAGGTTCGCGTTATTCATAAATATCCGTAAAAAATGCGTCGTCTCCCCAAACAAGATAATTCCTTCCAAATATGGGTTTTTGTTAGGCTGAAATTTAAGTTGGGATTCCTGATTTCATGTTAATATTGTCAAGTTTATAAAGGATATGTTCCGCAAATCAACTTGGTTATTTCGGTTGCCGGTTTTCCGTTCTGTAAATATGAAATATTCGGTTAGTTCCTGAAAAAAAAGGTTAATTACGGAATTTGATTGATTTGATGAAAAAGCAATATTTCTGTCACCAGAACGAGACATATTAAGTCTATACACCAGAACGACAATCAATGTTTTATGGTAACATATCCATAGCATGGAACAATCCTTATTTACCTTATGATCCATAGATTAGAAGTTAAAATTAAGTTTGTTCTATGCTATGGATATGTTACCATAGAACATTGACTGTCGTTCTGGTGACAGAAAAAGCAATCTTTCTGTCACCAGAACATAGACTTATTAAGTCAATGGACCAGAACGAGAATCAATGTTTTATGGTAACATATCCATAGCATAGAACAATCTTTATTCACCTTATGATCCATAGACCATACCTCGTAATTTTTCCATTGTTGATTGTTGTCTCTTCTATGTTCTCTGGATCATGAAGTAGATGAAGGTTGTTCTATGCTATGGATATGTTACCATCGAACATTGACTGTCGTTCTGGTGATAGAAAGAACGTTTTTTCATCAATCAAAGTCCGTAATTAACCTTTTTTTCAGGAACCAACCGAATATTTCATATTTACGAAATGGAAAACCGGCAACCGAAATAACCAAGTTGATTTGCGGAACATATCCAATATAAACATGACACTATTAACATGAAATCCTATATTTGGAAGGAATTATGTTGTTTGAGGAGCAGAGGCATCTTTTACGAATATTTATAAATAACGCGAACCTTATCATGTCGAATTTGTCCTGAAATTCCCGTTCCCCAGTGATAGTAAATTTGTGAAGAAAATTGTTGGTTGGCAACTTGGGCCGAAGTCGTTTATTGGGAATAGTCATTTTCATACGGGAACAACATTCGTTGCTCTTTGAATTGAATTTTTTGATTACTTCATAAAGTTAACACTTTAATGTCGAAGGAGAGTATTTAATGAGTACAAACCAGAGTTTTATTCGAAATTATATCCCTTATTGAAAAGGAAGAGTTGGAATCGATTGAAAAGCAGAGAATTTCAGTCCATGAAGAAAACGGCGATTGGAAAGGACTTGCGAATTTTTGAGTATCAAGAAATCAACCGCCTAAAGGTAGGCAAAAAATAAAAGGAAAATGCCGAAGAGATAGCAGGAGCATAGTTCACACTGAAGAAGCTCATAAAACTCCAATTCACACAGGAACGAATGTTGTACCAATATGAAATTGATTATTCCCAATTTGAATGAGTTTAGTCTCGATTTGATTGTACAGTACCAATTGGATTTTGATAGGTTTCAATTTGAAGTTGAAAAGGTATAATGATAACATTTTTACGGAGTTCTCCGTATCGGTAGTCAACAACAATCTAACATGCATTCCAAACAATTGGGCGTTTGCACATCGAATTCAACTGGTGCAAATTTCAAGTCTTTAGGTTTCTTCTTTGCAAGTTAGAGTTCCTACGGCCCGTCTCCATCAGTGACATCATTGATAAAACTTACCTCTCAAAGAACTTATAGTTGCATCTCACACTAGCTCATACCCAAATGAATCTTTATGGTCATTGAATGAAAAATCTGAAGAATCATGTGAGAGAATTTGGAATAGAATGAAGAAATTATTAATTTCCTTTTCCTTCAACAGATGAGGAAGGGAATGAACGAGTTATATACTACTTTGACGATAGCAAGAGGGAAGAATTGCAAAAAGAATCGAAAGCTTGTCAGTGCCCCACTACCCCAACTTATTGCAAGCACGTATATGCTGCTATCGAGAAGTACGAAAAAACCCACCCCGATTTGATGATATTCGGAAAAAGAGTAAATTTCGATAAAATATTGAAGAAAAGAGAAAATTCATTGGAAGGAAAAAGCGATTCTCTGTTAAGGTTGAGGGGAGGTAACGACGAAGCTGAACCATACAAACTCAAAAAAGGTAGAGGTTGCTATAACCCATGCTGCAAGATGGCGTTGAAATTAAGATCGGTCGGTAGAAGTCAGTTGGAAGAGTTCAACCCTGAACAAGAGAAGAGAGAAGATTACTTTTGTGCAGATTTCTACTGCCCGGAAAGTACCAGGAGGAACGTTGCGCTTCAAGTTAAGTTTTCTGAAGACGATATACCATCTAGTTTTGCGTGCCCTAATATACACTGTCCGGCTGCAAAAATGTTTAAGAAATTAGGACTTGGCCCACTTGCCACGGAACATTGCCAAGGTACATTATATGGTCCAGTTGAACCTCCTATTCTATATGGTCTATCCCAAACTTATGGAATCTTCGATACCTACGGACCATACGGAATATTCTCTAAGACTAACACTCCTTTCATGCAAGGAGAAGGAAAAACTTTCGGAGATCGTCCTGTTCTGAGATTGAGAGGTGGTGGAGCTTTGGAAGTCATAGATATCAACTCATCAAGGTTGAGAGAAGGACCACCATCAAAATCACCAATTGTCGAGTGTCAGGAGATCATGGAACAGTTTGACAAAATTCTGGAAGACTATAGGAATGCCCTAGATACTGGAAATAAAAAGGAACGCATTATTCAGCAATATATGGAACCTTCAACGACAGATAATTGTGGACATCCAAGGTGCACTTACATATCTGCGCCTCCACTGAAGGCCATACATTGGGACTGTCCAGATCCTCTACCTCTTGGTATATGTAGTAATCCGGAATGTCCCTATCTTCCAGAGGATCTGAAGAGAATTGAAAAGATACTCGCTTCTAAGGAACGTAACAACGATGAAAATAGTCGGAAAGATCACAGACATTCATATCATAAAAGCACTCCAGAATGTAGAATTCGAGCAAATAACAAAGAATGTCCTTTTTACGATTCTCCGAAAATTGTAAACATGATGCAATTCTGCAATTCATCTCTTCCGAATATAAAGAAAGCAATACCTTGTTGTTCAAATCCGAATTGCCCTCTCAAAGGAATCGTATCATCGTGTTCGAATCCATACTGCCCTTTCGCACATGGTAGAGTTACAGAGCCATGTTCGAATCCAGACTGCCCTTTTACACAAGAACAAATCACAGAGCCTTGCTCGAATTCAGAGTGCCCATTCAAGAAGGCCAGTTTGCCTACGCCATGCTCTAATCCAGATTGCCCTCTCAAAGGAAATGAACCGTCTGAGTCTTGTTCAAATCCTAACTGCCCCTTTAGAAGGTCCAGAATTTCTCAACCGTGTTCGAACCCAGAGTGTCCCTACAAAAAAAGTGGTCTTTCAACAGCACCAGATGTTGGGATGTCACAAGAGAGTTGCCACAATCCAGATTGTCCCTTCAAGAAGAAGGTCGAATCAGAGGAAGCTTGTCAAAATCCTGATTGCCCGTTCAATAAAGAATATGCTGGTGATATCGAAAAAAAAGAGAGTTCTCCTCCATTGTGGGCAGACCCTTGTAACATGTCTTCAGAATGCAAATGTGACAATCCAAACTGTCCGGCTCATAAGGAAACTTGCAGCAACCCGGAGTGTCCTTTCAATTTGAAAGATGAGGATTTTTGCGGGAATCCGAAGTGTCCATACAAATCATTGCCATCATCTAAAAAGAAAGGCACCTGCAGCTCTCCCTATCGATCGATTTGTGGTGACAAAACATGTCCTTTTCACGAAGAATCAGATGATAAAAAAGAAGAAACAAATAAACCGAAGAACATTGGTGGCGGTGATAGTGCCGCTAATAAGAATTTCAACAAAGGATCGGATGAAATCAAAGATCTGCAGGTGATTGAAGGTGCTATCGAATATACTAAGGGTGACCGGAGTTCCCGGTACGATATGGCCCCTTGCACCCTCACCACTTGCAAATATATGGGGGGAAAACTGAAATGCGTAGATTGTGCCACATTAACTGAAGGAAGAAAGCGTGCACCTTGCCCCAAAATATGCCCTGGAGACGTTAAGTGTCCGCTGACTATCGGCGCAGCTCCAACCTTCATGCCACACAAATCATCAAAAAAGAAAGCGGAATCTGAAAAACGTGCTTTGAAAAAAGCCAGGAGACAATTTGCTTATCATTTCGGAGATGATTACCCAGGAATGCACATGGGCCACAAGAACTGTGTGATTTCGCCATTTAATGTTCCATCCAAAATGGGCTGGTTGTGGAATATTCACACCCCTTGTCTTCAACTCAAAGTGAGTATTAATCTCCAATCAGATACTTCAATCATTTAGGCTTATGTTTATAGTAATTAGACTCAATCTTTACGCGGATGATTTTGTCAACATGAAACAAATTCAACTTATTTTCAACCTATACCATTGATATTTTGCCTTTCGGCTTTCTTTATGAAAATCTAGTAAAAAATTAATTTTTTCCAGCCAAGAAAAGGTTGGAGACCTGGAGCCATCGGCAGAACAATTCTAGATGCCATTCAAGCCCATCGTAGGTCACAAAATTTACCACCTTTAGAAGAAGGAAAAGTGAGAAGGAGAAAGAAGTTCGGAGGTGGTGATTCAGAAACAGAATTGATTCATCCCAAACCAACCCTTCAAATCAAGAAGAAAGAAGGAGTTTATTATATTACTATGAACCCGTTGAAAGATCCACGATCTCTCGTACAAAATGAGAATCCATACATGGAAGTGACACCGTTGCAGTTCAGAATAATGAAAGCCAAAGAAACCAACGAATATAAATCATGCGTTTGTAATGATCAAGGCATAGTATATGAGCCAGAATCATCTTCTTCAGATAGTGAGTTGGACATAGAATTTACTCCCCCGGCTGGAATCATTCGACCAGAAAGATTTATTAAAACCAAAGACGTTATCCATATCGACACCCAGTACAACGCCCAAGATATTTCGCCTCAAATAATTGATAAAACGAAAGGGAAAGAAAAAGATGAAAAAGGAACAGATAAAGGCAGCGGAAAGGATAAGAAAAAGGACAGGAAAAAGGATAAAGATAAGAAGAAAGATAAGGCAAAAACAGCTGATAAGAAAAAAGACAAAGGAAAGGGCTCATCAAAATCAAAAAAGAAATGAATCAATAATTAAAATGAATTCAATATTTATAATTCATCAAACCAGTCATGTTCGTTTATTATTTATAATACATTTTTGGAAATTATTTTTTGAGTTTCTGTTCCATCTGTTGAGCATAAATTTTTCCAAAAAATGTATAAAGCTTCTAATTCGTATTGTTAGTTTTTGATAATAATATATATAGGCACATATAAAAGTTCAAGTTTTTCTCAATTTTGGAACTCCCTGACCAAGCTTAGACACGCTGCTTTGCTAGATATAACTGACGTTTGTTTGTCTTGCATCTGAAATATTGCCAGCCTCATCCATAAAAACACATTTCATTATTTCAATCAGATTGAGTGCATTTGGTTTGAGCAGTTTCCTGTTACTTAACTCTTTTTATCAACATAAAATGAATTTCTTGGGTGAAAAATAACTAAACATTCCCAGTGATTTGAAGAAAATTCGTATTTCAGTATTTTAGAATGGTTTGAGTTCTTTTCTTAAAGTTCATGAATCTTGCTATGCTAATCAAAAATTCATTAAAAAATACAGATTTCCCTGTAAAACCTTTACATAATATCTTTCGATATTGATATCTTACGATATACTTTTATTGTCCTCAACGTACTACATCTTCAATGACAGATTATCTTATCAACTGGCATACAATGATTGAAGTAGAAAATTTGAGAAACCGGTAACATAAACCGAAATTCATTGTTGGGAAGTGATATTTTCCAGATGAAGAATCTAGAGGTTCGCATGCACCTCAACTCATTTGAACCTCTTGTGGGGAGATTCCCTGTTTTTAATTGCTTGTGAATAAATATTAAGGGAAAAACACAAGAAGCTGAATGCTGAAAAAATATATAAAACAGTTGGCTAGATCTATTTTGAAGTATACCAACTATGGTATCATTTTGAGAATCTCAATTGAATAATTGACAACTACTTGGACCGTTCTTACATTGAAAATTAATTCATAATTAGGTTGAGCCTGGTTATACACTAATCAACAGCTCAATGTCAAGTTTTATGTCTAAGACGAAAATAATAATAATAATAATAATATTTGTATTTTTTGTATTTGTATTTTTTTTGTATTGTTTATTAAGCCTCTCTTCTCTCTCACTATTGTTGAATCTTTCCAAGTTGTTAATAAGATTCATAACATTCCATTTGAAATAATTCACTTAAATACATTTTTTCAAGCAAATTGAAAATTCCCAACCCTATAACGAAATGCTTGGAGATCAATGAAGCACGGTAATTCACTAATTATCAATTATCACTTACCCCTTCAAAGAGTTCAAAGATATAGGCATTTTTAAGAAGAACATAACTGAGCACAGAAATATATGATGAAGAATGTTTCAAGACTTTCGTGGATTCTGAAATGTTTGAGTTCATTCTGCTCAGAAAGATTCCAAAAATATACAGAATTTCAGAATGCTCACTAACTCCATTCCCTAGAAACATCCATAATACGCCAACTTGTGTGATGTATAGTAATAGAATTTTTTTTCAGGTTTCATCATGTCGGCACAAAAATTTCTACTAGATAGTGGGAGAAAGAACGATGACAATACATATAGGGATACAGAAAAACCGATGAAATCTTTCTATGAAGTCCGATCTCCATTGAGGCTTAGAGGTGGGGGTTCTCTGGAAGGTAATAAAGTACCCAGCGACAGATTGAGAGCTGGTGCACCAACCAAATCACCTATTGCGGAGTGTCGAGAAGTAATGGCACAATTTGACAAAATACTGGAGAACTACAGAAAGGCACTGTCTCCCTGTAAACAAATATCCTGCAGTTACATCCCAAATATCACTGAACATTTCTGTAAGAAATCTTGTGGTATACAGCCAGAAGTGAATACCAACACTGTAGGTTGTGGTTTACCTGAGTGTCAATATGCTAAATATAAGTCAGCACTTATGGTGATGGATGCTGATATAGAGAAACAGTTCATAGGTCCTGCAATTCTTGGAACCTGCGGCCATCCCAAATGTTCTTACCAAGCGGAGCCAATTTTGCCACCCATTCATTGGGATTGTCCTGAACCTCTGCCAGCTGGTGAATGTAAGAATCCAAATTGTCCATATGCATCCCAGGAAATGCGATCTCATGGCAGACTTTCGTCCTTTAAAGGGCCTTGTGGAAGCGATAGTTGTCCCTATTCTCCACCTGCACCTTGTACTTCACCAAACTGTCCTTTCAAAAGTCCTCCAGCGTGTGTACCATTCAAAAAACAAGGAACAAGCAAAAGAGGTTGCACAAAAAACACCAAAAAATCTGACGATAGAACCTGTGCTGGATGTCCTTTCGAAAATCCACCCCAAATAGTAAATATGATGTTTTGCGATAATCCAAACTGCGAAGCATTGAAGGCAGTATCTGCTGGGGATTGTGGAATGAGAAATAAGCTTTGTGCCAGTCCTAACTGCCCATATAAGGAAATCCAGAACCAATGTTCAAATCCAAACTGTCCTGTTTTGCATGGAGGTATGGCTAAGAAGTGTTCGAATCCTAGCTGTCCCCTGGGCTTGCAAAACGAAAGTTCAGAGAGTTGCACAAATCCGGACTGTCCGTTCGCAAAAGCGTCCATACCTATTTCAAAACAAAGCTGCTCCAATCCAAACTGTCCTTTCACAAATAGTTCCACGGGAGAGAGTTCTGAAATCAACAGCAGTTCCCTTTCGTCGGCCTGCTCGAATCCTGATTGTCCGTTTCGGAGCAGTTCTAATGGCAGCAAGGAGACGCCGAAGGAAAGTTGTGCCAATCCCGAATGTCCTTTCAACATACCCTCCGTAGAAAGTTGTAAGAATCCTGAATGTCCCTTTTTGAAGAAAGATTCGTCGACGGAGTCAAAGGAAAGTTGCGATAACCCTGAATGTCCCTTCAAAAAGAAATCTAAAACTTCAAGTGAAGATTCCGAATGTGAATGCGACAACCCAACCTGTCCAAGTAAAAAGGATACCTGTATAAACCCAAATTGTCCATTCAATCTGAGGGGTTATGGGCCTTGTACCAACCCCGACTGTCCGCACAAAAGAGACGCTCTGGGCAGAGATTTAGGATTCTGTGCAACTCCAACTCCCTCATTTAATCAATATTGTGCAGATAAAAGTTGTCCGTACCACGACAGAAAACTGGATATGACAGGTGGAGAACAACAAAGATTCAAAACAACGGAAGTAGATGCTCGTGGGAGATCTATTATGAGATTTGGGAGTCAAGAGATAATCCAACCAGGCCCGATCGAGCGGACAGCTGGTGATAGACCTTCTGTTTACGACAAGGCTCCTTGTCACATCAAAACGTGTAAATTTATGGGTGGTCACCTGACTTGTATTGATTGTGGAGTGGGTACTGATGGTAAAAAACGAGGCCCTTGTCCAAAAACTTGCCCAGGTTAGTATTGTTATTTTCATGACCAAATTGAAATGGCTATGTTCATCACAAGAATGATTAAACGAAAATTTTCAAAAAAGAGTTCCCATGGATAGAAGCATGACTGTTCAAACTGTATACATATATGGGTACCTATTCGTTTGAAATTCAGACCAATTTATAAAGATTTATTTGGAAATATGTTCGAACGACTTCATGTTTGATATACAGGGTGATAGAAAAACAATTCTTTCTCGTTACCTAATTCAAAAAATAATCAGTGTATATTGGACCTGAATCTGTATAATCCGTTAACCTGTGCTTACAAAACTATCCTTACAATCAAATGATCAAGAGGTTGCTCATTTTTCAAAATCAGCCCTTGTTCAATCTAATTTTTTTCCTATGTTTTGATTATTTCAGGCAGCTTGAAATCTATCACAAATGAAAAGACCATGTGTAGTGTTTGACTGTAGTCGAGACATGAATACTGTCGTTCTATGGATAGTAAATTCTTGTGTATAAGTATTTGTTTCTTACTGATTTCTCCAGGTTCCTATGAAACCTCTTTTGCCGAATAGTTTTTTTAACTGGTTTTCGTCCATGCCGCTTCAGGAACAGCTCTATTAATTGTTCCACAAAATAGCAAATGGATGAACATTTCCCTTGCACCAGAGAATTGTGATCGAGTTCGAATATATTATCTTCTATAATATCGAATATAACTTAAAAAATCTCCAAACTATATTTCGATCACCCTAATGTGTCTGCAAATCGTATACTCCATTCTAGTGACGCCCACATCACCAACGAGACTAGACTCATAAAGTAAATATACATATGTGTTCTGTGACTAGACTCTCCTCAAGTCTAGTCTCGTCTCATTTTTGAAATCGAAGTCTCGTTTCGCAATCGTCAGTCTCGTCTCGTCTCGAGCCTCGAACGAGAGTGTCGCAAAAGTCTTGGAGTCTCGTGCCAATGCATTATATGATTTCAGTTCGCAATCCTGAGTTGGTTAAAACATCATTTATTTGAGAGAAATTTCATGAATAATTATTGCGTAAGTTATTACTTCTCGTACCATTTTGATTTCCGTATAAACACAAATGATCGCAAGTGATCAGTTTTTAAGATACAGATTGTAAAAATTGAAATTATATTTTTTGTATTCGTGAATAAATTTGAAAATAATGATGATACTTGAGCTGAATTTTGGCATTTTAAATTTCAATAGAAAAGTCAAATTTCATGTAAGTTTGTCTCGATCGTGGAAGTGGCATCATATACATTTATTATGTCTGCGTTCATTTGAAATTTAATTACTTTTTGTACGTACGCCTTATTATGTTTCCTAATGAAAAAATTTAATTTCACAACATTTTTGTTTGAAGATATTCTTGTTACGGGTCACTAAGGGAAACTGTTTTCGACTAATTGAGATTGAATAATCCTTGCTCGTAATTTTAAAGGTCGAGTGTTTCAATTCGTAATTAACTCGATTGGTTGAAGAAGATATTCTCTTTTAATTTCATTCTCCAATAGGATTCTGTGGTTATTACAATTTGATACTAATATTGATGACAGTAACAGAAACAAATTCAATACTAAAACAGTTAGTTCCAAGTAATAATCGAATGATATCAACAAAAAATCAAAATGAGTATTCGAGTCTGACACTCACTATCTCAGAAACGACTAACTTATGGATATTTATTAAATAAATAAAATAATTGTGGGATGAAACATATTTTGAAAGGAAGAGATTATAGCAAAAAAGGAAGGAAAAATAATTTAGGGGTGATCCTAGGTCGGGAAGTGGAAGGGGTGAGTAATAAAGGCTAAAACACGGTTAATCTCGATTTCGGACAAAACTACTTAAAAGTCCTATGGAAAAAAGTTGATCGACCAATTTGTAGGTAACAAAAAGATCTACAACTTTTGTTATCACACTTTTTGCACATAACCTTCGAAATTTATGTGAGAAATTCTAATAACCAAGTTTTTGGATTTTCATCTTTATCTTCAACAAAAAAAAATTTTATTCATTTGGACAAAATATCTGAAAAGCACCTTGAGTTTCAATTGGAAAGTCTCACGTCAACATATTCACTTTTTTAAAAAGTTGGTGGACTTTGTGTTCATTGAAATCTCTACCTTTCGATGGTGTAAAAAAATAACCAGTGCACTGGTAATTTTTAAAAAAAAATGCAAAAATATACTACGATATTTAACAGCCAAATGAATTAATACAGTTAATATTTAATAATACATCCACAATATTTTAAGAAAGTTAATCTTCTTTGAATTAGATGCGTAGATGTATTTTTACTGCTATTTTAAAATGATTTATATACCTGAGTGACCTACGGAAAAGTTTAGCCAATACAAAAAGAATTCCATAGAGAAGCGGGGAAGTGGCTAGAGGGGTCTGGAACTTACTACCAGTTATTTTCTAAGAAAATTCATTATAGTAATATATATTTTTTCAACACCATCAGAAATTAGAGATTCCAGCGAACAAAATGGAGCCGTTTTGAAACTCTTTATACAAAACATATCTGATGTCGACGTTTTCAAGAGGTTTTTTGCGCGACAATCTCAATTGATCTGTCCAATAACCCAGCAAATCTTTTGAATAGGGAAAGTGGGTCATGTGGTAGTTTTTTGGCAAGGTTTGTTCATGCACAACTTTCAACCCCTACGAACCCTTTAATGAATGGCACAGGGTGCGACAAAAATCCTTCAAAAATGCATAAATATTTGGTAATAGTGAAACAAAAATTGACATATTTCAGAATGTTGTTGTCAAATATTTTTCTTCTGAGAAAATGAAATTGTTCCATAATTTTGAAGCGCACTGTATATTTATTAATGGATTTATTGATGACCTAAGCACACTCAGTTTAAATATGAGCCATGGGTTTGATGTTTGAATGAGAACACATCACCATCGTATTTTCAAACGCTGAATTTCGACATGATTGTGTCTGCATTTTTGTAAGTATTCGAATTTTGAATTTATTTTCTTAATTGTTCTGATTACACAATCATCATGAAATTTCGCACAAATCGAACCACCATTTTTATTATGATCAGATCCGTCTTTTTTGAGATATTTCAGAAATATGAACAATAACGAGGAAAAAACATGAAGGTTGGCATATTCCATTCCCGATTCTCCAGAAATCGAAATCGGATCAATGAGAAAGTTAGTATAGTGTTGTGAAATATTGACTGAAAGATCAGTGCAAAATCTAATCGAAATACGATAAATACTTTTCGAAAAAAAACAAAAATTTTTTTCTCATTCACTAATGATGATGGTGGATTTCATACAAATTCTACGATCAGTTGCGCGATGCTATTCTACAAATTATTATCAAGTTTCAATCCAAACGCATGGGTACTTCCTGTGATATTTAGGGGATAACCTCAAAAATTCGGATGAATATAGCCATTTCATATTATCGACCTGAAACGACGTATTTTAGGAGATCCAATTTGTCCATTGGCCACTGCCAGGAAGCTCAGGCGATCCATAAGACGTAAAGGCCCAATCTTCAGAAGAACCTGCGCACCTATGAAGAAAAGGGAACGAGAGTACGGTGAAATGACCTATCCAGGGTACAAGATAGGTCATAGGGGATGCGTGATGCCATATTTTTTCGTTCCACCCAGAATGGGATGGTTGTGGAATATTCACACACCCTGTATGAATCTGAAGGTAAACATATCTCAAACAACTAAATTTGAGGATGAGACAAGCTGATATCACTAGATACTTTCTTAGGCTACTGAGTCTCGTAAGAATGCCCATAAGGAACAGAAGAATATGAATACTGAGATCATGAAATTTTTTAATTCTTCCTTGTGTTTCCCCGCACCGTAGAAGGATTCAGGTTATACTACTACCCCTGTAACGAAGGGAACATTTACTCCCAATAACTAAATCATTCGAAGTGCATCTAGAACTGAAGCAATGACTTTGAATTACATCAAATGGACTATACAGCGCGCGTCAAAATTATGGAACAAATTCATTTTCTCAGAAGAAAAATATTTGGCAACAAAATCATGAAGAGGTCAATTTTTGGTTCACTTTTACCAAATGTTCATGCATTTTTGAAGGATTTTTGCTGCACCCTGTGCCATCCCCATCAACCCTCTAAATTTTTTGAATGGGGAAAGTGGGTCATGTGGTACTTTTTTGGCAAGGTCTTTGTATCTTCTTTAAAGGCGTACAGAAATTCCCAAGAAAAATTTTTTTTTTGAAAAATTAGTTACTTCAAAGAGGTTTTCAGTATGTGTACTTTGTCATGGCTCATTTACTTTGGGACGATGGTACCTGATGAAATTTGTCACCGAATGAAAGTAAACCATTACAGTTTTATTCATGCACAACTTTCAACCCCTACAAACCCTTCAATGAAGAGAAAAAAAATTCACGTGAGGGGGTTGAAAGGGGTTGAAAGTTGTGCATAAACAAAACTGTAATGGTTGACTTTCAGTCGGTGACAAATTTCATTAGGTACCATCGTCTCAAAGTAA
Organism: Myrrha octodecimguttata; assembly: GCA_958510865.1. NCBI lineage: Eukaryota > Metazoa > Arthropoda > Insecta > Coleoptera > Coccinellidae > Myrrha > Myrrha octodecimguttata. The sequence continues at coordinate 65,033,848 of OY294059.1, read as the reverse complement.
ATGAGCCATGACAACGTGCACATACTGAAAACCTCTTTAAACTAACTAATTGTTCAAAAAAAATTGTTTTTCTTGAAAATTTCAGCACGCCTGTAAAGAAGATATAAAGATCTTGCCAAAAAAGTACCACATGACCTACTTTCCCTATTCAAAAAATTTAGAGGGTTGATGGGTATGGTACAGGGTGCAACAAAAATGCATATAAATGTGGTAAAAGTGAAACAAAATTGACCTGTTTCAGGATTTTGTTGCCGAATATTTTTGTTCTGAGAAAATGAATTTGTTCCATAATTTTGACGCGCACTGTATACATTATATCAAAAACTTCAGTGAATATTTTGAATCGCATTCCTAAATGCCATGGCTTTCAAACGGAAATTCGAATAATACCTACAGATATAATTTTCCATCAATTTGCTTGATGGTATTTACTTGAAGATTCAAATGGAAACCTTAATTAGAATTTTCCACAACAAACATTATATTCAATTAGCTGTATAATAATCTCTATTTTTCTATATTTTGAAGCCAAGAAGGGGTTGGAGGCCAGGTGCTATCACAAAAACCGTAGCCAAAGCCATCATGAAGCATAAAAAAGCTGCAGCCCAAGGCCATCACGAAGAAAAGAAAGTGAAAAGAAGAAAGAATAATGAGGATTCTGAACAAGAATTGATTTGTCCCAAACCTACTCTCGAAATAAAGAAACGAGAGGGAATATATCACATCACGATGAACCCCTTGAAAGATCCAAAAACGTTACAGATGAACGAAAATCCTTATCTAGACTGCACCCCAATGCATTTCAAGGTAGCCAAAGACAATCTTCTCGATCCAAACTGCATATGCACCGACGAAGGAGAATTCTATAAATCTGATTCGTCCTCCGACGATGAGTTAGACATTGAAGTAACCTCACCTGCAGGTATTATTCACCCTGATAGACCTACTCAGAAGAAGGAAGTTAAAGTAAAGCAAACTCAGTACTGCGAGAAGGATCTTCCTCCACCTGCAGAGAAAGGAAAAGAGGATGAAAAGAAGAAAAACGGAGAGAAGGAAAACCCTAAAACAGCAATCAAAAAGGGAAAAGAGAAAGGAGGTAAAGATAAAGGTGATAAAGCTACAAAAGATAAAGCAGAGAAGGAGAAAAATACGAAAGAAAAAGAGAAGAATACGAAGGAGAAAGAGAAAACGCCGAAAGATAAAGAAAAACCTGTGAAGGATAAAACAAAAAAAGGAATTAAATAACTTTTCTGGAAATCATTATTACATTCGATTGTTACTGCATACATTTCTTCAATATCCCATAATTAGTTTCAAGTACTTGTCAATAAAATATATTTCCTATTGTTTGTGTAATTAAAACCACTAAGCATAACCATAGAAAATCTATTATGAAAAAGAGTGAATGTTATTTCAATTTTTAGTGTTTTCTTCATATATTATATTCACTACATGTGCGGATTTTTTTTTTTGAGGGGGAGGGGGTTAGTCATAGGTGGTTTTATCATCTATAAATTCGACAGAAAACAAATATCTTATAGATTGATACGGACAAATCTCCAAATAATTTACTTCGATGCTTTGTCCATACAAACACTCCGTTAATTTTCATAGTTAATGTAATGAAGTAGGTATACAAGGTATATCTGAGGAGTTATACCTTAATGTTAACCATAAATTCCCCTCATCAATGGAAACATTTTTCCTTCGCCATTTTTGTAGATTCGGCTGGGTTAAAGAAAACAGGTTATTTTTCAAGTGTTTCCTAGGTGCAAAAATAAAAGAAGCTTGAATCGACGTTAATTTTCAAAATAAGTAAGTAAACAAAATATGCGGTATGAAAGTAAAAAATAATAATAATGAATGAGTCTATGAGAGAAACTTATCTGTTGGACAACCTTCGTGGTTCTTTGCTTCATTCATTAGAGATTTGATTTCACCAATTGCCTGAGCTTAAATGACTTCCACATTTACTCCTAATTGTTCCTGATATTATATTGTAATAAATATCGGTTCGGAGTTTTTCTAAGGCATTCTTTTTCCTCCTGCAAGAGAACCGCATCGAATAGCCAAGTTGTTGTTTTATTCATTCTAACCTGAACTTCCCCTTAATCTTCTCTCTCATTCTCTGAATATAAAAGTATTTTGGGTTGCGAACACAACGTAGAGTCCTATTCATTTTTTTTTACGATTACAGCGTATTGACCATGTGTGGGTTTTGAGAGTAGGTAGACGGGTACAAAAAGGGATAGTACATTATACACCTCATATTTTGTAGACTTACTTATTTCTAACCTTAAGGTTGGTTATTTATATTGGTTTTTTATATTGTATTCCATTCGTTAATAATTGATTGTCTTTGTTATTTTACCTACAACTTTCATGTTTTAATTGAGTCATAACACAAAGTTCTCTTCTATCTCTTCTAGTGCCCTGAGGATGTTTATAAAAATTAACGAAACGTCGGCCTATACATTATTAGTTTTCTTCATAATTTGATCTCAAAACCTGTCATTTCCTTCGATTGTTCATACAGGGTCGTAAATAGGGCTGGAACTTTTTCGGTTTTTTGTATTCGAATATTCGAATAATTCATTCAAACCCATGAATTTATTCAATGAATAGTTTTTATTCATGAATATTCAATGAATACTCCTTATTCATGACTATTCAATGAATAGTTCTTATTCATGAATATTCAATGAATATTTTTTATTCATGAATATTCAATGAATAGTTGAATATTCATGAATAGTTGACTATTCATGAATAGTTGAATATTCATGAATAGTTGACTATTCATGAATAGTTGACTATTCATGTATAGTTGACTATTCATTGAATAGTTGATTATTCAGTGAATGGTTTTCATTCATGAATAGGAGAATATTTAACGAATAGTTGTACAGATAAGTATTCAGTGAATGGTTGGATATTCATGTATCAATGAGTATTCGTTACTATTCATAAATATTAATTTATTCAGGACAGCTGATGAGTAGTTAGTAGAGTAATCCATTATTCGTAAAATTACGAATAAAAGTGTGGAAGATCAACTGATTATTCAAGAATCAGGTTCATGTGATTTACTCCAAATAAATTCTTTTGTATTCATTTTATATATTGTTTACATTTTTTACTGCACTTTCGAATAATCATTGATTTTCAGACATCTGAACTCAACAAATGATTCAGGATATATGTTCAGGTACAAGAAATAATAACAAAATAATTAAGGTTATCAAATTCGATATTGTATTCAAAATACTGTTTTTGGATTCTTTTGCACCCCTATTGAAAAATTTGATAGAATGAATAGTTTGAATTAAAATTGTATAATTGTATTAATTTCATTATAAGTTTCATTAATTTTAACATACAACAAATTATCTCCCGAAACTGTTCCACACATATTTTAAGAAATTGCATACATGAAATATATGAAGATAGTTTAAATTATACTTGATCATAAAAGATTTGTCATCCAGTTTTTCAATATTATACCAATTCAAAAATTGCAAACTCCGAAATCCAGATAGTAATAACAATTTTCAAATTCCTACATAGAGTTAATCTGGAAATAATGAATGACCAAACTGAATTGTGTAACATCCAAGTATTCCAAATATTTAACGCTTTCAAGTGATACTTGAACTGAACTGCAAAAATATCCAAAATGTATTTTTTTCACTACTATATCGACTTTTATAACCTTCATATACTCTGTATCGTGTGTTGAGTCTTCAGTGTTCAGATCTGAAGATTAACGAAGAATCGAAACTGCAGTAACGAAATATACATTACACAATAAGAAATATCAAAGAATTGGTTCGTAGTGAATCACATAAACTTGTTCCTGAATAATCAGTTGAATGATTTTTCATACCTTAAATCGTAGTTTTACGAAGGATGGATTACTCTACTAACTACTAATCAGCAGTTCTGAATAAATTATAATAATAATTATGAATAGTACCAATATTCATGGATACATGCACATCTAACTATTCACTGGATATTCATATATTCAACTATTCAGTAAATATTCTACTATTCATGAATGAAAACTACTGAGTGAATAGTCAACTATTTACGAATAAAAAGTATTCATTGAGTATTCATGAATAATAACTATTCATTGAGTATTCATGAATAAAAAGTATTCATTGAGTATTCATGAATAAAAACTATTCATTGAGTATTCATGAATAAAAAGTATTCATTGAGTATTCATGAATAAGAGCTATTCATGAATGAAAACTATTCATTGATTATTCAACTATTCAGTGAATATTCATGAATACATGCATAATGCAAAACCAAATTATTCGAATAATTATTCAATGAATATTCGAATATTTAAATCATTCATTCATGATTCCCAGCCCTAGTCGTAAACACAACTTGACCAAAAACTTCATCAACTCTCATCATGATTTGCGAACGTCTACTGAGATATGACAGTTTAAGTTCCTTTCCAGATACTCCACAAGATTTCAATATTTACTTGCCTTATGAAATGCTATTTCGAGGTAAATACCTCTCGGTGAAACTTACTTCTATATCCAGGTTTCCATTGAGAAGGGTAAATATGCTGTTTTGAGAAAAATCCTAAAAGGAGAGGCATCAGAAGTGAGATACCAACAACTAAGCCACCGGCCAGTATAACAGCGCCAACATTGACATTGGCCAAGGATCCTTGAGCCACCGCCATTGATTTCTTCACTGGGATTGTTATGAAGGGGACAGTGAAGTCCAGTTCAACCTGAAACAAGGTTTAATACTATTTCCACCGTATACAGCTGATCTAGAATTTTCAATGGTGAAAAGACGCAAAGACATTCTGATAATAATGAAGTTAACTCTATAAACAATTTTTGGGGAATGATTCACTCAGAAAATGCATCTTCAAGTAAGATTAGATCTTTTTCGAAACAACGAATTTAAAGAAAAAATTAGTTTTCTGATTATATGACCATATGAATTAGTGGATCGGCATTCCACAACTAATTTCCAAACTAAACTCCAAAACCGTTAACGAGCTCAGCCTGGATTCTTAAGATACACCTCGAGATACACATTCAACCTGGAATTTTCAATATTCCTGTACTGTTCCTTCGAAAGTTGTCCGAAAGTACGGAAGGACATAATAGGATTGGACAAACGATTCTTCATCAGCGAGTCCAACCTCCAACGCTCATATTACCTAGAAAGAGCGCGTGAAAGTAGTGGGCTTATATTTTTGCGAGCATGTTCTAGTGAACAGCGCAATATTGAAGAATGAACGAATTTACGAATTCGAAATCCGGATTTCCGTTTATTTTGTAAATTTCATTGAGCATTACTAGAATTTATGATGCGTTTATGTTGGAAATTCATTCTATTATTTACAACTCTTTGAATAAGCTAAAATCATAAACTTTAAACATTAAGTTACAGAAAACATCAATTCTTGATTAATACAAGAGAGAACCCTTCTGAAGGTGAAATTTTTGAAATTGACAACTTTCCAGAATGAACTACCATTGCTATCAGAGAATTATAATCAATAGGAACAGGTCAATCTGCATTAGGTTTTTAGAGTTAAGAGGGGATAACTTCGACATCATGATCATGATCACTTGATCAATAACTTAACCGATCGTTTCTATTTAACGAAATATGCCTTTAGCCATGTAATATAGATAGTATGGCAAGGAGTAAAAGATTAAAATTTGGAGAAAAAATCGTGGAGGTTTCTTCATGTGAACATTTTTTTGTTACTTAAATATTGTAATCGTTTTTTGCAAAATATTCTAATTTCAAACTAAACCAGCTGTTCGAGGAGATCCAAAGACAGAAATCCAACTACTGTTATGAGATGAGACTAATGTCCATTAGAAACCGATTTGCGACAACTAGATCATTGGCTGTCCGAACGGTTTACCGCCGCATAAGGTCTTTTGGACTGCAGCATTATTGACCCCCATCTTGTGTTTCATTTCACGGTTTAGCATCGCCGGCAACGATTACAGTGGTGCAGAGAACGACAACATTGGAATGTGAAATGGCATCAGGTCATCTTTTCTTATGAATCTCTCGGCTGCACATGATGGCCGAAGAAGGGTTGGACGACGTCGGGGAGAAAGACGTGACACTCATTTTGATGTTGAGCGTCATCTACACCGGACATTTGGCATATAGGGTGCTATTGCACATGCAAGTAGGTCACTTGCTGCGTTACCTTCACGAAATAGTGGAGCCATATGTTCTCCCTTACCTTAACCGGCTCGAGAATCTAATATTACAGCAAGATAAAAATGCTCGACCTCATGTTGCAAGAGTTAGTTTTAAATTTTTTGAAGCGACTCATGTTGATCTTTTGCCATGGCCACCCAGATCCCGCGATCTTTCGCCCATAGAGCATGTTTTGGACATCATGGGTAGAAGGCTTGGAAATTCACCCAAGCCCCCACGGACTTTGGCGGCTCTGAAACATAAAGTACAGGTAGCTTGGGATAGTATCCCTCAAGAAGAAATACACCATCTTCTTGCATCAATGCCAAGACGTGTTGGGGAGTGTATAGATAACCGCAATGGACAAATACATTATTAACAAATTTAATGAAAAAAATCTTAAACACGTTTTTTTCTCCATATTTTAATCATTTACTCCTTGCTATACTATCTTTGTTTTGCAAAAAAAAATTAAAAATGTAAACAGCTCCTTCTGGGTGTTGCAGTTTCTTTGTCGGTTCGTATATGAAGGTGTTCGCACGTTGAGAAGACTTATATCGGCTGATCAAAATGCTGACTTTTCAACCAAAATATTAATCCATCAGGACCCGTATAGTTTCATAGGCTTGCCACCACACGAACTAACTAATGTAGGGTCACCACACATCAATCAACAATTACTGACAGCCTTGTCCTCAACAAAAGGAAATAAAGTCTCAAGGAACTACGAATTATCACTACAAATCAAGAAGAAGAAATGAAAACTAGTGGCAGAACCAAAGCCAGATGGTGAAAAAACGCAAGAGATCACCCTTACAAACTCCAATTTTACCTATAAGGCCAACAGAAAACAGATTTTCACCCCTACAATCATATCCAGTGAGCCCAATGAAATAAAGAATAAAAAAGAAAAGCTGACACCAACACCACCGCAAATATTTGTGTACGATGTTGCACATTTCAAGCAATGATCAATATCTTCACTACAATAGAAGTTCAGAAGGCCAACACCACTCAATTCTCCTATACGAATACAAAATAGCTGGGCACGATCCAACAAAGAAAAAGCTGATGCCTTTGATTCATTCACATCCATCGAAGGTATTCAAAGAACCAGAGCCAATACAACGATTAAAAATTAATGTCGAAGAATTTCTAGATGCACCTCGACAATTATCACTACCTATTAAAGCGCTAAATCCTAAGGAGGTCAAAGCCGAAATAGGTAAACTTTACAAAAACGAAGCTCCTGATCATAACTTGATAACTGCACAAATCCTCACAAACATTCCTAAAAAGGCTATTGTGTTTTTAACTACTATCTAGAATCGCATACCACTGAATCTGGGCCACTTCACCCTCCTATGGGAATAAGTCCATGATATTTTGATACACAAAAACTCCTCATGGCCCAACATCATAAAAACCAATAAGTCTTCTCCCAAACCCAGGAAAATCTTCAAAAAATACCGCTTAAAAGAAGACGATCAAGGAACAACAAATCTTCTGCCTGACTACTAGTTCAGATTTCGTTCCTAACATTCTTACGGCCGATTTCACTATGGGTCGATTATCGTTGATCGGGCAATCAGGCGCTTAATCGGTCGATCAACACCGCATCTCCTATGCTCAATGTTATAGAATTTGAACCAAGCAATGCGAGACTGCAGATGTAAGTTGCTGAAATTTTTCCGGTTCACTTCAGAGGATTATAACAATCATTGAGGTTATTATTATTACTAACAAACGTATAGTAATTTTCAATAAAATTTCAGGTGAATTGTCGTTTGGAGATATATCGATTATTGATTTCAATCTGCAATGTTATCCTCTCAACAGATATCTTCCATTCGGAATACAGCCATTTTGTTGTTATGATCCTCTTTCGATATTTGAAAATATTATGATTCTTGAAATCTGATATTGACTACCATCGGTAATTCCCGATGGATTTATTTATTTCTACATAGGTTGTGTAAAAATCGGATTACATTTTGTGAAGAATTTTTAACATACCTAATATCCAGATGAAATTGAATCAACATCCACATATGAAATGAAAACAAATTTCAATATGAGTAGCAATTTTATTTCTCCAGATATTGCTATCATAACAAGATTGGAATTATTGGTATTCTGATCAACGATTTTGAGCAATATGGTCTGTCACTTTAACAAGAATCTTGCTATCAACATTGCTATCTTAGCAACCTCAAAATAGTACTTGCTGTGCTTCATAACAAGAAAGTTTAGAAAAGGAATCTCTCAGAGATCCATTTGTTTCAGTATTATTTCTTCCAAGAATTCGAAAATATTGAAGATAGGGAACAATGTGCTAGTAGAAATGTGTTCAAGGTTTTCTAGAATATTTAATTTTAAGGATTCTTAGACTAAAACATCGGCATAGTAAGCAACAGCTGACCTGATTATTCTAATGATCTCAACAACAGCCATCATTTTGAATTCCCAACAGAAAAGTTCATCGAATTTCGAATTATTATCGCCTGCATAAAATTGCTGCATTTGATTTCTGGAGACCAAAATTCTATCGGTATCCAGGAAATAGGTCAATTTGACTTTAATTGGTTTTTCTGTTTCATAACATTTTCGAATAAGTCGATGTTTACATGACTTAAAAAAGTATATGGTAATGGAATGTGTTCAAGGTTCTCTAGAATATTATTTAATATCAAGGAAAATTCTTAGACTAAGATACAGGCATAGGCAACAGCTGAGATGATTATTCTAATCTTCTCAACAACAGCAATCCCTCTGAATCCCCAACGAAAAAGTTTATCGAGTTTCGAATTATTAACGCCTGAATAAAATTGCTGCATTCGATTTCTGGTAACCAATATTTTATTGGTATCCAGGAAATTTGTTATTGGTCAATTTGACTCGTTTCGTTTCCTAACATTTTTTATGTCGATGTTTCGTGAATAAAGAAAGCCGTAGATAGAGGTTATGTATGCGAAACCACAAAGAAAACTCACGAATTAGGGTTATTTTCTTCTTTCTTGTAGTTCTAAAGTCACAAAATACAGTGTTGTCTGCTCTAAAATCACCAATTATGGAAGTCTATGATAGCAATATTGTTATGACAAAGTTCATAACAAACATTGCTATAAAACTAGAAATAGAATACGTAACATCATGGCCTTATTGCTTTAAATTAGAAAGATAGCAATATGACTAGAATAGCAAGGTTCATAGCAATACGCAAACAGAATCGACCTGATTATCTAATAATTCACCATCTTCGTTACTTCCAAATTCCATATCCAGACAAAACGTGAACGTTTTTCAAACGTCAATTCAATACTGCCTTATAAAGGTTTTCAGCAATATTACATTGTATTCTCTATGGAGAGATGGAGCTAGAAGAGGCAAATATCTTCTAGCTCCATCCTCTTTTGAACTCTTCAAAAAAGTATCTACTCTCACACTCGTTTTTTTAAGATTCCAAGCCTCTTCTAGCTCCATCCTTTTTATCCCTAGAAAACGCATATTCGATCTCTCTTGCATGTATATTTCAATCGATTCAGTCCAAAAATGACGTAAAGCTCCGTCCATGTTATATTAGGTCTATCCCCAATCAACTGACCGATGTATTTAACCGAGTTGAAGTTTTGTGAAACCCAAATTCGTTGATCGGCCGACCAAATTTGACGGACCAATCTGTTGATCGCACGATCACAGAATCTTTGTGAAACCCAGGTTTAATATTTCGAATTTCAAAACTGAAGAAAAACCTTTTACAAATATCGAGGAAGCAAAGTGATTTATTGACTCTGTGGGTACTTACTGAAATGCCATCGTCAAGAGTGTTGAATGAAATGAATCTGCTTTGACGTGTTGAGAATGCCGATTTAGGCATAACATTAATTTTGTCGAAAGCAGCACTGCTGTTATCATACGAAGCACACAAATTCACAACCACTAAAATCATAAATATTGCGAAGAACATGGTGCACAACTGTTGTATCTTCGAAAGGTTACATGGGAGTGATCTTTTCATCCTCAAACTTAAAAAAGAGATAAACTTTATTGCAACAACAAAATTGCCGTGCCGCAGTCGAAAAGATTAATTGAGCGTAGCAGCTAAGAACACCTAGACCTGGTCTATTCGCAGATTCTTGCAGATGTGTAACTTTAAACAATAGCGAAAGCTCTGATTCACGTTGATCGAATTATGAGTTATTGGGAAATAAGATCTTATCTGCGTAATGCACTTGATTGTCAACTCACTTCGGTCGTCCGCCATTGATGTGAAATTGTTGAATAGACTTATTATTTGTTATGAATTTCATGATTCTGAGCAGTGGTCGGCAAACCGCAGCTCGCGGGATTCATGCGGCTCTTGACTCAAGAGCAAACAATACCTAGAATATAACGGGGTGACTTCTGAAGGCCAGAGTTTTTTTTGGTGCAAATGGTTGAAAAAAATCATAGGACTGTTGCCACTTTTTGTAACATTTGCTTAAAATTTGTGACAAAACAATACATGTGGGATGAATATAAATACAGACATAAAATTGATACATTGAGCAGAATTAATATATGAGTCATCCATGGAGTGAAATATCAAAATGGTCATTAGTCAAATTATTAAGCATTTGCCATGTTCTGCAAAAAAATATTTCTATATCAATAATGATAAATATTTATTGGGTATTTCTTCTGTATCTTATTTGTATTATGAATGTTTGTATTATTTATTTGTTGCTATTAGGTAGGTATCTACGTTTTGTTTTTCGTGTTAGTGATGAGTGTATTATCTTTGCTTGCTTACTCTCCTATAACGAAAACACACACCATGAAGACATTGATTTTGCAAAAAAAATTATTCAGTCAGACGAATCACATATAAGCAGTGTTTGTATATTCAACAGGCAAATACAAGGCATTGGTATGATGAAAACCAGCACTTAATTTTTGAACGACAACAACAGGGTCGATTCGGTTTTAATGTGATATGTTTCATATTGGGGACAAAAATCATATACCACATTTTTGAAGGATCTCTTACCGCAAATAAGTACTTGACAATTTTAGAAGACGTGTTACCGGAATTACTGGAAGGCACATCCAACAGGATGGCGCCCCTGCCCATAATTCAAGATTGATCGGGCGGTTTTTAGAAAATAATTTTCATGGTTGTTCGGATTGGAACTTTTGGACCCATCAGGTGGCTTCCAAGGTCACCAGATCTGTCTATATTAGACCTTTTCTGGTGGGGCTATTTGAGAATTAAAATATACAGTACCAGAAACAACAGTCCTGAAGAACTTGATGCATCAACAGAAGCAGCTTTCCAGGATTTTCAAAACCACCCTTCTATAATATTGAATGTGTTGAAGAGTTTGTCGATTATGTATTAGGGAAAATGGAGAGCGATTTGAACAGTTTAATGAGTAAGATATTATGTAGTGTTGAAAATTTGTATCAATGATAAATATTTTATTGGGTATTCTTTCTGTATCTAATTTGTATTATGAATTTTTGTATTATTTGTTTATTTATTATATATTATTGATTAATAATTTATTAATTTGGCATAATTTCTCCCAATATCTCCGAAGATAAATATCGGATCAAATCGAAATTAAACACCGGTGCTAAACACTGACTTCAGGTCCGTGAAATTTTCTAACGAAAACAAATGAAAATTTCTAAAATTAATTGAAAAATGGACAGCAATTTGAACAGTTAAATTAGTAATTAGGTAGGTATCTACGTTTTGTTTTTCGTGTTAGTGATGAGTGTATTATCTTTGTTTGCTTACTCTACTATAAATAAAAATCACAAACGAAAATTATCCAATTGATTCTTCTTTTATATGGGAAATCCATGACCCACTAACAAAAAATCATCATTATGTGATGCTTTAGTGTTTTTTAGCATTTCTGAACATCCTACCTTTATAGTATTTACATCATTTTGAAAGGAAAAAAATTAAAAATTCAACGAAGTAATGAAATACAGGATGTTCCATTGAAAAAAATGTAGGTTTGTGTCGTATCTTCAAAACCATACCCCGGAAAAAAAATTGAATTCTCCACTGGATTTTACGCAGAATTTTTAAAGTTTAATGGCCTCAGATGACAATACTCGCCAAAATTGAAGCGAAGTTATAGCAATCTGAAGATTCTGCCAAAATCAATAAATCAACCTGTAAACTCAAAAACGATTAGCCTAAGTCCATATTATTTTAATTATTGTTTTCTATGGCTTTCCAAGATACCATCTATTCACCATCGAGCGCTATTTCTTCCGGACCACCTTTATTTCTACGGGAAGATTGGGCGGATATAAGCCATCCACTTACATATTCTGAAGTTGTGTTCACCCAGTTACGCAATAAGGCCGCGGGGCCGCGTGCCCTCCCTAAAAAATATATTGTCGTACGACACAATTAATTCTTTTAAAAAAAATCATATTTTAGTGAGAAACAGCAACCGTTAGTTAATATTCCAACAAATACCACCAACATCAGTTCTATCTAACCATTTATCAGTCTTCATTTACCGTGGGAATATCGAAAATGTATCTCGGGCGAGCGAGATTCGCGGCCTCACGACCGGGCTAGCCAGAACCTTCATATAGGAACAAACAACCACAACGAATGCTGTCGAAACACAACGAATGACCCCGATAAACTCCGAACTATAAGTACACCAGGGCCGCGAAATTTCTGCGGCCTCAGTTCGAGTTCAGGCGCGGTCGGATTCGTTATTTCTGTTCGTTGCGTCGACGAACGTCTTTTTGCGTGTTTATTATTTTGTCGGGCTGTTGTTGAGTTTACTTTGTTGGTATTATCTTTGTGGGTTAGGATTCATAATAAATTCAGTCAGCACATTCTTGAACTGAATTTTGATTGGCAGGATTTAAGCTGGAATTAGCCGATTCATAAAAAATTAAGGAACCGGATCGGCCATTGCCAGTTATAAAGTTATCACAAACTTGTGAACGAAAAGCCGAAAACAGATCTTTACGCTGCGTTTTTCGATAGACATCTACAAAAAAATAACTGGATATGTGAATGTGAAATAAAAAATTTGTTATATTGTTTCCGTGTTATTTTATAAAGTTGACTCAAGAATGGATCCCAACTGGGCAAGAAAAAGAATCAGTGAGTTTCACCATCTTCCAGAAAAAACGAGGCAACATGGGTCGTCTCTAGACCACATCGATTCTTGCACTATGCCTTTGCCTTACACTTGGTAAGGTGAATTTAATGTCTCAGTTAAGCTCTGCATACAATGAAAGCATTATTCTACATAATAATAAGGTCGAAAAAATGGACACATTCAAAAAAAATCATTTATTACGTGAAATTTTGTAGAACTTTTTATTTTGGCCCTTAGGGCCGTATTTGTAGTTGTTCCTTGAGGCTTCCTTACTGAAGGCCGCCTTGAATTTGCTTTTCTATGGAAACAAATACAAGTTTGTTTGCATAGAAACATAGAAAAGCAAATTCAAGGCGGCCTTCAGTAAGGAAGCCTCAAGGAACAACTATGAATACGGCCCTTAGAGGCATGAAAAAGAATGCTCTGAGAATTAAGGAATTTTTAAACAGTTAATTAATCTCACGGCAGAGCTTGACAAAAATTAAAATTTCCTCCTAAGAAAAATGTTCTGTGCTGTTCCACTCTTCTTTGAAAAATATAAAATTGTTAAAAATATGTCTTTTTTCGCTGCCGGCGTCGTGCTGTCCTCCTACCCATTCCACTCAACCTACAATCCATAAACTACTTGCGCCCCCCGACTTCATACGACACGCCACTGTGTTTACTCGAAATTACTAGAGCAGGTTTGGAGAAAGATTGAATTAGCGAATGGGTAAAATCTACCCAAAGGTTCCGAACATATATCCATTGGAAATTTTATGTCCCCATTATTTCGAAAAATGCAGATCCGATCCAATGAACATCTGGAATTTGGATTTATACGATTATCGAGTCGCTAAACCGTTTTCATCGAAAAAGTGGATGGGATCAATACCTGGAATGATAACTGCTTCGGCTACGAATTTGAAGAAAGCTAAAAAGTCCTTGGCTTCACGCCAATACTCGTTTCGGATGTTTTATCCTGATTATATTTATTCATTCAATCTATCAAAGATCGTCAAGAAATGGCGCGTCGAAAGCCATCTTACAGTTTCCAGTCATCCAGCAATCCAATTTTGAGTCCTCATTTTGATATAATTTAGTCTTATTACTCAACAATTTACAATTGATTATCGTCGCAAACTCCAATTTCCATCAAAATGCTGGAAAGTGTATACCTCGAGAACTGGTGTACCTCGGGCACGTTCGTTGATAAATCGAATTAATAAATATATCGGATCTTACATTCTTATATACAGGGTGTTTCATCATAAACTGGTCAAACATATATAGCCGTATGAATGACATTGGGAAAATCATTTTTGCCTTCTGACATATACCCCGTTTCCGAAGCATAAGCCAGATACAGGGTATTTAATGTCAACTTTGAGCAATATTCCGATAACTGTGGTGAGTTATGCGTGACCTTTTAAATAACGGTTTTTGGTCACATCTCAGTAATTTTTGGTGGTGAATTCAATTGTTGTGTAGAATTCGGAAAAAAAATATTTCAAAATGGCGGAAAACCTACGAAGTTGGAATTTTTTGTTTTCGATTGCCAAATTGGGTACCATTGTTTCAATGTACTCAATTTTCTAAGATTTGCAGTGAAAAAATTTTTCCAAACTCAACTTTTTTTTACATGTCTACAGTAAAGAAAAAATTCACCCAAAATTGTTGAAATCTATTGAGGTTAAACTTTTCTTTGTTCTGAAAACTGGTGTGAAAACAGAATGAAAAAATACCCATTTGTTTTCGTTTTATAGCCTTCCAAACATTCCACTCGGAGTACTTAAATAGTTTTTATTCGAGAAACTGGTGGCCCTACGGAGGCAAAAATTGTGCTAATGAGTCCCCAGAATGACCCGGATAGAAATATGAATTTATCAAAACAAAAAATTTTTTGAAGAAAAACTTCGATGGGATTCGAACTCGCTTCACTTAGGGTCGCTTATAAATTGGATTTATCTGTTTATAATGACGTCCGTTACCAAGCAACGGTAGTTCATCGAATTTTACCCTATTTTTCGAATGCGAAGAGAATTCGATTTCCACCAAAGTTTTTTCGAAAAAAATTTTCTTTTGATAAATTCATATTTCTATGCGGGTCATTCTGGGGACCCGTTAGCACAATTCTTGCCTCCGTAGGGCCACCAGTTTCTCGAATAAAAATTATGAATGCGGAATGATTGGAAGATTATAACACGAAAACCAATGGATATTTTTTCATTCTGTTTTCACACCAGTGTTCAGAATGAAGAAAAGTTCAACCTCAAAATATTTCAACAATTTTGGGTGAAAATTTTTTTTCACTGTAGAAATTTAAAAAAAAGGTGAGTTTGAATTTTGGAAAAAAATTTTTCGCGGAAAATCTTAGAAAATTGAGTACATTGAAATGATGCTATCCAATTTGACAATCGAAGACAGAAAATTCCAACTTTGTAGGTTTTCCGTCATTTTGAAATATTTTTTCCCGAATTCTACACAACAATTGAATTGGCCACCAAAAATTACTGAGATGTGACCAAAAACCGTTATTTAAAAGGTCACGCATTACTCGCCACAGTTATCGGTATATTGCTCAAAGTTGACATTAAACACCCTGTATCTCGCTTATGCTTCGAAAACGGGGTATATGTCATAAGGCATAAATGACTTCCCCCATGTCATCTATACGGCTATATATGTTTGACCAGTTTATGATGAAACACCCTGTATATGAAACTCTCAACTCGTGAATATATTCTGTTAGGTAAGAAACGAAAAATAAATTTATCGTGACATAAAATACATATATTGCATTGACTGAAAAATAAATATATGTATTGGCGAAAACCCACGTCTGTCCCAAACGGCGCCTCATAGTAAAACCACGTGATGATTAAGAGGCTAGTAGTCTAGCTGAAAATCTTTGAGATAATATTGTACGCATATTATTATTGCATGTTTTTTTTAGGTTTTCGAACCCAGTTTCTAAAAAATACAATCAAAAAAAAATTATCATTTATAGTAATCGCCCTTATCGATTATGAGATTCAAACTACTTGTCAGAGACACTTAATTAAGACATTCGGTAGGCCTTGGAAATAGGTCTATCAAGTTTCTGTAACTAGAACTAGGTTGGCAATAGCGGAAATTTGTTAAGATTGACGGGATGTTGCCAATTCTTACATATTTTATCGATGACTCACAGTTTGGTTTAGTAAAGTACGTAACTACTACTACCTTTATGTAGAATGGCAACGACGCCTAGCTAAAGGACAGAAAAATTACTGTATCCTAACATCTTTCAAATATACAGTGAAATATGTCAAATTTTCATGGCCTACCGACTAACTCCATAAAAGTGAATGGAATATATACACATCTGATTTTCAGTATGTACTATATTCACAATATGCTCGTGAATTTTTGTTGGAACCTCTGCATCGATATTTTAAAATTATAATTTAGATTCTGTTTGATCAGTTTGAGAAAAAATTCTAAAGAAGCACTGATGAAAGTCAGAAGTATTTTCGCGCATGCTCTTATTCGTTATGATCACCATGAAATGCTGCATGTAACTTCATGCTACCATTTTTCGATCAAGAAGTGAATTTCAATTTGATCCAATATGTATTTTTGGAAATATTAGGAAAATAAAATTTTAAATGATCAAATCTGCGGAATCTTTGGGTGAATTTTACCTATTCCCGCCTTCGACCTCCGTAATGAAGGTACTCTACGAATATCGAGTTTCCAGGTGGTTCCTTTCGGAAGTTATTGTGTTCTCGAAAATTAAATCGGATCGAACTGAAATTTGGTACAATTCTCGAAAAAAAAAATTATTTATATACCTTCTACAATGATTCGATCCAAACGGAATTTTCTTACTAGTTGCTCGTCAGTATTCAGCAATCGCCCAGCTAATTTCAATCCGAACGCATAACTGGTTCATGGGATACTGAGAACATAACCTCAAATATTCAAATTACTATAACTCCGAAACCGTTTGGCCGATTTGACTAATGAAGAAACTTCACCGTCGCATTTCAGAATGCAAAAGGTCCCGAAAGTTTCAAATCGATAGGGTTTTCCGTTTTCACGTTATAGTGCCTACAACTAAGTCGGACAGAATAGATTTCGACATCGATTTTTTTATCAGTGAATCCCACCTAGATGTTCAAGACCATTTTCGGTCCGAAATTCTGAAAAAATAGACATTTCGGCAAAACGATAATATTAAATTGAGATAGCCATATCTCTGAAATCATTTCGCGGTTTTTGCTTTTAACGAACCTTACCATAGCGCATTTTCACCTCAAATCTTCAAGTTTCCGAGTCTTTTCTTCCGGAAATGAGAAAGCTCACGGCCGGAGAGACGGAAATAATTCAACATATTCTGTTATCTGTTTAATTTAATGTGTTCATGAATTCATCGTCGTTGAGCCAGATTGTGGTTCTGAATCATGCGTGCGAAAAAGTTTTCTGTTCCCAAAAATAAGGTTCAATTCTTATAATAAAAAATTCCTGTATTAATAAACACATAAATGATAAATCAAAATACCTACAATTTATTACGCCGCATTGCAGTTTCCTCAATTACACTCATTGCAGATGAATTACATACACACTCATTACAATATTATGTACTCGCACGTATAAGAAATAGTGTCTCAAAGAAAGTGAAATTTGTCGCAACGCTATATTGTATATTGTCTTTGCCTAAGTGACTGTGTCAAAACTTATCTTTATATATGGGTACCGGAATTTTTGAGGAGCAGTTCCTTATCTGATTCAGCATTGTCCAAATATGTATACTCAATTTTTCATTACTTTAGCTTTAGGTTCGTGTGTTTTGGCATCTCCGAAATATATGCAAGAAGACGAGATGTGAGTATGAATCAAGCTTATTTTCTAACAAAATGTAACTCTCTTCAGCATTACCAGATATATAAGAATTCCAATTCATATTTTTCTGGACACAGAACTATTAATAATAAAATAAAATTATCATAATTTTTTAGTTTTTTTTCTGGGTTCTCACTTTCAATATCTGAAACAGAGCTACTAAAAATGAAATAAAATTGTGTTTTTATGGAAAAAGCCCTTGCGGATTGTAGGATCAAACTATTTGTCAAGGGTAGTTTCTTGGAAAACAGATTGCCTAAAGAACAATACAGGAACAATACAAACGATAAACAAGTTGGGACTTTTGTCAAATTGAGATCTTTGAAAAATCACAGCAACACAGATTCATTTGGTTTGAGAGTTTTCTAATTTTTCAAGAGTTAAAAAATTTAAAAAAAAATTAATCTGTGTTTGTGTGATTTTTGAAAATTGTCAATTTGTTTAATTCTTGAAAAATTAACTTTCAGACCAAATGAATCTGTACTGCTGTGATTTCTCCAAAATGTCAATTTGACAAAAGTCTCAACTCAAAACGAAAAATCGAAATGAAATAATTTTTAAAATTTCCCCTTTGTCTGATGAAAGAGTCAGATTCGTACTCTGGAACGTCAAAATTCGATTTGTTGTTTGAATTGTTCCTGTATTGTTCATTAGGGAATCTGTTTTCCAAGAAACTGCCCTTGACAAATAATTTAATCTTACAATACGCAGGGACGTTTTCCATGAAAAAACAATTTTTATTCAATTTTTAATAGTTCTGCTTCAGATATAGTGGGAGTGAAAACCCAAAAAAACTTAAAAAAATTATGCGAAATCCTTCCAAAATGCTTCAATCGATACTTAAAATAATCATTATTCATAAAAATTTTCCTTGCGTCTTAAACGATATTAACTTTCTGTCGGGAGCAATTTATTAACATCCATGTTTCCTAAGGGACAATATCAAAAAAATATAAATCATTAACGAATTTGAACGATACTCATCAAGCAATAATAGACTATATATAATTCTGAATGTAGGAATTTCGAACACGCATAAAGATGATTTTAATATTTTCACGCAATAATCGCGTATCGAAATGAAAAACATCGATATAGGTATCAAAATCAGATTCTTCATAACATAAACTAGAATTTAAATTTATATTCAAATATAATTTTCCTGTCGAGAAAACATAGGCGTTCATAATATTTTATCAGAAATAACTAATCCACTTCCCTTACCTACAAACTGATTGAAATATCAAAACATTAGATAAGCCTATACAGAACACACGCAATAGTTGAGTTCCGATATTCCCGATCAGTACTGGCCAGTATCAGTAATTTCGGAACGCTTCGTACTGATACGAACAGTTACCAAAGCAGTGCCAGTAAAATCAACTGTCAAAATTTACTGGCAAGTACTGGCCAGGAATATCGGAACTCAACTAATATCCTAGCTCGCACAGGCTTCTGAATGGTTCCCTCTTAACCTAGAATACCTATTTGAAAAAATACAACAAATTTTATCAATATTGAAAATGCTTTTTTTTGAGAGGGTTTGTCGGGTTCCATAAAAATATCTGGAAAAATATTGAGTAAGAAGTTGAAAGGTTTAGGACAAAGGTTCATATGAATTTTTTTTTGAAATCAACAAGTATTCACTTCTGGGAATACTTTAGGGGGCAGCATCTTATTAGAAATGCCTTGTATAAATATAATCTGCGATCTTCTTCTATGCTCATAAGCCTTGACTATCACTAGTAAAAAATTCTTACGAATACGAACGTTATTGAAACAAGATTTACGTATTTCATTCCTGTATAGCTATTACTTCGAACTCAATTGTTCCAAAAAAAAAGCGGTTCATTTGTTCGAAAGTTATGCGAATGAATTTTTCACGGCACCTTACAGAAATGCTGAAGGCCCTTCATAAAACAGTCAAGTCGAATTGTTTCTTAAGTTTGAGTTTTTCAGGAAAACTCCTAGACTATAACTCCATTCACTTTTATAGTCAGTCGATAGGCCTTGGAATAGCTCTATCAAGTTTTAATAACTAGAACTGGGGCAGGTTGACAGTAGTGAAATTCGTCATGGTCAAAATAATTCGGCGGTATATTTGTCAATTCTTACATATTGATATTATTAATGACTATGGTTCGGTTTAGTATAAACAAATTACTACAACCTTTGTGTAGAACAGACAACGTTGCGTAGTTATTATCTGACAGGAAATTTACTATAACCTATAATTTTTACGCGCTTCTTCTAGGGAACAGCGCGTTATCATTTCGTCACGATGTCTGTAATTTTTTAATTATACAGAGTGGAATGTGTCAAACCTTTATGGTATACCGACTAACTTCATAAAAGTGAATAGAGTATATAAAAATGAATTTTATCTGGAGGGAACCATCTTATCATTGTATCATGCCCCCGAGCGAAGAGGTATGGGGTATGAGTGCAACTACCTTCAAGAATCTTGAATGGCAATAGGTTTCGATTCATACATAATTTCGAAGATTTCACAATTCTATTCATGAATATGCCGAAGAAAATAAGTTTGGCGTACGTTTCTTTCTTATAAACTCATACATTTTTCTCTGTCAGAGACAAAGAATATTTTTAGTATTTTGACTAGTGTAGGCCATCGAATCTTCTGATGAGTGTTTAGGCCGTTGAAATAACATACTCGTTACTATAATGAACCTTGAAGAAGGTAAAAGAAAACTATAATTCATCCTTTCATTATAGGACTGAAATTTGGTAAACTGTTGTGAAATATGAAGTTATATATCTACGCAAAATTTTCTTCAAATATGATAAATAGTTTTGCGAAAACAAAAATTCCGGTTTTTTTTTTCAATTCACTATATAAAAGTACGATCTCAAGAAAATTTTGAAATTATTTCAATTGCAATTCAATCGCTCAGGTAGTTCCTCAAATATGAGGGAAATAACCTCAATATTTCAAATGACTGTAACTCCGAAACTTCAACACCGATTTTAACCATTAACAAACTTAATGTCACATTTTGAAACGCAACCAAACTACGCTGAAAGTTTCAAGTGGATCAGTGAGTCCAATCTAGTCGTTTGAGACCATTTTCGGGAAGAAATTCGAAAACTACAGACATTTGGACAAAAAATTGCTCACTGTTCACAGAACATGCGTGCAAAAAGTGGAAAATAATTAATTTGTAGAAGAATTAATGAAATGCGCATTTGGTTTCAAAATTTCCTTGACGCCAGTGTGTGTACGATCGCAACCACCACGTGTGAACGGTTCGATATACAACAGAGGACTAAGTAAGAGGCCGCAGTGAAATTTGCAGCGCCCTTGCGGCCTCTAGAAATGTGCTGAGCGAAAACGACCGTTGCATCGATGCAACGTGTGTGAATTCTCCCATATACAGAGTGTAACAGCCAAATGGAATAAATTCGATAACGAATGAATAAGGGCGTGTTGAGAAAAACGCTCGGACACGTCGATTTCTAATTTTAAATACGCATATTTTTCAAGAAAATAATATTATATAGGGTGTTCCATGTGACCGTGGCCAATACCTACTTTCTTATTTCGAATGCAACCCCCTGTATATTATTTGTTTTTTGGATTCTTCAGAGAATTCTAGACATAATTCATTCACAATGTCCTATACCTATCTTTAACTATTTCGGAAATATTAAGTGTTTTCAGATTTAGTGCAAAAATCAACGTTTTAAATAAATATTATTTTATTTCTCAAATTCGGTACATTACACGTAAATTCTAATGAGTAATAGTGATTATTTCTTAATAATTAAAAAAAAAAACAATGTCAATATGGGAAATGTTCAAAATGCTCGCCGCGAACTTCTTGGCAACATGCTAATCTGGTGTAGAATTGTCTTCTAACGTTACTCGACATTTCTGAAAATACTTTATATTTCCGAAAAAGTTGAAGATAGGTATAGGATATTGTACATGAATTATGTCTAGAATTTTCTGAAGAATCCAAAAAATAAATAATATACAGGGGGTTTCATTTGAAATAAGAAAGTTGGTATTGGCCACGGTCGCATGGAACACCCTATATAATTTTATTTTCTTGAAAACTATGCGCATTTGAAATTACAAATCGACGTGTCCGAGCGTTTTTCCTAACACCCCCTCATTTATTCGTTATCGAATTTATTCCATTTGGCTGTTACACTCTGTATGTACTTCAAAACGCAAGTACGGCACCGCAATGGCGCCGAAACTTGAAAAACCGGATGTTTACAACGGGCCTCAAATTAAGCATTAAGCAGCTCTTTTAAGGGCGGGTATTATAAAACTATTTTGACAGATAATTAAAAGTTAACTCGTAAATCTGGTTCAAAAATGACAGTTAACTGCTCTCTGTGTTCCAAATAAATTTAATAATACCGGATCTAAGTCGGTTAGAAATGAGTAATTATTGTAATTTTTCTTCAGGAATTTCCAGCCAAGTTCCAACCGATACTTCGAGTACAATCTACATTCATCTAACAATCATACAGCTGAGCGAAAGTCAGATGATAAGGAAGCTAAATCAGCAGCTGACAAACTGAGATTTGGTCTGCCTATTGTTTATGGTAATACTGGTACTGGCGCACAGGCGTATCCTCAATCTGGAGGAGTCAGTTACATGGTTTCACCTTTGAAATTGGACATTGGAGGTGTAGCTTTGGGAGCACTTATTGGGTTAGGTGCTATTCTGATCCTACCGAAATTGGCTCATGCCTTTGGTGGATCCCATTATAGAAGTAAGTATTTTTAAGGCTAAAAATTTTCGTGGAAAACAATGCCAACTGGAGTCAAATATTTTCCGCCACGGAGTCAGATCCAGTGGCGAAGAATGCATTTGTCATGGGAACAAGCTATCGGGGGCGCAAAATTACAATTTTTTCTTTTAAAAAATGACTTTTTTCACTTCAAGCTTCCAACAGATTTCAGAGCGGTGCTGAAGTTGTTGTACACAGTGAGGCGAGTAGAGAAGTAGCTGCCAAGCAAAATCCCAGAAAATAATTTTCACACTTGTCGGCCGGTCTACCATTCTTGATTCACTACCTGAGATCTGCTTGAAAATTATAAATTAAGAAGACGTGTACGACTGAATCCGTGGGGCTAGATGAACCCACCTTTGTTCAGACGAAGAAGTATTCGGATACTTCTCTTTTCTCGCATCTGGGTTAATTCTTCATGCCAGTGGGAAGTGCATCACAGTTCATATCAATTTGAAAAATATGAACTTATTATTATATTATTTTCAATACTGTTATTCAAGCTAGTCTGAAAATTAATCCTTCTGGGAAAGATTTTTCAAATTTCATTTATATTCATCTTATTGAATTAATATCTGGGCAACTGTACCAGCCCATTCTATACGACAAGTCATAATTTTCATGAGAATTTTCGCTCACTCAAGATTCTGTCATATCATTTAGAACTTATTGGCTCACCAAATAAACAAATTTGGATGGAACACTCTGTAGTTTCATACATGATAATAAGTCATATCATTTATACTTCGAAAAGTAAGTGATCCATTGTATACAGTGCGCGTCAAAATTATGGAAAAAATTCATTTTCTCAGAAGAAAAATATTTGGCAACAAAATCCTGAAACAGGTCAATTTTGTTTCACTTTTACCAAATTCTATGCATTTTTGAAGGATTTTTGTTGCACTCTGTGCCATCCCCATCAACCTTCTAAATTTTTTGAATAGGGAAAGTGGGTCATGTGGTACTTTTTTGGCAAGGTCTTTGTATCTTGTTTACAGGCTTGCAGAAATTTTCAAGAAAAATTTTTTTTGAAAAATTAGTTACTTCAAAGGGGTTTTCAGTTTGCGCAATTTGTCATAGCTCATTTACTTTGGGACGATAGTACCTGATGAAATTTGTCACCGAATGAAAGTCAACCCTTACAGTTTTGTTCATGCACAACTTTCAACCCCTACGAACCCTTTAATGGAGAAATTTTTTTCACGTGAGGGGGTTGAAAGTTGTGCATGAACAAAACTGTAATGTTCGACTTTCATTCGGTGACAAATTTCATCAGTTACCATCGTCTGAAAGTAAATGAGCCATGACAAAGTGCACATACGGAAAACCTCTTTGAACTAACTAAGAGAAAGAAGATACAATGACCTTGCCAAAAAAGTACCACATGACCTACTTTTCCTATTCAAAAAATTTAGAGGGTTGATGGGAATGGCACATGGTGCAACAAACGTCACTCAAAAATGCATATAAATTTGATAAAAGTGAAACTAAATTGACCTGTTTCAGGATTTTGTTGCCAAATATTTTTCTTCTGAGAAAATGAATTTGTTCCATAATTTTGACACGTACTGTATAAAGACTTTGTACATTGTTCTATACTATACTTTTTCTACTTATAAGGTGTGAATCGTTGCCAGCCTTAACTCGAAATAGAAAAATTCGGTCGACATTTCGACTTATTTGGGAGAAAGTTGCGAGACAAAGCTAACAAGTAAGCTGAAGAAAGTTATCTTCGAAGATTCCGGACAGCCATTTCGCAACTCTGGAAAAATATTTCTACTAGGTTTTTTGAATCTCAACGGATAGATCCAAGAAACGTTATCTATCGCTAGGATTTGAGGGTGGCCTTCAATAGTATAAAGACTATATAAAGTCTTTACGAGTATACAATAGTTAAAAAATTTGGTACTTTTTTAAGTGTAATTGGAATGATTATCATGTCGTCATGTCATGACTTAAGCCTTCATAAAATGCTTTAACCAGTACTTAAGAGCAAACAATACCTCTTATAAAACGGGGTGACTTTTGAAGGCCAGAGTTCGTATTTTTTCAAAAAATTTTTTGGGTGCAAATGGTTGAAAAAATTGTAAGAATACGCAATGCTGCCACATTTTATATTCAAGAATTTTCGGGAAAATGAAACTGACATGGAGTGAAAAATAGAAAAATAACTAACATTACGCATTCTCACAAAAGAATTAAAGTACACCTCAAAAAAAAAATTTTAAAAATAATCAATGAAACCTGCAGAACAACACCCTATTTACGTTGAAATTTTTCCGAATTCTAATTGGCAACTTTGAAGCATGCAGGCTGTTGGCAGGTGCCGACGTTGAGATACAATCGAGGTTTAATGAAATTTGAATGTGGCTGTGTTGCCGAATTGAGCGAAGCCGTAATTTACGAGCACATGATAGATCTGAAATGAATGCTCTTGGAGAAAAGATTTAGACTAGACCAGTGAACACCATCAATTAATCCTAGCGATATACAGTCTGGTCCAACGAAAACTTAACACCTTAACGCTTAAAATGTGGAAAATCGCTCGGACCGGTCAATCTCTGATTCGAGGGGAAACAGAAACAACCGAACAACCCCTCGATTTTGAATAGGGATGAGGGGTTTTGCGATACCTCATTTTGAGGATCTTATCGAGTACTATCTGGTCCTAAAATTTCGCCTCAAAATTTCTATCGATAACGCCGAACTGACAGGTAAAATACTGGAAGAGTACTCACTTCTACTTTACAATATAAATACTAAATACGTTTGAAATGAGTCGGATACGAATAATATTCCCGAGATAAATTCCACATCGCCTGTTATTTCATTTTCGATGGATATTTTGAAGCGGAATTTTAGGGTTGTAATCGATACGATCTTCAAAATTAGTTATCGTAACACTACTCAACTCTGTTCAAAATCAAGGGGTTGTGCTCACCCTCGTTAGGGGGTTGAAGTTGCGGGGATGAAAAAAGCGTTAACGGATGCCCCATTTGAGAAATATATTTTCAGTGTGATATCTCTCATAAAATATCAGTTTGCAGAAAATTGAATTAACGTCATTAAATTCTACGTAAGAAGTTGCTACGAGAATGTTTTTACAGAAATAGAAAATTTCCAATAGAAGAAGAATTTCGGTTTTCGGCAATGAGTTCTTCATGAAAATCATGGCCCTCAGACACTGACATCAGATTTTATCTATCTAGTACAGAAATAGGAGTTACCCTTCAAAAGTGTCCAATTTGACTCACCCTGTACAGCAGCGCATCGAACAGCAGAAAATCATGTCCTAAATCATCGTAACTCCTTAACCAAAATTCAACATTTTCTAGGTTTAGATGATGGAATTTCTAGCGTTTCCGACATACTTTCAAGGTTGGACAACACATTAGAACAGCATAACATTGATAGCAGTTCTTGCATGCAGCGAATAGTTTGTAACTACATTTACGAATCCCACAAAAATATAGAAAACGGTGAAGCTAGTACAGTTGATGAAATGGTTAACGCCATTACTAAGTAAGTATTCTACTTATTTCCCTCACTTCGTACTAATAAAATCCGTTTTTTACAGCAATTCCTTGATCTCCCAGTTACTGGAGGGAAGTAGTATCAAACAAGCTGTGGACATGGGGAAATCAACGGAAATGGATAAGTGCTCATCTCTATACGGGAAATGTCCTGTGAACAAGGACAATATCGTTAAAGTTATAACTAATATATTACCTGTTTGATTTTGATAACTTCATAGGAATCAAATAAGCGCTTCATTCACCAATATATTTATTGAGTATTTAGGGAAAAACTTTAATGGAGACCATATAGTCTCTGACATAACTGTTAAAACAAGAATTATGTCTATTTCATCTCTATGCATCTATAATTTGACATTCATTTGGGAGTCAAAACAAATCATCTGTTTGTCAAATCCACGTATGTGGCAAGTAGTATTTATATGTAATATTTATGAGTAATAAACCATATTCTAGTAGAAATTATTTTATTTAGCAATAAATAGTTGATCATGGGTCTTTGCAAATGTCCGAAGCGACGTGTAACCAATCAATTTTGTTTTGAGCACCGAGTTTGCGTCTGCGAAAATTGTATGGTGACAAATCATCCCATTGTAAGTTTCACAAATATGAGTTATTTGGTAATTATTAAAACTATGAATGTTTCAGTGTATAGTTCAGTCTTATTTACAATGGCTCCAAGATAGCGATTACAATTCTATTTGTGAATTATGCACTAAGGAGTTGAATATCGAAGATAGTATAAGACTAACATGTTATCGTAAGTATTCGTTCAACGATATACTTCTTGAACACAATTTGGAATGAGGCAAGTAAATACACGGTGAATATTTTTTCTAGATGTTTTTCATTGGTCTTGTTTGGATAATTTCTCAAGACAGCTACCTGCAACAACAGCCCCAAGAGGATATGTATGTCCTTCCTGTAAAACTCCTCTGTTTCCACCACCAAATTTGATAAGTCCTGTTGCAGATGTGTTAAAAGAAAAACTGGCAGGTGTGAACTGGGCGAGGGCTGGTCTTGGGTTACCTCTGGTGAGTCTAAAAATGTGTGTGTGCTTCACAATCAAGTTGAACCAATTAATTTTTCAATTGCACTTATGTTTGTTCACCATGCACCCATGTTAGTTCTAAATCCAGAATATGTAAAGTCATATAGCTTTAGATGAGAACTAGTCACTTCTCATTTGATGCATTATACCAAGTAACTGTACTGTTCTAGTAGAGAAATTAACAGTGTTATCTGTTTTGGCTGTTATTTGTATTTATATAATTTTTTTTTCACTTTTTAATTTTTATCACCTCTGGTTTCAGCTTTCTGAAGAAAGGGAGGTGAAGGCTCCTGTAATTCCCAATTCGATTACAAAGCCTAAACCCACGTCATCAATGTTAGTGAGTAATGGATCTCATTCCATCGATGTTGAAGAACAAGAACCTTTCATTCGAAATCCATCCAACAGCTATCAAACTTCTTCAAATCGTAGAGTGTTTCAAGACATAAGGGATGTTAAATCTGTTCCATTTGATCATGATGATGATAAGTATAAGAGACGACTAACTGTAGTAAGGAACTGGTGGAAGTAAGTGAAAATTTTATTATTAAGATTTCTAGAACGGAAGGACCCAATTTATAATTGTTCCAACTTACTTAGTAGCATTTGGGTAAACATGATACAAAGATTGTTGAGGTTTACTTTTATTACAGTTCAACTTTATTATTTTGAAATTTCGCCATACTCAATTGGCCTAATGTCAGCCAATATTGTAAATGAAATCTTTACAGTATGATTGTGATTGAAAATGACTTCAACTGTGGGAGTAACCATTCACTTTTCAGCTTGACCTTTGGACCTAGTAGACGTGGTGGAAAAGCATTATATAAAAGATATTTCCTACTAGGAACATTATGTATAATTGGGATTGTTCTCATTTTTCTATTTTTATCCAAAGTTGGAAGACATTACGCAAATCTTGATCCAAGCTTGGATATGGAAAACAACCATGATCTTAAAGTACAGAAAGTCTGGGAATAGTGATAGAAATATAGCTTTAAAATTCTTCATTATTTTATATATATCACACATAATGTAATATAATTTGAGATTGTAAATTATTTGAATAAATTAAATAAATTTCAAAACATGTTTTTTGATTTCTTCTACTTTTCTCATTTAAAATCATGGGTCAAAGCCAAATCTCAATGATATTCCATACATTTCGTTATTTCGAAATAAAATATGATTATAAATCACAAAAGACTAGTTGCATATCGTTGTGGGAGCTTTTTCTACGGAGCAAAGCTCTTATGTTCATAATTCGAAGTTATGATGGAATATGGTTGTATCAATGAAGAATTCGGGGTCAAAGCCAATTTTGTACAGTGGTATCCGTGTAACTCTTCGAATTTTTTTTTTAATTTATGAAGGAGAAAAAGTTCATAGCTACGCAGAATACACTTCACTGTACTTCGAAAAACGCGTAGACTTTGAGAGTGTTTCTAAGTTCATCGCACTGAGCTCATTAGAAATATCTGCCTCTCTTTCTCTACGTAATCTGTAGTTCGAAAATTGCACCTGGTGACTTAGCCTTTTGTGAACTACCCTTCATTCACAAAAGATTGTGTTGCGATTAGATTTATATTTTGACGTCCGATAATTCCTTTCAAACTCCTTGGTGCCACTGCCCCTTTATTTCCATAAGCAAAAACACAATGTTCCAACTGCCAATGATCCATGGTGGACCCCCCCCAAAATAGCACAATCAGAAGGTTGGAATGCGACCAACTCCTGCTTTCTGGTCCCCCTACTTGCCGAGCTGTGGTGGCTATTCCCAAAGAAGTCCGATTCTCTTGATTGCTCCCTGTATACACTAATTCCTAGAGAAACCTAGGAGAACTGTCAACAATATCAAATATTATTCTATAGTTTGATTGATTTGACAACTCGTCAAAATCTGTTACTATTCTGGTGTAAATTTTTGTCATGTACATGGGGGTATGGTAATTTCTAAAGAAAACGAATCATTCAAAAATCAACCAAATCTAAAATGCAGTATGCAGCGTGAAAAACTTCTGAATTCCTCATATAAGCACTCCGGTCACAATTTTTCATCTTCAGGTGAATTCATCTTCAGTTTATTAAATTTGTAGAATAGAATAAACGGTAAAATATTATATTTCAGGGTATAGTCCCCCGTTCGGCCAAGTGGAGAATGTATTGCGTACAACTGACCTTATCGAGAATAATGACTTGAATGAACGAATCTTTGAAACAATCAAGAAAGAAAATGAAATTCTATTGGGCATAAATCAATATAATGTGGAGAATCAGCAATATTATTATGATCTTGAAAATATTACACTTCAGGGAGAAGAATGTTTTGTGCCCTTTGATGATAAATTGGATAATTTTCAGCCATCACCAAAAGGTTTGAAATCCAACAAAAAAAACAAAATTGTGATTAATTCTGCAACTATAACAAATAAAAATACCGATGAAACTTCAGCTTCAAGTTGCAAGGAATTACCTTCAAGTATTCTTCAGAATAAAAAGATTAATCCAGAATATGACCTAAAAATAGCAACCCGCTTATATCATAAAAATGAAGTTAATCCCAAAAACCCCCACTTCCATACTAGGAACATACCCATGAAAAATTCAGTAAACACTAAAATAGAGACTTTAAATGTGATAAATAAAGAACAGAAAAGAGATGATGTCCATTTCCCACATCATTCACAAAATTCTTTCACAACTAAAGAGCATAAGACTGCTTCATTCTCTGATGATTGTTTAGACTCGAATCGTACCTTTCCTCCGCACACAAATTTTTCTTCAGATTATCTTAGAGTTGGGTGTAGCGCAGACTGCTTAGAAAAAAAAATTGCTGATATTTTTAGGTCACCAATGGGAAATGAACTAAACTCACATATATCACTAAGGAGTACTTCCGAATTTGATCCTCATGTTTGCTATATGGAACCAAAATATTACAGCTTGTCATGTCAAGGAATTCCATGTAGAATGCAAAGATATGGGGTACCTCGAACAGAACCACAAAGGATACCCATACACAACCCAGAAAACAATTCTTACTGCACAAGCACTTGGGATTTTTATAAAGATTTTAGTCTGTTTGATTTGGATGAAGAAATCTATTGCAGAAGAAATCCTATGAAACCTCATTTGTTTCAAAATACAACTATATATCAAAACCAACCAGAATTTTACAATTTGAATAAGCCAGCTACTGAAGATGAACTCAGACAACCCTTTGAAAACGATCCCAATGACTTTACTCTATACCAAAAGGGACCAAATTGCTGCAATTGTAACAAGGCAACTATTGAGAAAACAAAAATTATCAATACCAATGATGATAATTTGCATCAACAATCTCCAATAAAGAAGAAAAAACGTTTCACTTGTTTCAAATCTGGAAAAGTGGATCGACATGAAAGATCTACTCATCTCAAACCACAACCAGACCCACTGAACTCCGAGCAGTGCAAATCCCAAAACTGCCCTTCAAATGTCACTTTCATAAAGAACCCTCATCAGGAAACACTAAACCCAAATGCAACTGCTATTCAGAATATTCTCACTGACATGCACATTGGTTGCAATCAGAAATGTCCAATGATGCACCCTGAAAAAGAACGTCAGTTATTATCCATTCCAGCACCGAAGATCACTAAATCTGTTGGATGCGAATGTTGTTGTAAGGACTCTCCTCCAAAATACCTAGAGAACACAGCAGACCTTCAGAAAAACATCACAATTCAAATAATACCAAATTATTGTCAGAAAAACAATACGCCTGTTGGGACTTGCCCAAATGTGGAACAAAAAATTATGTATCCTCAAGGGGTTTATTGCCAAGAAATCTCTTGCGAGAGAAAGCAAAGCGATTTTCCTACCAATAGCAGGTGTCAGAATGGTACATACTTCCCTTATACATCAAATAAAACCAAGTCAGCCAGCAATAAGGATGAAAGACAGTATTCGAAAAACACTTCTAGTAAATGGTGGGGTTGCAACTGGAGCAGGAAGAAACCACAAACACCATCCTATCACAGGTAAAGAAAATTTTTTTGTACATAAAGTGATTAGTTGCCTGAACAATTCCCAGTATGGGTGATGATTCTTGGAGATAATTTGATCCTTCCTCAAAATCTTATTTTGTCCATTCATACTGTCCTGAATACTTTCGAAATCGATAGTGCAAAATTATTCATACTTATAACTCTTTTAATTGTTTTCTTTGTACAGTGCGATAAATTTGAAAAATAGCAGAAACAAATTTAGGTCACATTTCAAAACAAGGTGAACATCGATCTATTCATTATGGCGTTCTGGAAATTTATATGTTTTCTATTTAGATCTGATTTCATTTGGATGCAAATAATGAAATGGAGATCGCTGATATGTGGAACGACCTTTTCGACCCAGCGTCACCTTATTCAATTAGTATAGTATAGAATAAGGGATGTTAACTTGAGATGAAGAAAATCAGTTCTTTCTGGTCATAGGAGTTTGGCTGTATTGAGAGAAAAACACATTCTGTGTTTGACTTCTTGCTTCAAATACACATGTGTTCTCAACACTTAATATTGCTATACCTCAATGTATCTCATAGAGAAGTGTATATTGCTCTAAATTCTTTTCAAATCGAAATTATGTGAGCAAATATTGTTGATCCAAGTTTGTCTAAGTAATCATTTAATTATTCAATAGTAAAGTCTTTATATTATGTACATCCTGAATCAGGTAGAAATTATATATAATTCCAGAAACCCCAGTTTCATCCAAACAAGCGACTGCTGTACCAGAACATGCAATGATGTTAATGAAGATACAAAAGGTGATGGCCAAGTGGTCGAAATTTCAAACCGCCAACGAATTCTACCCATAAAGAACAACTACACTAACAGAGATGGAGATCTTCTGAAATCTCTACATCGTTTAAATAGAGGTTTACTGAAAGACCTATTCGCAACACCTTGTGCCTCAACTTCATCCACATGTCCTAATTCTTGTTTGAGAAAGATCAGGGGGGCTCCGTTTCCACTGTGTGCAGATACAGAAGACCACTCCTATAAGGCGACAAAACCTCCAACCACGAACCAATGTTGCCAATACGAGCCCGACTGTTACCATTCAGAAAAAAACAGACCAGCTTATTCATCTCAAGATATACTCTGCGAATGTTTAAAATATATGAAGAGGGGAATTCTCAATGATAATTACTGTGAATATCTCGATGAAGATTGTTGCTGTTGTCAGAGTTTCAATACTTGCTGCTGTTGCCACAAAATACCAAAATGTTGTGAAATGAAAGAAGTAATTCAACCCAAATTCGAAGAAAAAAAATCATGCTGTACTCGTTGTAGGAGTGTTGAAGCGAAGCAGTCATTAAAGCACTGTGGAACTGTGGTTTCAAACCATTGTTTTACTAAAGTCGAAACCGTTTGCACAAATACAGAAATTCGCCCGAAAACACCTGAAGTAAGGAAAAAGAATAAGTGCTGCAAACGGAGATGCTGCTGTTGCTGCAGTTATGCTAAAAATTGCTGTTGTTGCAATAATGTAAGGAACTGCTGCTGCTGCTGTGAAAGAGAAATTGCGCCATGTTGCCGTAATATTCACTCATCGTCTTGCAAGGGTGAACATTTCATATACTGTTGTCAATGTGAACCTAAAACTATTTTCGAATGTAAGAATGTGAATTTGGAAGAAGCAAAGGAACCGTTCTTGGAGAAATCCAAAGAAAAATCGAAAATTAATAATATAAAAGGAATTTTATCTCAGGAGACTGAGGATCAAGGAACAAAAGTTATCAAAAATGGCAAACTATTTACGGAACCTTTGAATCCTCTACAAGAAACATCAACACACGTAAAATACTTACCTCTAAAAAGAGAAGTGCTGTTTAAAAGCATAACCCTAGACCTATGCGATCTTGGTGAAAAAAAAATTTCAAAATTCGGATTACCGTCACGAAACTACCCTTGGATGAATAATTCGTTCTTTATAGATATGCCAGTTGAATTAAAATCATTTGTTGAGATGGGAAAATTTGAACACCCTCTATCAGAAAAAATCTGCGACCCTACTCCCTGTTTAAAACCTGAAGTACTTCATTTCAGTAACCCCGAGGATCAAGAAATTAAACTTCTCGATAATTCAAATGCACATTTCCTTTGTAATGAACAGAAAAATGATGAGACTTTCTTGTTCGCTGAAAATACATTAGTAATGGACTATAGTAAAAAGGTAGAACATATGTTGAAGACTGAAAAAATTTTAGGGCAAGAAACAAATTTGAAATATCACAATCTCAAATTACAAACATTTTCAGAAGATAATCAAAAACTCACCAATCATGAGCCTGTACAAAAACGAATGGAACTATCAACAAAAACTAAGAATTTACGGAAAACTACTTGCAAATCCATATCCAAGACATCGCAGCCAATTCTGTCTAAAACATTCTCAAATATATCTAAGGAAACTTCTAATATTTCTAAAACATCTACAAATATGAATTATGTCCATAAGCCCTTTACAACCAAGACAGGTTTAATGTCATTCATCCCATCCTTCTGGGATAATTATAGAAGTCCCTCTCAAGTGAAGAAGAATAAATCGAAATCTGTAATACCTGAAAATACTACCAAAACACCAAAGAAATTAAACAGAAATGAACTTGGTAACAAAGTGAGATTGAAAAACATAGTTGAAAATTCGCCTTTGGATGGAAACAATACAGTTTCGATGAATATAATAAAATCGTCAACAGAAAGTGAACAAATAGAAAAAAAAAGTAAAGTTAATTCTAAAGAAGGTATACTAAATTATAGAAATGTAGATACCTATGGTGGGAATCATAATGAAGTCGAAGAAAAAAGATTCACTAAAGTAGAAACAAATGGTAATGAACGAATTGACCTAGAGAAAAATGCAACACATGAACTTATCAAGACAAAGAAATGTAGTGAAGAGAAAATCGACCAGAACGAAGAAGCAGCTGTGAAATTACTTCCTAAAAAAAATATGCAAATTCCAAACAAAGTTATGTCAGAATGTGATCTTATTTCCTTAAATTGAACGTAATAATGTATTGAATAAATATAATGAATAATGTTCTATTTAATTGACCTAATTATTATTTATAAAACAAGTAAGTTAAATAAATTTTAAGTTACTGGGTTAGTAACCCAGGAAAAACATACAAACTGATGCAAAACCCTCCCAAAATAAGCTTTAATCAATAGGTATTGAATTGATTGAAAATATTTCAATTAGCTAGTAAGTTAAAAATACTATAAAAAGCACTGCCGTGATGGCAGCAACTTTTGCGCGCATGTTCAATGTAGATGACCGCTTCAGCAACGAATTTGAACATGCACGCAAAAGCTGCTGCCTTCGCGGCAGTGCTTTTTGAAATTTTTTACTGATAAATTACTGGATTTCAATTCGATCAAATCTGTATTTTTGGAAATATTGGAAAAATAAAATTTTGAATGAGTATATCTACGGAATCATTGGGCGGATTTTACCCATTCACGAATTCGACCTTCGTAATTAAGCCCCAAACCTACTCTACAAATATCGAGTTTCTAAGTCGTTTCTTCCGGAAGTTATTGTGTTTACGGTCATTACGATTGTGGACCTTAATTACGAAGGCCGAATTCGTGAATGGGTAAAATCCACCCAATGATTCCGTAGATATACCCAATCAGAATTTTATTTTTCCAATATTTCCAAAAATACAGATCAGATCGAATTGAAATCCAGTACTCCATCGAAAATAACGGTTCGAAGTTTCATACAGAATTTAATGAGGATGATATGATGAGAAAATCATAGAAATTTTTTTTTAAAATTGTTCTAATGACACGATTATTACGAAATTTCGCATAAAGTTGTCTTTCAGCATCTCAAAACTAGCTGTGAAGTTTTATCAGGACTGAACCAGTATTTCTCGAGTTATACCGAAAAAACCAACGATATCGAGAAGAAAACCTCGAAATTTTTTTCCCGATATCTCCGGAACCTATGATCGTATCGAATTGAAATTTGGTACACTGCTGTAAATTATAAAGCTCAAAGTGCGAGTGGAATTTTTTTCGGATATGATGAATGGATGGATGGATGAACTTTTTGGAAAAAAATTTCGAAAAAAAAATTTTTTTTAATTTACTGACAATATGATCCTGACGAAATTTGGCTCAAAGTTGCGCGTCGTTATACTCCACCTGACTGCCAAGTTTGAATCCAATCGCTCAAGTCGTTTCTGAAATAAAAAATAAATAACTTCAAGTGCCTATAACTCTGAAACTATTCGACCGATTTGGCCCATTAACGAACTTAACATTCTGATGCGCAACCTATCCTGAAAGTTTCAAGTTGTTAGCTTGCTTCTGTCGACAGTTAGCGTGTCTACGGCCGGCCGGACAGAATCGATTTTGACACCGGATTCGTCATCAGTGAGTCCAACCTAGTCGATTGAGACCATTTTCGGCTCAATCATCCAAAATTACAGACATTTGGACAAAACGATAGCACGCTGTTCCCCTAGAACATGCGCGCAAAAATAATTCAGAGTAATTAAATGTCCACTTATGCTTGTTGTTATGGATTGAATTATTTCGTTTTGCACGTCAAAATAGGATAAAATTAATTCTGAACATGAATACAAATATTACAAATTACAGAAAATTAGTTCACTAAATGTACTACCGCAAAGTACTTTGTAACTTAGTCAGTTGAAAAATGTTCAAAGAGAAATTAGTGAAATTCTATAGATTGAATAATTTCGATTTTAAACGTCCAGATGGGATAAAAAAAATGTTTAATAAAAAAGGTGGCAATCTGATGAATTAAAATACTTAGAAAAATATTATAGGTTAGCACTTTCTACTTTAATGGTTCAGAATAGTACATATTTGCAGATTACCAATTATGTAACGTAGCACAAACAACAGTCGTTAGATATTGAACTGTTATCTAGTTCACTTGTTTTCATATACATTTGAACCAAGCAAGCAAATCCAACATTGCTCTTATACAAAGATTCTAATCCAAAGCATTGAGGGTGAGGCCAACGCTCCATGGTACATCACCAATCAGACCCAACAATATGACCTAAAAGTTCCATACGTCCAAGTTGTTATCAAATCCAAAAGCAAAAGACACCGTGCAAGTTAGAGGGGCATCCAAATGAGCTGCTACAGACGTTATTGGAAAACAATGAATGGAGAAGACTTAGAAGACATTGGCCAGCTGATCACATAGGGAAATCAGAATTTTCTCAATGGAAAAAACCACTACACGTTATGTCCTAGCCTACTATTACTATTACTTTCAACAAATTAGCTCATACAATGGAATTTCTGATTGCTGATCAATAAATATATGTTGTGTCCCGTATCCTGGACCCAGCATTTTATGATGTATTGTCTCTTCTTGATTTTCCAACGTCGTAGTCTGAATTCTTTGGTTCCCAGGAAATATGCCCGAAATTCAATATTTTTTGGTTTAAATCAATTGACACCGGCTTTAAGAGCATTTTATCTCAAGCCAACAATAAAGTAATATTTTGCATGACAGAAAACACGCAGATGAAATTCAAGCTCTTAGCATTCCAGGAATCGGAGCTTTGTGGGTGGTACTCAAAGAATCCAGACATCACATATGACAGTTTATATAATTTATCTTATTAGGCCATTTACGGAAATTTCCTTCACACATTTTTGCTCTCTCTTTCGCACCAGCCAATCCGAGGTGTTTTTTCGGATCTTAGAAGGGCGTCGCTTAATTCAAATAAAACCAATCAAAATTTATATTATCCCTCTACGATGTGAAGAAGGGAATTTTCTTAATTTGGGTTTCGTTAGTTTTTAGACACTATTCATTTGACCGTTGTACAGTAAACAACAATTCGCTTTCGAATTTACAAACAAGATTATACGTTAATTCTTGTGTTGTAAAAATCGTAACTTCTCATTTGAATGTCGCTTCAACCTTGCTATCGTTAGATATAGAAGGAAGATTCTATTGTATAAATTGTATACCATTTCGGTCTTGTTGTCTAATACATATACAAGAAAATACATTTTTGTTACGTGTTAAAAGTGCGTTTTTTAATACACCTCAACACCAGTTTCGGCTCATTAGTGCAACGATATTGATCAACTGGTCAATAAGTTCTTCAATTATCTGCTTATTTTAGAAGCATCAACATTTCTGATAAAGATCAGAAAATACTCGTGTCGTGTCTTCACTTTGATGAAGACTGAATTAATCAAGTGCGATTAATTCAACCAAGCGGGATCTCTACTATTGAAACCCCCCAAACACCTGAATAAACCAATTCAGGTCAAAACAATATAAATAATGAAAATCCTTCAACCCAACCTTCAATACGATAATTTTTGTTCATTCAACAATTTGGATCCTGAGATTATCTTCCAATTGATCCATTTGAAGACATACAGAGTGAAGTATGAATATCCATGTGAAGAAAACATCTGAATAAAAATTTAAAGTATATTCTGAATAGAATGAACTTTGTTGAAGTTTTCATAAGCTTCCTGAGAACAGAAAATATGAAAGGTCAACTATAAAAACTAGGCAAATGATTTATTTATTTTGGTCACATGAGTCTCTTTCAGAATATGATCTATTGTACTTAAGGTGACTTTTGACTAGATGTCCGGTAGCTAAGGCAGCCATTAGTGATAATTCACCAGCAAGAACAGCAGCACATACAACTCTTGCCAATTTTTTTGCATTGTTACCAGGAGATTCCTGATGTGGCCCTTTTACACCTAACATTTCTAAACAGGAGGACTGAGCTGGGAGAATTGTTCCTCCTCCAATTGTACCAATCTCAATGGATGGCATTGTGCATGAGATATACAAGTCTTTTCCTTCAGGTCCCCATGGTTCCATTATGGTGATACAATTACTACTAGTGACGTTTTGAGCAGGGTCTTGACCAGTTGCAATGAAAATTGCAGTTACAATATTGGCAGCATGTGCGTTAAATCCACCTAAAAAGGAAGTGAGTCTGTATAAACACCCAATCAGGTGTAAGCTGTTGTATTGTGAAATTCAAACCCGTTTTAAATTCTAGCCACTTCAAAGCAGTTAGTGTGAGTTGTCTATAACTGACGATTTTTATGTGTAATATGTGATTGCCAGCGCTATAGTTCATTTAAGACATAGCATTAGGATTAATATTTTTCAGTTGAATTCTTACCTATACTACCAGCCATTGCAGATCCGATCATATTTTTTGAAGAATTCAAGTCAACCAAATGACTTGTTGTACATTTCAATACGGAAGAAACAGTTTCGGCAGGTACTACAGCTTCACAAACCACAGACTTTCCTCTACCTTCTATCCAATTCAGGGAAGACGGTTTCTTATCAGTACAATAATTACCACTTAAACTCAAGATCTCCATATCGGTAAAACAATCCTGAAGATAATTCAAAGCCTTTTCGGTACCTTTGGACAACATATTCATTCCCATGGCATCACCGGTTTGAGCTATAAACCTCAGGAATACAAGTCTGCCAGCTATTCTAGATGACACTTTTGATAGTTTAGCAAATCTACTGGTAGAATCAAATGTGGTTTTCAGTTTATCGAAATTTTCCTTTTTATCTATCCACATAATCAGTTCAGAAGCTTTGGTCATGGAAGGAAAACGAACAACAGGGCCTCTTGTCATTCCGTCTGCAACTATGGAGCTTCGAATACCACATTGCTCTACAGCTCTACATCCTCTATTTGTACTTGCTACTAAACATCCTTCGGTTGTTGCCATTGGAATGTTATACATTTCACCATCAACATTCAGTGGGCCAGCAATACCTGAATATTAACAATTAAAAATATAACTGATCCGTTGATGCTACAAAGAGAAAAAGAGAACACGTCCCCAAAATTCTTGAACCCTCTTATGTTTGTCAAGAAGAGATAATAATTTTTCATGTAAAAAAGTATATTACATAGTACATTTAATTTGGATATGTATTCAATGCAAATTGGCTGAATAAAATTTTAATGGAATGAGAAAAAAAAATACAAACGAAAAATAGTAGATAATAGAACCGTTTTCTACCCCAAAGGGCAGAAAACTGATATTTTAGATCTTGCCGAAGCTTGACCTATCGGAGATTACCCTGCAAATTGCTTTCATGAAAAAGCGAACGCTGCAAATTTTACACAAGGGTTTATTATTTTCTCAGTTTAATAACCCAATACCATTTATATCTTAAATAAAACTTATATATTGTTCATAATTCATCGGTTGACCTATCGGAGAAGTGTTTGTATTCTGATGGCATACAGAGTACTGTGACCATAGGGGGTAATATGAACAATGAAAATTTCTCAAAACATATATAATGAATCCCAAATACTCAAACAAAATAAATATCACTTTTGAACAGTACTAAAACTTATATATCCTTGTAAAAGATAAGCAACACTACAAAGCATAAATTACAAATGTATTGTACATAAAATGTAATAACATCTTACTAGAGTAAGGGAAGACCTTTCAAATAGAAAAATATTCTCACGTAAGCAAAAACCTATCTAGCGTAAGTTCAAATATTATAACAAACAGAATCAAAGAATTGTATTTTACCCTAAACAGGATGATCCTGAAGTGAAGGAACTTCGAACTTTCGACTTATTAGTGCTTATGGTCTTTCAACAAACTTGCAATAATGCTTAAAGAAATTCCCCGAACTTAGCCAATTACCTTTTTCTAAGATATAATATAAGGGAGTGTTATTTTGAAATTCAAATGATGCTACCTCGGAACATATAGACCAATTTCGATGCCTAGATCTTCAGAAGGCTGCTTGAACCATTCTGCTATTATGAATCTCGTTGCTATTATTACTTCTCCACAGAGAGAAAAGATCCTTGTTTGATTTCCTTCCGAGTTTTGACACCTTTCTTTGAC
Source organism: Myrrha octodecimguttata (assembly GCA_958510865.1). NCBI lineage: Eukaryota > Metazoa > Arthropoda > Insecta > Coleoptera > Coccinellidae > Myrrha > Myrrha octodecimguttata. The sequence goes on along the minus strand of OY294059.1, from coordinate 64,993,335 downwards.
ATCTTTCTAAGATTGTGAACCCATTTGACCAAATCTAATAGATGATCTCCTGAACTACTAAATTGCCAACCAGATTGGTGATTTTTAACCGTTTCAGAACCAAACTTAGGCCAGAAAATGATAACAGAATTGGTAGCATTCTCTACCTAGACTGATAAGCGTTAAATCGTGAATACCTTCGATCTGAGGCCAATAGCAGAAAAATGACTGTATGTCGCGAGATTTGAAAAATGCTATCGAGATCCGGTGGATGCGACTGTAGCAAGTGGACCAAATCCAAAATCTTCTGAACAGTTGACTTTGTAGCAGAATGTTTTAGAGACTTGAGACTAATGGCTTTCGACATAGCTATAACCAAGGTTGATGTCCTACAAGTACATTGTAAAAGCGGGATATCTTCTGTTGACAACTCTGATACTGACAGCGCTCACCCCGTACCATCCAAAGCTCCGAGCGAAGCTCCTTTGCTCTGGGTGGAGGAAGCTTGGTTTTAAGTTTGATGAGGTAGTGAGATATATTTCTTAGAATATTTGGAGCTTTCACAGCTCTGCTTTCGGAATCCGCCCTCCAGAATACCTTCGCCCAACATGGAAAACCCAGAATAAAGGCAACCTGCGATTTGTTCAAATGTTGCAATACCTAGTACAATGAGAAATCCTAGATAAATCCTAGGGCCCCCAGATCAATGAACCGAAATTCTTGAATGAACTTCACGTGGTGTATTCGAAAGAACAAGTTTAAGCAACTACTAACTGCAACTGAGATGAAACAACTGAGAAGGTGTATCCACATGCTATTAGAGAATCGTTGTAAAGTGGGCATTACATCATTCAGAAGGTATTTCTTAGAAAAATATCATATCTGCATCAGAAAGGATAGAAAACTGTAGTTGGCGTAGTTTAACTGAGTTGCCAGACGGTGGCACCACTGAGCGACGCACGCTAGCTACTTCATTCCAACACAGCATAAGCGCGTCGGTCATGGTAATGGTCACTCACTACGCCGCTTCTACGGTTGTCATAGGCAGGTGCCAGAGAATTCAGCCTATCTGATGAGTCCCACCTCTGGCATTGGGACGAAACAACTTTCCCTAAGAGCGCGCCGTCCTTCAGATAACGCGAACTCAATATTGTCTCTAAAAATTGGTTACGGCAATATATTACTTGAAACTCTGGTTTGAAGATTATGATTGATGGAAGTTTTGAAATTGTATTTTTTTATTTTTCTGAAAATTTCTAAGCAATGCATTTATTACTATTAATCACTAGTTCATCATGTTATTCCCATAAATTCGCAAAAGAATATTTTTTCGTCGAAACGGTGAATGTTTAGAATAGACCATAATATCTCCGCACTCTCTTGCAACAGAAGTATCACCCCTTCCAGAAAAAATGAGAATATATTTAATACAAATCTGGAGCTTGACAAAGTGAGCATATTTTTGTACTGAATGTTCACATTCACGTGGTTATAATTTCTTTCAGAAAATCAGGTCAGAGTTAAGAGAAAAAAAATAGGAAGAATTTCTATAAATCCATCCCCACTTCTCGAAAGATTTTAAGAATTTTTCAAATTCTTTTATACTTCCAAAAGGCAACAACACTCATCAGCAATGTTCTGACAGAAAAAATTTTCGAATCAGTTCCCATTTAGAGACATGGTATCCAAAACATCGAGAAAAGGTTTTTCCGGATACTCTGTATATATTGTTGGTTTTTCAGTCTCCGCTGAATGTTCAAAAATTAAGTCGCATTAAATCAAAGTTGTTAGGTTTACTTGTGGTCCATTCCCAGCTAATAAATTCTTAGATAACGAATTGATATAGCAAATATTGAAGATGTCAAGATGTCATCTTGCAATAGTAATAGTCTTTGGTTTTTTATGGCCAATTTTGTCTCCTGAACAAAAATCCGTCGTTGAAACTGATATTAGCTCATATCCAATCATAATCAGAACATTTGCTAATTACTTTTTGATAGTTCATAAATCATCCCTGAACCTTTTTACAACGATTCTCGGTGTTATGTTCCATTATATTCGATGTTTGATTGAAAACGTCCATTTTATAGAAGAATACTGAATATATTTGAGAGAAAACTTCTTAAGTCGTTGTAAAAAGGTTGAAGGAAGATTGGTAATTCAATTACAAGTAAATCTAATAGTAAAAATAGTGATATGAAAATTTGTTCAACCTTTATGGGCCCATATCTTCAAGTCTTATTGATATACCGCCAAGTTTAGACTGCAGATTTATGCTCAGTACACCTAAATGAGTATATTACCCCAACAATTGGATCCTCATTTGCAAGATGACAAAACTTTAATTTTCCATTTCTTTGAATGAGCATTTAAATGTTGCTCTCGTGATAAATTTAAACCTCGAAATCAAAATTAATTTCAAAATAGAGACTCACCTAAAGGTATAGGAACATATCCAATTACGTTTTCACAGCAACTTCCTAGTACTGCACTATAATCGTAATTTTTATACGGAAGATTATCCAGCTTAGAGCTACCAATCGACTGCTCTAAAATTTTTCTTCGTATAGAAACACCTCTTTCTGAATTATTCAATGCTTTCTCCAAGTTATATGGAGGTATATGCTTAGTATCTACAAGTAACATTATCTCCTTGTCAGTTAAATTCGCAGATCCGGCCTTTGATCTATATAACTGCAAGCAAACTTCCAAATTCCTACAAGAGTCTACTTCTTCTAACTCATTCCTTTCAAAACTGAAATTAGTAGAACTACTAGTGGAAATGGATCTCTGCCTCTCAAATTTAGGCCTTGGTGCTTCACAAACCTGAGATGATATAGATTGATTTCTATTCAAATTTTCACTCGAACTCACTTCTAATCTTTCATAAGAGAAATCACTGGTTTCAAAAAATATAAATTTAATCATCAAAGTGACCAAAAGTATAAGGATCACAATATGATCTGCACTCATTACAAATTGTTTCATCATAAGAGAATAAAATGATGAACTTTTCTCAACTGGAGATTCAGTTATCTTGAATTCCTGCAGGGTATCGCCTCCAAAAATTGACCATCTGCTGAGTACGTGAACAGCAAGTAAACCAAAAGACATTATCAACTTTACTCTTTGAACTGCAGGGTTTGATTTATCCTTCTCTTCTTTTAGCATTTGAGAAACAATACTACTTCTTTCACCATATACATTGGTTATTTTAGTGAGTTCCAAGATTAGGGAAAGAAATGATGGGTAAAATGTCATGAATATAACATAATTGACTATCACAGAGAAACAGGCAAAGTATGATATTCTTTCTAACCGAGGTACACCAGATAATGTACCGACACCAATTACTAAAGTTTCTACCACTGTATTCAAGGTCATAGAGGGACCAAGAACAGACATTCCTCTAGCAATCTGTTCAGATATTTCCTCCGGATTTGAGGCAGTTAAAGCGAACTGAGCAAGAGTGGCAGCTTTACTCAAATCAATTAATAGAAGGAAGAAAAATAGGGCATCCTTCAAATCCACCAATCGAATATGTAAATAATTCATCACGGTCGATGTGAATACGAAGCTTGAGAAAACTGTGAATAATCCTGCAAATCCTAAAATGTACTTGGAACCCAATTTGTGAAGATTTCTGAATTGATGGTAGGTATAAAGTATGGCTAGGCATCTTATAATTGTCATCACTACAACATCTGCTGCGTGAAATTGATCTTCGTAACATCCTGGACAATCTTTTGATTCTTTGGGAATTAATGGTTTTTGACGTTGGTCAACAGTTAAAAAAACTGTGGTCAGTGTAAGTACAGCAACTATCACCTCCCACGGATGTGTAGCACATAATTCACCATACTTTTTGAATAGTCTAGAGTTGTTCATTTTTCTTGTGATCACATCCTTCATTCAGTATAAAATATTACTTAACCCCATCAACATTTCGTTGTAAAGATGTATATGAGAATTCAGAATAAAAGACAGCCATCATTTTTAATTTTAACATAAAAGGATATGAACTACAGCTAGAGAACTTATCGAATCAACTACTCAAAATACAGACTACTTATGGTTATGTGACCAATAGAACTACTAATTAAAATGAAGGTGCATGGAACAATGGTGCTTTTATTTTCATTTGTTTTCCTACTGAAACATTAGACCAAAGATTAATCTTTCTTCTCTTTGATCTTTGCATTAGACCAACCACCAAACTGGAGAAACTAATTTTATTTCATACTCTCGCCACCGGCACAAACGCCACCAATCGACCAATCCGAGCGCATGACACACATGGCAATTGTCATTTTGAATTTATTTGTTCATCAGATTATTATTTAGTTATTGATGAGTGCGTGAGACCTTTTTTTGTTAGCTTCGAAGAATTGTGTAGGTCCTCAGATACTTTTAAATAAGTCCCTTTTGTATTTTGTTTGGACAGTGCAGATTTAAATGGGAATCAGTGTTCAAATGAAGAAAGAATCCTATTTATAGAAGGTATAAACTTCATGATACCCAGTAGCATATCATTCTTTTGTCTTTCAATCATTTTCACTAATCGAGGATCGAGTTATCAACCCCCAAATAAGCATATTATTTTTACTATTGCATGTCTTGAATTTTTCTTTCTTCATTGAATATAGATTTCCATTTCGTTTTGAATCACCCTTGTATATATCTCTAATTTATCGATTAATGATCCATAATTCTTCAGCAAGTTTCATCAATGAAAAAAATAAAAAAATTATGTCTGGACAGATGATAGAAGTAAAACCATATCAGGAACATGACAGATGAATATCTACAGAATTCCTAAATACTCTCAGGTAGAAAATGAGTACGATAATTGTATATGCTCTTTATACATGGGTATAACCATATAGCTCCTTCTCAACTTAATATATATATATATATACTATGATTTAAGTACCCTAACTATTTGCGCCTACTGCAATAGTTTATATTCTGTGAGGGACATACTAGCTGAAATGCACTTTATTTTACCATTCATACGCGAGCTTATGGACTTCCGTAAAATCTATTATCATTAAATGTGCAGCCAAATTATAAATATATTGTCTGAAGATCTAGTTTTCAATACAGCTTTGCTCAACTGAATGACTTCCAATATTATGATATTTACTTCTCGCAAGGTGTTAAATGATTGACTCACAACTCTAAAATATGTTTCTGGTCATTGTCATGTAGATCTAACCAAACCTGCCATAAACCTTTGCTTGTAGGGTGTATAATATTAACACTAATTCATCACTCAATTAGAAGAGTTATCAACATACAAAGGACCTAATGTGGATTGTAATGCCTGATTGGCATCTAATATTGCTTGTTGCAAAGAGGTAGAGAAACAGCACTATTGACACGTATCTATCTTATGTTCGGCCACTGCACATGTCAGGTATAGGTGTAAATCCAATTAGATAACTCCTTGCTAAAATTTGAAATAAATGTGAGAAATGGTGATATTAGCGAAGAATAATTCCTATAAGATAGCAGCCTGAATAACCTGTGGGATGAAAACACTCTGTATCGTTAAATGGTTTGGAAAGTGACGAACTTGTTGAGAGAATAATATCCTTCAATATGTTTTATTCAACATATTTAAACTCTTCTATTATAATTATTAGTATTAGGTTGAGTAAGTTGTAATCCAGGTAAATTTGTGAAATCCAATTGCTTGAGCATCTCCTTAGTTTCAGGGTCTACTTCAATAATGTCGTTCTCCAATGCAGAAATTGGTGGAACAAAGTTGTCACGTCTCTCACGTTCTTCTTCTTGGAGTTTTATTGAAATACCTCTTACTTGGGAATGTCTAAGCCTTTTCATTAAATGGGTAACAAACCCAGCGATTTTGTTCCTTAATGGTTTTGTGGGAATTGAGGCAATCTCTTCGCATATTCTTTTATTTGTGTGGAAATCTAGGGTTAACTTAGTGTAATACTTCTCTATAATCACCTTTGATGCTTTTTTAACAGTCTTAGTACGAACACGACCCATTATGCTATGTTAAATAAAGAGAAATAAATTAATGATAAAATATCACGATTGGAAAATTAAAATCTTACCAATCTATCAATTTTCAGACACTTATCTCATACACGTGAAATCTCAAAACGTCAGAAGAAATAAGAAACACGAAACCACAGAATAAAAAAGTAGTACTTTGACGAAACATAAATACATGACCATAGAACAAGTATATTATGCACATCACAGAATACAAATATATATGCACATGATGACAGATGAAATAATTGAATGACACATGACAAAAACAGGTAACCATAGAATACATCTATTTTTTCGTAATCTGTAATCGTAGCCTGCGGAATCTAGTTTATGTAGGCTACGCTGAATAATAATATAACAATAATAAGGAAATTCAAAGATGCGCTTTTGTTTCGGCAATGTTGAGGATATAACTAAAAAGTTAGCACTATTTGGACCTGTCGTCAAGGCACAGCCGTCTCTACAAAGTTGTGGTCAAGGCAACATGTGACTAGGGGCCGGTATTATAAAACTTAATGGGAAGTTAACTTTAACTTTAACTGAAATTTTGACAGTTATGATGGGATATATATGTCAAAACTGTCAGTTAAAGTTAAGTTTTATAATACCGGCCCTAGAGCAATGATCTAAGGTGCATAGAACAATGGTGCTTTTATTTTCATTTGTTTTCCTACTAAATCATCAGACCAAACTGGGGAAACTAATTTCATTTCACATTCTCACCACCGACACACACGCCACCAATCTACTAACCAGAGCGTATAACACTATTGGTATTGGTCATTTTGAATTTATTTAGGTTTTCTCAGAATATTATTTAGTTATTGATAATTGCGAGAAACTTTTTTGTGTTAGCTTCGAAGAATTGTGTAGATCCTCAGATAATTTTAAATGGGCCCCTCTTGTATTTTATCTGGACATTGTAGATGTAAATGGAAGTCAGTGATCAAACGAAAAAAGAATCATGTTTATAGAAAGTATAAACTTCATGATACTCAGCAGCAAATTATTCTTTTCATTTTATTTTTACTATCAAATGTGTTGTATTTTTCATGGTGCTTTATTGAATATACATGAATTGTTTAACAATTTTCATTTACTTGAAATTTAAATTTATTGATGTATGCTATACTTTCAAGTGCTACACTAGACAACCTCAGTTTCCAAATCGGATGAAATGAAACTTACCTTGAACAAAACGCCTGTTTTCTAATTGGAAATCTTACGTTCGACCAGCATGACGCGGTCGCGGAATTTGCTTTTCTCAATGTACTAATAAAATCGATCTATAGATTGTGCAAATTGGGCCAATACCTATCACATAAAATGTGTTAACTCATCAGTTGAAAATAACAATAAACTCCGTGAAAATTGTTCTTATAAAAGGATCTGTGAGAAGTGTTACCAATTGGGTGACGACGCGACTAATTTCATCAGTCGAGAAACTCGGACCGCTGAATACCTACAACCAACATCAGTGGATTTTTCTAATTTGAGAAATCAAATTGTCGCTGATATCAGTGCTATTTTCCTTACATAGATCAACGGTGCTGGTGGGTTTAAAAGTTATAATGGCTTTATAAAGAAAACCTTATGGGTACAAACGAAAATTTTTGTGGTACAATCGGGTACCTACCGGGTACAATCGATCATAAAATTTTCACAAGAAAATTCCAAGGTGAATTGCTAGGTTCACATAGCTGTCTTTTCCTCTCTAACGGGAGGAGATCCTATCCAAGTCTCTACTAGCTTTGCAGGTTAGTACCCGAGTTGAAGACGCAACTCACACGCCGAAGGGGACATGCCCCCTTCTAGCCCAGCTTGTGGGTTTTCAACCACCACCACTACGAAATCTATCCCAATAGGACAGACAGGCACACCCCTCCAGGCGAACCAAGATAAGCGCAACTGCGGGCAAGCCCTCCCGTAGTACAAATCATAGCGTCATTGGTCAGACATGCTTCGGGAACGTATTCCTTAGCAAATTTAGGATATTGAGAATCCATGCCTTGCTGAAGCAGGTTAGGGTTACCAGTGCGGGTTCACCAAGCCCATTGGCAGTAGCGTGGAATGGGTTTTGAACACCCAGGAATCCAGATGGTACCGGTAGGACCCGGCACACCACCCTTCAAACTCATTTTTCAGCCACAAACTGCCGCCCTGCACCACGACTCGCCTCCCTCGCTTTTAAATAAACCAAAGGCTTTCTAACCTCAGATCTCCGAGCCGGGACGGACACCCAAATGAGCCAATATTACTAAGCCTTCCTCCCAATTACCGTCAATTCCCAAAGGACAAATCGCTCAACGAGTCTATAGTTGAGGTCCTCTTCCTGAAGACCTCCCTAGAGAAGCAACCCAACTGCTCATAACACCCGTACGATCCAATTAGCCAACAAACAGTCCTTCTGGAAACGGTGGGCTATAGAATATGTACATAATCTCCAAAATCGTCCTGAATGGGCCAAGCCTTGTGACGAAGTCAGCGCGAGTTATTTGGTTGTTTGGTATTCTTCTCATACACCCTCGACGCGTTGGCTTATTGGACGGGTAACTAAATTGATGAAAGGTGCAGATGGAGTTGCTAGATTTCTTAAGCTCAGAGCGTCATCTGGTAAAATTACTCAGTTTCGCTTTTACCGCCACCACAAAGCCAACTGGGTATTTTTTTTCTTCTTCTCCGTATTGTGTTTATTTTGGGCATTGGTATTGTCGAATAATAGTTTGATGGATGTTTTGTTTTAGTACTGAACTAGGCGTTCTTATAATGGTAGTTTATTTGGTGATATTTTTTTTTTATTTTCAAATTCTATACAAATAAAACATTTGGGATGGTAGTTCATTCAGGTTTTTTTTTGTTTTCGCGATTTTAAATTCAGGGGTAATTGACGAATGCGTACTGAAATTTAAATATGTGTCCTATTTTCTTTTTCTTCCTTCAACGAAGAGAACGAGTGCAGCATTCAACGATCGATGCAAAAAAGGGGTGAAAAGGACGTACGTGAAAGTGCTGCTGCATGTACCAAGGTCTGTGAATTCATCCAACAAACATTTTTCCATTCTCCCAACCTCTCTTTAAAACGAACTTATGTATTCTTACCGAAAATGATTTTCATTTACGTTTACCACAGGGAAATTAACTGATTTTTGAACACTGACCACTTTGGGTAATCACAATAGGAGTTCGCATGAAAGCCGGATTAGGAACTCTCAGATATCTCGCTGAGAAATGTGTGTTTCTTGGGTTGGTCTGCGATATAATCTAATTTAACTCTGAAACTGAAATTATTGGGATGTTCGTGCCACCATATTGCAAATTCAAATCAACCCCCATTGGGGGGTGGTTTATGCTTGTGATTTTTCAGAGTACTTTGCTGACCGGGGTTTCCAGTAGAGATAATATATCGAAAAGATACATTATGATTGTATATGTAACGTATGATTTATGCCACCATAAAAAAATCTCTTTTGAGGTTATAGTTTAACCCGGTAATTTCTAAAAATACTTTTGCTAACCGAAAGTTTCCAGTGAAGATATCCTATTGAAACGATTCAGTATGATTGAACATATAAAGCATACTTTTCGTGCCACCTCAAAAAATTCATATCCGCTCCCTGTTAAGAGTAGTTTACCCCTGTAACTTCTCAGAATATTTTGCTGACCGAAAGTTTCCAAAGGAGATATTCAATTGAACTTTTAAGGGAAGATCATTGTCGTAATTTTTCGGAAATACTTTTGTGCCACCATAAAAAATTTCAGTTCCGACCCCTTTTTCGTGAAAACATCGGCTCTGAAACATCGATGTTGAAATTGAAACGTTGATATTATCATTGTTCTCCTTAAACAATGATATTATATATTCATTAAAAAAATAAATACTCTCGATCAAGAGAAAATGAGAAGAGTTAACAGTACTAAATACGCCGAATCGGTAGTTAGGGGATCGTATTCGGGGATGATAACATGCCGGTCTGGGCTGGGGCAGAAATTTACAATACGAGTAGGTTCGTTTATAGTCGCCGAAGTTGATAAAAGCTTGGTTGGATAAAACTGAAAGCTCTTCCGCTCAAAGTTAAAACTACAAGTGGAAAAGCGTCCTACCTTTTGGTCCAAGACTGAGATTTTTGTTTTTTAATCGCCTTATTTCTTATTTCTCTCTTCAGATCTTTATATTTGAACGGCTGTAGTGTCTCCGTTTGTAGAGTGTTATTGGTCTGTTCTTGAATGTTTTGATTTTTTGTGATTTCATGAGGGACAAATGTGTTGGGCGAAAAGGTTAAATTTCTTCTTGCTAATACTTTGATTTTAAAGGTAGCCCAATCGAATTATCATACCGATTTAGGTTCAGCAGTATGTAGTTCTGCAATGCATTTTCGGTTGCCCCTTCAATTCATTCTTCAATCGATGACTTAGTCTGTTGTGGGCGTTTTTGTCATATGGTGTGTGACTATGTTGCCATTTTGCTCTGGCCTTTCTTTTTTCTGCTATCAGTAACCTATTTTCAACTGGAAAATTGTAGGAATATTTCTGGAGCCTGGGGTAGCTTGTTGAGCTGCTATTAGCAGTTTTAATATGACATTCTCTGTATTTTTTCCTATGTCTTCGGGTGTTCTAAGTCTCACGTTCCTTAAGTGAATTTCTGTAATCTTTCCAATTTGTTTTAGGAATGTGTAGTTTAGCCCTCTTCTTGATGTATCCACATTGTCGAAGGAGCTCGTTGATCAAATTTTTATTCATCCAAAAACTTGTTAAGTAGTTCAGTGGTTTCATATCCTTGTTATTATTTGTAGTTGGTATCTGATTCGGAATTTCTTTCACTGCGTTTTAGTATAATCGTGATAAATTTTGTGGTCTTGTTTGTTGTTGATTTTTGTCTGATGGATTCTGCTTGTATGGTTGGTAGTATATTTGCTGGAATAGTTGCTGAAGATTGCCGAGTTATTTGCGAGAACTGTCGAGTGGGAAAAGTGTTGTGTTTGTAGAATCGCTGATAATACTTGTAGCCTCTATACTTTGCCGGGTGCTACCCGCCACAGCTCATTTTGCTGGCGTGTTTTTACTCTTCTGGCATGTACTTTAGTTATGTTGGCCTCCACATTAAACACACAAAAAAGGTCCATTTCAGTAGCTCTTTGTGTGACCGCATACTGCTGGCATCTTAAGCATTGTACGATTTTATTGTATCCTCAAGGTGGTTCTTTCTTCACTATGGCGTTGAGTATTTTGTGCAATTTATAACCTTTCTGGTTATTCTGTGCGGTATATGTGATAGGCAATATTATTTTCTCTTAGAAATGTTACCAGTGTTCGGTATGTTTCTGACTCGCTGCAATTTATCTTTACTGTATTATTAACCATAGTTTTGTTTTATATTGCTCTTCCTAGATTATTTTCGACAGCTTATTTGTCCTCCCAGGGAAATTGGCCACCTTGTATATAAATATTGGTGGCAGTTCTGATATTTAACATTCGATATTATTCGAATTTGCGTCATTTTCTGATGGTGAGAGTCTGATAGCAGGCGCGAAGTGAGAGAGGAGCTGGAACCTTACTTCTCGCAAGAAATTTTCTGACTATATCTATATGCTTAGCATGAAGGATCAAACCGTACTCAGGAAGTCATTATGAATGTAGCGTAAGCCACTGTTCAAGAGACTAAACGGTTATATTAAACTTTCTAGAGTGCCAATCTTAACTTACCAACGAGCTGGAACCAGAATTCAGGCTCTAAGCTTACCCTGAAAATTCCAAGATTCCTTTAATTTCTTTCGAGAATTAGAGCACATAATAGATATTATTTCACGCATAGATTCTTTATCAGTCAAAAATTCAGACATTTTGGTAACCAGCTGGTTTATTCATCATATGAAGAAGGTAAACAAAAATAATTGATTCTTTGTACAATATGAAATGGGAAAACAATAATAGACTAAATTAATCATTCACCTATCACTTCTACTGATTTGAGCAAATCTTTTCCAAAAATTGCGAAACCTCTCTTGATGTCTTCTTTGGATTCAATAAAACCTGGTTTCCACAAAACGCCTATAAAGTTTCCTCCATAGGTATCATGAAAGAATACACAACAGTCCCCATAATTTGTCTACAATAATAAATGAACATAAAGATCATAGAAGCAGAAGCCTTATAAGGGCCCCCTTACTCTGGTAAATTTTTTGTTCAACATTTCGGCCACTTCATAAATCAAAATTTGCTTTCTTTGGATTGCGGTGCTTATTAAAGTAAACAATTTGTGTTCCCGATATTCTACTGTTTTCGTGAATTATATCTCAAGTGAAACAATATGTCACACAGCTCTTTCGCATCAAAGTTCTCGAAGTAACAAACAGAAAGAATAGACATTTCCAGTGGTTTCGAAAAAAATAAGATTTGAAACAGCAATCGCGAGCATATTCTTGATATGTGGGATGGTAAAAATCAATAATGCTTCTTTTTGAAGCATGAGTATACTCTATTCACTTTTATGAAGTCAGTACTCTTGAAAAAAGTTTGGTTGGGTTTGTTTTCCTGTCAGATAACGATGCAACGTTGTACGTTCTACATAAATGTAGTAGTAGTTACGTATGTAACTCAATAGAGCAATATTAGGACTTGAAAATGTCTCGCTGAATTATTTTGACCTTGATTCGACGTGTGCCAGTTTGGCCCAGTTTTAGTTACAAATGAACCTATTCCAAGGCTTACTGACCGGCTTTATAAATGTCAATGAATTATAAGTACCGAGCCAACTAACTACATCTCGAATGTCGATACCCGACTCGGGCCTATGATGTCGCATCAAGGGCTGTTTTGGATGTGTATGCAACGGATTCCCATTTTCAATATTGCACAATCAGGTCGATTCTGTTTGCGTATTGCTATGAACCTTGCTATTCTAATCATATTGCTATCCTTCTAATTTATAGCAATATGGCCATGATGTTACGTATTCTGTTCCGAGTGTTATAGCAACGTTTGTTATAAATTTTGTCATAGCATATTGCTATCATTCGGCTTTGAATTTGCAAAGCACAGAATATACAACCCTTTGTATTTTAATCTTGCTGATGTCACTCATTTTTCAGATGAGCACACCATGTTTTTCACATCATGCCTCTATCTACGGCTTTCATTCTCCATGTAAACATCGACATAAAAATGTTAGGAAACAAAAAGAGTCAAATTGACCAATAACCAATTTCCTGGATGCCAATAGAATATTGGTTATGGTTACCAGAAATCAAATGCAGCAATTTTATTCAGGCGTTAATAATTCGAAATTCGATAAACTTTTTCGTTGGCACCTCAAAGGGATTGCTGTTGTTGAGATGATAAGAATAATCATCTCGGCTGTTGTCTACTATGCCTGTATTTTAGTCTAAGAATTTTCCTTGAAATCAAATATTCTGCAGATCCTTGAACACATTTACATTAGCATATACTTTTTTTATTCATGTAAACATCGACTTACTCAAAAATGTTACGAAACAGAAAAACCAAGTCAAATTGATCAATTTCCTGGATACCAATAGAATATTGGTTTCATCTCAGCTGTTGCTTACTATGCCGGTATTTTAGTCTGAGAATTTTCCTTAAAATTAAATATTCTAGAGAACTTGAACAAATTCCTATTAGCACATACTTCTCTATCTTCAATATTTTCGAATTCTTGGAAGAAATAATACTGAAACAAATGGATGTTTGTAAGATTCCCTTTCTAACCTATCTTGTTATCAAGCATCTCTGTAACTCACCATGTTTATTTATATAATTGAACAAGCATTATTTATTATTATTATTATTATTGTTATCAAGTAAAGCAAGTACTATTTTGAGGTTGCTAAGATAACAATAATGATAGCAAGATTCTTGTTAAAGTGACATATCATATTGCTCAAAATCGCTGATCAGAATACCAATAATTCCAATCTTGTTATGATAGCAATATCTTTTTCCTAGCAATATTGCTATTTGCAAACAGAATCGACCTGAATGTCATACATTTTGTCCTTATGTTGTGATTGTCGCGCCCGCTATATTTGAATGGTCTGAAATAATTTTTCCCGAATTCTACACAACAATTGAATTGACCACCAAAAAATACTAAGATATGAACAAAAACCGTTATTTAAAAGGTCGCGCTTAACTCACCAGTTATCAGAATATTGCTCAAAGCTGACATAAATCACCCTGTATCTCGCTTATGCTTCGAAAACGGGGTATATGTCATTAGGCAAAAATGACTTTCCCAATGTCCTCTATGTGGCTATATATGTTTGACCAGTTTATGGTGAAACACCCTGTATATTTATGCACATTAAAACTTTAATTTTCATAAAATATTTCGGAGAATACAGATTGGATCGAAATGAAATCCCTTACTTAATTCAAAAATGACAGCATGAAGGTACATACAGAATTTCGTGGAGGCCGATACGAGAAAGGGTAAGATCCGCCCAATATATCCGTGAATATACCCATTCGGATTTGTATTGTCCGAATATTTCCGAAAATAGGTACAGATCGGATTGAATTGAAATCTAGTACATATTTGATTGAAAAAAGACAGCTTAACGGTTCGTGTAGAAACTCGTGGGCACCAAATGAAAAGAAGATCCTCAAATCTTTTCATCAGAAAGTTAAGTTGCGTTTCCGTATTTGGCAAATGTCTTTTTATCTTACAAATTCAAAGTCTGATCAACTTCTTTGAAACTTTTGAATGCTTGTCGTATACTCAAAACCATTGTTAGAATAACTTCATGTTTGAAAACATTCCACTTTGACACATCAACAAAACAAGTTAAATGTAAGGTAGAGTTTCACTTTGAGAATCATAAACCGCCAATGGCATTTTGTAATGGGATTGGCTTCGATCCGGGTACCTAGTGCGTCATATGGGTGACGTCTTCAAATATACCGGGATGAAATTTGTTACCGGTACCGGGATTTTAGACACAGCGTTATATTTTCCGTGCATATCCTATAATAAATATATATATCTTTTTTTCGGGTAGGTACTCTTTGTAACGTTATGAAGAAAAAAAACTTCATATTTAAAGATACTGGAAATGCATATTCCAAGGTCACTTTCAAAGGCGTATATACTTCACATCAGGAAGCTCTTCAAGAAAAAGTCATTATGCATTTCATTCCAAAATGACGTCAGAAAGCACCATTCGATGGTTCGAATTGAACTTAATACAATTGAACACACTGTATTTCCTAAATATTCAGTTAACCCATCCTATGCAACATGTAACAAATGATTCATACAACAAATTGATGATTAATCCATGCAAATCAATCACCCAAATATATCAGTTATACTCACCCTCAATTCTTTCAGATACATCTGTACAGGGTTGAAATTTACTAGTGGTAAATATTGATTATCTTCTGTTGGCTGGTGGAGAACTTCATTCGAAAAGTCAATCCCAGATATTTGCTCATGAATTCTTGGATTTGAGAGATACTTTAAGTGCAAAATACAGTTGAAACCTCTCCTGTTTGGTATGAATAATTCCTGATTAAGAAGCATTAATTTGAATCATTATTGTTATATTGAATCAATAGAACACAACGTTTTGGCATACAGCATGACCCTGCAGAAAAAGTGGCAAACAACATTAAAGCATGTGTAGTTCATGAACAGCACAAACTACTTATAGGTATCTCAGAAATTACTGAACAGATTTTTTACATTTTTTCGAATATGGAAAGATTGAGTCATTGCGCCGGCAATAGCTTGGCTATCCTTAGTTGTGATGGAAGTAGGTTTTAGTAGGAAAGTTAAATACTCAAGCATGAAAAAGAGTAAGAAACGTCAGTTCAATTTGAAATTATATGAAAAATTAGATCTTTTTAGCCATTTTAATAGCTATTCCACAGCACGAAATATCTCTTACGAACAATACATTTTTGATCAATTCTACTACAACTGTCTCCCTTTCAGTACATTGAAGAAAAAGACCTTCAACCTTCTGAATAATAACTGAAAAGTTGTTTTACCCATAAATGATGGGTAGATAAATATGGGACAGATGGTTTAGGTGCAATTCAAGGGCTGTCGTAGCTAGATAGGAAATATATCCTCCAACTTAGACTTCATCTTTCTTACTGCCATGAAATCGTTTCTAGACATAAAATCACTGTCATATTATTGTGTTAAATGTCGGCCACAATGGGTGATCGGATCTGACTGTCTCCATCAAAAGCACATGAGCCAAATCTCTAGGGGAGGTATCAAATTTTCTGAAGTGAGGCTCAGCAGTAAATGAACAACTACTTCAGGAGCTTGGCATCGAATGTATAGGCCGTGCAGACGATTCTGTCCGAATAGTTAGGGGGGAAATTCAAGGATGTGTTGTGGTCCAATTATCAAGCAATAGTGTTCAACCGTGGATTTAAGTGGAAATCTGACAGAACCACTATAGTAATATTACCATGGAAAGGGAGACTTCTAGCTATGAAATCAGAGAGCTGAAGGAGGAACTTCAATATACAGGAAACAGACTAGATGCTGAATTCCCTTAAGGGGCCTTTTGTGCGAGGGAGATTCGGGTATTTGGGTAATCCGGGATTCATCCTATTGGTCGAGAGATTCACCCTATTGGCTGACGACGATCACGTGATCGTCGTCGGCCAATAGGAAAGAATCTCCGATTACCCAAATACCCGAATCTCCTTAGCACAAAAGCTAGCTCAATAACTTAGCCAAAAGCTATGAAAACTCCTTGTATTTTTAAATTGAAGTCGAATCTTTGAGTGAATCCTACTGAAAACTAAAGTTCTAACTTTCAAGCCTTATTTGAGTAAATTTTAGTCATTTCAGGTCTGAATTATTTTGGTTATTGAAACAACCTTCACGGATAGCATGTTACAAAAAAAATTACAGTGCAAAATATTACCTAATACATAAAAAGATATGAATTTGTGAAACCTCGCTGGTATTATAAATTGAAAAAACACAAAAAAAAATTAACTCGAGAACTACTAAAAATCGCGTAACATACATTGAGTATTTTTTGGATATTCCCAGGTGTGAGGAATAGAAGAAAAATTTATTGACGTCACTACTCGGAGTACCCTGTATATATTTTTGACATTCTGATTGAAAGAAACGAATAGTCATCATTCTACCCGAAGATAAATTTCACCAAACGACAATTGTTAACAGCCGGAGCGTCGTCGAGCGGTCGCCCGATGATAATTATGTACGCAGCCCTGTATGCGCAGAACTTGGTGTACTCAGGTAGGTCATAAAGGTCGATTGAATACTCATCTAGCCTATTATTAGGCACTCTTGATTGAGCTTCGGTTCCGGTTCTTCACTTTTGAATGCGATTTTGGTTTCCTGATTGGCTGAGTTGCGTCGACCAGCCAATTAGAAAACAGAAACCTCATTTGAAAGTGAACCAGAACCGGAAACAAAGCTCAATCGGGAACCTTGAATCAAAAACTTCATTAAACAAGTCTCATGAGCTCTAGGACTCTCTAGGGAGAACCGGCTTGAGCCTCAACCAAACTAAAGGGTGTTTTTTAAAGGTATAGAGCGTTAAGTTGGCTACACTATTTTAACTGGCGGCCATTTTGTCAGCTGTCAAGTGATTTGTGTTTAGTTTGTTCTGGGTTTTCAACATGAATAGACTGACGCCTGAACGCTTCCAAATTTTGCAAATTCATTTTGAAAATAATGGTGCTGTTCAAAATAAGTATCGCGCTCCAGGTCCATTGTACTGTCAACATAATCGTCCTTCAGAGCAATTAATTCTATTAACTATGGACCGTTTTCGCACTCTAACTGATAATACGTATCCACAGAGACGTCGTACAGTAGGAACAGAAGAAGCCATTGCTGCTGTAGGGCAGCTGTGGTTTGAACAAGACGGCGCAACACGTCACACAGCTCGTGTCGTTTACTGAAGGAAACGTTTCATAACCGCATAATTTCACGTTCCGGGCCTGTGAATTGGCCCCCAAGATCGTTGCGATTTAACACCGCTAGGCTTTTTTCTGTGGGGATATGTGAAGTCGCTAGTTTACGCCGATAAGCCTGAAACGATTTACCACTTAGAGGTCAACATTCGCCGCGTTATTGCCGATATACGACCACAAATGTTCGAAAAAGTGATTAAAAATTGGACCTCCAGATTAGATTACGTCCGAGTCAGTCATGGCGGTCATATGCCAGAAATTATATTTAAATTATAATGCCAAAAGTTTCGAATAACGTCAATTTCAATATTCGTCCTTGTTTTATTCAATTTCAAAGTTCTATACCACTAAAATAAACACCCTTTACCTGCCCAAAGAACTTCCGCTTCAGTCAGCTGGGTCAAAACAGGATGATTATTCGAGAAAAGACGAAATCGCTCTGAAAGAAACGTTGATTTTCTTGACAAGTAGATTTCTCATGAAGCAATCACTGGCAGAGGAGTGTGTAGCGAATTAATTTATATCGTAAAAATCAAACAAGAGGACGGAGTCACAATAAGAAAAATCGTATATATCGGGTGTCACATGAATCAGGTTCACTCCCGAAAAAACCTTCATTTTACAAGATATAGGATTGAAATTTCGGACATCGATACTACATTTTGTTTTCCATCGACTAAAGTGAAAAAGGTGACTTCCAGTTTAACCAGAAGTGGAGTAACTTTCGATTTTCTCGTATGAACTGATGCGTGCAAAATTTCGTGGACCTTAACTTAGTACCATTAGAGTTAGAGCAGGAGCTTCACCCCTCGCATGGGACTAGAACAAAATACGTGTAACTTCTGTCCAAGTGGTCAATTTATAGTGGGAAAAAATTTTAATGATTTGTTATAACGGAAAAATTCATACATCAAGCAGTACAATAAAATTTTATTTCTCAATTGTACGGTATTCCACTCAAAATTCAAGGCAGAATTCGAATAATATATGCAAAAATTCATATCCATTCATATGAAAAAATCGAAAGTTAAGTCTACTTCTGTTTAAATAGGAACTCATCGACACACATTACTCACTTGAGTCGATGGAAAACAAACTTTGGTATCAATCTGGAAAATTTCATTACAAAATCTTTAAAATGCAGATTTTTCCGGGTAAACCTGATTCCTGTGACACTTGGTAATTTTTCGCAGATAATGAATATTCACCTTCCAACTATATAGTGATTCGTCCATAATTATATTTTTAACATAATTTAAAAATTCGGTGGCTAATACTTTCAGTCTTATGAGTACTTGTCCACAAGGTGCAGCCTTTGTAAACACTGAATTTCCATCATCGTAAGGAGTCAAAATGAACAAAGCTGGAAATCCTCGTCTATTTTTTCTCATTGCAGTTTTCACTTTGGATATTTTCTCAGCTGAAATTACAAAAAAGGAAAAATTCAGATGATACACTGACGGTTTGACCTACAACTGACAATGAATATCTTGGCAATGTGCTCACACTGCTATTCAGAGAAGAGTTTCTCGAGGAGCATAACACGATTTGCAAGGTCCTTGGAAATATTTAATCATTGCATACGAAGAGATACAGAAAAACGCTGCAAATTTCGCACAGGGGGTTTATTATTTTCTCAGTTAAATAACCCAATACCATTGATATCTTAAATAAAACCGGCGCATATAGTTTGGATCAGTCGCTCCTGCACGCTTATGTGAAGAAGTATCCGACGGAACGTGAATGAGCGGAGATATTTGTTGAATCTCATTTTTCATTTTTGGTGGATTCAAAAGGGATCGGACTGAAAATTGGTGTTGTTTTTCATCTTGAATTCACACATAGTCATTTTTCTGAAATGTAAAAGCCTCCCGGAAATTGGATTCTTCAACAATATTCGCTTATATATAGCATTCAAAAGATATTTAATCCAGTCAAATTAGCGTATATCCTCGGAAATAATATGCTGGAAATCCATGTGCACCCTAAGCTTGGCGTACTGAAAGTATTATCAAAAGTCATATGGTATTTTGTAAAATTAACCCGGTGACTTACCTGAGTTAGCTAAAATTGACAGATATAAAGCAATTTCAAACGATGGACAAAAGCTCCGGTTATAGTTACGGTTATCTACATTGACAGATTATCTGGAGCTTTTAGTCCATCGCTTGAAATCGCTTATAGTTCAATAACTGTCATTTGAGTAACCCGCTTAAGTTACCTGCGTTCCGAAAACCCCTATACGTATAGAATCTGTGTGTCTAGTTCGTGAGTCAATTTTATTTCAAACATATTTTCATAAGTCGAAATGTTTAATTGTTTTAAGACAGTCATACCTAGTGTAATGCTTCAACAACGGTCAAGGTATTTTTATATTGTAAACGGTCTGTTTGGCCACAAACTTGACACAGGTTTTTCAAATCATGTACGGCCGCGAATCCTGAAATCGCTTAAGTTTAACTCATAGATGCTCCAAACCACTTCCAGTGGACTTCCAGGCTAAAGAATATTTGAAATTGTAGTAAGGAGCGCTGGCAAAATACTCTAAATTTCGTTTTTGGAACATTTTCGGTATTTTCAATGATAATTGAAAACTAATAAACTGATAACTATAGTAACCAATTAAATTACTTAAGTTTGAGTCATGTGTCAAATTTCATCCAATCACCAACGGATTACAGCGATGGTACCCTACATGTAGTGTTTTCAGTTTGGTGTTTTCAACAAACAGGATCATCAGGTTTAAATTAAACATCAGATCGACAGTCAATTTTTTGAAATCTACAAAGTAAAAAAATATCTTAAGCTACCTTTTGTGCGAGGGAGATTCGGGTATTTGGGCTCCTTTATTGAATACCCCTCAGGCCTCGATAAATCCTCAAAATTTCGTCATAGAGAATCCTTTAAGCGTGTTGCTTAAAGATAATGGCCCTCGGGCTTCGGCCTCTCGCTATTATCAAACAACACGCTTTCAGCATTCTCTATGACAAAAATATCTTGGTATTATCAGGGCCCTAGGGGTATTACTACTGATAATCCATTCAAATTTATTTTAGTTTTCGAAAATTCATAACTTGGGATTCTGGTGGCTGTTGGAATTGTATTTATGTATCGTCAATTTGACAGGGAGTCTGGCAGTATGTTCTATTGATTAATAGATTTTTAACACATGGTTTTTTATACACTGGATTTTGTGTTAAAAGCACAAAAAAAAATGTTCCAGGAACATATGATGTTATGACCCGTACTTCCTCACCCTGTAACATTTGTTCTAGGTCATTTCATGGAGACCCCGAAAACGATTCCTTGTTCACTCTCTTGTCTCTATCTGTGTCCAAACAAACTAAGATGCGCCATCTTCAAAGAATGCCATTTCTAATAGACGAGTACAACTTTGAAAGGTTAGACGTGGTTCTATAAGGCTGGTCGTCCACTGCACGCGATTTCGAGAGGCGCGATAGGAGCGTAAATGAACGAACTTGTGCGACAGATCCAAATGAATGGAACTCTAGGTACCCTCGTCGACTGGCAGCGAGTTCATACGGGCGTTCTCGAGAGAATTCGAGCGGCGCAATCGTATCCCGATCAGCTTGGAGCTGCCGCGTATATACGCTCGAAAAGAGGAGCTATCCGTCGGCAAGTGGAATGTATGGTTTTTGAACGGAATGTTTGTTGAAGCTCGTTGTTTATTGTTGGTGAATTTTAGATGGATCAGATTGGAAGGTTAATGAATGTTGGCTTTTTTATTACATTAAACTCACACCCAGAAGTTCTGTAGGTGTAGTAGCCTACCTGAAATTGGACTATTTGGCAATAATCGGCTGTATAGCATTCCAACTACAATTAATAAAGCGAGTTTCGCCATTATCTCGGTTTTATAGCACTTATTATCTCAAAATCTATTATACATTTGTTTTTTAGTCTGTGACCAATTTTATTCCGAACATTTTTCTATACGCTCAAGTGTTTTTGGTCCGTATGTACTGTAATGATTCAACTACGTTCCAATCAATCAATATGCAGAACTATCCTTTCGATTACGAAATAAACATGGTTTTTTTCTTCATCAAACGCTACGGGTTTTCACTAGTGACCTGTTTTCTAAAAGACACATGCACTTCTTCAAAATTTGAAGAATTTCTGAATATTTGTGTCACCATAATTTCTTTCGATGTTTGCAGTTTTTAAAGTTTCGAAGTCACGTTCTAGATACATTAATAACATATTTGTCTTCCGAAGGTGACTTTTCGAAAATAAAACTCAAATCAGCCTTAATTTCGAAGTTCCACCTCCTTTGTTCCCGAAGTACCCAGGTCATCAACATTCACACTTCAACTTCCATTGAAGTTTTATAAATGAGTATACGATGATAATCTGTTTGGCGGTCTTCTGGCAACTCAGTTTAACTACGCCGCCTACATCTGTAAAGTTTTGAAGGTTTTTCCGATTCATTATCAAGATGGTGATTTTTTCAGATAATTTAATTTTTTCTAAATTTGAATCTACCTCAGCTCAAAAATTTTCCCCATTCCGTAGAAAACATACCCCTGATCAAGTAAGATTTATCCAAGAAATTAATTATTGATTCTGAATCCATCCCGAATTACAATTTCTTCAATAAACACGGAAATCCGAACAAATCCTCTGCTACGCAAGAACAAGAACGAACCGAAACCTCGCGAACTATCTGCCAGTGGACGACCCCGAAGCCTGAGACCGCTTCGGTCGTAAAAGCTCATCGGCGCTCGTAAAACGTGTAGCTCATAAAAGCCCCAAATCGCTTCAAGTGGACGGCCAGGCTAATGATTAAAGATTTAAACAAAATTTAGATTGTAAGTTAGCAAGAAGTTTGCATCTTTCTGTTCATGAGAATCTGATTCAGCCACTTCAAAGATTTTCTCTGCTCTTTTCACAGAAGCACGGAAGTGGACAAGAGTATGTACATTTTAATTGGCAGTTCTTGAAGCAAATTCTGAGTTTCCTAACTTGATAAGCTAATACACTGATCATGCAATTCAAAAACAAGAAAATCATAAACATACCTGCCAGTTCATTATTCAAGTTTATCACAACAGGTTCCTGATCCCATTCTACTTCAAGTAAAAACTTCAAAAAACGAAGAAAAGCTTGTTGGGGTGCTACAGCGGGAGTGTATAAAGTTTTGTTTAGATATTGATGTGCATTTAATAAATTTATCACCATATCGGGTAAGAGGAAATCATCCATCAATTGTGCTCTTATCCATCTTTTTGCCAAGCATGTACTCAATCCGTAACTTGGATTTTGTGTGTTGATCCTGGAATTCATCTACATCTATTATTATGAAATAGATATTACTCACCACACAATTCTTTTAATATTTTTTCAAATTATTTTCGTGTAAGTGCCAAATGATATTAGTCTCATTATAAACCAGAAATATTTGATCTGTGTTGTTTTTAGGAAAACGAAACAACAGTTCATATTTACCCTTTTAGAGCAGCAACAATTTTAGGCACCACAATATTTTTCTTTTCAAACTCAAAAATCATTTCATTATGAGGAAGGATTTCCAATCCCTCAGCTCTCATAGTTCTTTTCATCAGATTTATTTCTTTGGGTAAATACATACTATATCTGAATACGATTCCTTTGTAAAGAACATCGAGATAGGGAGGCTTAACTGACGAAACAATATTGTATTCTTGACTCAAAAGCTCGGATATATTCACCAAAATACCGGTTTTAACTTCTTGTAAAATGTTTAAATTATCAGGAAGCTTGCAACTATCAGCTGAAACATTTGATAAGTTCTACAGGGAGTTGGAGTGTATTGAATAAACTCAAAATGAAAATGAATTGCTTACCCATTTGGATTACACATTCGATAGGCTCAACATATTTCAGAGGGACTTTGAGCTTATGATCTTTCAGAATCATGTTACGTTTCTCAAGTATAGTTGTCCTTTCATCACATGTATATGAACAAGGAATCGGAGGAAATACATTGGTGTAACTAAAATTAAACATTGTAGAAGAAACAATTTGAAGTTGGAATGATAATTAAGCACAACATTTATTTTAGAATGCACATTGAAACAAGTAAGCAAACAATATCAAAAACAAAACAGTGTGTAACTACTCTCTAATCCACTTACACTTTCTGCGTCTAACGCACGTTTCCGAAACCAAGTTTCCTTTGTCAAAGACATATCGTTACGATATGTCTTTGATTATGTAGTTATCAGTATTCTATCCACAGTGAACTCAAATAGTTATTTAAGCAAACAATATCAATACAACGCATTGGGACAGAAACAGCCATCAAAATATATTAGATGATCTGCAAACCTCTGCTTGAATATGAACACAAAATTCTGGGTCAGTGCACACAGGCATCATGAAAATGATAGAAGTAAGCTAAGACACTCGAACAATCCACTATAATACCACAAGCAATAGCTCTCTGATCCTTAACCGACCTGTGTACATGCCTCTCAACAGCAAACTCAATATCACGTCGCTCTCTACGGCGGCTTCCTACTCTTTAATGGCCATCGTGTATACCTAGGCAGAATCGCGATTTGTGGCGGATATGACATTATGCCATTCTGCCTCCCGCTGCTGCCATTCTCTGCACCAGTTCGAACGTTGGTGACAGTGGTACGCATTTAAAGGTAGCACTAATCGTAGACGGTATGAGAAGAGTCCCAAGCATTTTGTCCGGCTTAACATAGGCAATAACCAAAAATACTTGTACCATTGGGGTTTCATGAATGGCTTTCTTAACAAAAAAATGACAAAAAACTTTGTGTATGCAAACTAAAACATTGATACTGTTATCGTGGCATGCTTTGTCATTCTGTTAACAAAAATGAAATTAGCAAAATTATTCCTTCTAAATGTAACCCTTTCAATGTGACTTTATTCATTTGGCTAACGATTTTTGAATAAATCCTTATTCAATATTGAGATTGATTTGTCACAAGATTTGCTACATATTTCATAGATGACCACAAAGCATCAATAAATAATATGTATAACTACCAGAATACATCTGAAAGTCCTCTAATGTCAACAATTCCTGGTTGTATGTCCAAAGATTTTATTTTTTGTGCCAAATTGTCTGAAGTCTCTGTGATTATTCCACTTGTTTCCTCATTTGTTCCAGAAGGATACCAAGTCACCATTTTTCCATCCATTAAAAAATATTCTAACTCATTGTAGTAACATTTATGGTTCAGGTGCAATTTTTCAGTCATTATATAATTTGAAATAGTTCTTATAATGTTCCTTTTATCTTTCATAGTATCAGCCTTGAACTGAAATAATATTCTAGCTTGATCGTCATGGAACCTGAAAATATATAAATTGAATGAAGTGTTTGGGTTTAGCGCAAGTGGCAGGAAAATGAATATTCAAGCCATTAGGTAAAGGATTATACATACTAAATGCACATATGTTTTATGTATGATCACTTCTTTAGCCAATATTTTATTCTTTAAATTGTTCAAAAATATATGATGCAGGTGGTTTGTTTTTCTGAATCAAGTGAAGTTTGGTACATATATTATAATGTACTTTCACAAAATGAAAAAAAGTCTTTTTCAAAATAATGCATCAATTCAATCCAAATAAATAGGAATTTAATCATAATGATCTTGGATCTAGTGAAATAAAATACTTAGGGATTTATTTCTTAAAGATTATAGAACATGATCTGATATTTTGCCGATGATTGGAATAGACAGTGCAGTACGCCAATACCCTGGACAAAACTAAGATTAATTTGGAATATTTGTTGGTTTGTCCTTATGTTTATCTTGATCAGATATAAGATGCAATGTTTAGTGAAGCAAAAGCTTCTGACATCAATTCTTTCCTTGAATTTGTCCAAATGCGTGGGTAGAAGATACAATCAAATAAACCAATTGATGGATGTAGGGTGCTTCACAGACACACCCTTTTTTTTGTACTTGTTATCTACATTCCCTCTTAAACTAATTCACACAATATCATCAACCTACTTCAAATGCTAGAGACATTAGTCAGCATGTATGAGAACAATATACTCATAATAGGAGATTTTTTGATCTGCCCGAGTTCATTAAAGCCGCTATAAATTATCTCTATCTAGGATGGATCAATTTGCTAGCTTTTATGATTTGTAACAGCTCAACAGCATTTTAACACGTCAGGTAGACTTTTAGATTTAATTTTCTCAAAAATTCAATGCCGCATAAAAATAGAAGAAATTTGTGACAGAGGATGAGTACCATCCTGCTCTGGATATCAATCTCAGCGTCCCCAAACCTGCCCCCGAGTTTTTCTTTGATGAAAGCATCACCGAATTTATTTTCCACAGAGCCAACTTTCCATTGGTCTACTGAATGATACTTGATGCGGACTGGTCAGTTATTGGTGAACATTCAGACGTAAAGCTTGCTGACAAATCGTTTTATGGTGTCCACAATATTTTTGAACAGTGCATGCCGCTCTGTGTGAATTTCAACAAGAAATATCCAAAGTGGAATGCAAGTGAAATAATAAATCCTATTAGAGAAAAGTCAAGCATATTTCGAAGACTTAAAGTTCACATTACAGATGGCTTGAGGGATAGGTCCAGGGAGCTGTGGAGAAACATATAGTCGAAAGAAGGTCTTGGAATGGTATCATCACGTTTTACCAACTAGAATTGATTCAGGTTGGCACTTGTTTAATGGTCAAAATAATTCGGCGAGTAACAAAGCTTCTTAGGGTTTTTTTTTAAGGCAAAGATAATACGTGAATACAAAAACAAAATTAATATGAGCTTTAGGCAAAACATAGAACACCTCTTAGTTATATGACACGAAAATGAATTCAACCTCACTTTTTTCTACTGTACAGATTTTTGAGGAATGAATGGACTAATTCCAATAATCTGTAATACTTTCAGTTGGGAGAGTGCTATTTTAAAGCATTACCTAAGGTGCCAGTAGGTTCTAATCCATGCCTTAGTTTACTGATGTCAAACAGTAATCCAAAAAATAAACTTAGGCACAAAAAAGGTGCTACTTTTTGGCACTTCCCTCCCCCAACATGACAATTGAAGTGTACTCAAGGCTAGTCAAACATAAAGTTATACAGGGTGGTCCAAGTAGTGACGTCAATAAATTTTTTTAGATTCCTCACACCTGGGGGTGTCCAAAAATACTCCATGTATGCGATTTTATGTAGTATTCGAGTTATAGTTTTTTTTGTGTTTTTCCGATTTATTATTCCAGCGAGGTTTCAAATATTCATTTCTTTTTATGTAATAGGTATTTTGCCGATTTTTTTTTCTGTAACATGATCTCCCTAAATATTGTTTCGCTTACAAAAATAAATCAGCATCTTGAATACACTCAAAATTACTCAAAAAAGGCTTGATAGTTAGAACTTTAGCTTTCAGTAGGATTCACTTAAACATTCAACATCAATTAAAAAATACGAAGAGGAGTTTACATAGCTTCTGGCTGAGTTTAAAAACTTTGCACGGTCATAAACTACTAAAATCATAAGAAAAAAATAGTACTTTATGGGTCTTTTTTTGTTGTAATCGGTCTTTGAAGGCGGATAGGCTAAAAATCATTGAAACACGATAAAAGTTATTTTTTACTTGTAATCATTCTTATGGTGAATTATACACAAAAATGTGTTTCTAAACTAATTTTAATTGAAATTCCCATAAACTAACTGTAGCTTGTGTAATTTTCACAATAATTTTGGACTCACCACTGACTGAAAATTTTGGCATATTTCAAAATTGGTAGTTGTGAAATTACTTGCTTTTGGATGAGAATTAAAAGCACGACTTACTGAATAACTTACTACAATAAATTTTCAAAATCCCTTCCTCCATCTTGAATACTTAATCGTCAACGTTTTTTGTTTTATTTTTCTTTCCGCTTCCGAAAGTTTTGCCTTAATTTTGCTTTGTTTTTGCTTCTCGTAGCTAACACCAGCTCTTTGTAAAGTCCTCAAATAAAAAATCGATGGGGTTCAGGTCTGGCAGACGTGCAGGCCATTCGATCGGCCCTGCACGCCCAATCCATCTTAATGTAAAAATAACATGAGCCACAATTATTTTACGGGAATTTGAATTAAAATTACTCTGAAGTCACATTTTCAAACTCAATTTGCCTTAAAAGTTATAAAAAGTAGAAAAATAACTTTACTCGTGTTTCAATGATTTTGAGTCTATCCGCCTCCGATGGCCGATTACAGCGGAAAAGGGCCAATAAAGTACTAATTTTTTCTTATGATTTTGGTAGTTCAGGACCGTGCGAAGTTTTTAAACTCAGTCAGAAACTATGAAAAGTCCTTTTTGTATTTTTAAATTGATCTTGAATGTTTGAGTGAATCCTACTGAAAACTGAAGTTCTAACTTTCAAGCTCGTTTTTAAAAGCTTTGAGTAATTTCAGGAAGCTGAGTTATTTTTTTCATTAAAAAAACATTCGGGAAGATCAAGTTACAGAAAAAAATTCTGCAAAATACCCACTACATAAAAAGATATGAATTTTTGATACTTTGCTGGTACAATAAATCGGAAAAACACAAAAAAAACTATAACTCGAAAACCACTAAAAATCGCTTAACATACATGGGGTATTTTTAGATACCCTCAGGTGTGAGGAATCTAAAAAAATTCATTGACGTCACTACTTGGACCACCCTGTATAAGAATAAGTACTGCTTTCTCACCATGTAATGCAGGCAAGTCTACTCCAGAACTCCGCAAAATTATTCTCATCTCCCTTCAACTCTGGACCAAACTCTAACATATTGAATGCAAAATCTACATTTAGCTGTATACCAAATATAATTCTGCAGTTGCTGATTTTGTAACGGACTCCATACTCCCATTCAGCATCATGAGTACCAATGGGCACAATATTTATTACCCTTTTATGGAAACCTCTATTTAAGTATTCTTGCAGAACTTTCATTATGAGTAACATATGATTACCGAAATATTTTGCCCTTTCCTTAGGATCCACACTTTTCAACATTTCATAGTTGTTATCATTCTTTACACTGAAAAAAAAAGAATGGTTGCATTCAAATTATAAAAAAGTCGAATATTATTCTTTTGATACATGTACTTTACTTGAGTCGTTATCAAGAATGTATTCTAAATGAATAGAGTAAGAACTTAAATACTGAATAATGGATTTACTTACTCAATCAAGGCATCATATTGCAAATACAAGGGAACATTTATTAAAAACAAATCTGAAATAGAATTTGAACACTGATCTAAATATGCCAATGCTAATTTACATTCATGCTTCATTTTCTGATAAGCATTGATATTCAAGAAAGCTGCTGTATTATATGTTCCAGTTTTATCCATCAATACAATATCGAAAAACGATTTAAACTTCTGTAATTCTTCTAGGGAAATTTCTTCACATATACTAATGGGTGTTTGTTCCAAATCAATGCAATGAATAAAATATAGGAAGGTTTTGAATACTTCATAGGTACTCATATTTTTGTTAATCTCTCTTTTTGAGATCATATATGCCATGCAATATATAACCAAATCTGTAGTGAATGCTCCTAATCCATTATTGAGTTTTCTTTGGTTCATCCATATCACTATTAATTTCAATCCTTCTTGAAAATGAATAGAGGTGCTGAACATTTGTTCAATGAAAACATTATTTTCAGCTAATGTTACATCAAATCCCAATCCTGAATTATAGAAGGTTGTGGGAAATTTTTCTATGTTATCTATTCTTCCAAAGACTTGTTCAAAAACTTGAACGTTCACATTATTCACTTCTGGTGAATATTCATTAGCTTCAAAATAATTCTGTTCCGGAACCAAAAATAATTTCACTGTTATTCTCTCATTAATATTTGGACACAAAATCAAATAAGGTAATAGAACACTTTCATTATAATAGGCACATTTTATAGTTGCGCAAATGTTGTTAGATGTAAGATGTTCTGCCAGATACATAAGATAGAAGAATTTTTTGATAAAGTATCTATTGTTTAACGAGTCTTTATCCTGAAAACATTTCTTTGGCATCGTCATATGTAAATTAATTTCAATATTTGGACCTGGGAGGGCATTAATTTTGAATAATCCGAAAGTACCTACACATTCAGGTCTTATGAAAGTGACTGATATGTCTTCATCACAACATAGATTATTCTTAGAATGGTTTGCTAAGTTTTTGACAAACCTCATATCTCTACTTGGACGACTGAAAGCTTTTCTAGAAAAACTAGAAATGTTAATGGCATTATGTATGGGAAGAGAATTTAGGAATAACTGAAATTCATCAACCCAAGATGTCAATTGTCCCCTGTATTTATCTTTTATTTCAGCTTCTGCAAGAATTTTGGTAGTTTGAAGGAGATATGATTTAATAGTATCATTTTGCTCAACAGGTCCGTCAGAGTATAAATACTTTGTAGTATTTAATTTTCTATCTTGTATGTCTTTCACTTCTGACTTCTTTAGGTGTTTATTATTTCTTTCTCTATCACTTCTCTGAAAAAAAATAGTTGAAAATATTAAATTTAAAACCATATCAAAATCATATCTAACATTTCGTTTTTCTTGCATTTCAGTTTGTAATATTTGTATTTATCCAACATTCATAATTATCATTTCGTCTTTCGTCATTCAAAATCAAATAATAAAAATATTTTTCAAATATGAGCATAGAAAAGATATATTTTATGTTCTGTGCATATTTACCCTGTCTATGGTTCAGGGGTGCGTTCACAATTATCGTCGAACGATCGCACGACGAGGACAAGATATATCTTTGGAGCAGTGTTGCCAACATGTTAACATATTCCGCAGTCTTCCATAATTTGCAAATACAAACAACGAGCTAAAGAGCGTCATCAAAATATACGAGTGTTTCTGAATAACACCGAAAAAATTTAAGTGTTGATTCTATGATGAAAATTAAGGTAGGTATTCGATATATAATTTTTTGAAAAACCTCCCCCCGGAAAAGTTACACCCCTCCGAATATCAACAAAAACAATTGTTTCTCTTTTTTATATTTTCCCTGAAGAGCTAAAGACACGAAACTAGTTAAATATCATTTGTCAATAAAACTACACATTTTGGAATTTTTTCAACCCTGAAGTATGCTTTGAAGAGGTTGAACTAGTCACCTAAGATACAACCACAGATCATCAGTTGGTCTGTGATACAACATTATTTTGGAATTCAACAGGCATTTTAATGAGGAGGATGGTAAATGCTGACATATATTTTTTATAATTGTATTGTCGATATTCGTTGTTCATTGTTTGCTATTGTTTTAGTTGTGAAAGTCTCAGCATAGTAGCACAGACCAACAAGACAAATCACTTCATCGTTTGCGGGAATCGCGTCTCTACGACCTTGAGAAATATAACACACATAACCACACTTTCTTCTTCCTCGAAACAGTTGTCAAATTGAATACTTGATTTTGGAATATCTGAAATCGAAATGTAAAACGGATTTGTCGGCATTCAGGAATCACAAAATCAAAATCAGACTAAGATTTTTCGATGTAACCGTTTGAAAAGCAAATTTCCAATACCAAAGCGAGTGTTTTGTCACATCTGAAACTCCTGTAGAAGAACTCGGTTGGAGTAAATGAAAATTTTGGAAAAATGTTATGGAAACCCCGTTTACCTTAATCAGAGAATCTTTGTAGTTTCACATCAAATGAGATTCATTTCAATATAAAATCAAACTATGAATAGACCAACTTTGTTCGATTCCAATCCTAGTGTTTGTGCAATCATATACAATTTTATTAGACATCCCATCGTTTTAATTGAATAATGGAGGTTGTAATGCTTTTTCTTCAGTTGCGATTCCTTTATATTATATAAAATGAACATTATGAATGAGTCCACCTAAGTTCGATTCCAATTCTTGTCGTATAATTAAAACATATAATGGGGGCTGTCATCATAAAATAGAACCTCAAAGATGACTAAACAATTGATTTGGTTGTAAAAAACTGTTTGGATTATATTCTAAAATGGAACAGTTACGAAATTATTCATCAATAAATAGGATGAAAAATTCATTTCAGATTGTTTACATGTTTATAACCTCTTCAAGCGAGTCCGAAAGCGGCGCGAGTGACGTAATCCTATTCCTGCAATCTGATTGGCACCCCAAAGCACCCCAAACGCCTACTAAAATTCTGATTAGCTCGATTCAGGGTCATATCTGCGTTGACATAGATTTCCTAAGTAAATCACAGAACACATATGTATAGAAGGGAAACTCCCCCTCTAAAATGGTCAATGCTTTCAGCGGCTCCAAGCGGGCGTTTATGGTACCATCATAGCCCTCTGGCGGTGATTTTTGGAACTAATGAGCGCGAAAATTCGAAATGCTTCCTATTGAAAATGCATATCTCTATTCGAAATTGAAATGAAACAAAACTACGTATGGAAATAAGGTAATATAGCAGTTTTCTCAAGATGCTATATTGCCTATATATTTCAATACGAGTTGTTCCATATCCAATATTCTTTTATAGGTACTTAATTTTGACTTGAATTTCAGAAAAAATAATAAGTAGACAATAAAATTATTTTATTTCCTTGAACTTGAATGAATTTCGAATCGGAGCAATAGTGCCTTCACAATTACATTTACACGGTAACACCAAATATAAATATACATACAGTACTTGACATTGAGAAATAATTACCAGGTAGTAGTTCTGAGTCAGATGAAATGAGAAAAATAAAATCATGATTTTCCATCATAGGACAATACATAAAAACACTGCCTCGATTCACCATTCACGAATTGCTTGTATATCTTCTAGCATTGATGAGCGTTGAAAGGAATTGATGTTCATCCTGTGATGGACGAAGTTGTTCGGAACTTCTAACAGAGTTTATCTATTTGTTCATGCGTTTTCCTTCTGAACAATGAATTAATATTTCAGATTTTCGTTCAACAATATTCAAAAACCCGCATTTAATTCACAAATCTACGACGACAAACAAAGTTCTTTTCGTTCGACAAAAGAACACAAAATGTATGAGGTTATGTTTAATGTTGTTATGGAAATGAAATGTCCTGCGAAACGTAAATTCAGCGATGCGAGCGGCTTCATGCGGGCGTTTATGGAAGTAAACTAGCGTTCCAAAGCTTAGTAGGAGAGTTTCCCCTCTATCTATATTTACTTTATGAGTAAATGAGGCGAGTGGTTTATCTGGTTGATCTGTGATAGTAGAGTCATAATTTGGTTGACTGTTGTTCAATAAAATGCTATTTAACTTGAGTTAAGTTCTTCTCGTAAATGTTTTCGAAAAAACTTGAAGAAATAAAATGGTAAAGTGAATGAATTGGACTTATAAGCCAGGTTTTTTTTGAGGGAAAATTTATCCAACCCCTTCTGAGCATTCTTCAGGGTTGAAAAAATTCCAAAATGTGTAGTTTCATTGACTAATAATATTCACCGAGATTCGTGTCTTTAGCTCAATCATTGTATAAAGAGTCTTTATACAATTTTTTTCGTTAGTTTTCCAAAGGGTTTAACTTTTCCGGGGAGAGGTATTTCAAAAAATTTTATATCGAATATTCATGATGCAAAAAACAAGTTGTGCTCATCTGTAAAATATGTGACGTCAGCTAGTTGAAAATACAAGGCCTAACCATTTGCAAGACGCTTCGGGACGCGCCCGACGTCACGGCGTAGCATCTGAACGCGCCCCTGGAATTATCATAGAATAACAATATCCATACCATAGAGTATAGAGTCGAATATTGTCAAAGTCAAGTCACAGAATAGAATATGTCGAGTTTGTGTGACTTCATGATCCGAATAATGAAGTACAAAACGTAAATAATTTAAATTTTTATTGTGTTGTGTTTTGAGTTTTTTAATTTTCTGAAACGCTTCAAGATCTTGATTATCGACTTTTCTTTCAATACAATCAAGTCGAAAGAGTTCTGTCTCCTCAATGCCCGAAAATGTCCAAAAATAAGATTGTTATGAAAACTTCATCAGACAATTCTATCGTAGAAGTAAAGAGCAAGGTAGGTTCTCATCAATATTCTTGAAGAATTCTAACAATTTTATCATTATTGTTTGATTTACCGAATCCTCTAAGATTATACCACCTGAGTTTATTTTCAAAAAGGAAATTGTTACTTCCAATTAGTTATGATAATGACTCTTATTTATTCTTTACCTGTTTGGTAATGAGAGCATGAATCACCTAGGTCTAGAGAGATAACTATTTGTATACACGAAATCAACGTTGATTTCTAATTATTAATATTTTGCAGTTTGATGCAGAATTCAGACGGTTTTCACTGGAAAGAAATCCACAAGCAAAGTTTGAAGAATTCAAGGACCTACTTGAAGATCTTCATTATTTGAAAGATATACCTTTTCTTGTATCATACATAGATCCAAGTGATCAAGATTTACTTCCAATTAATAATGATGATAATCTTCGGAGGGCACTTTTGAATGCAAAGCCATTATTGAGAATTATAATTCAGAGAAAAGGTAAGGAGTGCTACTCATTTAAAATGTATATCCTATATTTTAGTGAATCATACTTATATGATCTGAAATACAATAATCTTATAAAACTTATTCAACTGGAATCAAAACTTGTATAACCCCAATATATAATAATCTTCTAAAACTTAACATACATATATTCCTAAGAACTACCCAATCTAGAGATTCTTTCTAATCTATTCTTTCAGTTCTTTACCGGTCGATTTCATGTGTATCTAAATTTTTTAATGTATTAGGAAGCTGATTAAACAGTTTGAAGGCTATTACATGATTACTTCTATCACTTACTCTCAGACAAGATTTTGGCAACATTATCAATTTGTGTTGTGTTCTACTTTTGGAGCATTCATATACAGTTTTTAGGTCTTTGTAATTGTACTTGATACATTCTAATTTAAATAATTGTTGTTAATTCATTAGTCTATTCTGTGGAGTTTCATTTTTATAAACTATTTTGTATTCTTTGGAGTAAAATGAAAGTGGATTTATAGGCTCCACCCTAGGCTATTATGCCTTAACTTATTAAATTGAGTAAGAATGCATAATATATCATTAACACGTTCACTGCCAATATGGAATTTTGCATTTCAAAATTATTGGAAATTCAGTTCACTCATTCATTTTTCAGTTCCTCTTCGGGGAAGAATGAAGCAAGCATTGAGTAGCTTTTTTTCTTATTCGAATAGATCGTAATATAATACATTGTAACTGTAGTTATTGTATTATAAGTGACATATAAATGCCATATTTTCATTACAGTAGAGTTATGAATGTGCAGATTCAAAACAAGTTGAGCAGTTTCGAGATTGCACCGGACATTCTGACACAAAAGAAATAACCTGGCGAACTTCTTTGGCGATTTCTCTATATTCTTAACCAGAAGATTGCAAAATCTGGCGACACTCCTTACATCGCTTTCGTTGTTTTTTACCTGGACCTTCTGGTTTTCGAAAATTATGGATGCTTTTCATAGGGGACCTTTAATACGCTTACAGGACGGAATAATGAATATGCGCTATTCCGCTGTTGTTTCTTGTCAGAATAGACAAGAATAAAATAACATGCACCGAGAGGCATGTAACTAATGAAATCTATGTGCGGCGCATATCCCTCGGGGGCATGTGTGGCGATAATCATTAAAATATGTAGAATTTTTATAATGTTTTTGATGTCGCCAGGGATACGTGTCGCAGTGAACGTGTTAAGGTTTTAGCTAGCATTATTTTCGAAATTTCATAAATTATTATATTCTATTAAATATTTAAATGTTGCAATTTTCATATTGTACTTAAAATTCACGATACTTCATTTTAATATAATTCACTTATTAGTTATAATATTTACATTCTATAAGCTAATTTGCTAATTACGGAGCTTGAGACTCGCACATACATAACATTGTAGGATCTTTTCGATTGAAAAGATCACTTTACTCAACTATCTCAAGTCTTCTTTTTTGGGGCTGAACCAGCGGATGCAATAATTGATTGGTATAATTTTCCTATTCAGAATGATGCTTCTCGCTCTTTTCTTTTATTACCTTTACATAAGAGATTTGTAAGTCTTCATGCGGGCTTTAATTAGTTACATACCATGGAGCGTTTGCTATTATCCAGAGTGTTTTCGATAGGCTTTATACCTGTTTGGCGGCGAGCTCGCGCCATCTGAAGGACGGCGCGCTCTTGGGGAAGTTGTTTCGTCCCGGTGCCAGAGGTGGACTCATCAGCCTATGACAACCGCAGAGAGAGCGACCGTAATTGAAGCGTTTATGCTATGTTCGAACGAAGTAGTTAGCGTGCATCGGTCGGTTGCGCCATCGTCTGGCGACTCAGTTAATCTACGCCGCCTAAACTGTTTAATAAATCAGTATTTTGTTTTCAAGTTAGCTTGGATCTTGGGCCTATGAGACAATTTAATTCTTGAATTTTCATATTCCTTTCAAGCACTTCTGCTGTCTGAATGCATTTCCAAGAATTTTGTATTGGAAGTCTCAGATATTTTCAAATCATTTATGTATACAGGTGGACACTGGCCTCTCCTTACTTGCACTGATTTTGTTTCATTAAGTTTTTCTAAAATTGGAGAAAGAACAGGAAGCTAACTGATTGGACTATATGGTCAATGGTACTTGATTATTGCTGCTGTACCAGAATGAGAGGTTTTATCTGGGTGCATTATATCATGTAATTCGGTATTGTATTTATATGGGTTTCACTTACCAATAAAATATCTTCTGATGTTCTGATGGAGAAAATATTGTGCTTTGGTTTTAGGTTGCAGAAGACCTTTGGAATTCCATTCTTTATTTTAGTAATGAGTGTGCTTAGCATATTTGGTACCATTGTGTTTTGTTGATTTTTTCCAAGAATTTAGTCATTATGTTGTTGATATTGCTATCCTACTCAATAGGTGTATTGTTTGTATCTCATGCATTGTGTGAATCCTTTCATTTTTCTGGGCGTTTCAATGTGGATTGAACTGTCTTGGTGATATTTCATACTTCTAATTTTAAGTCGACGAAGAATATATTTAAGGGTTCCTTTGGCAACCTGTTCCTACAGTTTATGATATTTCGGACTTTATGCCCATGTCTTTCTAGTTC
Organism: Myrrha octodecimguttata; assembly: GCA_958510865.1. NCBI lineage: Eukaryota > Metazoa > Arthropoda > Insecta > Coleoptera > Coccinellidae > Myrrha > Myrrha octodecimguttata. Next base: position 64,956,251 of record OY294059.1, on the reverse strand, counting down.
TTGCTTGATTTCATTCGTATCAATTGTATTAGTACGAGTTCCCACTGCAGAATCAGAGCGTTCATAGAGTATTTGCTTGAAACCAATTTTTACATATATTCGTTAATAGGAGAATATATATCTACAGGGTTGCCTATCAAAATGCGGCGGCAAGTATTTTTGACACCAACAGCTGCCGGTGAGTCCAACCTCGTCATTTAAAATTATGTTGGCAGAAATTCGAACAAGCGAATAAGGGTGAGGAGACATTAATACCACGCCACGGGACCAATTAATATAGTTTTTTTCTTGCATATATCTATAGTGTTCTCATCAATTTATCATACATACAATCGTTACGGCAATGAGTCGGGATCAATAATTAACTGGAAAAAAATATATTTAAATTGAGTACCAAATGTTGGTAGTACAAAAAGTCAAGCTTATGGCTAGTTTAATATCAGTCGATATATGCAACATGGTTAAAACTCTTATTTTTGCATTTCCCTCTCACTAGGTCTCATTATAGATGATAAAGGAAAGTATACTCCATTCAGTTCAATAAAGTCATTCGGTAGAGCTTGGAATAAGTTAATTAGATGAAATCTCGAAGTCTAAATAATTCTGGAAGACGTCAATTCCCACATATTTTCATCAAGAACTTATACCGTCGGTTTCACAAAACTTTTGACTTCTGATCAACTCGTTGATTAAGGTTTGCATTCGATGGTTGGGTTGAAAATGAACTGAAATCGAGCACAGAATTCACTATAAACTGACAATCAAGCCCTTGATCTGGCAATCAAAGTTTTGTGAAACCGGCCGTTAATGTTTGGTTTTGTTACATACTTATACTTCATTCACTTTTATAAAGTCAGTCGGCAGGCCGTGGAAATTTGACAAATTTCACCGTGTATATTTTAAAAATGTAGTTATTTTTCTGTCAGATAATTATACGATGTTGTCCGCTTTACATAAAGGTTGTATGTATGTAACTCATAGAAATATTGAACTCTCTGGATTCGGCGTACGAGTTCATTTCCAAAGAGTCGAATGCGGATAAAGCAACGAGAGAGAGAGAGAGAGAGAACTAGTTCGGGCAGGACCATAGAGAAGATACACAACACAGAATACAAATACTCGATATGCGCAAACATTTGCTTGTGGAATCTCCAGGGAAATGTCTTCTTGGTATTAAATTGGAATTGAAGAGTTGAGTTTTGTAAATTGGGGATTATTATTCGAATATGAATATTTAAAATGATTATTTAATAACAATATTCGATGAATGATGTATTCTCAAGGTGCGTACAGGCACGCCAGCTGAGCAGCTTTCCAGGCTCTTTAATTGTGCTGCCTCGCAAGTATGTACTGTGTTTTGATCAGCTCCCGAGCCATTCAGCACTGTCCAAACTTGCGAGACAGCCCAATCAAACTGCCTCGAAAGTCGCTCAGCTCGCGTGTCTGTACGCAGCTATTCAATTTTGTGCATTAAATGGTCATCTTATATACATTTGTTTTACTCTAATTCAAAATGGAATAACACAAAATCTGCTCTGAAATACTACCGAAAACACAAATATGATTCTCAAAACTTTTGAAGAAATGTATTTCAAACTGATCTGTCTCATTTTTGCCGTAACGGCCGACTGCGTAAACACAATAACTTCCGAAAGAAACAACTTAGAAACACGATATTTGTAGAGAAGGTTTGGACCTTAATTACGAAGGCCGAATTCGTGAATGGGTAAAATCCACCCAATGATTCCGTAGATATACCCAATCAAAATTTTATTTTTCTAATATTTCCAAAAATAGAGATCAGATCGAATTGAAATCCAGTACTTCATCGAAAATATCAGTTCGAAGTTTCATACAGAATTTAATGAGGATGATATGATGAGAAAATCATAGAAATTTTCTTTTTTCAAATTGTTCTAATAACACGATTATCACGAAATTTTGCATAAAGTTGTCTTTCAGTGACTTAAAACTAGCTGTGAAGTTCAATCAGGACTGAATCAGTATTTCTCGAGTTATACCGAAAAAATCAACGATATCGAGAAGAAAACCTCGAAATTTGACATATTTTTTCCCGATATCTCCAAAACTTATGATCGTATCGAACTGAAATTTAGTACATTGCTGTGAAATTAGGAGGTCAAAGCGTGAGTATAATTTTTCTTGGATATGATGAATGGTTTCCGAAAAAAAAATTTTTTTGGAAAAAAATTTCGAAAAATTTTTTTTTTTAAATTACCGACAATATAATCCTGACGAAATTTAGCTCAAAGTTGCGCGTCGTTGTACTTCACCTAACTGCCAAGTTTGAATCCAATCGCTCAGGTAGTTTCTGAAATAAAAAATAAATAACTTCAAAAGCCTATAACTCCGAAACTATTCGATCGATTTGGCCCATTAACGAACTTAACCGCGGCATTCCAATGCGCGACCTACCCTGAAAGTTTCAAGTTGCTAGCTCACTTCGTTCGACAGTTATCGTGTCTACGGCCGGCCGGACAGAATCGATTTTGACACCGGATTCGTCATCAGTGAGTCCAACCTAGTCGATTGAGACCATTTTCGGCTCAATCATCCAAAATTACAGACATTTGGACAAAACGATAGCACGCTGTTCCCCTAGAACATGCGCGCAAAAACTTGATAAAACAATGTCAAGGCCTACAGGCTGACTATTTAAGTCATGGAGTATACGCCCTTTTTCAAAGTGAACATCGTCGAGTAGTAATCTGACAGGTTAATGAACCTAACATTTTTAATTTGTACAGAGTGAAATGTGTCAAATTTTTGTTGCCTACCGACTGACTTTTTAAAAGTGAATGGTGGAGTATAACTGTTGCGTTCCGATATTCCCAATCAGTACTGTCCAGTATCAGTAACTTCGAAACGCTTCGTACTGATACGAAGAATGATCGAAGCAGTGCCAGTAAAATCGACTGTCAAAATTTACTGACAAGTACTGGCCAGGAATATCGGAACTTTACTAATATATTTTGAAGAAAACTAAAATACATAGTTTATTCGGTATTTTTTTCCAGAAAAGCCTACTAAGTACTTTCAATGGAGTTTTTACGAGCTTGTTCTATGGAACAGCGCGTTATCATTTCGTCACGATGTCTGTAATTTTCGAATTTTGAGCCGAAAATGGAATTAAACGATTGGGTTGAACTCCCTGAAGAAGAATCCTTGCTCAAATTTTGTCCGTCCGGCCGTCCGTATGTGCTCTAACTTTCGAAAGGAAGGACTTAGAGTCTTGAAATTTTCAGGTTAGGTTTTGATCCTGAATATCTCGGTTGAGTTCGTTAATGGGCCAAATCTGCCGAATGGATTTTATGTTACAGCCATTTGAAATTTTACATTTAAATATTTATCTGATCGAAATGAAACTTGGTTGGAAGATGAATAGTGTCAATGAGAAGAATTATCTATGGAAAAATTCGAACCATTTTTTTTTCAATTTTCATATTTCATTCAAATTTCACTGAAATTTCCAAGTCGCGATTTCGCAATGTGAACAAGCGCGTAAAAGCTGCTGACTTCACGTCAGTCCTTTGAAGGTTTTTTAGAAATGATTTTTCTACCTATAATACATATATGAAAATGTTTAGATATTTGCCAATTCCTCTCAAAGATTTTTCGGTTTTTGTAGGGGATAGTTTAGAGCTGAATGGCTATGGTACAATCAAACCCCAACGAAATTTAATTTCGAGTATATTAGGTGGAACCCCCGGCCGAACAAAAGGGTTAGCAATATCAAATCCTCATGACTTTCGGCAAGTGTCTGCTATCATAGATGTAGACATCGTACCAGAAACATGTAGAAGAGTGAGGTTACTGAAACATGGCTCAGACAAACCACTAGGATTTTATATTAGGGATGGTACCAGTGTTCGTGTCACCCAAAATGGTAAGAAAATAGTTAACTTCAGAATCATTATCTTCATATACAAATAAATCGTGATTGAGTTCTGATTTTCAAAGAGTGATTTTCGTAAGACTAAATCAAGAACTTTTTTTTCATAGGGTGTTTTTTTTAGAGCTTGATAACCTTGAATAATAATACAAGACAGAAATATTGTTGGAATGAATAATTTATTATTTTAATCTGGTAGATAATTTTATTGCATCTATTTTTCAAATATGATTTTTGCCATATGTCCATCGCGGCCACAAGTTACACAGTCTCTTCCATCAGTCCAATTTTTCACTTCTCTTTCCCATGGTGGCTTGAATATTGTTTGTTAATGCTTCAATAATTGCTGGTTGTTGGCATAGATCAATGACCCAAAATAGATCCATAAAAGTTATTGAGAGGCTTTAAGTCGCACAAACGAGGGAGCCACTTAACAGGACCTCTTTTGGAAACAAAGTTGTCACCTAATTTATTTTGCAATAAATTGATGGTTAAAAGCTCTGTATAGCAAGATGGTCCTTCCCGTTGGAACCAAATTTCGTTGATGTTCAGCTGAGTAATTTTTGAAAACAAACAATTAGTCAGCATGACCTGATAACGCTCGAAATTCGGTACGCATATTTCTTTGACCTACTTATGGTTTTGAATCGAGAAGAGGAAAATATGTGCTAGAACGATCAATAACCAGAGGAATTGCTTGTCACTAGGCCGATTTTGTTGGCTGTTAAATTGACGAATTGCATTATTAACTTTTCCAATAGATTTATTATTTCGAAGTAAATTTCCATAATTTGGAAGCATTGTTCTGGCGTTAAACGATTCACGATGAACTGCTAAACCTTACCGAACAGAAATGTCTACACAGTTTGACATTCTCAACTGTCCAACCATAGACAACAACGATCGAAATTTTTCATGCATCTAACAGCTAAAAAAACACCCATTATAACATATCGGTCTGCAACCACTCTAAGATTCAAGGTTTTGAATGAAAAAAAATTACAAATAGATAAGCATATTGTTTTCTGAATTGAAATCTGTTCCCCAAAAGAAAAATTGGAGTAAAGCTCAGACATGCACCTGCACGTAAAAATGATATGCAATATTTGAAGAGTAACAAGTTGCATATGAATTTAGGACTGGAGAAAATACCAGGAATCTTCATATCTCGTTTAGTTCCTGGAGGTTTAGCAGAATCCACAGGTCTCCTAGCTGTGAACGATGAAGTACTTGAAGTTAACGGTATTGAAGTAGCAGGAAAAACGCTAGATCAAGTAACTGATATGATGGTAGCTAATAGTTCGAATTTGATAATAACGGTTAAACCAGCCAATCAAAGGATGGTTGCCCCTGTCAGACGAGGAAGCTTTAGTAGAAATTCGCAGCTTTCGCAGCAGTCTAGTGGTTCTCATCATTCCCACACAACGGAAGGAACCGATCAGGACGATCAAGATGAAATTGTCGATTTGACCAAAGGACATCTAGATAGCAGCATCAGAGATGAAGGGGTGTTGCATTTGTGAGAACTAGTAAGTTTACATGTGATAAGATTTAATAGCTCTTTTCTGACCATTATGAATTTGAGTATGTTGGAATATGTTGATTTTTTATGTCTTCCAAAGTGATATCAATGTTTTTAGTCTACTTAACATTTTAAATTTCATGTTTTATCTCGTAGTTCCAACATGAATTCTTTCACATTGATAATGATTCATATATTTCAGTAGCCCTATTTTTGACAGCGGAATTGTCTCGAACATTTAAATCAACCAAGAATTCACATTCCGAAATATTCTTCATGATTATACATGTCTCAATATCATGGTTTCAATTAATATTTCGATATGAAATATGAATTATTCAGTGTAGTACCCACAATTTCAAAGATTGGAAATAATTGTCAATATAAACAAAGACGGAAATTAGATTGAATGGGTGTATTATATTATTTCTTGAATGATAATTGAAGAAAGGAAGGGTAAATGCCATCATTTTTATATTATTGTATTTTCTTCAACTTTTTATATAGGTGATACAGACTCCTACCTGTGCTTTTTTCAATTTAACTTCATGATACGGACATGTATTGCCAATAAGAACAACTCACCCGGGAATTTACTGCTGTGGTTTTAAAAATTATTCGAAACTTGAGCAAAATGACTTTGTATTTTTTCTTCAATTTACATTTGGAAATTGTATATAATAATTTTTGTCTGAAACGTTTTAGAATTATCTCAATTAAATTCGAAATATTTTTTGAAAAAATGTACCTGTATTCTCATTAATATTTTTATATCGTTACTTTTCGTCGTACATAGTACTACTGGAATTTATCTGAATTGATTGTCATTTCATTTTTCTATTAGCGTATAACAACATACTTGAGTAAGAGTTGAATGATTGAAAACTGATATCTGAGAATAGACATAACAGTGGTTTGAAAATAACCTAGATGATATTGGTTTGTTTTTAAACTGAAGATGAGACTAAATCTTGCTCAAAGGTATGAAATTTTACCTAAGTATTGTTATGAATAATCTCCTAACTATGGAACTAAGTACTTAAAAATGTAACCGAGAGACTCTCCAACATTCCAACTCGATAAATTCCAATTTTTAATATTCCAATTTTTTTCTAGTATTTATTTTTATCATGTTTTAAACTGATTTACATATTGGAACTATTTTATTATAAGTTAATTTTATTGTTATATTATTGTCAGTTTTAGTATTCTTTAAGTATTATTTTGTCATGTATGTGGTATTTAATATACAAGTATTGGATTTGTAAATATTTGTCTCTTACTTTTAGTCCTCTGAAGGAAAATAAATCTATTTTGGATAAATATTGAGAGTGTAAATACTATGGAAGTATTATTAGGACCTTAAGTAAGTTCTCAAAGTGATTTTTCCATCGGAACTGAGGAGATTTCCACTTGTTAACATGTAGTTGAGCCTTTCATTCATTTGTTACATGACATGAAGCCTCACTTGTATTGACAGCTGCTGATTTGGTTCAGTTCGAGCATCTCGGAGTAAAAAACACTCCGCTGATTTGTCAAATGGCAGAATATATATTTGTCATTATTAATGATTGCTAAGATCAGTCAGTAACTGAACTTAAATCTTCTTGAAGTAATAATAATGTACTTGATTGTGAGAACCCTGACAATGGGCTTATAGACCAACTTCGTTCATCCTGTAAAATAGTTTTAATTTTAACCTCGATAAAGTGGTATATATTTGTATTCTGAGCTGGTAGTATTCAAAGAAGCAAATTATATCAATATGAAATGCAATGGTGCATTATGTTTTCCTTGTTCCATGTTGAAATTTTGGAGTCTGACAATGTCTTCCCTGGATACCTATACCTGTTGTGACTACGTGATTCTCATTGTAGTGAGAACTATTTCATAATATTTATTATTTTTTTCTTTTTGCAAAACTTCTGTGCCAGTATTCTAATTTTTTGCTTTATGGGTTTGACTTTGGTGATTTCATAGATGAGCTCATTAAATGCATTTCAGAGGAAAAGTCTCCTGGGCATCTATATCTGTTGTCACTAGGTGGTTCCCATTGTAGTCAGACATCTTCTATAATATTCATGACTAAAACCTTTTGCAAAACTTCTATCCTAGTATTCTTAGCCTTTGCTTTATGGTTTTCGACTTTGGTGATTGTATAGAGAAGTTCATCAGATATTGTAAAGACAAAGTCTTTTATAGATACCTCTACTGTTGTGACTATGTTCCCATTGTAGTCAGAAAACTTCATAATATTCACAATTTCATTTTTTGCAAAAACTCATGTCCCAGTATTCTTAACCTTTTTTTTATGGTTTGCCTCGGGTGATTGCATAGAGAAGTTCATAGGGTGCATTTTTTCTGGATACCTTTTTCTGTTGCTACTATGTTGCTCTCTTTGTAGTTAGAAATCTTCCAAAATATTCATGATTTTCATCCCTTTGCGAAACCTTTACAGGTATTCTTAACTGTCACTTTATGGGTTTGGCTTTGGTGATTTCATACAGATGTTCATTAGATGCATTGTAGAGAGAAATATTTCTCCGGATATCTGTATTTTGTTATTATGTTCTCATAAGCAGAGATCTTCTATAATATTCACTATTTTCTTCCTTTTGCCAAACTTCTGTCCCAATACTCTTAACCCTTGCTTGATGGTTTCGGCTTTGTTGATTTTAATACATAAATTCATAGAATTCATTGCTTTTTAGAACTGAATATCTGACGTTGAGAAATGAGGTGTGTCCATATTCATAGTGGCTTTCCAGTCAGGTGCGTGATGCCCCCGGGGCTTGATGCACTAGGGCTTCACGCCCACGCTATTACGAGAACGAGACGATATACAAAGCAGGAAATTATGACAAGTTTGGCCTTTCACAGCTGTCAGTACATGAAGCCCCGCAAATTCGGGTGATGCACCACGGGAAAGGGATAGGAAGCCCAAGTGTTGACGACGTACTGAAACACTGCTAGCGCGTCTCAGAGGCGCATAGGGTGCTCCCAGGCAAGACCTGGAAAGGGCTTAATACCTCCAATTGTTGGCTCCAAAAAATGTTCAAATCCTGAATGCTTTATCTTCAGCATGAAAGTTATTTTTTCTACAATCTTGAAAATAATCTCCACATGTTTCAACAATGGAGAGTTCGCAATAAATGAGGACAGTAGTATGGAATCCGACTGTATTAGCCCTATGGAAAACGTTGTTCCACGACATGATCTGAATTTCAGATTTGCAGTGGCGCCCTCTTGAAGATATTTTATTTATATAAATGACAAGCATTTGTTGTAACACAGTGAGAACTTATTCAAGGTCAATATATGAGGACTCTAGCAACTTAGGAGTCAAAAGTTAACATTCAGGATTATTTTGCGTGCATCAACATTCCAATTTAAATAATGGTAGCTAAAGAATTTGAGTAAATGGCAGTATTAGATATTATAAACAGATATAAAATTTTGTATGAGATAGTAATCAATATTCAAGCCAATATTTTATTATCTGCTGAAGTTTTCTGAATTTTTCTGCTCATGTTTCTACTTCTATAATATATATGAATAAATATGAATATGCAGCACTCAAGAGATGATATTCAATTATTGGAACAACATAATGTGAAATCACAATTTTTTTCAAAATACATGAAATTTTTCTCAGCTTGCCTGTTGTAATCAAATCCGTCCAATGGTTGCCTAATGTTATAGCTTTACATAACTGAACTGAACAAAAGTAAAATTGAACTGAAATCTAGTATTTTGTAGGCAATAAATTTTCAAATCAGTGCTCTAAGAAAATTGACATTCAAATGGATTTCGAGAAATATATGTTCATTATTTTGTAACTACATGCTGATTGAATTGTTGTTAACATGGTGACTTTTTTCCATATATTTGTGAAACTTTGTAAATCAATTTTTTGCATTTTTTATCTCGGCTTTGATGCTGGTAGCCCATTTGAATCCATTGTATGAGTTCTTTCACAGTGCATCTATGCAAATAATGAGGATTCAGTCAATAGGCGGTTTCGGAAACTTGATCGGATTAACACGGGTAACTTACCCGGATCACTCAAATGACAGATGTTGAACGCTCTATCTGTCATTTGAGTGACCCAAGTAAGTTACCCGTGTTAATCCGATCAAGTATCCGAAACCGCCTAATGACAGGTTATGATTTGATGATGACTGCTTGCGTTAGTATAACTTCGTTGAAATTGATTTAGTTTCTAAAAGGAATAATTCATATTCATTGAATACTGTTGAAGTGCACTCCATGATCCAAAAATAATTTATCTCAATTATTTGAATGAAAAAATGTAATTTTATCCTCCTCTTTTACCTACATTCAATACTGGTAACGAAAATATTTATGTGTAGACAATTTGAAGTGTCGTTTTAAATGGTGGAATCAAATAATGTGGCTTATTTATATTGCCATTAGTGCTCTTAACTGAAGAAACAAATATAAATTATAAACTGTTTGATTTGATTAAAATATTGACTGAAAACCTACTAAATTGGCGAATTTAACGATGATGAAGTATCTCATAATATCGAATCAATTATTATCATTAATCTTATATAGTGGCATCACATATAATGTACTTATTGAAGATGTTTCAAATATATTTATATTGAGTTAAGTTGGCTTATTTTTCTGAAGTTTCATCCTTCTCCACTGAGAATAAAAAGATTAAATTCTAGGTAAAACAGAAGCAATATTTATTAAAAAATCATTGTTACAAACAATAATAACATATATACTGATTCAGTAAAATAAGTTTACTCTTTGGTTGAAAATTAGTATTCATGATCAGTAGGTTGTTTGACCCAGTAACCCCAAGGAGCAAAATGATGGTGACCATCATGTTCTGTGGGCCCCCGGAATATCTTCATTTGAACTCTACCATGATGATCTGAAATTTTGAAATCAATCTTTGGTGTGAAAGGAGAAACATAGTCAAAGTTGAAGTAATCCCAGTTAAATGGAGTCTTATAGCTTATCTTTCTGAAAGATGTTAATAGATACATTTTTTTTGTAATAATTCTACTTTTATACATATCGAGGTTTTAAACACTTTGGTGATGATAGTAAACTTTTTCAAGTCAAGAATCCTTGTTTTATGCATCAACAAAATACTGGAATGGCAGAAAGATTCTTTCATTGAGTGCATTTCGATAAAAACCCAAAGAAAGAAAGATCGAATGAGTTACGTAGACTATGGGCCTTCTTGACTTGAGAATATTTTTTATGGAAAAAAAACTTTTAATTGGTCGAATCAAGGTGAATCTATATTATGCAGACGTCAATATTGTCAAAAATACTAGATATTTGGCTGCATATTCTTGGGAATAGCGTGCTATCGTTTTATCCGAATGTCTGTAATTTTGGAATTTTTTCCCGGAAATGGTCTGAAAAGACCCGATTAGACTCACTGATAACGAATCCAGTGTCAAATTCAATTCTTTTCGGCCAGCTGTTGGCACGATTGCGGGCGTACGGAGAATTCTATGGACTTGCAACTTTAAGGGGAAGTCGACCGGACCGTAAACACAATAACTTCCGAAAGAAACAACTTGGAAACTCGATATTTGTAGAGAAGGTTTGGACCTTGATTACGAAGGTCGAATTCGTGAATGGGTAAAATCCACTCAATGATTCCGCAGGTATATCCATTCAAAATTTTATTTTCCCAATATTTCAAAAAATACAGATTAGATCGAATTGGAATCCAGTACTTCATCGAAAAATGACAGTTTGAAGGTTCATACAAAATGTTATGAGGATAATATGATGATAAGATCACAGAATATTAAATATTTGAAAAAAAAAATTTTTTTTTTCAAATTGTTCTTAGGACACGATCATCACGAAATTTTGCACAATGTTGTTCCTCAACATCTTCGAACTAGCTGCGAAGTTTCATCACGATTGAATCAGTATTTCTTGAGTTATATCGAAAAATACAACGATATTGAGAAGAAAACCTCGAAATTCTCCATATTTTTTCCGAATATCTCCGAAGCTAATAGCCGTATCGAATTGAAATTTGGTACACTGCTGTGAAATATAAAGTTCAAGGTATAACTAGAATTTTTCTTGAATATGAACAATAGTTTCAGAAAAAAAAATTTTGAAAAAAAATTGTTTTTTGAATTGAGTAAGCATAAGATTTCAATGAAATTTTGCTCAAAGTTGCGCGTCGTTATGCTTCAACTAACTGCTAAGTTTCAGTCCAATCGCTTCAGTAGTATCTGAAATATGAGGAAATTAACCTCAAAATTTCAAATGGCTATAACTCCGAAACTGTTTGGCTGATTCGGCCCACTAACGAACTTAACCTTCGTATTTTGAAATGCAACCCTTCCTGAAATTTTCAGGTTGATAGAATCCTCCGTACGCCCGTAATCGTAGTGACGGACGGCCGGCCGGACAGAATCGATTTTGACACCAAATTCGTCATCAGTGAGTCCAACCTAGTCGTTTAAGACCATTTTCGGCTCAATCATCGAAAATAACAGACATTGGGACAAAACGATAGCACGCTGTTCCCCTAGAACATGCGCGCAAAAACTATCAGTAGTATTTTGAGACAGGCGAGAATTGAAATTCAACGAAACGGTGTCACTTTGAGACTTCTACGGTGATCCATTAATGTGATGTGTATTTCTTAATCTATTTAATTAGTCATTGTTGTTAATGTCGTAGATATTTTTCAAAATAATCCTTCGAAATGAAATACTTATTTTCAATTAGTAGGACAAGAAATTCTTTCAATTCCATCACGAACATTAAATTATCTGAGAATTTAGTGGAATTTCTCAATTGAATCAAATGTTTCCGTGAAATTTTCAACGTGCGGGATAAAAAGTTAACTGATTCCAATTGAAAATTTTCTGTCTTTTTCAAATATTCAAATACAATTTTGAAATTTCAATATACAGGGTGTTGAATCTCAATTTGACAAAAGTCCCATATTTTTCTAATAAGAACCTGGAATTTTTCAATTATTTTAATATGAATCGATTGACCTGTATGAGTTAATCATATGCTCTAAATATCAACGAATTATACTGGATGCTTCAAAAGTTATGAGCAATTGAAAATATTGGTGAATACAAGAAACACCTTGTATCTTGGTTATGGAATTGATTAGATCTACAATATATAGGTTCTTTGGACTCGCTTAGGGTAGCTCTACCTCAGGTTACCGTATGTTTTTTTACCAATGAAACACCCTATATATTACCTTAAGTACTCGCACTTATACGCACTGTCGAAAATCGAATTTAAAATTATCATGTTATATTTACCATGACCTGTTGAAGCGCCTTCCAAATCTTGTGGTAGGGGATAACATGAAACTAAAGTGACAATCATACATATACAGAGACACAAAATAGTAATCTGGAAACAAACGAAAATATTTAATAGTAATAGAATTAATTATTGTGATCAAAACCTACTCGATGCATTTTAAGTGTTTACTTGGGTAGATATTCAAGACACTACATCAAAATCAGGTTGAATTATGGGTTATATAGCAATGATAAATCAATAGACCATAAAACAATTACTGATTTTTGAGAAAACTGACAAAAAAGGGTCGTGTGGTCAGGATGAAAGTAATAAAACGCTCGAATGACCTTCAGTGAAAGTGTGTTATGGAATGCTTCTTCAGCGAGTTCAGAATTTCTTCGCTTCCTTCTCCCGTTATGGCACTAGCGACCACAATCGTTACTTTTTGGCTAATTTCCGCCTGCAGTCTCTTCATTTGGAGCATTAGAAGAGCTTCGTTCCTCATCTGACGGTAACTCGCATCAGATTTTGATAAAATCAGGAGAATCTGAAAATGTTTATGGAAAATAAGCGTGAAGTCAGGCGCTTTGGCGCGCTTGTTTGAATTCATAGACAGAGCGAACTGCCTAGTACTGACCAATATGTAGGTAGCTTAACTTCGTTAAAATCAACTTTGCAATGTTCTGATCATGAGATCCAAAATCCGCCCAACAGGTTCGCAACTATAACTAGAAAACCTAATGGCTGACCGTAAACACAATGATTTCCGAAAGAAACAACTTATAGAAACAAGATATTTGTAGAGTAGGCTTGGACCTTAATTACGAAGGCCGAATTCGTGAATGCGTGAAATCCACCCGAAGATTCCGCAGATGTGTATCTGCGGAATTCATCCATTCAAGATTTTATTCCCCCAATATTTCCAAAATCTAGTACTATATCGAAAAATGACAGTTCGAAGATTCATACAGAATTAAATGGGGATAATATGATAAGATCACACAGAATATTGAATATTTTTCAAATTGTTCTGATAATACGATTGTCACGAAATTTTACACAAAGTTGTCTCTCAGCATCTTCAAACTAGCTGCAGAGTCTTTCTTGAGTTATACCGAAAAAACAACGATATCGAGAAGAATACCACGTAATTTTACATGTTTTTTCCGAATATTTCCAAAACTAATAGACATATGGAATTAAAATTTGGTACACAGCTGTGGAATATGAACCTTAAGGTATGAGCACAATTGTTCTCGATTACGATAGACAGATTCTGAAAAAATTTTGATTTTTTTTTAATCAAGTGACCATATGATCCCGAAATATTCTGCTCAAAGTTGCCTTTCGTTATGCTTCAACTAATTGGCAAGTTTCAATCCAATCGCTCCAGTCGTTCTGATCTGAAATTTTCAAGTCGCTAGCTGGCTCCGTTCGACAGTTATCTAGTCCTCGGCCGGACATAATTGATTTTGACACCGGATTCGTCATCAGTGAGTCCAACCTAGTCGTTTGTCAATAAATCAACAAATATTTCACCCCACCTTGATCAGAGATAATTATCCAATCAACCAAAACATCTACACCGAAGAAACGGCGTTCCAGAAAGAATGGTTACAGCTGTTACACAGTTTTAACTGATTATCAGACCAACTTACCCTGGTAAACCGCAGAAAAGAAGACCCTAGATACTCATCTCCTGTCGGATGAAACACTGCAGTATAGCTACATACAACGCGCCATCTCTCAGGAGCATTTTGCAAATCCTATCCGTTGAGTGCAGAATACTTTGATCGATATGCATCCTTTGTCGTATCAGGTCACTGCATCTGCGATTTGCAGTCTGGTACGCCGCTTCCTTGGTGTAGATATTTTGGTTGATTGGATTAGCTCTGTTCAAGGTGGAATATTTGTCGATTCATCGACATATATTCGTCCTTGTGGTTATATTAGCATTAGAATAATTCGAAAACCTTCAAGCTGTTTTTTATAAACAAGGTCTATAAATTATTTCAATTACATCTTACCTTGAGTCAGTACGTGAAAAGATGCCCGCTTTGGCAACGAATCTGAACATGCGTGAAAAAGCTGCTGACTTCACGTCAGTGCTTTTTTAGGTTTTTAATTTCATATTGCCGAAACTATCCTTCAGATTCCTCTGAAGTTTGTCATGATTCTTTTACATTTCAGCTCTATCCGATATGCATTTTTTGTAATATTCGGAATTTATTGATATTGATATCGAATGGCTACGAAATCTTCGGGTGGATTTCATCCGCATTTATGAATTCAACTGAGAAATTCTCTGACTTCATGTCAGTCCTTCACTAGATGTTTATAAGACAAATACAAATTTACGATGGTAAACAGCGAAAAGGCAGTATATTTTTGTCATCTATGCAAATCGAAGGTCCTGAAGACACTAATATAGATTCATTCTTTTTATTGCATTCTGTCGTCTATAAAATCATGAAATTTTGCTATCAAAAATGGACATTATTCGAAGTTGATTATTTATACTCGTTTCATCCAAAAAATTTGAATAGAAAATAGTACAGGGTGGGCAAAATTCGTTGTCAACTGAAGGGATCTCGAGAACTTTAGTAGCTAGAAGAAAACTGATAACACATTCTTGAGCTCTTTTTTCCTGAGTAATCCGAATCTGAAAACAGATCCAGCTTATCGCGCATATAACTTGAGTTATGAGCGAAAATTGAGAAATTGTCATTTTCAATAATGCTGAATAACTCGCTTGTTTGAACTCGTATTAGAAATCTTTTGATACATTCTACAGGCCCTTTTTTTAGGGGTAATTCGAATATAACATGACTGAATTAACAATTGGTTGTTTTTGTTTATGTGCCGATGATATTTCTAAAATTTCTAGAAGGTCTAGTCTTTTTCCTTTCTCTCCTTCATGCAAGATTGTTGTTTTATTCAAGCTATAAAATGGTTGCAAGTTATACAATGTGTGGAGAAGCCAGTTGTGGATTTGTTTTGAAGAATTGACTTCTTATGTTCTTCCACTCTGACTTTGAGAGAACGACCGGTCTGACCAATATAAAATGCAGGGCATTCGTCACAGAAAAGTTTATATACACTACTTTTTTCTGAATGATTCAGTCGATCCTTACCACTAGAAAACATTGATCTTAAGTTTTTCTTATTTGTACATATAATATCAATACTATTTCGTCTTTACCTATTACAAATTTTGTCGCTTGCCGAATATAGTTGACATATACAAATTTCTTTATATGGTTCTCGAAAGGACTTGGGTAAATACTTCTTAACAGTCTATCATGTTGTTTTCTAAATATAAATTTATCTACTATATCAGGGGAGAAGCCATTGCTCTTCGCTAATAATTTTAACATTCCAACTTCTTTTTTGAAATTATTATCTGACAACGGAGTTGAAATTAATCTATTTACAAGGGAATGAAACGCTGACATTTTAATTCGATATGGATGTGAACTACTGTTATGAATGAGAGTGTCAGAAAAATTGGGTTTTCTGTATATATCAAATTCAAGATGGTCATCTACCCATCTTGAATTGTATATATACAGATATAGATAGATTGAGATATACCTGATTTCAATCATAGAGGCGCCAGTTCACACAAAGATAATGCATATTCAATCGTCGCCTACTCATAATTCAACAGTAAATAGAAAAGCAGGAAAAAAGTATTGAATTTTTTCTCATGTAATATTCATGTAAATAGCGAAATATGATACGTTTTTGAAATCAGCAAAATCCAAAATCTTTCTCATTTCTCGAAAATGGCTGGATTTAAAAATTCGGTCATATTATATTTGAATTACTCCTAAAAAAGTGCCTGTAGAATGTATCAACAGATTTCGAATACGGGTTCGAACAAGCGAGTTATTCAGCATTATTGAAAATGACAATTTTTCAATTTTCGCTCGTAACTCAAGTTCTATGCGCGATCAGGAAAAAAGAGTCAAGAAAAAAGAGCTCGAGAATGTGTTATCAGTTTTCTTCTAGCTGCTATAGTTCTTGAGATCCCTTCAGTAGAAAACGAATTTTGCCCACCCTGTACACACATATGTGTGGAGAACAGGTTTTGAAATTACAGGTGTTCACTTCGTAAACAGCGAATACATGTTAAGAATTGGTATCGAAATCGAGGGGAACAATAAATCATAATTCTTTTTTTTCGCATTTTGTTATCTTAACACAAAATAACTTAACAACTTTGGTTGCAAAAATGGATATTATAGAAAAGTGATCTTTCAAATTTAGTCTTCATATGGTATACTCGATTGATCCACGATTTGAATAGAAAATAATAGACATATCGGTTGAATTCCCATTTTAGTCCTCATTTTCATTACATATTTTTAAAACAATTCGATATTTTTAATACCAATAACAATATTGAGTTCCTGTCCATGAATTCTCAAAACAAAAAATAGTCATCATCATCTCATCATCCTCAAACTTGATGAGTAGTAAAATGCATTATTTCCCGAGGAAAAACTCTGGACTGCGGCAAATAAATGTATAAAGTTTTTTATCAACAATGTGAAATAGCTTGTTCGAGACATATCTATATGATTCTTGAAATCTTAGGGGGGCGATATTACTTTTATCGTATTGTGCGATATCTGGGGCCTTTGACAAATAAAACATATGTTTGTCACATGATACAAATACATGGTATGCTACTAACTTTCCTTATTTTCGCCAGCTTTGCGCATCTCGAAATGACGTAGTCATACTAGAGACCACGATTGGCACAATACAAATACCCGGTATACTATTGGACATGGAAAGAAATGAATATGACGTATTGTTCGAGACGAGAAGGCATTTACTTAGGAAATGTGCGAGGGAAATCATTCTCTACCTCTCTTCCCATGCGCAATAGCATACCATGTATTTGTATCATGGTTTGTCACAGAGGCACTTTTAAGGCGAGTCACTGATACCATTATAAAATGGATGTATGAGGTGTTGTCAACGAGGACTGCTGAGATATTGGTGTACAATCAAAAATCAAACCGACTCTGCCAAAACCACTCGCGGAACACCTCGGGGAAAAGTATTATCTCCCCTCCTATGGAGCCAAGAAGTATACGAATTACTGCACACTAGTGCACACGCTAAAGGAGCTTTGCTTCGAATGTATAGGTTATGCCGATGAAATAGTAAGAGGCAACTTCGAGGATGTACTCTATAATTTGTTTCACAGGGGCCTCAAAGCTACTGAGCAGTGGTGCTTGTCAGCGGGGCTCAACATTGACCCAGCAAAGACCACAGTAATTCTTTTTACTCGAAAAATAAACCTTCCCGCTATGAAATCCATTTCGTTAAATGGAGGTATTGTAGAATGGAAGTCTGAAGTTAATAAATATCTGGGAATCACCCTAGACAGTAAGCTTCTGTTGAATGAGCATGTTTGAATTACTGCTAGTAAAGCGGTAAGGGCTTCAATGACATGCAGAAGACTATCTAAAACTTGGGGATGTTATCCTAGAATACTGCGATGAAGTACATCATGATTCTGAGACCAATAATAACAGTAGTCTGGTTTACTTATGCAGGGAAGACAAGCACGAGAAAAATACTCGACAAGGTACATAGGTTTGCCTGCGTTTGCGTCTCTGATGGAGCTATGAGAACCTGCCCGACTAGAGCACTTGAGGTAATCCTAGATCTCAGTTATCTTCAACTAGTGATCAATAGGGTAGCCCATTAAGCTATCCTCAGATTATCTAGGAAATGTACAGGTAATGAAAGAATTAAAAGTCAGAGAGTCTGGTCTTCTCTGAATAAGTAAGTACATCTCATCAGCGAACCTACCTGGTGATGTTATGATTAAGAAAGTAAGCATGAAGAATAACTTCAACTCAATGCTATGTAAAAAGGAATACTGGGAAAAAGAATACACTACCCAAAATTTCAGAGTAAATACTGTTAAATGGTACACATATAGTTCTAAAACCACGATAGGGGCTGGCGCTAGAGTATACGGAGCAAGAACCAAGTGTACACTATCGTTGAGCTCCCATTCGAGTGTTTTTCAGGCAGAAATACTTGAAATCGAAAGATTCATAGACATAAACCTAGAGGGAAACTGACAAGGGTGTGACAGACAGTGATCCTTTCTGATAGTCAAGCTACTATAGGAGCACTGAACTCCTATATCATCTACTCATAGCATATATGGGAGTGCCGACGGAAACTCAATGGAGTAGGCAAAAACAACAAGTTTCCTTTAATCTGGGTTCCTGGTCACTCAGGAAACGAAGAGGCTAAGAACTAGCCAGAATGAAGGGAGGACTAGCGCCACTTACTGGCCCAGAACCTTTTTGTGGTATAGGCAAATGCCTATAGTTTTCGGGAAGGGAAAAATTCATTCAGAACTTAAAAAGTGCAAGGTACAAAAAGTATTCGGATCTCAGTAAGAATAAGTTCGTTATTCTTCCTCACTGGCTTCCTCATAGGACATTGTCGCCTAAGGAAGCATATGAAGAGAATGGACCCATCAGAAACTGACGTGTGTAGATTCTGTGGGGAAGAGTAAGAAACTCTATTCATCTGGTTACAGAATGCTTCACCAATGCAACCCTGCGTAAAGGATGTCTTTGACCGGAAAATTATAGGTGGGATGAGGACTTAGCATCCTTGAAGCCCTAACAGCTCCTGGAGTTCATTGAAGCTCTAGAGTTGGATTTTGAGCTGTAGGTAGTGCAGTTGTGGAAACAGCTCTTATGTGGGGGTACACAATAGATCTTAAGGTCGCAGTGCAATGTATAACACCCTACCAAACTATAACTATACTACTTTCGAAAATTGCAAACCCCGAAGCTATGGAATAAACAAAAATAAACTGACTTCAACCTTCAAGAATCATACGAATCGAAGAAAATTTCAATGATCAAAATCTTCATCCGTCCGCCATCCAAATTTTCTATGGCACAACTTTGAGGGGAAATTCATGAAATACGAAAAAAATCATATGATATGACATTTCTTACAAATATGGAAAAATGGGCTATATGATACCCATTTTCTTCTTAGGATTTCATAAATTTCCCTTTGGCTTGGATTTCGGTACCCACGAAACGAAGGGGAGAAATGATTTTTGCTGTACTAAATTTTTCAACGAGTTACCTTGCAGTGCAGAAGAGCTGGGTTGACCAGTATCGTATAAAGAAGAACACCTGCAGCTGAAATACTGCACAAATTAGACGCATCTATAACGTACATAATTATGGAGACTCCTCCGAAATATTTGTGCCATAAGGGGGCCATAGCACCCCCTAGTTCACGAACTTGCATAATGTAACCATTATGTTTTATAGTGTACATGTTAGTGCCAGTGGTTGGTACAGATGTTGATGTTTTGTCCACATTGCTTGCATTCTGTAGTTTCTGAAGTAAAAGAGTTTTTCCGGAAGATTTCGGGCCCAAACATAATATAGACATTATTTTATTATTTCCCTAACTTTTGTAAATAATATCGACCAAATATAGAGTTCTGTTACCTTGGAGATCAAGTATAAATCCCATTTGCGACTGCGATCCTTTGCAGAGGTGAACAATATTTGAACTGGTATTATAGACTAGGCCATGACCATTGAGAATATCGAAAATTTTCTATATAAAGTTTTGTTTAGGATACTTGAATATTTGAAAACTTTTTTTCCTGGCCGTTTTGCTGATTAGTACTTGCCGGTGCTTTCTCTGGAGTTTTCAAAACTTTATATAAATTTTCCGAGAAATGGAATGACATATTTGAATTATACATATTTTCATTCATATGAACCAGCTTTGACCCGATCTTCTGAAAAAAAATATATATATAACCACATCCGTCAATGTGAACGTACGCTATGAATACAGGGTGTTTCACCATAAACTGGTCAAACATATATAGCCGTATAGATGACATTGGGAAAGTAATTTTTGCCTTATGACATGTACCCCGTTTTCGAAGCATAAGCGAGATACAGGATGTTTAATGTCAACTTTGAGCAATATTCTGATAACTGTGTTGAGTTATACGTGTACTTCGAAATAACGGTTTTTATCCGTTTATATATATTAGTATATTCTCAGAGTATATATATAGTTTGTGCATCCAAATAGGCGCCTGACGTTGAGTTCGTTATTATCTGCCTAACCATTTCGGAGCAACTCAAAATATATACTGATCCAATCGAATGGAAATTAGGAAATTAAACCATTAATTATATTGTGAAAACGTTGGGCTATATGTTGATAGACACTGTAAAATAATACAAAATTCTTCATTTCACATTCATTTGCTTTTAATGTTCAAAAATAGAGCACAGGAAACCGCTGCTGACTGATAACATTTGATAAGAAAAAGAAAGACGGTTACATTTCAATCTTCCCTCCATGCTCATAACCAATGATATGGAAACTTTATGAAATGTCATGCGCAAATCATTCCAAATTCATGTAAATTTTCTACTTTCAAAATCGAAACTTGACAGAAGGAAATGGTTTGGTTGCTCCAGTAAATAAATAAATATTTTATCAAATGTTTAGTAACGTGACTCCTGAAAATGTTTATGAATGATGTACACAAAAAAGATGATATTAAAGAAATTGCAATTCAAGATTTGCGAAGAATTGGGGTGAAATATCGGAAAAAGAAATTGAAGTCTGCTGTACAGGTTAGGAGTTGGAAAAAAAATTCTTCAACTTTTTTAACGATGTTATTTCTGATTTTAGGAAACGAGAAATACTACAAAATGTTTCAAGATCGAGTTGAGCTCATTGCCCACTCAATTTGTGACTTTGAACGATGGACAACAATTGTTGGTTCCTGTGGTTGTCCACAATTTATGTTCCTTTATTTTAAAAAAAGTTGACACTGAAGGCTTGTTCAGGAAAGAAGGATCAAAATCAAGACAGAATGAAATTAAAGTAATAATATATCATTCATGAAATACCACGATTGTTTTAACTTTAATTCTTATTTTATTCATTGCAGTTATCGTTGAATGCAGGTTGTAAAATTGAAAATGATTATAATGTAATTGATGTTGCTGGAATATTGAAAACATTTTTGAGAGAGTTGCCTGAGCCCCTTATTCCAACAGCATTTCATGATTATTTTTTGAGGTGTACAATTTTAGAAAATGAGAAATTGGAAGCTGTTCTTCTACTTTGTCTCCTTCTTCCTCAAGAAAATCTTAACACACTAGCATATTTACTGAGGGTAAGTAGTGAATATTACAATAAAAATGTGAAATTTTATGATCTTTATTCTAGTTCCTTAATGCCATTGCAAAACGCTCGGCCTATAATAAAATGAGTACCTTAAATTTGTCGATTGTCATTGGTCCAAATATTATTCCATTTCATCAAGATAAATCCTACACTGCACAGCATAAAATTAAAAAAACTTGTGAACTAGTACAGGTAAGCAGTAGTTCAAGTTGTTTCTCATTTTCTAGTATATATTTGGGAATTATATTTGTTTCAAACAGTAAATTTTACAAGGGGTGGTATCATTTCACTAGAATTTGCTGTTAAAAAAAAACTCATCAAGAAAATGTATGCATGGTGTTTTCTAGATTTTATGATATTCTCACAGTTATCAATCTTGAGGCGGCATAAGCAATTATAAAGATCAGTGGCAACTCTGATAGACTTACCTTGACAATCTTGAAACCTATCAGTGGAAATTTTTTTGGGAAATGGTTCATAATGAATAAGATATCCTTAATGTACACTTTGAAGATCAGTATTTCATATAGACCAAGCTATGTTTTCAATTCAATGAATAAATCTCTTACCATGCTTGGAAAATCCTCTAGCAGTATCCCTTTGATATCTTCCAACATTATTTAAGGGATTTTCAACAAAATGGTTCAATTTGATGAATTCTGGCACCTAATGAACAAAATTGATTCCTTTTTCATACAATTCCAAAAGATTAGTGTTTGAGGATATAATAAACCAAAATCTAATTTAGATATTCACCTCTAAACTTTAGGGTTCCATTTCATGATTGTTTGTTATTCTTCAAGCTTCTTATAGAAAATGCAAATAGAGTGGGGATCATACCAAATTATATAATAGACCAGGTAGCTGACTCCAACTCAGCAAATGAAGAATTTGTGGTAGAAAAAAAGAAGAAACGCCGTAGTGGTTCCTTAACGAGTGAGTAATATAAATGTATTAAAAACGAAATGATTAAATTCAATTTGCAGGAATGTTCAATGGTCTGAGAAAAATAGTCGGAAATAGGTCTGATGAAATGTCACCAACCATTGTAACCCCCGATCTTCTTTTAACACCATCTATAAGTAGAAGTGTGAAGAAGCGAAAAATTGAGTCGGTTGGCCTCTCTAATAAGAAAAAGTAGGTATTCTTGAAAAAATTCAATGTATTATCATTCATGAATTCTTATATTCCTGTTAAAATTACACCCTTCTATCCGGAATATAATAGTGTAAGCAGTTTTGATGATTTACTGTTTATTTTGAAGAGTGAGATCTATGAACACTTGATTTTCGATCAATAGAGTTAATTACTTTCATCCTAATTGCTATTTAACCATATCTATTGGTATTGTTTTTAAATCTATATTTTAATAAAGCTTCAAAATTTGTGCCTTCTCAACTAATGTTTGGTGTGTCTTATGTTGCTTTTACTTTTAAAAATAAATAATATTTTATTCTCCCTAGAAAAGAAGTGATAAGCAAACTGCCAGAAGGGAAATTACTCAAGATGCCATTTGCTCCTATATCAACTCCAATAAGTGAAAACCCTAAGTGAGTTTTTTTCTTTATCATTTCATGAAAAATTTCGTCAACAAAATATGATTGCAATTCTGGGAGTGTGGCATGCCAAACAGCATTTTTTCCCACAATATCTTTATTTTATCTCATTGTAAAAAAATTCACTAACCAGAAGCCGGGACAAAATTCTGCATGGATCTTCAGACCGTCATTTTTTCACCAAGCACAAGATTTCAATTAGATCAGATCTGTACTTTTGAAAGTATTAGAATGCTGAAATCTTGAATGGATATATCTACGGGAATCATTGGGCTTATTTCATCAATTCGTGCATTTAACCTTATAAATTTTTTTCAGATGGCTGAAATCAAATACCAAATTTTCATTACATTACAATATATTTACAATTTGAATTATTTCAGGGGGAAAGAGAAGAAAACCCAGTGGTACACAAAAAACAAAACTGCCAAAATTCCGAAGAATGAAAATGAAGAGAATGTCGGTAGCAGTAGGACAAGTCTGGGTCCAAGATCAATGATAGAAAGACGGTGGTCTGCTGTAAGCAGTGTATCCGCATTCAGAAGGAACAAAAAACGTAGTTCCCATGGTGGTTCTCAGCATGAACTGAGTGTGCAGTCTTCTTCGAGTGATCATGGCCTGACAACACTCCAAGTTGAACAAGGCTTAGATGATGGTTTCGTTAAAATTTCCAAGGTGGAATATGAGCAGATCAAAAATAGAGTTTCGGAAATAGAAAGAAGAATCTCGTTGGAAATGGATAATGTGCAGTCAAAAATGGAAATTGTAAATGAAAATTGTGATAATGCAACTAATCAAGTGAAAAATGTGCAGACAGCATATGAACAAACGTTAGTCCAAGCAGAACCTCTGAGCCCTACAACTGATCATCTAGCAAGAAGATTAAGCCGGGAATTGAAAATTAGACGAAGTTCTGATCATGTTGTAATTAGATCCCCAAGCGCTAGGAAGATAGGTACTATTAAACGAAGATCCAGAGAATTGGAACGACAAAATAACAAATTATCAAGAAACAAAACTTGGCATATGAGCAATGAAGCAATAACGATACCACGTGTAGATTTGAGACGTCAAAGAGCTAGTTCTACTCATTCAAATTGTAATGGTTCTCTTGGTGAAGTTGGAAATATCAATGTTTCAACTCCAAATACATCTGATAGAGTCCTACGTTCCTCTGTGAATAAGAATACTTCGATTTCATCAATTGATACTCCTGGTAGAAGTTCATTTAATTCTGTTGTTCCTAGTAATTCATCTACTGCTGCTTCAGACCACTGGACTAGCGCTGAAAAATATTTTTCATCCTTCAAAACACCATCCACAGAAGCAGACACATGTAATAGCAGGCCATCCGTTGCAAAAATACGTAGTCAAAATGCCGGGATGGTTCTTGCGAAAGCAAGACTGTTTGACAATCTTGTGGATTCCGATAATTCTAACGTAAGTGATAAATCAGTAAAATCGAATACAAAAGTGAAAACAACTTATAAAATTGGAAGTGTAAGGCAATCTGATATTAAGTTGGTACAAAGAGTCAGAAGTCTGAGGAATGAGGAAAGAAAGATTGTCAGAAAAAATTCATCACCTAGGAGGAATCGCCTGAATTTATCTCAGAGACAGAAACTGCAGGCAGTGAGGCAGCTTGTTGAAGGACAAAGGAATAGAAGAATGAATGGGACACCACCTGAGAAGAAATGCCCTCTTGATCTTGATAAAGAATTGCTTTCCCCAATTAAATATACTCCCCAAAGAAGTCCCGTGATAAAAAAATCCTTGATAACAAGATCCCCGAAAAGGCTATGCCGGACTCCACATCTTGATAGAAACACACCTCTTAAAGTTTTTACACCCAAACCCATGGATTACTAGTTGCTCAATGTAATATAGCTCTTTTTTATCCTATTAATTTTTTTATTGTACCTTTGAATGGAAATATATATTAACAGCATTCATCTGAATTTTAATTTTTGAGAAAAATAGTTGTGTACAGCAGCAAAAACCAATGATTCAGTATAATTATCAGTTTATTGGTCAAAAACAAATATTCAGTTCAAATATTTTCAGGGTAGTAACAGAAAAATTGTTTCTATTCTATTCAACACAATGAGATAATAGAAATCAGTGAATTAACGTTAATTGTAATGAGCAAAATGAAACGAGATGTAATATTTATTAAAACAAGTTAGATTTTTGAACTGCTTACTGCTTCCGAATTTTATCAAACTATTGGTAGAGAGCAAGTATAACAAGATGTACTCTCATCCATGATAACTCCACAATGATCTTCCGCTCTGGTTCGATACCACACCACATGGGGAAATCTTGAAAAAATCATTTCACAATGCTCCACATGCAAGTACACATTGAAGTTGATTTTTTTCAGTAACTGCAGACGATCTATATCAAACTTCTGAATGCATTCTAGTTTTCTCATACAGTTTCCCAAGCATTTTTCGAGTATTCTAAACTTTAAAATATCTACTTCTTCATGTATTTCATGGCATAAATATCTGAAATCAATTCAACTTATTATTTCTTATGTTATTATGAATACATGTGAAAACTTACAGTGCCACATAAAAATTTCTAGTTGTATAATCTTTCGCTTCGAAATTCGCTCGTAGAAAATATATGAAAACTCCTACTAGAATATATTTATCAACAATAGCACAACATATATCCAGACGTAAAAATTCTTTTATGCAAGGTTTACCTGAAAAAGCGAATTTTCGATAAATATAATTAGTACATTCATGTAATTTTGTCAGTTTACATATGAGTTTGAAGAAACATTCAACATGATGTTTCAATTTCATTCTGCTGTTTTCTATAATCGAGTCAATTTTGTTTTCCAATTTTGCCGCATTTTGCAATAATTATTCATAGAAAAGCCACATTTACGTTATCAATTTTATCATAAAATCTCCACAGATTACAGACTATAAAAAAGAATTCTCCTTTTTCATTTGAGAAAACTCATTTGGTAGAATTGGAAATTCAAACGAGCCAATGAAAATTGTCCACGAAATTTGATTGTGGAAATCGCCACCAGAGTGCATTCTCAATCAGGTCTTTGACTTTGACATAAGATTCTCAAAACAATTCAGAATATTTTGATTTTTGAACATAATGAAATACACGTAGAAAATTATTAGTGTGCATATTGTTTCATGAAATACTAGGGAAAGGAAGGCACAACACTGGCCAAAATGAGATCCCTCGGAATATCTCTTTTGAGCTTAACGCTGACTGTGATTGTTATTGCAAATGCATATTATCAAAAGAAACAATTTTATCCTTCTGTTGTGTACATAACTAAATCCAATCCTAGTATGGCTGTAAGTGCTTTCCTTTTTAGATGATAACATGATCATATATTATTTATTTCGTAGGTAATTTATATTCAAGCTTTCATTTGTGTACTTATTGCTGGGAAAATTATCCGAAGGATATTCTTTGGACAGTTACGAACAGCAGAATTCGAAGTATGTGCTTGTACAATCCAGATTTCAAATTTTATATCCATATATTATTTTTTAGCATTTGATGGAACGCTCTTGGTATGCAATTACAGAGACATGTCTAGCATTCACAGTTTTTAGAGATGATTTCAATCCTAAATTTGTAGCACTTTTCACTTTACTATTATTCTTGAAAAGTTTTCACTGGCTTGCTGAAGACAGAGTAGACTATGTAAGTTTTCTTCTTACACTAGAACTTATGTTCATTATTGAATCACAGAGTTCTCAGTGAAAGTAAGGTATAACGGATATAATTGAATGTTTCTTTTTTAGATGGAAAGGAGTCCAGTGATAAGTTGGTTGTTCCACATAAGAGTTCTTTCTTTATTGCTCTTATTAGGTTCACTGGATCTTCATTTCATTCAGCATGCATACCTATCTACTGTTTCAAAAGGAGCATCAGTACAGTTAGTATTCGGCTTCGAATATGCAATTCTCCTTACAATAGTCTTCAACATAGCCATAAAATATGCTTTGCATTCTGTGGATCTTAATAGTGAAGCCCCTTGGGATAATAAAGCTGTATTTTTACTATACACAGAATTAGTTATGGGTTTGATCAAAGTGATATTATACGTTGCTTTTGTTGCAATTATGGTGAGGATCTATACCCTACCATTATTTGCATTTAGACCAATGTACTACACTTTGAGAAATTTCAAGAAGGCTCTCAGTGATGTTATCCTTTCACGTCGTGCTATACACAACATGAACACTTTATATCCAGATGCAACACCTGAAGAACTGGCAGCTGCAGATAATGTCTGTATTATATGTAGAGAAGAAATGACGACTGCATCGAAAAAACTTCCATGCAATCACATCTTCCACACTTCTTGTCTCAGGTCTTGGTTTCAGAGGCAACAAACATGTCCCACCTGTCGTTTGAATATTTTGCGTAGCCCCAACAATGAAAGACCAGAACCAAGACCAAGACCCATGCCTGCTAATCAACCCAACCAATTCTTCAATGCCTTTGCTGGCCCAAATCCGTTTCAATTATTCAATCAGAATCAAAATGCTGTTCCTCATCCGTATCAAATGTTCAATCAAAATCAGAATGCCCCGAATGCCGCTCCAAACCCAGTGACTCCTCCCTCAAATGGTGCTCCACCCAATGCCCCTCCCACTATTAATATTCCCTCATTTCCATTGCCACCTTTTCCACTCTTTCCATTTATGGCTCCACCTCCGATGCCACCTCAAAACTTGCAGAATTTGAGTGAAGACGAGCTCCGACAGATGGAAGGAAATGAAAGGGCCAATGTTGAAGCTAGAATTCAATGTCTGAGGAACATCCAGGTAAATAACTATACACATTCATTTTAATATAAATTTCACGGCTCAATACTGTACAGTGTTTCCTCATTCAGATAATCGTTTTATTATTGCTATTGGAAGCTTGATCACTACTTTGATATGATTCCTGAAAATTAACTATTATTGAGTTTATTCTCAATTCACGTGTTACCAAATAGTGACAAAAATAACAACACACAGACACAAAATAAACTTGTGGGATGTTCCCTAATTCAATTCCAACATTTATAACATAAATTGTTGTCTCTTAAGTTTTGTAATATTGCAAGAAAAATCATTATTGTTATTATGTAATGAAAATTCTTTTCTTGGAGTTTGTGATATGAAAATTTCAAGATTTTTCACAGAAGAAATTGATGCGATAGCTTTTATTGCGCCATATCATAAATATATATAATTTAACTTACATAATCACAAGGACGAATATCTGTCGGTTAATCAACAAAAATTCCACCTTGATCAGAGCTAATCATCCAAACAACCAGAACATCTACACTGTAGAAGCGGTATCCAAGGAGAATGGTTACAGCTGTTTCATAGTTTTTACCGATCATCAGGCCAACTTTCCTTGGATAAACAGCAGTATAGAAATGTAGATACTTGTCACCTAGATGATGGAATACTACAGTATAACCATGTACCGCGTGCCATCCCCCAGGAGCATCTGCCTAATCCTACCTTCAAGGGTAGATTAATTTGATCATGCATGATGCTCATCTTTTTGTCGTATCAGGTCGCTGCATCTGCGATATTGCAGTTTAACATGGATAGGAATTGGTTCATGGAGAAAACCTAGCTCTAGTAGTTATATACTAACTAAACACAAGGACCAGTATCTCAATTAATCAACAAAAATTCCACCTTGATCAGAGCTAATTGTCCAATCAACCAAAATACAATAACTATATAGCTTTTTTCACCCATTTTTCTGTTTACCCTTATTTTCGTTGTAATTTCATTTTTCATGATGGAATTCAGAGAATGCTGAATCATTTTCCCCAAACTATTCCACCAAATAAAGTTTGTGCATTCCGTGACAGAATTCTGTGTTCTGAACTGTTCCGCAATTACTCATTCCTACTGTATTTTCCACGGTCTATCCATGCACCCGGTGCGAGGCTATAAAGTTATTTTGGTTTAGCCATCAAAAAGTCTTTTGGACATCAATAATTCCTGTACTACTTGAAAAAGTGAGGGTTATTTCTATTTTTCCATGGATTCTTTTTCTCTGTCTGGAAAACACCAAGTAGGAAACTTTTTAAAACGTGTGGTTTTTTTAAAACCAAAGAACAATAAGAAGAGAAATAATGAAACAACAGGGATAGATAAGTTTGATTAAAATCAAATTTGTAAATCTTGAGAAGAGTTAATTTTATGGATTACAGATGTCATTTCTTTCTATTCTGTGGTGAAAAGTAGGTACTTCAATTCACTGTATGCTGAATAAATAAAAAGTTGAGGTAAATCATAATAAAAAAAAATATTCGTACTCCATAACTTTTATAAAGTCAGTCAGTAGGCCAAGAAAGTTTGACACATTCATCTCTGTGTAATTAAAAAATGTTTTCCTATCAGATGACGAAGAAGCCGGAAACGATCCTTTGCTGTATCAAATATATCAAAAAACTCGAAATCATAGGAAGATAAGGTCATTCAGTTTATGTGAGGAAAGTGGAAATGTCCAAATTCTTCTATTTCGTGTCAAAGCTCGCCATGATTCATTCATACCTTATTCAATTAATATAGTATAGAATAAAAAAGATTGATGTGAAATATAGGAAGTAGTTATACTGCAGTATTCCATCTGACAGGTGATATAAGTATCTAGATTCCTATTCTGCGGTTTATCCAAGGTACGTTGGTCTGACGATCAGTAAAAACTGTGAAACAGCTGTAACCATTATCCTTGTTGATTAATCATCAGATATTCGTCCTTGTGGTTGTGTTGATTGATGTGAAATTTCTTATTCGTTGAATCATTGACAGATCCGGAATTTTTTATTCTGAAGCCAAGTATATAGCTTGCCAACGACAAGAGTTGGAGTCATGAAATTATCAGGGATCATCATCATATTTGAAAAGAATAGGTTCCCACTTCTTTTTGTTCGGAGGTCAAAAATAAAATGTACTTCATTTATATAGATTTCAAATTTACGCATGGCTAATATTTTATTCTAGGTTATGTTGGATGCTGCAGTAGTAATGATGCAGCAATACACAGCAGCAGCAACAGTTTCCGGTGTTTTTCCCCCACCTAACAGGTCAGGTACAGCAGTAAATCCTGCCACATCTAATTCAACAACTTCTTCAACACCAGAAAATATCCCATCGAACAATTCTCCCATACAATCCACAAGTAAAGAAAACGCCCCTGTACCCACCACTAAGACTGAAATCCCTTCAACATCCACATCTGATGAAAAGCAAGGGGATGGATTGGATGTGAAAACTAACCTTGTCAAAACTAATTTAGCAAACAGTTTAGAAACTGAGCCTTCGGCTTCTTGTGTTGATGGTACGACCGCATCCTTAACTCCTGAAGATGAAATTAGACAGAGGAGGCTAAAGAAATTCCAGCAAACTTCAAGTCAACAGGATTAAGAAATTTATTATATTTTTGATGTAACCTTAAGGTAACTGGAATATTTCAAGAACAGAAACCAAAAACTATAATGAAAAGATCATATTCCTTTTTGTTTTAAATATCATTAATAATAGACAGATATTTTATCCTTCCATTTGTTTTTGTTTTCTGTTTTTTAGAATGATTATTACAGGGCTAAGATCAACTGTTCAAACAAAAAACCACTTAATACAGTTGTATATGCCAGTTGTTTCAAATATAAAAGGGGTGATGCTGTTGTTTGTTCAGGTAGAGATCAATTTGTTTATTTACATTTTGACATTCATGGACTGATTTTTCGTCAACAGAATGTGTTACATCATAAATATAGTGAATATTCCTTCTCCATCAGAGAAAATTATACAGGCATAAAAGGGGATATATTTCATATTGAAGCAAGTACGTACTTCATCCAATCTAGATATCAGAGCTATTTTTTATTATTTTATAGAGAATTGAAATATTCATTGAAAATTTCACATTGGTCATTCCTTGTTTTTATTTTGATATATTTTTTGCACTGTGAGGCTCAATGTGATTTTATATATCATGCAATAAATTATTTTGAGCTATTTTAACAAACTCGCAGCGCAAATTTTGTAAATTGATGTTATGTACTTCATATAATTTATTGTTACTATTTATGGTGAGTTTATGGACCTCTATTTTCTTTCTTGGTTTGAAAACATGTACATTACTCAATTTACGACTTGTAAATATAAATAAATTTACACCATTGATATTTTCATTCATTTTTGGTGCAGGCAAAAAAAACTGAAGAACTAGTTGATGAAAAATTGTTTCTGTGGAACATGATCCTGTGATAGATAGATAGATTTATTTCATAAAACATTAATAAAATGTATAACAACGTCAATTAAAAAGAGAAAAAACGAACAGACAACTCGACCAAAAGCTGAACATTAAGGATGCGGCCCATTCAGAAATTCCTCCACCGTGTAAATAGTTCTTTCCAGCAACAGGCCAATCACCATCCTCCTGAATTGAGGGCGCACACCAATAGACTTAATATCTTTGGGCAATCTGTTGAACAATTTGACACAAACATGATTAGTTCCATGCTGACATAACTTTATTCGTCTGGGTGCTATGGAAAGTTCATTTCTCCTCCTGGTATCATAATCATGAAAAAATCCATTGTGCTTGAAGCTGTTCTTGTTGTCGTACACATAGAGAACACATGCAAGTATATACAGAGCAGGGACAGTCAGCATTCTCAACCTCTTGAAGAGTCCCCTACAGCTTTCTTTTCTGTTACTGCCGCACACAATCCGCACACACTTCTTCTGCAATACGAGTACCCTTTCAAGATGTGGACTGTTTCCCCAAATTATAATCGCATAGGTGACTCGACTATGAAAGTTGGCATAGTAAGCAGCCAATGCCGTTTCCTTATTTCCAATCTGCATCATCCTATGTACGGTGTAAATGGCCCTCGACAGCCTCCTGTTCAGTGCTTCGATATGTTCGTTCCATTTCAGATCTTGTTGAAAGGTTACACCCAAGAATACCATCGAACGCGCCTTCCCACGCACTGCGGAGGAAAAAGTTAGTGTCTGAGTCTTATCCCCATTCAGCACAAGCCCATTTGCCCCAAACCACGCAGCAGCAGCCCCCAGAGCCACTCCAGCCCGCTCACTCACCAAGCCCTCATTTTCAGCCTGACTGATAAACGAAGTGTCGTCAGCAAAATTTGCAACCAAGGCACAGGGAACACTAAGAGGCAAATCGTTTATATAAATGAGGAACAAAATTGGCCCAAACACCGAGCCTTGCGGCACACCACAATGGATCTTCATCTTCTCCGACCACTTCGCATTCACCTTGACTAACTGGCAACGGTCCTTCAGATATGATTCGAAAATTTTGAGGGGTAATCCTCTTATGCCATAATGCTCAAGCTTAGTCAACAATATTCGATGGCAGATGCAGTCGAAGGCCTTGCTGAGGTCCACGCAAGTAATTTGTGTGCTCTTCTTCTCGTTTAGACCTTCCAGAATGCGCTCCAAAAAGCTTATCATCGCACTTATCGTCGATTTTCCCCTCCTATATCCGTGCTGACTTGGTGAAAAGAGCTGGTACTTTTCAAAATACTCTACGAGTCTGTTCTTAAGCAGCTGTGTATTCTTTCATAGAGAATCTATATCAGGAAAATCAAAGAGAAAGAAGTAATATGCATGAATGAGTGCGAGATTTAATTCAGTGTGATGCACCT
Organism: Myrrha octodecimguttata; assembly: GCA_958510865.1. Classification (NCBI taxonomy): domain Eukaryota; kingdom Metazoa; phylum Arthropoda; class Insecta; order Coleoptera; family Coccinellidae; genus Myrrha; species Myrrha octodecimguttata. Next base: position 64,923,024 of record OY294059.1, on the reverse strand, counting down.
TGCTTAGTGTTTTTGTCTCTTTATACTTTTTGGTTCCTTGTCGCTCCAATTCTTGTGGAACGCTTTAATAAATTCCAGTGAAGCACTGACTTAGTGTCAGGAGCCCGATACGTCCAATTATCGCTTCCAATTCAACCGAAACTGTGTTATTAGAATAATCAGAAAGAAACTAGTATAATCATCAAAAACAAATTTTCATAATTTACTATGATATCAATGTAATGTTTTTGACATTTACTTAGGGAAATGGACCAAAAATGTAAATGATAAAAAGTTGATAAAATAATGAATAATGCATTTAATTGCTTCGAACATATATTACTGGCAAACTCAACACAACAAATCAAATTCTCTTAAACAACCAGTTTTTTTTTAACACCTCTCAAAAACTTTATAAAGATTAGGTAAATTTGCGATCTCAAGTATAGCGGCATTCTCCGTGAATTCTTTTGGAGGGATGAAAAAATCTTTGATGGCAGGATATACAACTTGTTCAATTACCCATTGCCAATCATTAGACTCGTATTTGGTTTCCAGTGATATTTTGGAATAGTACCTAGCTGTTTCTCTGGCAAATGAATTGAAACATTCTTTTTCTGAATCCCATGCAACCTCTGTTGCTAGACGAATGATATACATTGGAAGATCAGCCATATTAGGAAAATAATTATCTGAAAGAAATGATTGAATTTATTGTCAAAAATGTGTTTGAAACCCTTCAGATCAGTAAGTGGTCTTGAGTTCAATTTTAGGGTAGAAGAGACATTTTCTAGTTTGTTAGGTAATACTGGTAACCATTAATAGTTGGGAAAACAAAACAACTGTCCTATGCTCAAAAAGCCTTCGGAATCAATTCCTCTATACCACATAATTGAGGAGCTTACATGCAAAAACCGATAAATCCAATTTTTGTAAGTTTTTGAGTTATACCTGAAATCTGAGTATTTTGTACCTGCTCTATCGAATGGCGCACTCAAAACCGAATAAATCCCATTAAATCCATACCAAAATCACGTCTAAAGACGTGACTTCTACTGATCAATATAAAACTATTTATGAGAAAGGTGGATAAGTAAGCTATTTTAAATGGAGAATCGTTTCAGCGAAATAATGAGGTGAAAACTACGAGCAACTACCTCGATAGGGAGCAGTCAGTTTTATATAGGGTGGTCTAAGTAGTGACGTCTATAAATTTTTTTTTTGATTCCTCATACCTGGGGTTATCCAAAAATACCCCATGTATGTTATGCGATTTTTTGTAGTTTTCGAGTTATACATTTTTTTGTATTTTATCGATTTATTATGCCAGCGAGGTTTCAAAACTTCATATCTTTTTATGTACTAGGTATTTTGCTGAATTTTTTTCTGTGACATGATCTCCCTGAATGTTGTGTTGATAAGAAAAATAACTCAGCTTCCTGCAATCCTTCAAAGCTAGTAAAAAAGGCTTGAAAGTTGGAACTTAAGTTTTCAGTAGGATTCACTCAAACATTCAACATCAATTAAAAAATACAAAAGGAGTTTTCATAGCTTCTTGCTGAGTTTGAAAACTTCGCACGGCCCTAAACTACTAAAATCATAAAAAGAAAATAGTACTTTATTGTCCTTTTTTACTTTAATCGGCCTTTGAAGGCGGATAGGCTAAAAATCATTGAAACAAGATTAAAGTTATTTTTCTACTTTTTATCATTCTTATGGCAAATTGAACTCAAAAATGTGTTTCTAAAGTAATTTCAATTGAAATTCCTGTAAAATAATGATGGCTTGTGTAATTTTTACATTAAGATGGATTGGGCTTGCAGGGCCGATCGAATGGCCTTCGCGTCCGCCAGACCTGAACCCTATCGATATTTTATTTCGGGATTTCACAAAGAGCTGTCGTAAGCAACAACAAAGCAGAATTAAGACAAAGACTTTCAAAAGCGGAAAGAAGAATAAAACAAAAAACGTTGACGATTATGTATTCAAAATGGAGGAAGGGATTCTGAAGACTTATTGTTGTAAACAGTAATATTTCAGTAATTTGTGCTTTTATTTCTCATCCAAAAGCAAGTAATTTCACAACTACCAATTTTGAAGTATGCTCACATTTTCAGTTCAGACCGAAATTGTTGTAAAAACTACACGAGCTACAGTTAGTTTGCAGGAATTTCAATTAAAATTACTTTAAAAACACATTTTTGAGTTTAATTTACCATAAGAATGATAATAAGTAGAAAAATAACTTCGGGCGTGTTCCGATGATTTTTAGCCTATCCGCCTTCAAAGGCCGATATCAGTAAATAAGGCCCATAAAGCACTATTTTTTTCTTATGATTTTGGTAGTTGAGAACCATGCAAAGTTTTTAAACTCAGCCAGAAGCTATAAAAACTCCTTTTGTATTTTTTAATTGATGTTGAATGTTTAGTGAAAACATCTTTTCTTACTAAAGTTTCAACTTTCAAGACTTTTTTGAGTAGTTTCGAGTGATTAAAGGAAGCCGAGTTATTTTTGTCATAAAAACAAAATATAGGGAGATCATGTTGCAAAAAAATCTGCAAAATACATAGTACATAAAAAGATATGAATTTTTGAAACCTCGCTGGTATAATAAATCAATAAAACACAAAAAAAATTATAACTCGAAAACTACAAAAAATCGCATAACATACATTGGGTATTTTTGAATACCCCAAAGTGTGAGGAATCTAGAAAAAATTTATTATCGTCACTACTTGGACCACCCTGTATAGTCCAAAAAATTGTTTGTCAGCATAAATCCATGCCTTCCCGTTTTTTCCATTCAATATGGGTTATGTTCATTGACTTAGTATATTCTTTCACTAATTAATATTTTTAATAATCAAAATTACTGTTTTTCATGTGGAAAGAAGCAAAAAACTCGAAATTTTCAAGCAAAAACCGATAAATCCAAACCTTTTTTTAAAAAAAAGCAATGACTATTGAATATTTTTCACACTCAACGTCCGAAACTTCAAACTGATACCCAAATGACACCAATATGAACGCTTAAAAGTTGGAATTTATTAGGGTATTGGCCTGTAGATGTTTTTGGCTCTTTTCTTGAAATCATCAAAAGTGGATTAATCGGTTTTTGCACGTGAGCTCCTTAATTGAGAAAGCATTTCTACTAAGAGCTTCAAGGGAATTATCCACCTAGGAGTTTCAGTATGACAGACACATATGTGTTAATTTCTATTTATATTAAGTTGAAACATGTCGCGTTTCGCTACATAGTTTCTTCAGATGCCATTAGTCAACTGGTTAAATTTCAAACCATATTCAAGAGAACTTCTATCAAGGAGCAACAAACACAATTAGAAAAGTTTCAGTATAATCATATCGCAAAAGGTCTTTTGCATGTAATACGAATTATCAAATTTTCATGTTTTTCTCATTCTATATCGAAACAAAATCATAATGCTATCATACACTTCAAAAATTCGCGAATTTTGAATAATTCAGTATTGAAAATTGTCAAATCAGAACACAAGGTCAAAGCAGCTAAATGGAAAAGGTATGCATAACAGATCAAATAACCCTGTAACGTTCGACATAGCCACACTGATGTATTTATGCTGCTACTATTCCTATGAATGAGGTTTATAAGAGAAACAACCTTCGTGGTTCTTTGTTTCATTCATTAGAGATTGGATCTAACCGATTGCCCGAGCTTAATTGACTTCAACACTTACTGCTAATTGTTCCTGATGTTATATTTTAATAAATATCGGGTTTGGAGTTTTTCTAAGGCATTCTTTTTTCTTCTGCATGAGAACCGCACCAAATAGCCAAATTGTTGTTTTATTCATTCTAACCTGAACTTCTCCTCAATCTTCTCTCTCAATCTCTGAATATAAAAGTATTTTGGGTTGCGAACACAATGTGGAGTCCTATTTATTTTGCTAGATGATCACAGCCCATGGGCCATTTTTAAATCAGCATCAACCCACTTGAATGAACCAATAAACTTGAGACCTTTGAGTAAAGAACTCTATTCAATGCTCAAAATAATTAAGTCCTAGATTACTATATAAGGTCTCCGCAAACAGGCAAGAATAATTCCGAAATGAAATGATTCCGTTCACTGTTTGGTTAAAAACTAACAGTGTTATGTGTAGGTTGGCGTAAGGACACAATAACAAAGCCTACACAGAACACACCCGATATCCTAATTCACACGATCTTTAAACTGAGGGGATTCTTGAAGCCTAGGATAATCGGAAAAGATACAAATTAATCAGAATTGATTATTTGCATTCAACTGAGAAAATATTATAGTTACCTAGAAGCAATGGTATAGAGCATAAATGACCACTTTTATCAATCTCCATGGAAAAATAGTCCCCCAACATATCACTGTTATCAACCAAAATCTCCAGTACTCGTTGAGCTAACTCTTCCTTCGGTCCATCCTCTGGGGTCCAGTTAGTCTCTGGTAAATCTAGGGCTATTAATGCTAGTTCTTGTATAGAAATTTTTTCTGAGAGATTAATACTGCCAAGATTCTGGAAATTATAAATGACAAACTGATACAACAGTTCCTCCAGGATTTTTTTAGTATCACAGAGGTATAGTTTGGTACTGTGCTGCATAAGGGCACGGTTTGGGTCCACAACTCCAACAAAGACATGTTGAGCAAACGTCTCACGCAATGTTTTGTGACAGCTTTCTTCTATTGATTTCCTTAGTTCTAACACGCTGGTGAGCTCAGTTACGCACCTTGAATAGAAATTAACTTTGTAATTTAAGAGATAGTTCAGTCTGTTCAAAATAATATTTTTCGGGTTATTTCTAGGGTTTCACTTCCAATATCTGAGAAAAATTAAAAATTATTATTTATAGAAAACGCCTTTGCGGGATTCAAACTATTAGTCGAGGACACTTTATAGAGAAAACAATATCGAAATAATATGAACGATGAAGGAAGTGAACTGTCTTAATTCGACTCCTTCATCCGACAATAATGAGAAAATTTACAAATTCCTCAAATAGCGAATCATATGCAGGGCTGGCAAAGGCACTCGGCACTATGCGAAACTCTACGTTAATCTAAATGACTTGAATATAGTCCGCCAGTGGAAGATTCAAAACCTCAGCGCCATTGCTTAATAAATAAACGACTGTTGTCTTGCTCAGGTTGGTAGGGAGTCTCCAGTTCCTCGATACGCGATCTTAAGCCAAGTAAGAAGTGCCAGTCGCACTCCAAACTTGAGGTGCGTAAGACCATATCGGTTGAAAATAAATACGATAATTTTATTCCATTGAAGAAGAGGAATTTATATGCCACAATGAATGACACAAATAATTTCCTGAAAATGAGTACTTAGGTTCTTTTTGCCATAACTGGTTTGAAAATAAAATTAATTCTACGAAAATAATTTCTCTAATTTCATTCTCTAAATGCTCCAGATAATTGGCAGCGTTTAGGTTACCGTCGATAAAAAATGGCCCTATGATATAATTCCCCAGTATTCCTGTCCAAACATTAAGTTTTTCAGGATACTGGGTACGCACATGAATACTTAGTTGCTTATTCTCCCTAGACCTATATCTTACTACTACTGATGGGCTATGTTTTCTATTCAAGGAAAATGACTCATCGGTCAATAAGATATTGCTTAGAAATAAGCTATATTCATTCCCTTTCTCCATCATCGTTTCACAAAATTCCATTCTTGTGATGTGGTCTTCTGGATAAATTTATTGATTCGTTTGAACTTTATAACATCGGTAACTATTCCTTTTCAATATATTCCGAACACTTCTATCGCTCATATCGTCTCGTTCAGCAATTTGTCTACTCAAACAAGGTGCACTGGTTCCAACAGCAGCGCACACATCTACTTCAGGAGATTTTCACTGATGGTTTTTGGTGGTTTATCAATCTTGCAATTACTGCATGTTTGTAAACAACCATATTTCTTGATTTTTTTTAAATATTCTAGAGATAGCGGAACTGAAATGTATAGGCCCATCTTTAAAGGGAACAATAAATGAATTTTTTTTTTTTTGGAGTGGAATATTTAATAGAGTCAATTTTGTTTGAAGTGCTAGAAATTTTTTGATGTAAATAATCATATTCATTTTCTGAGAATATTGGCGGTTGTTTTAGATGCTGAAATTATCTGTTTTGTTCCCCCACGAACAAGTTTTATACTTTTGTGGGTATAAAATTTGTTTATTGGAGTGTGTATATGATTGTTATTTAGAAAGTGTTTTTATTTTGCTTCAATAAACATTATTATTATTATTATTTATTGTCTCTTGAATTGATTGACCACCATAATACCATTTTATGATTTGAATTATTTCTTTCACACTAAATATTTCGAATCTACTTTATTTTCAACCGATATGGTTTAAGCACCTCAAGTTTGGAGTGCGACTGGGGCAATTTTTACTTGGATCGCGTTCGCGTATCTAGGAACTGGAGACTCCCAACCTGCGCAAGAAAACAGTCGTTTATTTGATATGGCATGGCGCTGAGGTTTTGAATCATCCGCAGGCGGACTTTATTCTCAACTCATCTAGATTAACGTAGGGATTCACATAGTACCAAGTGTCTTGGCCAGACCTGAATATTCGACCATTAAAATTACATAATAGATTGGGATAATGCAAAGATACTGATGAAAGAACCAGGTAATATGAAAGGAAAAATTGAAGAGTTCTGTATTTTATTGAATGGAGAACATAATTTCGCCCATTGTTCTATAAAATGCACCAAATTTGGCTGAATTTAGTCAAGAAAGTAGTGGAATTGAAAAATTTCCATATCAAGCGCAAACTTTCTCTTTATTTTCTGATGAAAAATGTCAGATATAGGCCCTGAAACGTCACAGTTCACTTTGTTGATCATTTTTGTTTTCTAGAAATTGCCCTCGACAAATGGTTTGAATAAGGCAATCCGCAAGGGCGTTTTTTATAAATAATGATTTTTATTTAATTTTTAATAGTACTTTTAGAGATATTGGGAGTGAAAACCTTGGAAAATCCTGAAAAATAATGCAAAATCCTCCCAAAATATCCTTTAACTGATAGTTCAGAGTATCATTCATTGGGATGATGATTGTCTTATTTTGAATGATTTTTGCAATTTTCTCATCTAATTGTACCGATCTATTTTTTTGTCTTTGTTATACAGTGACTAGTTGCTGTATAACATTCCAATGAAAAATGGATTGAGTCTTGTGAGAATGCATTCCAAATTGCGTGAAAAATTTGTTCATGAGTTGAAGAGAAATATATTTTTTCATTGAAATCTTATTAGTATGGATTAACCTGTCTCGAAAGCTTCCTATCGAAATCTTCTGCAACCGAGTGTTTATTCCCCAAAGTTTTTGGTCAGATCAATAATGAATCCACCATAAAGGTTGAAACAAAAAATTGATCTCCCAAAAACTTACCGTCGAATTTCCACTGTACTCAAAAGATATAATTCATAATGTTTAATTCAAAAACTTTTACTGGAACAGTTAATGTTTCCAAATGAAAAACTACGTTGAATGTCTTACATGACATAAACAAGAATTAGTACTGTTTGAAGAGGACATAATGAAAGTTTTTCTGTTAGCTTAATTTCTATGAACAAATTTCAAATTTGATTCAATGTATTTGAGTGATATTAATTTTTTTGTTCGCCCTGATAATAGGCAAACTTGATATACAGGGTGTCATACTGAAAAGTATCTAGTAGAAAAAACAAGATTTTCCAGAATCACTTGGACCTGTGAATTGTTCTTAAATGGGGCATTTTTTACATCGAATCCACCATCATATCCTTTCATTCCTCTGCGCAGCAACCCCTACTCCTTATATTTGAAATGGAAATGAGTCGTGTGATATGTTGTTGAAAATGTCTTTTCTTCTTTTTGAAGTTTGATCATTCGTTTCGGGTAATATAGAGAAAGCAATAAAGAGCAGATTGACCAATTATTTAAACAAATTCAATATTTTATCGGAGAGACAGTTCGGATTCCGGGAGGGTTTATCTACTAATGACGCAATGACCATCCTACTGGAGAAGGTTTCTGGATCGATCGATAAGGCCGAGCCCACATTGTGTGTGTTCCTCGATTTGGCAAAAGCTTTTGACACGGTAAGTCACTCGGAACTGGTGGAACTGTTGGAGGAGGTTGGAATACGGAATAATGAGCTAGCATTGCTGAAAGAATATCTTAGGGATCGTCCGCAAATAGTACAAATTGGGAATGCGAGGAGTGAAGAAAAAACTCTTAAATTTTGGTGTACCCCAGGGAACAGTTTTGGGACCGTTATTGTTTTCAATATATATTAACGGTTTATTGAAATTAGATACATCAGGGACTATCATAACTTTTGCAGATGATACAGTAATTATATATGCTGCAGACACTTGGGAAAGTTTGAAAAAAAAGGCAGAAGTGGACCTAGTGAATATACTCAGTTGGTTCCAACACAGACTACTGACAGTTAATTTGGAGAAAACTTTTTTCGTTCCATTTACCAGCTATAAGCAGAATCTGCCTGAATATAGAAGGATTGAAATCAGAAATAATGATAATACTGTTGAAATACAGGCAAAGGATTCTCAGAGGTATCTTGGTATCACAATAGACACACATTTAAGATGGAACATTCACGTAGATAACGTAACTAAACCACTAAGACCATTGTTATACAAATTTCGACATTTAAGAAATATAATAGACATGAAATACTTGAAGATGCTTTATTATGCATTTGTGGAGTCGAGACTACAGTACGGGGTGCTTAGTTGGGGTGCAGCTTTGCCAGTCCATCTGAGAAAACTAGATGTTGTTCAGAAGAAGATTTTAAAAATTATGTTCAGAAAGGAGGTAACATATCCATCAGATGCTCTGTTCAATGAAACACAGGTCTTAGATCTGAGGCAACTGTACATGTGCAATGCACTTGTATTTCTTCACAAAAATAAAAATTTAATGAGAAGGGCAGATCATCGATATGAGACGAAAACTGCGACGAATGTTTTCATACATGTTCAAACTATGAAGAAATCTATTGGACAGCGTTCTCCTTTGTATCAGGCGAGGAAGATGTATAAGTCTTTACCGGAGGTTCTTAAGGAGGAAATATTAAGAGTGAATTCCATGGGGTTGATGAGAAAGAAAATTAAAGTCTACATCAGATCTATTAACCGTGGGGCTGTTCATTGTTTGGTCGTACCTCCATCTATGTGAAGGTGTGGGTACGCGTTGTTGGGCACGGGGATTCATCGGGTAGAGGATTTGCGGTTTTTTTTTGTGATTGGTAGAACTGTTTCGACTAGGGGGCACCATTTCATAAATACGTGGGAAGCTGACAACTGACCCCATGCACAACCTAACGGTTTCTATAGGGGTTATTGTTTGTTCTCCAAATGCATATTATATTGTATAATATAATACCTTTTGTATGGTGAATAAATTTATTATTATTATTATTAATTATCGACTTTGATAATGAAATTGCAGCATGAGATAATTTCCAAAATGTCGAAGAGACAATCAGCCAGGTCTCCAGACTTCTTTGCATGGGGTCGTTTGAAATCGAAAATTCATGCCACAGAATCAGCCTCTCTGGAAGAACTGCCCCAGCGAAATGTCGACGAATGTAGATGAATCAATCGCGAAATTCTTCAGGATGTGAAAAGGATGTTTGAGCAAAATTTATTATAACAGTTCATGGAACTTGGCGGGCCCAGTTGGAGTATTACATTTATCGTTTTTCTGAATGAACTGAAACAAAATTCTGGAGCATTGCGTGGGTAATTGGAATACATTCGTCGACAATTCGCTGGAGCGATTTTTCCAAAAAAGCGAATTCTGTGGAATAAGTTTTCAATTTTAAGTCTAAAGGGACCAGATTCGAAAATCTGGCTGGCCATTTAATAGGAACCCTTCCAGTAGTTGGGAAGCTCATATCTAAAAATTGCCTGACAGCAGCGGCATAATGAGGTGGATCTCGATCTTGTTGGAAAAACAGACATGGCTCCTACTACGCCAGGGAATTTTCGACGAATGTACCTGAATTCAAATTCAAATTGAGATCTAACAAAATCAAATTGGGAATAAACATATTCAAATTGGTTCTAAACAAAAGCAAATTGAGACTAAACACATTCAAATCGGGAATAATCAATTTCATATTGGTACAAAATAAATTCGTTCTTGTGTGAATTGGACTTTTATAAGCTTCTTCAGTTTGAACTATATATACTCCTGCTATTTCGTTGGCATTTTCCTTTTGTTTTTTTGCCCAACTTAGGGTGGTTGACTTCTTGATACCCAAAGATTCCTTTCCAATCGCCTTTTTCAGGGACTGCAATTCTCTGTTTTTCAAAGGATTCCAACTTTTCTTTTTCAATAAGGGATATAATTTCGAATCAAACTCTGGTTTGCACTTATTAAATACTCTCCTTCGACATTAAAGTGTTAACTTATAAAGAAATCAAAAAATTCAATTCAAAGAGCAACGAATGTTGTACCCATATGAAAATGATTATTCCCAATTGGAAATACATATATATTTCAAATTGGTTAACATGTGAAAATGATTAATCCCAATCTGAAATATATTTATATTTCAAATTGGTGATAATCAATTTCATATGGGTACAACATTCGTGGCTGTTTGAATTGGATTTTTTGATTACCTTATAAAATTAACACTTTTATGTCGAAGGTGAGTATTGAAGATTTTAATTCGAAAATATTGAAAAAGGAGTTTCGGAATCAATTAAGAAGCAAAGATTTGTAGGCCATGAAAAAAACGGCGATTGGAAAGGACTTGCGAATCTTTGGGTATCAAGAAGTCAACCGCCCTAAGGTGAGCAAAAAACGAAAGGAAAATGCCAACGAAATAGCAGGATTATATGTATATAGTTCAAACTGAAGAAGCTTACCCATAAACAAATAGATTTCTTACTTGCTTATCTTTGACATAGAAGTCGTCAAAATTTTATTTTTCTCAACATTTTTAACTTCATCAAGACCCTTTTCCTGATTTTGTAGACTTTCATTCAAAATTCTATCTTCGAATGCCTCTCCAGCCTTCATGAAATTTTCATGTTCTGTTTCAAACTGCTCGTCTGTAAGAGATATATTCAATTCTTTTTTAGACAATTTTGGCTCATTAGTTCTTGTAACGGGGCTTCCGAAGAATTTGTCTAATTTTTGTTCCTTCGCATCTGTCCGAACTAACTCTTTTGGATTTATTGTTCTGTTAATTTTATCGTTTTCATTGAGAGTTTTATCTTTATCTTTGAATATGATAGGCTCCACTTGAACGCCAGGAAGCTTGGCCTAAAATTCAAAATGAGAGCATATCATAAATTGCGAAATATATTATTGAAATCCTAAGGGTACCGGCACACATGGTGACTTTCGAGAAATAGTCGACGCGTTTGTGGCCTTTATGACAAGCGTTTCCTCAGTTTTGGGCGCAGATCTATAAAATCTGACACCCGCTTAGCACTCAAAAGTCGCCGTGTGTATGGCCGCTTAATATACACTACTCCATTATACAGAGTGTAACAGCCAAATGGAATAAATTCGATAACTAATAAATGAGGGCGTGTTGGGAAAAACGCTCGGACACGTCGATTTGTAATTTTAAATGCGCATATTTTTCAAGAAAATAATATTATATAGGGTGTTCCATGTGACCGTGGCCAATACCAACTTTCTTATTTCAAATGCAACCCCCTGTATATTATTTATTTTTTGGATTCTTCAGAGCATTCTAGACACAATTCATGCACAATGTCCTATACCTATCTTTAACTATTTCGGAAATATTAAGTGTTTTCAGATTTAGTGCAAAAATCAACGTTTTAAATGAAAATTATTTTATTTCACAAATTCGGTACTTAATGAGTAATACTGATTATTTCTTAATAATTAAAAAAGAAACAAAAAAAACATTAATGTCAATATAGGAAATGTTCAAAATGCTCGCCGCGAACGTCTTGGCAACATGCTAATCTGGTGTAGAATTGTCTTCTTACGTTACTCAACATTTCTGAAAACACTTAATATTTCCGAAAAAGTTGAAGATTGGTATAGAACATTGTACATGAATTATGTCTAGAATTTTCTGAAGAATCCAAAAAATAAATAATATACAGGGGGTTAAATTTGAAATAAGAAAGTTGGTATTGGCCACGGTCGCATGGAACACCCTATATAATTTTATTTTCTTGAAAACTATGCGCATTTAAAATTACAAATCGACGTGTCCGAGCGTTTTTCCTAACACCCCCTCATTTATTCGTTATCGAATTTATTCCATTTGGCTGTTACACTCTGTATGTATATATGAACAAATTTCTGATATATACTTCAATATAAGTGCCTGTAATTTTAATGTAATTCTTAACAATTCAAGGGAAATAAAATTGAATGTCCAACAACACATTCGCTCATAGAAAATGAAAACTTTTCAAGATAAATATGCAACTTTTCAAACAGATCCAGAAAAATTTAAGCGATCAAAATCTCCTTCAGCTTATACCTCGTTCTATGTAATATGTCAACATGTTTGAGCTGAAGTCAACCGTCTCACAAAACAGATTCTGGTCACCCAAGGCCACATCTGTAGGTGAAAGAATTTTGTTGGACTCACTACTGACGAATTAGTAATCGTTTGGTGATAATTAATTATTTTAGTTCTGTGCCTTCGGCCTAACCTATCGGAGATTACCCTGCGAATTCCTTTCATGAACAAGCGATAATACTTACCCTAATCCGTGTGGAAGCTACGCCCTTAAGGCGAAGTTCCCCTCCACCCGTTAGAAGCCGGTTAGGAGTGACGCTGTTTCAGCGTCCGCTCTTCGTCACCCGTCAGTACCATGATGTAAGCAAAACATGGTGTGCTCATCTGCTCATATGTGATCGTATTTACCAATAATGACGTCACCTTTTTCATTCAAATTCAAAGCACAGAATAAAAATTACCTTGTATTTTCAACTAGCCGACCTCACTTTTTTTTCAGATGAGCACACCATGTTTTTCACATCATGGTCAGTACGCTGTTGATTCTCAAGTAGTGAACAAAAACTAGAGTTCAGCGAAGTTATACGATCTTTTAACACATGAAGTGTTCTGATGTTGTGATTTTATCTTTCCGGTACCGAGTGGTTACTTCAGGAAAGATAAGTTTATAAAGTTTACTCTTTTTTGTCTGTTGTAGGATGCTACGATCTACGAAAGCCGCAGCCGATTGGACGGCCATTCACAGTCAATTGAATAAAAAAGGAATGGAAAAAAAGGGCATCCTGTGGATCCTTTGGTCTTCAACCAGATATAATTTGCCCTTCCAACCATGACAGTTGTGAAAGTCTTTCTTCCTGAAGCAGACCAACCTTCTCAAAAGACATTAGGGGCATCGAGCTATCTATGTTAAGCTGAGAATTCTGCAGTCCTCCCCAGCCATTACCAACAGAATAAGGTTCGGTAGCTCAAACGGAATTATTTAATCAGGAAACTAGATCGAATTGCCATTCTGGAGGAAAAGTGGATGCTTTCACAACGTCACATAATAAACCAGCTCAGTCACCGGCCGAAAAGGTAGATGAGTCTTATATAAATTCTGACCCAGAGAGTTCCTAATCTTGACAAGCGCCAGATTTAAGTGGTACTGATACCCTAGATCTGATATTTTTGCCTGATGCAAGAGAGGCTACTCCGGACATTCCAGAACCTAGTTCGGTCACTAAGTCAGAGAGTATTGCATGCCAACGTTTTGGTTCTGAATCGTGGAACAAAATTAGGTATAAGGAAATATTTTGAGCTCTCAAGGTTTATATTCAATTGCAAGGTTTAACGACTAAATCTTCTGCTTCAGATCGACTGGTTGAATTTGATGGCACTTTAGGCACTATCTGTCATGGTCTTTCAAACCCAAGATAAGCCCTAGCAGCTTTGAAAGGTCTGACCACTAAACATCCCGAAAAATTCGTCTATTAATAATCATTCCGATGATCTCCTACAATTTGGTTGTGTACACAGAGCAGAAGTTTCCCTCACCATCTACAAATCTTTTCGAGGAAAATAATCTGTCGGAATTTCTAAATGAGAAGGAGGTTTTACAAGGTTTTTGCTGGGCTACAAGGTAGACCCGGGACCAGAAAAACTTCCCCACAGGAGAAAACTCTCTGGCCCAGAAGATGCCATCAGAAAGTAGCGTAAAATTTAAGAACTCATATTGTCGAGGTCGTTCTATTTTGCACGTCAATTTTCAACCAATCCTTCAAAATCTTCGACATACAAAAAAAAAATCCTCAAGAGTCTCGAAAGTAATGACGAAAGAAATCAGAAGTTTATTAGACCGAAAAGTTGTAAAAGTACCCTATGCCAAGACAGGGTCAGCACTTATTTTTAATTCCCAAACAAGACGGAAGGATGTCGCAAATTTTCAGTTTGCTTAGGGTCAATGCATACCTTTATTCTAAGAGCTTCCGTCTGGTGAATCAAAACAAGGTACATGGTTTTCTACAAGAAGAAAACTTTGTAGGAAAACTGTACCTGTTCCAGTTATATTTTCATTCTATAATGAAGAACAGTCATAGCAGGAACTTCTTTGCTTACAAAGGAAAAGTGAACCAAATGACGTTCCATTTGGGCTGTCCAGTGCTCCCCAGATCTCCTCTCAGGTGAGCAATTGGTTGACGAGTTTCCTTCGTTCGATAGGAATTCGAGTCATTGTTTATCTGGACGATTTTTCTTGTTCGTCAAAATGCAGCTACGCTGATGAATCAGTTGGAATCTGCAATAGAGCTTTTCAGAGCCTAGGTTGAAAGGGAATGTGGAAAAGTCCAACCTGTAGGCAGTGAAGTCGGTGGAGTTTTTAGACATTCGGGAATTTCCTTGATAGGCAGGTTGGGTTGTGCGTCATTGGTTACCCTGATAGGACACTTTTTCACAAGCAGGTGCAGAGAGCAAGCATGCTGGAAAGTCAACCAAAAAAGAACTTTCCGTTGCCAAAGAAAGCTTTAGCCGATTGGTGTTGGTGGATGAAAAACCTGTCTACTCCCTCTTAAATTTTTCTTCGCGAGCTGTCAACAGACGCCTTGAGATATGGGTTGGGATTCTCAGATGGGCGAGCTGCGAGTGACTTGAATGTGGTCTCAGAGACAGAAAAATTGGCATATCAACGGGAAAGGAATGTTCACATTTTTTAGAGCCTTGAAGAAATTGAGAACATTTTTGGTGGAAAAATCTCTAATGATACAGTCAGAGTCTCAGAAACCAAGGAGGAACGATATAGAAAGCTCTTCTAGAGCTAACGAGAGAAAGACTTCTGCTAACTAACAAAATGCGGACACCAATATTCCCTTATCTTCCTTGGTATTTCAACACAGTTTCATTAAGACTATCGAGGGGTGAAGCACTTCTCGACTGGCATCTCAAAACAGAGGTAACACCGAAGGTTTTGACCAACCAGAGATGGATTTATTCGCGACAAATCCATCCAGAGTTGTTACAAAGTATGTAACCATATATGCACTGGATTCACAGACAACGTTCATAAGTGCTTTCAGCAAACCTTGGATATTCAAACTCGATTGGGTATCTACACCACCTCCTTTATTTCCCAAAGTGTTGCAACGTTTGAACAAATTGCTCGGTGCTTTTATTCTGGTATTTCCATGTTGGGAGAAGGTATGGTGGGGTTTGGACATCGGACCCCAACAGCAAATCTGTGTGTAAGCTCCGAATATTTTAAGAAACATGTCTCACTGCCTTATTGACCTTAAACCCAATCTTCCTACACCAACTCCGAGGAGCTTCGGTTGGAGTTCTGGATAATAATAATAATAATGATAGGAAATGGTTTCATGGAGAAGAAGGAGCTCCAGTAGTAATAAATAACATAATCACAAGGACGAATATCCGTCGATAAATCAACAAATATTCCCCCTTGATCAGAGCTAATCACCCAATCAACCAAAACACCTACACCGAAGAAGCGGATCCAAGTAGAATGACTACAGCTGTTTCACAATTGTTATTGATCGTCAGGTCAACTTAACTTGGATAAACCGCAGAGAGTTCTCTCAATACTTGTTACCTTTCAGAGGGATCGCTGCAGTATACAACTTACAGCGCGCCATCTGCCAGGAGCATCTTGCGAGTCTCACCTTCGAGTGCAGAATACTTTGATCGATGTGTGTGACGTTCATCCTTTTGTCGCATCAGGTCGCTGTAACTACGATATTGCAGCTTTACAAACAACCGATCAACATTGGAAACACTCGGTTCATGTGGATTCCCACAAGACGAAAACGTCCAACATCTAACAAAGATAGGAAATGGTTTCATGGAGAAGAAAGAGCTCCAGTAGTAATAAATAACATAATCACAAGGACGAATATCCGTCCGTTCTTGTGGGAATCCACATGAACCGAGTGTTTCCAATGTTGATCGGTTGTTTGTAAAGCTGCAATATCGCAGTTACAGCGACCTGATGCGACAAAAGGATGAACGTCACACACATCGATCAAAGTATTCTGCACTCGAAGGTGAGACTCGCAAGATGCTCCTGGCAGATGGCGCGCTGTAAGTTGTATACTGCAGCGATCCCTCTGAAAGGTAACAAGTATTGAGAGAACTCTCTGCGGTTTATCCAAGTTAAGTTGACCTGACGATCAATAACAATTGTGAAACAGCTGTAGTCATTCTACTTGGATCCGCTTCTTCGGTGTAGGTGTTTTGGTTGATTGGGTGATTAGCTCTGATCAAGGGGGAATATTTGTTGATTTATCGACGGATATTCGTCCTTGTGATTATGTTAATAATAATAATGTACTTTATTTCAGGTAAAGTATACACCTGCAATGCAGTGAACACTTGAGATGAAACAGGGTCATAAGAAACAATTTTATTCTGAGATATCAGATCGTGTGGGTTAAGAAGTCTTCTACGTTGTATGGTTCGATGTTAAGTAGCAACTTGAAGATGTATTTCTTATATTGTTGCAGGGTCAATTCTGTTCTTAATTTATGTGCTATCTTATTGTAGTATCGAATACATCTAAGATGGTAAGGGGTATCTTAATATCAGATCTGTGATTAGAAGATGTCTCGCTTTTACAATGTTCTTGCTTTGGAGAAATTTATTCGGACTTGTCCTTCTTGTTTAGAGTTGAGGGGCTAGCGTTGCCAAAAATTCTAGTACATAAGTCTGTCATGATATCTCTTCTTTGTCCTGAGAGCACCTATCGGCGCATCCCCTGGTTGAAGCTTCGTTTAAAGCCATTTGTCTCAAGTTTCTGAAGCATTCTATTCCAAATTCAACTGTTTAGGACATTTTGGATTTGGTGAACTAGCTGAATTCACATCCCCTGGATCCCCATGGTATTTTCCAAATCTCGCAACATACAGCCATATTGCTGCCAGTGGCCTCAGATCTCTGGATTCACGACTAAACACTCATCAGTCCACATAAAGAACGCTGCCAATTAACAGATTATGTTATCACTTGCTGGCCTCTGTATAGTTCCAGAACGTTCAGAAATCGCCAATCTGGTTGGCAACTCAGTAGTTCAGGAGATTGTTTATTAGACTTGTTCAAATGGGTTCACAATATTAGAAAGGTCTCCGAATATGGATAGAAATCTAAGGATCTTTCCTCTCTGGGGAGAAGTAATAAAAGCAACGCGATCCATAATGGTAGCATGATTCAAGCAGTCTTCTGAAGATCTAGGCATCGAAATGGGTCTATGTTCTGAGAAATTTTCATTCTGTATATTACCCCTTATTATCACAGTACGCTGTATGCCGGCAGAAGACAAACACTTTTCTGATAGGTCAAGTCAAAGACACAGAACTAGAACCATTTTAGATTTTAGGAGAAGGTACTGACCAAGAGCGGATGCTAAATCAGTGCCCTCCTAGCCGACTTCTAACGTGTGGAGAGGGAACTTCCCCTCATAGCTTCCGCACAGATTAGGGTAAGTATTATCGCTTGTTCATGAAAGGAATTTGCAGGGTAATCTTCGATAGGTCAAGCCTCGGCCATAGCTAAAATATATATAGTAAGGACTTGTTATCTTTAGAGTTGCGAATGCAAGCTTGCTCTGACTCAACAGATTAGGTGTTTACATTTATTGAAGTTTCAACCGAATTTGTAAAAAACATTCGATTTTGGAACAAACCTGAGTGTAAAATACTCGAGAATTATTTGAACCTAGCAGTTTGCTCTCCAACGCTGTTACAACAGCCTCCACTACTTGTTCCTCATTCAAAAAATGGACTTCATGCTTTGTCGGATGTACATTTACATCTACATAAGTTGGATTAATTTCTAAACTCATATAAACAAAAGGATGTGCATTTTTTGGCAAGTAGGTTGTGTAAACTTGATCTATACACTTTCTTAAGCCTTAAAATTCAATTATATAATAAGCAAAACATAAGTGAAGGGAAGTTAAATATACTCACTTTGACAATCAACCAACCTATGATTTATAAATAGAAGGAATATCATCTTTTTGCTTGAATAGTTGACATTTGTGACAAAACCATTTGCTTTAAAACTGAGAGGTTCATTTTCCAAAGAAAATTCAACAAGTTCTCTAAAATATATGAAAGCTTTATAAGATAACTTATGCATGCGTCATGATTCCATGGTTTCAAGATAACTCTTATCATTTATACATTAGGGGCAAAAATCTAATATCATACCTTGCAATGGAGTTTCCATATATAATTCTAATGTTTTCAACAATATTTGAGTTGAGAGGTGTACGAATATCATTGTTTTCTCCAGATTTCTTCAAGGAAAAACTAACTTTGGCATTATGAATTGCATATTTACTAACAACTTCGGCTATCTTTTGATATTCCTCTGTAGCACTCCTTAATGACCTCTTACGAACTACCATATTATAAAATAAATCTTCCACGGTGATTATTGTTCCCTGATTGCCAGCCACTGGCTTTGGACTTCCTTGAAGTTTGCCATCAACATAGCTAGCACTTTGAGACATTTCATCAAGAATGGAAAAGTGTACTTAAACCAAGAATGGAAAAGTATACTTACGTATATGCACACACTTCATTTGAAGTTTTGGAAGTAATGGTGAGGTGGGCTATGTGACTTATACTTGCTAAAGCTTCACCTCGAAATCCATAAGTAGCTATCGATGAAAGATCTTCAAATTTTTCAAGCTTTGAAGTAGTGAAACGTTCACATACTATGTCAAAATTGTTTCTTCTTATCCCTGTTCCATTATCCTGAATCTGTAATAAGGTTGACTTGAAACTAAAATCAAATACTCGGATAAGTTTTCACCAGCCTGTAATAATTTAAGTCCACCATTTTTAACAGTTATCTGTATATTGGTTGATTTGGCATCTAAACTGAAAATAATAAGGGTATAATCTAGAGTATTTATTAACGTTGAAAAGTTATCGATATTCTAATCTTGCATACCAATTTTCGATCAATTCTTTCAGGGCATTAGCAGGTCTTTGAATAATTTCTCCAGCAGCTATTCTATTTATGACCGCTTCATCTAATTTCTTTATATTTTGAGGTAAGTCCATGGGAATTCTAATGTATACGATTTTGGCACTATATTTGTAGTAATTATATATAAAATGTTTGTTATGTTATTTGTTTTCAATGTTTTCATACCAATGTTGCTAACCTCTTGGAAGTTTCCCGCCATAGACATAAATAACAAAATAACCACAGATAACAGAACTGTTATCTGTGAAAATAACCTCAGGTATAAAAAACAGTATAGAAACTATAGTTTATAGTTTCTATACTGTGTAAAAACACAGAAGCACAGAATATACAACTCTTTGTATTTTAATCTTGCTGACGTCACTAATTTTTCAGATGAACACACCACATGTTTTTTACATCACGGAGCACACCATGTTTCTTACATCATGAACACAACACGCATCACAACCACAGATCAGTTGGTCCATAGAATACATAGTTGGTCTGATCATAGACCTAAAATAACATGGACGGAGCTTTACGTCACTTTTAGACTGAATCGATTGTAATCTACATCCAAGAGAGAAAGAATATGCATTTTCTAGGGATAAAAAGGATGGAACTAGAAGAGGCTTGGAATCTCAAAAAATACGAGTGAGAGAGTAGATACTATTTCGGAGAGTTCAAAAGAGGATGGAGCTAGAAGAGATTTGCCTCTTCTAGCTCCATCTCTCTCTTATGTACGTTACACTCCCCTCTTTCTAACGCTCCGTCCATGTTATTTTAGGTCTATGGGTCTGATCACAACATAACCACAAAATTTTTCACAAATTCCTTTCCACTTTCCAGCAAAAACTTGGTTCATAAAACTATTCTGATGAAAAACATGAAGAGGGACCAAAGTCTAACTAACCCTTGTTTGAAAGAATATACTCTTACAGATGAATGCTTTCACCAAAATAATTTCGACCGTGAGAAATGCGAACTACAAATTCAAAACTATAAAGTTTGCAAGAGTTTCTGGGTAAGCGTTCTTTCGCTCTGAGGAAACGAACACTTGATGAATAAATTTTTAGCATTCTGTAAAAATGGATAGAAAAAAGAATGGTATTAAACCTTATCTACCCCCTGTAGAAGAGCGTGATCAAATCAAGAAAGATTTCTTTGCAAAACACGATATGAAATGAAATTTAAACTATTTTTGTCAAAATCAATGATGATATAAAGTAATTCAAGATTAAAAATGTGTAGACCAACAATGACCCTATCATATTGCATCTTCTACATCAGGTCTCAAGGTTGAACCAATGTGAAGTTGGCAGGTAGAGCTGGCAGGCAAAACTTCCGGAGATACCCGAACGGCCAGTGGCGTCGGATAAATCGAATGCTTCCGCGAATTCGATGAGATCCACTCAGTTTATGTTCAATATGATGGAAGTTATACCTCATCCGAACTGACGGAATATATCCAAACAATTTATTATTATTATTACCAGCGCTGTTCTCAATTATAATCAGATGTTTTCTCATGAAAGTAAGAGACATTTGTCATAGTTAAATACTTGCACTCGATTTGGAAAAGGACCCTTTCTAGTGTCGGACTGATCAAATATTCATGAATTTTTTAGGTATTTTTGCCCACAGCAGCTGTGATAAAATGAATGCGGATGCCTTCTTATGTCTAAGGAAAATACGTTTTTCATAAAATAATGGCCTGCACTTGATTGGGAAAAAATACCAGAGTCGGATCGAACAAATTTTCATGAATTTTTTTAGGTACTTTTGCCCTCAGCAGCTGCGATAAAATAAATACAGATACTTTTCAATAGCTAAGAAGAACTCGTTTTTCGTAAAATAATCGCTTGCACTTGATTGGGAAAAAAATACCAGTGCCGGATCGAACAAATTTTCATGAATTTTTTTAGGTACTTTTGCCCTCAGCAGCTGCAAAAAAACTAAGAACAGATACTTTTCAATAGCTAAGAAGAACTCGTTTTTCATAAAATAATCGCTTGCACTTGATTGGTAAAAAAGTACCAGAGTCGGATCTAACAAATTTTCAGGAATTTTTTTAGGTACTTTTGCCCTCAGCAGCTGAGATGAAATAAGAACAGATACTTTTCAATAGCTAAGAAGAACTCGTTTTTCATAAAATAATCGCTTGCACTTGATTGGGAAAAAAATAACAGAGCCGGATCGAACGAATTTTCATGAATTTTTTTAGGTACTTTTGCCCTCAGCAGCTGCGATGAAATAAAAACAGATGCTTCTCAATAGCTAAAAAGAACTCGTTTTTCATAAAATAATCGCTTGCACTTGATTGGGAAAAAAATACCAGAGTCGGATCGAACAAATTTTCATGAATTTTTTTAGGTACTTTTGCCCTCAGCAGCTACGATGAAATGAATACAGAAGCTTTTCAATGACTAAGAAGAACTCGTTTTTCATAAAATAATCGCTTGCACTTGATTGGGAAGAAAATACCAGAGCCGGATCGAACAAATTTTCATGAATTTTTTTAGGTACTTTTGCCCACAGCAGCTGCGATAAAAAAAATAAAGATACTTTTCAATAGCTAAGAAGAACCCGTTTTTCATAAAATAATCGCTTGCACTTGATTGGGAAAAAAATACCAGAGTAGGATCTAACAAATTTTCATGAATTTTTTTTAGGTACTTTTGCCCTCAGCAGCTACGATAAAATAAATACAGATACTTTTCAATAGCTAAGAAGAACTCGTTTTTCGTAAAATAATCGCTTGCACTTGATTGGGAAAAAAATACCAGAGCCGGATCGAACAAATTTTCATGAATTTTTTTAGGTACTTTTGCCCTCAGCAGCTGCAATGAAATAAGAACAGATACTTTTCAATAGCTAAGAAGAACTCGTTTTTCATAAAATAATCGCTTGCACTTGATTGGGAAAAAAATACCAGAGCCGGATCGAACAAATTTTCATGAATTTTTTTAGGTACTTTTGCCCTCAGCAGCTACGATGAAATAAATACAGAAGCTTTTCAATGACTAAGAAGAACTCGTTTTTCATAAAATAATCGCTTGCACTTGATTGGGAAGAAAATACCAGAGCCGGATCGAACAAATTTTCATGAATTTTTTTAGGTACTTTTGCCCTCAGCAGCTACGATAAAATAAATACAGATACTTTTCAATAGCTAAGAAGAACCCGTTTTTCATAAAATAATCGCTTGCACTTGATTGGGGAAAAAATACCAGAGCCGGATCGAACAAATTTTCATGAATTTTTTTAGGTACTTTTGCCCTCAGCAGCTACGATGAAATAAATACAGAAGCTTTTCAATGACTAAGAAGAACTCGTTTTTCATAAAATAATCGCTTGCACTTGATTGGGAAGAAAATACCAGAGCCGGATCGAACAAATTTTCATGAATTTTTTTAGGTACTTTTGCCCTCAGCAGCTACGATAAAATAAATACAGATACTTTTCAATAGCTAAGAAGAACCCGTTTTTCATAAAATAATCGCTTGCACTTGATTGGGAAAAAAATACCAGAGCCGGATCGAACAAATTTTCATGAATTTTTTTAGGTACTTTTGCCCTCAGCAGCTACGATGAAATAAATACAGAAGCTTTTCAATGACTAAGAAGAACTCGTTTTCCATAAAATAATCGCTTGCACTTGATTGGGAAAAAAATAACAGAGCCGGATCGAACGAATTTTCATGAATTTTTTTTAGGTACTTTTGCCCTCAGCAGCTACGATGAAATAGATACAGAAGCTTTTCAATGACTAAGAAGAACTCGTTTTCCATAACATAATCGCTTGCACTTGATTGGGAAAAAAATACCAGAGTCGGTATTTCACTAAAATTTCAGTTTTAGCAAACACAAAATGAGAGATATGAGGTATTCACATACGTTTATTGTCAAAATAATTAAAAGCCATATCGAAAACTATCTCATTCTTTTATAAAAAAATTTAGTAAATATAAATGGAGATTTTTCATTCCCAATTTCCTTGACATATAATTAATTGAAAGTTCATATCGCAAAGCTTTCGCATTCGAAAATAAGTTTAAAAACCTAGGAAAGCACTGACGCGGTTGTTCACATTCGTAGCTATTTCCTCAAGACATTTTGCATGAACCTTTACCCGTCATTTTTCAACCAAGTGCAGAATTTCGATTCTATTATATCTGCATTATTGGTAATATTGAAAAAATAAAATTTCGAATGGATATATCTACGAAATCATAAGTTTTCACGAAGTTCAACTTCTTAATCAACGGCTAAATCTAAAGCTATGAAAATATCGAGTCTCTCAGTTGTTTTTTATTATAGTTAGGGTCAGCTTTACTGCCATCAACTGTAACATGACAATCCATTATTGGAGACTTGATATTTGTTGAACGCGGTTCGATCACGAAATCTGAATTCGCGAATTGGTAAACTATCCTATGATTCCGCAGATATATCCATTTGAAATTTCATTATTTCAGTATTTTTTGAGATACTCATATGTGAATAACAATAATATATGTATATGACACATTTTTTCCTAATATCTCCGAAGATAAATATCGGATCAAACTGAAATTCCCCAATTTCATTGAACTCTGATGGAAAAATTCCTGTTAAAAATTTTTCAACAAAAATTCTTTTTATTTTCGAATAACTTTTCGAAGTCTTCACGCAATTTTGTATTAAGTCGTGCGTTGGTATTCTTCAACTCACTACATAGTTTAAATCTGATCGCTTCAGTTAATCTTGAGATATTTAGGAAATAACTTCAATATTTCAATATCTCCGAAAATGTGTATCGGATCATACTGAAATTCGAAGCACTGTTTTGGAATATTGACTTCAAGCATTGAGTATCTAATACTCAATACTTCAAGGTATTTCCTATATTTTAATCTGATCGCGTCAGAAGTTATCGAGATATTGAGGAAATATTCTGAAATTTCAAATAACAACGAAATTTTACATACTCTCCTGAAATATTTCCGGAAATAAACATGAGATCAAATTCAAATTTGAAAACTGTTGTGGAATACTGATTTCAAAAACCTTCATTTTTTCGATTAAGATGTGAATAATTTTCGAGAAACAATATTTTCAAAACTTTTCAATGAATGGATCCGCACAAGTTGCGCGTCGATATTCTTCAAATAGTTACAAAGTATTGATCAGATCGCATCTCTACTTCTTGAGATATTGAGCAAATAACCTAAAAATTTCAAACAACAAAAGTGAAAATCGTATCGAATTGAAATTTTGGACGTCGTTGTTGAATACTGATTCTAAGGTCTGTGCCAAATTGAGTTGATATCTGTTCAACACTTTCTGAGAAAAAAACTTTTCAAGAAAAGTTTCAGAAATTTTCGAATGAACATTTTTAAAAATTTTCTAACAACTGCATTAAGTTGCTCGTTGGTATTCAAGAAGTAATAACGTAGTTTCAAGCTGATAGAATCAGTACTTCATTAGATATCGAGGAATTAACCTAAAAATTTCATATAATTTCATCAAATTTGACCACGGATTCTCCATCAGTGAGTCTAACCTAGTCGTTAGAGACCAATTTCCTCTCAAAATTCGAAAATTACTGACATTGTGACGAAACGATAACGCGTTGTTTCCCAGAACAAGCGCGTAATTATAAATGGAGGTGCTTGATTCCTCATTTCCCTTACATACAATCAATGAATCAATTGAAAGTTGATATCGCAGAGCTATCGCACATGTAGATTTTTCTTGTATAGCGGATCTATCGTCTTCATTCATCAATTCAATAATTTCTTTGTCGGCAATATCTTGTACCTACCTGTTGTCTAGGAGTTGTTTTGGGTTCTCTCCAATCGTTACCACATTTTACATTTTATGGTGGCAAATTATTAGCATCCCGTTTACTTGTAAAAATATCACAAGGAGTATTATATGAAAAAAAATAACGGATTCATTTCATTTAAACTCTGCCGTTACACTGAAATGGTGGGATTTCGAAGAGAAGTTGGACAAACCTTTGTATATTTGAAATATAAAGAAATTTCTCCAGTAACCTTTGAAGAACTAGAATAATTTTTCTGGTGATTTTGAAACTTCAGAAATATTTGACCTCTGTGAGAAGGAAATGAAACCCAACCAGTTCACCAAAACAGTAAATCCGTATTTATTCAATACATTCGAGAAAAAAACATACGTGGAGATATATTTGACGGTATTATAATTTACTATTATCAAGTTATATTTTCAGTTTAATTAAACAGCTCTAAAGCGATGAATGAATGACCAAAAATTTGTTCCTATTTATTTATTTTATTTATTTATTGTATATTTAGGTTGCAAACAGAACAATGTACCAAAAAAGCAACCACAATTAATCAAGTCCAATTCACACTAGAAATATAATCAGTGGATTACTGTAGAGGAGAGGAAACATGTACATTTTTTCGATTAAAAAAGAAATGAACATTATTTTTTTCCTATCACTGTTTTTGGTTTATTATTTCATAAAATCAAATAATTAACCTTAGTGATCGGCCAACAAGAAAAAAATTCTCACCCCCCTGAAAATTTAACAATTTACGTTTTGAAGTCTGTAGATTTGAATTAACGAATAAAAGAAAATCCGTCCGTTTGCCGTCCGTTGTCCGGGGCTTTTCTTTGGAAGTACAGAACGGAAATCCTTGAAACTTTGTAGAAACATCGTATGTCACTCGGGGTTGATCCTCCAAGCTTTTCAGCGAATTATTTTATGAAAAACGAGTTCTTCCTAGCTATTGAAAAGTATCTGTTCTTATTTCATCGCAGCTGCTGAGGGCAAAAGTACCTAAAAAAATTCATGAAAATTTGTTCGATCCGGCTCTGGTATTTTCTTCCCAATCAAGTGCAAGCGATTATTTTATGAAAAACGAGTTCTTCTTAGTCATTGAAAAGCTTCTGTATTTATTTCATCGTAGCTGCTGAGGGCAAAAGCACCTAAAAAAATTCATGAAAATTTGTTCGATCCGGCTCTGGTATTTTCTTCCCAATCAAGTGCAAGCGATTATTTTATGGAAAACGAGTTCCTTTTAGCCATTGAAAACCATCTGTATTTATTTCATCGCCGCTGTTGAAGGCAAAAGTACCTAAAAAAATTCATGAAAATTTGTTCGATCCGGCTCTGGTATTTTTTTCCCAATCAAGTGCAAGCGATTATTTCATGGAAAACGAGTTCTTCTTAGTCATTGAAAAGATTCTGTATTTATTTCATCGTAGCTGCTGAGGGCAAAAGTACCTAAAAAAATTCATGAAAATTTGTTCGATCCGGCTCTGGTATTTTCTTCCCAATCAAGTGCAAGCGATTATTTTATGAAAAACGAGTTCTTCTTAGTCATTGAAAAGCTTCTGTATTTATTTCATCGTAGCTGCTGAGGGCAAAAGTACCTAAAAAAATTCATGAAAATTTGTTCGATCCGACTCTGGTATTTTTTTCCCAATCAAGTGCAAGCGATTATTTTATGAAAAACGAGTTCTTTTTAGCTATTGAGAAGCATCTGTTTTTATTTCATCGCAGCTGCTGAGGGCAAAAGTACCTAAAAAAATTCATGAAAATTTGTTCGATCCGGCTCTGGTATTTTTTTCCCAATCAAGTGCAAGCGATTATTTTATGAAAAACGAGTTCTTCTTAGTCATTGAAAAGCTTCTGTATTTATTTCATCGTAGCTGCTGAGGGCAAAAGTACCTAAAAAAATTCATGAAAATTTGTTCGATCCGGCTCTGGTATTTTCTTCCCAATCAAGTGCAAGCGATTATTTTATGGAAAACGAGTTCCTTTTAGCCATTGAAAACCATCTGTATTTATTTCATCGCCGCTGTTGAAGGCAAAAGTACCTAAAAAAATTCATGAAAATTTGTTCGATCCGGCTCTGGTATTTTTTTCCCAATCAAGTGCAAGCGATTATTTCATGGAAAACGAGTTCTTCTTA
Source organism: Myrrha octodecimguttata (assembly GCA_958510865.1). Classification (NCBI taxonomy): domain Eukaryota; kingdom Metazoa; phylum Arthropoda; class Insecta; order Coleoptera; family Coccinellidae; genus Myrrha; species Myrrha octodecimguttata. The sequence continues at coordinate 64,895,613 of OY294059.1, read as the reverse complement.
GTCATTGAAAAGATTCTGTATTTATTTCATCGTAGCTGCTGAGGGCAAAAGTACCTAAAAAAATTCATGAAAATTTGTTCGATCCGGCTCTGGTATTTTCTTCCCAATCAAGTGCAAGCGATTATTTTATGAAAAACGAGTTCTTCTTAGTCATTGAAAAGCTTCTGTATTTATTTCATCGTAGCTGCTGAGGGCAAAAGTACCTAAAAAAATTCATGAAAATTTGTTCGATCCGACTCTGGTATTTTTTTCCCAATCAAGTGCAAGCGATTATTTTATGAAAAACGAGTTCTTTTTAGCTATTGAGAAGCATCTGTTTTTATTTCATCGCAGCTGCTGAGGGCAAAAGTACCTAAAAAAATTCATGAAAATTTGTTCGATCCGGCTCTGGTATTTTTTTCCCAATCAAGTGCAAGCGATTATTTTACGGAAAACGAGTTCTTCTTAGCTATTGAAAAGTATCTGTATTTATTTTATCGCAGCTGCTGAGGGCAAAAGTACCTAAAAAAATTCATGAAAATTTGTTCGATCCGGCTCTGGTATTTTTTCCCAATCAAGTGCAAGCGATTATTTTACGAAAAACGAGTTCTTCTTAGCTATTGAAAAGTATCTGTATTTCTTTTATCGCAGCTGCTGAGGGCAAAAGTACCTAAAAAATTCATGAAAATTTGTTCGATCCGGCTCTGGTATTTTTTTCCCAATCAAGTGCAAGCGATTATTTTACGAAAAACGAGTTCTTCTTAGCTATTGAAAAGTATCTGTATTTCTTTTATCGCAGCTGCTGAGGGCAAAAGTACCTAAAAAAATTCATGAAAATTTGTTCGATCCGGCTCTGGTATTTTTTTCCCAATCAAGTGCAAGCGATTATTTTACGAAAAACGAGTTCTTCTTAGCTATTGAAAAGTATCTGTATTTCTTTTATCGCAGCTGCTGAGGGCAAAAGTACCTAAAAAAATTCATGAAAATTTGTTCGATCCGGCTCTGGTATTTTTTTCCCAATCAAGTGCAAGCGATTATTTCATGGAAAACGAGTTCTTCTTAGTCATTGAAAAGATTCTGTATTTATTTCATCGTAGCTGCTGAGGGCAAAAGTACCTAAAAAAATTCATGAAAATTTGTTCGATCCGGCTCTGGTATTTTTTTCCCAATCAAGTGCAAGCGATTATTTCATGGAAAACGAGTTCTTCTTAGTCATTGAAAAGATTCTGTATTTATTTCATCGTAGCTGCTGAGGGCAAAAGTACCTAAAAAAATTCATGAAAATTTGTTCGATCCGGCTCTGGTATTTTCTTCCCAATCAAGTGCAAGCGATTATTTTATGAAAAACGAGTTCTTCTTAGTCATTGAAAAGCTTCTGTATTTATTTCATCGTAGCTGCTGAGGGCAAAAGTACCTAAAAAAATTCATGAAAATTTGTTCGATCCGACTCTGGTATTTTTTTCCCAATCAAGTGCAAGCGATTATTTTATGAAAAACGAGTTCTTTTTAGCTATTGAGAAGCATCTGTTTTTATTTCATCGCAGCTGCTGAGGGCAAAAGTACCTAAAAAAATTCATGAAAATTTGTTCGATCCGGCTCTGGTATTTTTTTCCCAATCAAGTGCAAGCGATTATTTTATGAAAAACGAGTTCTTCTTAGTCATTGAAAAGCTTCTGTATTTATTTCATCGTAGCTGCTGAGGGCAAAAGTACCTAAAAAAATTCATGAAAATTTGTTCGATCCGGCTCTGGTATTTTCTTCCCAATCAAGTGCAAGCGATTATTTTATGGAAAACGAGTTCCTTTTAGCCATTGAAAACCATCTGTATTTATTTCATCGCCGCTGTTGAAGGCAAAAGTACCTAAAAAAATTCATGAAAATTTGTTCGATCCGGCTCTGGTATTTTTTTCCCAATCAAGTGCAAGCGATTATTTCATGGAAAACGAGTTCTTCTTAGTCATTGAAAAGATTCTGTATTTATTTCATCGTAGCTGCTGAGGGCAAAAGTACCTAAAAAAATTCATGAAAATTTGTTCGATCCGGCTCTGGTATTTTCTTCCCAATCAAGTGCAAGCGATTATTTTATGAAAAACGAGTTCTTCTTAGTCATTGAAAAGCTTCTGTATTTATTTCATCGTAGCTGCTGAGGGCAAAAGTACCTAAAAAAATTCCTGAAAATTTGTTAGATCCGACTCTGATACTTTTTTCCCAATCAAGTGCAAGCGATTATTTTATGAAAAACGAGTTCTTCTTAGCTATTGAAAAGTATCTGTTCTTATTTCATTGCAGCTGCTGAGGGCAAAAGTACCTAAAAAAATTCATGAAAATTTGTTCGATCCGGCTCTGGTAGTTTTTTCCCAATCAAGTGCGAGCAATTATTTTATGGAAAACGAGTTCTTCTTAGTCATTGAAAAGCTTCTGTATTTATTTAATCGTAGCTGCTGAGGGCAAAAGTACCTAAAAAAATTCATGAAAATTTGTTCGATCCGGCTCTGGTATTTTTTTTCCCAATAAAGTGCAAGCGATTATTTTACGAAAGACGAGTTCTTCTTAGCTATTGAAAAGTATCTGTATTTATTTTATCGCAGCTGCTGAGGGCAAAAGTACCTAAAAAAATTCATGAAAATTTGTTCGATCCGACTCTGGTATTTTTTTCCCAATCAAGTGCAGGCCATTATTTTATGAAAAACGTATTTTTTAGACATTAGAAGGCATCCGCATTCATTTTATCGCAGCTACTGTGGGCAAATATACCTAAAAAATTCATGAAAATTTGATCAGTCCGACACTAGAAAGGGTCCTTTTCCAAATCGAGTGCAAGTATTTAACTATGTCAAATGTCTCTTACTTTCATGAGAAAACATCTGATTATAATTGAGAACAGCGCTGGTAATAATAATAATAAATTGTTTGGATATATTCCGTCAGTTCGGATGAGGTATAACTTCCATCATATTGAACATAAACTGAGTGGATCTCGCATTCGATTTTTCCGACGCCACTGGCTGTTCGGGTATCTCCGGAAGTTTTGCCTGCCAGCTCTACCTGCCAACTTCACATTGGTCAAGGTTGAACGTGTCATAGGCAATTTCTGAATTCAGTTCAAAGCATTCACACACTTATGGTGCTCTGTAGTAGAATTATGTAAGTTATCTTAATGAATAAGATAATTCCAATTATTCAGTCCCCTTACACCACAAGAATTAGGTGATAGTTTGTTAAGCTGTATGCGAGTGGGCACATTAGAATAATTTGGTAAACTCGAGGCGAACTTAACTATTAGCTGATAATGAGATTGTGGTGTGCTTTTATTCTAAAATCCACAATCTTTTGTACACTGCCATCCACAGTATGGAAACTGTGTAGTCGGTCTCAAAATACCAAAGAATATCTGAGTTGCATATAGATCTTAAATAAAAATACACAGAAATTGATGATTGAAAATTTAATGAACTGGTTGTGTACCCAGAACATCTACCTAAAACAAGAATGTGTAATTCAGGGCAATCCTGAAACGATTGCAACTTTCTTACGGCTCATGGTTCAATTCTCAATGATATGAAGGATCCCAAGAAGCTCCCTGTCATCTGCATTAACGCTATCTACGTTGTATTACGAAGGCTATGGGTGAATATATCATTTATAGTACGGTTGAACAATCAGAAGAATGGTAAGATGTCACTATCATACTTATACATCTCGAAGCTGTCCAAGTTACAGGTGAGCTTTACTGAAAACATTTCTAGAAGATTACTGACGACGTGGGGAGCTTTTGCGGGCATATTCAAATGCCCAAGGTGTCGTCATTTCACGTATTGACCCCGCCAAACGCAGCTCAACTTCCTAATGGAAAGATTTGGCGATATTATAAGGTTCAAATAGATTTTATTGAGGAGAATATGATAAGATCACAGAATATTTGGAAAAAAATTGAAATTTTTTTTCAAATTGTTCTATTGACACTATCATCACGAAATTTTGCACAAGAAAACTAGCTCCGAAGATTCATCATGATTGAATCAGTAGTTTTCGTGTTATACGAAAAAAAAAAACGATATCGAGAAGAAAACCACTATATTTTACATATTTTTTCCCAATATCTTCAAAACTAATAACCTTATCGAATTGAAATTTGGTTCACTACTGTGAAATAGGGAGCTCAAAGTATGAGCTGAATTTATTTTCAAATGTAATGAACAGTTTGCGAAAAAAAATTTTTCTAAATTTACTGATAGTATGGTCTCAACAAAATTTCGTGAAAAGTTGCCCGTTACTATACTCCAACTAACTGCCAAGTTTCGATCCATCCCTTCCAGTAGTTCCCGAATTATCGCCAAAATAACGTCAAACCTTAAAAGGCTCTAACTACGAAACCGTTTGGCCGATTTTGCCCGTTAACGAACCTAACCGTCGCATTTTGAAATGCAACCTACTCTGAAAGATTCAGGTCGATAGGATTCTCCGTACGACCGTAATCGTGCCTACGGGCGGCCAGCTGGACAGAATGGTTTTTAACATCGAATTGGTCATCTGTGAAACCAACCAACTCGTTTGATACCATTTTCGGCTCAAAATCCGACAAGTTTGGACAAAACGATAGCACGCTGTTTTCCAGAACATACGCGCAAAAATGGTAACGCAAGTTTGGTCGATCGCCTCCTACACGTCACAGCATGATTTTACGATCGATACAGACAACGCTGTCTATTGGCTTGGTAGAATAGAAGGTACAGAGAGTGGATATGACAGGGAACGTTGCAGAGTTCTAATTTCTTGGTATCCTCTAATGGATTTCGTTCGAATCCATATTTCTAATTTCAGAAGTGACAAATCACACTGTAGTTGCAAATTATATTTTTGACACTGACTTACATCCAACCATACATATTGGAATAAAAAGAACTAAACAAATATTACACCTTTCTTTCACACAACTAACTGATCCAAACTCTTCATGGAATTACATTAGAAAAAATCTATTTGAATAAGATTGAATATTCGAATTCGAGCAATGATAACATGCTTCTTGAAGTAATTTATTCCTGACATATAGCCATACAACGCTCACAGAATAAAACTTCAAATTATTGTTCATATGGCCGATCAAAGAATAATGTTGCTTGTATAAAAACAGAAATTCATCTTTGGCTTGTTATACACAGAGACATAAAATAAATATGTTCAAACACATTCTGAATACCTTCTAATAATGCAGCTTAAACTAAAACATTAATAAATATATACAACCTCGCACTGAATTCAAGTAAAATAAGTATTCTTTCTAATATGTGATAAAGTGGAATCTACAATTTTGTTGAGAAAATTATGTATAAATGTACAAAAAAATGATTCGTAAAAAAATTAGTTAAAAGATGCAAAACCCTGAATTCATCCCACAGACTAATGTACATTGGTGATGACTCGCAGGAAATGAGGCTAGTTCTTGTTTTTGATGCTGAAACAATTGATATCGAAGTGTCGGCACATTTGGCGAACCTAAAAGGAAAATTATGTTGATAATTTTATGTACTACCATTTCATGTAATAAAATATTCCAAATCGCATAATTGTCGATGTCAAAATATCGCACAAATGGTTAATGATTATACTTTAGATTATCTAGTATCTAGAAATAGCGATAGTAGACAAAGGTAGCTTTGAATTGAAACTTTTTCACACTGGAAAAACACTAAGGCCACGTAAATGAACGTTTTATCTGTCAATTCGATCTAATTCTGGTTTGTAACCCAGTAAGGTACTGAAAACACTTTCAGGCCACCTACGCATAGGCAGGCGGCTTGCTCAGTGTCTAGAGCCTAGCGAGTAGCATAGTAAAACGAACGTTTTAGAACTTTCGCGACCGGCCGCATTGCTACTCGCTAGGCTCTAGGCGCTAAGCAAGCCTCCTGCCTATGCGTACGTGGCCTGAAGATGTTTTCAGAACCTTACTGGGTACAAACCAGAATAGACGACTTCGGTCCAAGTTGCCAACCCACAATTTACTTAGCAAGTTTACTTTCACTGGGGAACGGGAATTTAAGGACAAATTCGACATGATAAGGTTCTCATTATTTAGAAATAACCGTAAAACATACCTCGGCTCTTCAAACCAGATAATTCCTTCCAAATATAGGTTTTTGTTAAGATCGTCCTCGATTGGCTGAAATTTAAGTTGGGATTCCTGATTTCATGCAAACAGTGTCAATTTTCATAGGATACGTTCCGAAAATCAACTCTGTTGTTTCGGTTGCCGATTTTCCGCTCCGTAAATATGAAATATTCGGATGATTCCTGGAACAAGCGCGTGAAAAAAGTTATTTACGGAATCTGGTTGATGAAAATGCGGTCGATTTACTGTCACCAGAACGATTTTCTATGGTGAATATCCATAGCATAGAACAATCTATGTTAACTTTAGTTTTGTTTTGGTTCCGAGTTCAGATCTGTTCTAGCATAGACCAATAGTCTGTGGTTCTGAACTCGGAACCAAAACAAACCTAAAGTAAACATAGATTGTTCTATGCTATGGATATTTACCATAGAAAATCGTTCTGGTGACAGTAAATCGACCGCATTTTCATCAACCAGATTCCGTAAATAACCTTTTTCACGCGCTTGTTCCAGGAACCATCCGAATATTTCATATTCACGGAGCAGAAAATCGGCAAATGAAACAACAGAGTTGATTTTCGGAACGTATCCTATGAAAATTGACACTGTTTGCATGAAATCAGGAATCCCAACTTAAATTTCAGCCAATCGGGGACGATATTAACGAAAACCTATATTTGGAAGGAATTATCTGGTTTGAAGAGCCGAGGCATGTTTTACGGATATTTATAAATAATGCGAACCTTGTCATGTCGAGTTTGTCCTGAAACTCCCGATCCCCAGTGAAAGTAAACTTGCTAAGTAAATTGTGGGTTGGCAACTTGGGCCGAAGTCGTCTACTAGATCGAATTGACAGATGAAACGTTCATTTACTGTCATTCTTGCTGTCGGAGGTGATCTAGATAAGTAACTTAGTGATTTTCCGAAACTCTTCTTGTGGAAATTAAACTTAACCATTGAGTCCGATTTGAAAATCATAATTTTCTTGATTAAATGGATCTTACCAAACATGTTCCGTAGTGGATGTGAGCAGCAGTGGTTAAAGCAAAGAGAATATAAGTCAGTATGAGTTCTAAAGATGCTATCTTCACAAAAAGCGACGTTACCACTACTAACAGTAACGGAATGAACAACCAATTGAAAATTTCACATCGGCTACTGCTCATTTGGGCCACAATGAGTCGACACTGAAAAAAAAATTTTGATATTAAATATATTGGCTCGCTTTTTCAGGATAAGCACTCATTTCATTCAGACATATTGTTGCAAACTCAAATTTCAGGGGCTTATATTAGTGTCTGAATAGAAAAAATATACCAGATTATATTTGGGAAGTAACAATGAGATTTCTCATTTGAGACACACAGATAGATGATATGAATACAGTGTTTACCACGGCTACCTACCACATTACGAGCTTTTGAAAAATGCGTATTTATTTATTAACGGGATAAACCCAATTCTACAAACAAACAATACAATAATAATAATTAATACAACCTTATGCATATTGAAAAATAATGCAAAACTTCCAGAAAAAAAATTTACAGGTCATAACAAATTTCGATTGACATAACGCACAATGGAGGGGTAACTGAGGCAAAAAAAGTCTATGACTGTTCTACTGGCAGTGTTTACAAGTTGCGAGATTCTTGGAATTGGAGAAGCCCTGATATAATTGTACCTGTAAGTCCTGAGACATAGCAACCCGGTATCTCTAACATTCCTAGACGGAGCGTGAAAGCCAAAAAGAGATAGAAAATCGGAAGAAAACAAAAACCATATTTGGTCGTCCACGATCATTGGACGATGTTTTAAAAACTTGGATTTGAGGTAACCTCACAGATAAAATCACTGGAAATCAAATCGGTGATATCTTGGTGAGGAAACATGTGAATCAAGAGAGTAGCCGATAGACGATGATCATTGTGTACTGTAGCAACATATTTGGGCCAGGGGGTCAATTCTTGAATTTCGATCAAGAATTGAAGAGTATGACAACTGTTAAATGTTTATGTCGATTTTCTAGGTTGAATATAAACAATATGTAGACAAGACCTGCGCATGGAACGGAATGTCACTTGACAATCGAATGTTGTACCTCCTACACTCCATACCACCCGTTGCTAAATCGAACGACACGGTGATAAGGTTATGTTTATATTCGGATATGGAATTTCTCGATAGCATGCATTCAGTTTATTTAGTTTCTGAAATCCGAAAAGCAGAATGGATGGATTTTGGCCCTCGCTCTAGCGATCAAGAATTGAAGAGTATGATAGTTGTCATATGTTTATGTCGATTTTCTAAGTTTTCTCGAGCATCTGCAAAATTTGTGAGAGTTCTATTCGCGATTTCGATTATATTTTCAAGCAAATATTCAAGAAATAAACTTAATGCAAGATATCGAGAAATTTCAAATCGGAACATAAACATAACCCTATCACCGTTTCCTTCGACTAAGCAACGAGTGGTACGAAGTAGAGGAGACATAACATTCGATTGTCGAGTCACATTCGGTTCCATGCGCAGGTTATGTCTACTTGTTGTTTATATTAAGCTTAGAAAATCGACGCGGACATATGGCAATTGTCATACCTTCAATTCTTGATCGAGACTCAAGAATCGGCCCCCAGCCTTCTCTTTTCCCTTTCATTGCAGAACCTGACGTTTCGAGTTTGTGCTGCCTTGACAAAATTAAGGAAAACTTGCAGGTTTCAATAAACTTTTTATGGGGCAGATACAGAACGCCCCTTTCCAACAATTCAGGTCACGATAACAAAACCACGCCGCTCTCTCGACCACAGCGTGCGAGGGCTGTAAACCACCACTCTCTGTATTTGCAGCTAACACTACCCTCCTAGGACAACCCTTTTACCCATATTCGTAATATGTGAGCTAGCCATGGATCTCTGTTGACATTGCAAAGTGCAAGAAATAAAGGAAGAATTATTTACAAATTGCTGTTATACTCACACAAATATTCGAGAAAATAGTTCCAAGTATTAAATAAATCATACGAGGATCTTTCCTTAATATGTCCATCGGCGAGAACTCAATCCATACAGTGCAAATTAAAAATAACGTTGCAACAGGCACTAGGGGTCTCACAGCCTCACTGAAAGTCCTCATATAACCAGTTTTATCTCTATATGATTTGTAAATATTATAAGCTATAACAGGTACGTTAGAGACTAAAGCCGAACCATAAATTATAATTTCAAAAATGGTCGACGTTTTGATACCGTTGTCCAGTCTGAATTGCCAAAATTCATAACCAAAAATCTGAAAAAAAAAACAGAGTGCACATAAAATTGATAAATAAACAGTGCTTGTTTGAACCCACCCCAGTGATCGCAAACACTATAATGGTACCGCACATTGAGAAGTCGTATCCCCATGGTAGAAACAGGATACCTGTGTTATATTTCTCGAAATGTGGTGAGTAGAAATTCAGGAGAATGTTAATCATCATGAAGTAAAACCTATACACATCTAAACTATAGTACTCCCCCCTTCCGAAAATGGAATATACTGTTAAAGGTATCAATCCTGCAGAGTAGGAATCTAAACCATGGTCGAATAGTTCACCCAGTGGTCCACTGGTTCCAGTTTTCCTAGCTTGTTTTCCATCGATTCCATCTGAAACGAATTAGATAACTTCTGAATCAACAGATAATTTCAACTCTTTTAACTGATTGATTGATATTCCTGAAACTCTTAGGAAGATTTTTCTGTTGTACATTTACATAATATCTTTCGATATAGATATATTGTTTTCGAATCTACCTACTGATTTTCGCTAAAGAACTAGGGAACAGCGTGCTATCGTTTTGTCAAAATAACTTTAATTTTCGATTTTTTTCCAGAAAATGGTCTCAAACTATTAGGGTGGATTTGCTGATGACGAATCCGGTGTCGGAATTGATTCTGTCTGGCTGGCCGTCCGTAGGCACGATTACTAGAGTACTGAGAACCAAATCGACTCGCAACTTTCAGGGTAGGTTCCATTTCGAAATGGGATGGTTGGGTTCGTTTATGGGCAAAATAGGCCGAATGGTTTCGGAGTTATATCTTTTTTTGAGGTTATTTCCTCAATATTTCAGGAAATTTGGTAAATAATTTGAGAATGCTGATGTTCAACTTTGTGCAAAATTTCGTGATGATCATTTTATTGGGACATTTCAAAAAATTTGCAGTTAGTGAACCCATAAGTAGTATTGAAACAGCAATAGAATACACCAAGAAATCCGATCAGGAAGATTGGAATATCGCTAAGAAAATATTTACAAGGCAACGGCTCGAATGGGCAATCAGTACCTTTAAGCCGTAGAAATCACTGGGAGTAGTGGGGTGTTTCCTGTCCTCCTGCAAAGAGGAACGGAAGAGATTCTTCACCATCTGCTGAAGATCACAAGAAGCAGTTTAGCATTAGGCCAAATACTTGACAATTGGAGAAGGACAAAAGTATTCTTTATTCCAAAAATAGAGAAAAAGACGGGACTGATTCCTGATCTTTTAGGCCCACTTGCCTAAGTTCGTTTTTGACCAAAACGATGAAGAAGGTGGTAGATAACTATATAAAACGGAGAATCTGGAGTAAAAACCACATCGCAAATGTCAGCATGCGTACAAGGCGGGACGTTCCATGGAAACTGCTCTGTAAGGGCTGACTGAAGGCATCCAGAAGACTCTGAAAAATAAAGAAATCGCATTGTGCGCTTTCCTAGACATATCTATGGCGTTTTACAACACAACACATGCGTCTGTCACAGAGGCACTTGTAAGGCGAGGAGTGAATGATACCATAATAAAATGGATTTATAAGGTGTTGTCGACGAGGACAGCTGAGACATCAGTGAGCAATCAAACCAGATCTGTAAAAACCACTCGCGGAACACCTCAAGTAGGAGTATTATATCGCCCTCTCTGGAGCCTGGTAGTGGATGATCTACTGCACAGGCTAAAGGAGCTTGGCTTCGAATGTATAGGCTTTTCCGATGAGATAGTAAGAGGCAAATTCGAGGGTGTCCTGTGTGTTACTTGTTGCAGAGGGGCTTTAGAATTATTGTGCAGTGGTGCTTGTCAGTGGGGTTCAACCTGAACTCAGACAAGACCACAGTAATTCCCTTCACTCAGGAAATAAACCTTTCAGCTATGAAATACATTTCGGTTAGTAGAGATATCGTTGAATGGAACATCAGTAAGCTTCTGTGGAATTAGCATGTTAAAATTACTGCTAGTAAAGCGATAAGGGCTTCAATGGCGTGTAGAAGACGATCCGGTTGAACTTGGGGCTGTAACCCTAAAATACTGCGATGGATGTGCGTCATGATTGTGCGACCAATAATAACATATGGGGTAGTAGTCTGATTTGCTAGGGCAGGGAAGAAGAGCACAAGGAAAGTACTCGACAAGTTGAGAAGGCTTGCCGTGTCTGCATCACCGGAGCTATGAGAATGTGCCCCACTAGAGCAAAAGATGTCATCACAGATCTCAGTTCTCTACACCTAGTGATCAATAGGGTAGCCCATGAAGTTTTCCTTACAATATCTAGGGAAGGTACAGGTAATGCGAGAATGGAAAGTCAGAGAGCCTGATCCCCTCTGAACAATTACATCTCATCAGCGAACTTACCTAGTGATAAAAAATTAAGCATCAAGTAGAATTTTAACTCAATGAATAGTTTTTATTCATGAATATCAAATGAATAGTTGATTAGATAAGTATTCTTTACTATTCATAAATATAAATTTATTCAGGACTGCTGACAGGGAGTTAGTAAAGTAGAGTTAGTAGAGTAGTAATCCTCAAAGGTAGTAGAGTAATTCAACATTCGTAAAATCACGAATGAAAGATCAACTGACTATTCAAGAATGATTAAAACTGGTTCATGTGATTTACTACGAATAAATTCTTTGATTCTCATATGATGGTATGTTTACATTTTTTTACTGCACTTTCGAACGATCATTAAATTTCAGACATCTGAACTGTACACATGATACAGGGTATATGTTCAGGTACAAATAATAGTAACAAAATAATAAAGGTTATGAAATTCGATATGGTATTGAACAAAATACGGTTTTGGATCATTTTCCGGGTTTTAGGTTCAGTTAGAAGCGTTAAATATTTGCATGTAACACAGTTCAGTTTGGTCATTCCTTAATTTCTGATTAATTATGTGTAGGATTTTGAACATTTTCATTACTATCCGAATTCTGGAGTTCCTTAAAATTCAGCACACCAAAACAGAAAAAGTTATAATAAGATATTTTAAGGCGAATTGAATTAATCAATCTAATGCGATTCTGTGAATAATGAGAATAATTAACTTTTTTATAGGGAATTTACGTTGTACAGACATTTTATTTGGTGTTCAGTCGAATAGCCTCGAAATCAAGGAAACCTTCAAGGAATTCAGCGCTATTCACTATTTCCCATGAAAAAAATTCTGATTATATTGAAACAAATTTTTTCTTAGTTTGTAGTAGGCATAAGAATAAAAGAAAACAGCAGCAATAACAACAGCAAACATTTAAAACAAAACAAATTCACTCACAGTAACTGTTCAAAATTATTACCTCAAACTGACAAACATGAACATCCAACTATTCAGTGAATATTATACTATTAATGAATGAAAATTTTCATGAGATACTCATTGGCGAAAACCGCAACTTCATAGTTACTACCGTTACATAGTTACCTGGTGTGAAAATGTTCAGTTTAGAAATATAACGCATAACTTACCACAGTTATCAGAATATTGCTCTTTGTTGACATCGAACACCCTGTATCTTGCTTAGGGCCCGTTTTTTAATTCACCAAATTGGTGTGGTTGTGGTGGAGTATGGTAGACATAGAATATAAATGGTGAATGTTGGACTAGATAATTTGACATTTGCGTCATTCAACCAACAATAAAAAACACTGCAAATTTTACACAAGGGTTTATTATCTTCTTAGTGAAATAACCCAATATACCGTTGATATCTTAAACAACTTAGAACCGAGTGCGACGATTCATTTTCGATATAATCGGAAATTTGCATTGTTTTTCTTTATAATTCAGGAACCACTGGTCAGAAATCATCCGGGTAAAATTTTTCAGGTTTAGTTATGCAACAGTAATCAACGTTCAGAGTTTCATGAAAATTCGGTGGTAAGTTTTCGAGGAATAATTTTTTTTCCCCACAACCCCCCATTTAGAGCCCTTAGGGTACACCGATTCTGCTGAAAAGCTTGGAGGATCAACCCCGAGTGACACACGATTTTTCTACCAACATTCAAGGATTTCCGGTCAGTACTTCCAGAGAAAAGCCCCGGACAATGGACGGCGGACTGCGGACGGACGGATTTTTTTTTATTCGTTCATTCAAATCTACATACTCCAAAACGTAAACTGTGAAATTTTCAGGGGGGGGGTGGGGGTTAAATTTTTTTTTTCGTTGGTCGATCAATTGGTTTATTATTTGATTGTATCAAATAATAAACCAAAAACGAGTTGGTGGATCAATCACTCTTCTACCACACCAATTTGGTGAATTAAAAAACTCGGCCTTATGCTTCGAAAACGGGGTATAAGGCAAAAATGACTTTCCCAATGTCGTCTATACAGCTCTATTATGTTTGTCCAGTGTATGGTCAAACACCCTGTATACCAGTTTGCAGATAATTTAATTAACGTCATTGAATTCTAGGTGAAAAGTTGCTACAAAAATGTTCTTACAGAATTGAAAAATTTTCACCTGAAAAAAAGTTTCAGCAATATTCCTGAAATTAACATTTTCGAAAAACACCCGATAACCATGTAATGGTGATGGCTAGTGAGTTGCGGTTTTCGATAATGAATTTCTTATGAAAATTGGCCCCCAGACACCGACATCAGTTTTCATCTATCTAGTACAGAAATAGGACCTCCCATTCAAACAAAAAAATGAAAATAAATTGAAGGAACGTCATTGTTTGGAGGCATTGTCCCCTATTGAGACATAGATATTGAATAACATGAAAATGCCATAAAAATTATCTTATTTTTTCCAAACTTACAATAAATCCTTGTCACATTGATAACCCCAACAAACATGAATTGATATCCTACTAGTTCTCTCATATGCAAATGACAACATGAATTATCCATTATACTTTTTAATTAACCTACAAAAATTTTTTTGGGGGACATGGAATTTTCCATCGCCTTGGACGAATCGGAAAACATGCACATTTCCATCAATGAGTATGATCCTGAGCTTTAAGTCTGAATTCAGTCAACGTATGTCATGAAATTTTAAAAATTCCTCAATAAAGAAGATGAATAATGTAATGAGTACACTTCAAATATTATTTCTTTTTTTTCAGACTAATGAACCGTTTCCTGTAGTTATATTTTCAAAGAAGTACTTGTAGCTATCCTCAGAATTCATTTTACTTCCAATTCCAAAGTTCCAAAATACTTGTCTCCTTGACAATAGGGGCGTTTGTTTAATTGTTGAGTTCCGATATTCCTGGCCAGTACTTGTCAGTAAATTTTGACAGTCGATTTCACAGGCACCGCTTTGATAATTCAACGTATCAGTACGCAGCGTTTCGAAATTACTGATACTGGCCAGTACTAATTGGGAATATCGGAACGCAACAATTACCTCAGATTGCTCCCGAGTCGTTCGTTAATAGACGACTTCGGCCCAAGTTGCCAACACACAATTTTCTTCACAAATTTACTATCACTGGGGAACGGGAATTTCAGGACAAATTTGACATGATAAGGTTCGCGTTATTTATAAATATACCTAAAAAATGCTTCGGCTTCTTAAACTAGATAATTCCTTCCAAATATAGGTTTTGTTAGGCTGAAATTTGAGTTGATATTCCTAATTTCATGTTGATAGTGTCAAATTTATAAAGGATGTGTTCCGTAAATCAACTTGGTTATTTCGGTTGCCGTTTTTCCGTTCTGTAAATATGAAATATTCGATTGGTTCCTGAAAAAAAAGAGTAATTACGGAATTTGATTGATGAAAAAGCAATCCTTCTGTCACCGGAACATAGAAATATTAATCCTATGGACCAGAACAACAATTGATATTTTATGGTAACATACCCACAGCATAGAACAATCTTTATTTACCTTATTATCCATAGACCATACATAGTAATTTTTCCATTGTTGACTGTTGTCTCTTCTATGTTCTATAGATCATAAAATGAATAAAGATAGTTCCATGATGTAAAAAAACATGGTGTGCTCATCTGAAAAATGTGTGACGTCAGCTAGCAGAAAATACAATCTTGCTGACGTCACTCATTTTTCAGATGAGTACACCATGTTTTTCACATCATGGATCGTTCTATGCTATGGATATGTTACCATAGAACATTCCCCGTAAATTTGTGAAGAAAATTTTGGTTGGCAACTTGGGCCGAAGTCGTCTATTAACGAACGCAGCTAATGTCAACCATGAACAAAATTTTTAATGCTAACCACGGAATACCAATAGCTTGCGCTTGAGGTTCTATGCACCTTACTTACGCTATTAAAAACTTCGTAAATCAAGCGCACTATATGATCGTTTTACCCAGACACGCACTTCGTAACGTAAAACCCGTTTTTAACGAGAAGCGTCAAAATGTTTCTAAACATGAGAAGCATTGTAAGGAAAAATTCGTTTTCAACTGAAATATCAACATTTTAGGTAAAATATACCTCAATGAACCATATAAAGCAGTTTTCCAAAAAAAACCTTATTGAATTTTTTAATTTTTCTTGTTTGATCCCGAACCAAAAACTTTTTTGGTCTATATTTTTCGTAACTTCCTTGTATGCGAAATACCTGGTTCATCCAGGTATGTCAGGAAGACACTCGATTACATACTTAACTCATCTATCCTTATATACCATCATATAAAATTCCAACATGAATCCAACACTTCAAGAAATATGTGTCATGAGCTTCGACCATTACTACATACTATGAGAAGCTAAGTCAAAAATGTTATCACAATTGAGCTCTTAATCTCATAGTCTGCTGATCTGTTCATTTAAATGAAGTTTCATCATTAACATCCTAGATATTCAATTATGTCAATGGATAACTAAAATAAGCCTTACCAACGATTTCTTTGAGATATCATAACCAAAATTATGACGATATCGTTAAAGTTGCTGAATGTGATAAAACAGCCTTTTATCGCTTATTTTTATCTATTTTCTGTTTAGTCCCGGATATGAAAGTAATTCTATTCGGATTTTATATTTTTTTTATGTCGCCGTTCGATATTGATTGATTGAACCCAAGCATGCGAAAACAATTTAAATTTTATCACACAGTAATTAGAATGCAGATCGAAGACTACCTGTTGTGAAGGAATTCATCACATGAGAATCTGGAATTTGCTGTTGTTCTGCACTGTCGGTATGGTTTTGACCTTTCCCAATTCATATTTTCGTGAAATATTGCCGAGATGTCATATCAACTTGTTCAATTTTATTCCTAATACATTTTATTTCTCCACAGTTTAATCAAATCTTACTTGGGTACTGCTGCACATAACATAAATGAATTCCCGATTTACGACATGATACACCCTGTATATGTTATGCATACAAATACTAGATCTGGAACAAACTGGACTGGACATATTGTTGAAAAATTCTAGATATGCACCGACGTGAAATCAGCAGCTTTTGAACGCTTGCTCAAATTCCTTGCCAAAGCGGCCGCCTATTCCTGTATTGAGCCTGCCAAACGGAGCTTTACTCCCTGATGGAAAGACTTGGCTATCTTTTCCGCATGACGGACATAATTAATTTTGCCATAGGATTCACTATCAGTAAGTCGAACCTAATCGTTGTACCATTTTCGGGAAATATTTGAAAATTACGCACATTTGTACATAAGGATAGCTTGCTGTTCCCAAGAACACTCGCGCAAAAATGAATATGGATTTCACTTCGGAGGGCAAAAAATTTCAAATTCCAGTTTGTCGGACGTAAAATTTTTGAAAAGAAAATGTGAAGAAGAATAGTGATTGTTTGAAGCTCTCCAATTTCTCAAGAACGCAAATTTCGGGAACAGATCACTTGATATTGAGCTGAATGAACAAGAAACATCCAGATATTTTATTCAAACCTTCAATCCAGTAAATGTTACTCTTCTTCATCTACTATCCTTTCCATATAAAAAAAATTAATCTAATTCAGATCATCCGCTTATGGCTAGTGAATTATATGTTACATAAATGAAAACCAGCCTTGACTCATAATAGGTTTGTTCTCTGTACTTGCATGAACTACACCAACTCCCCTGACTTCCAATTTTCAGTGCAGCTGAGTGTGGTCACAGATAACATAATGCGTGTAATTAGTGTAGTTTAATCTGTTCTATGATTTTCACAGAATACAAATATATAGTAGATGATTTCACGCAAATCTAAGATGACAAAATTCTATGCTTCTTTTGTTCTCGACTATCGATCCAACCAAATCAGATTCTTCTGTAACATTAATTTCCATTTTGAATTACGATATGAAGAAAATTTATTTCGGCCAAAATGGCCACACATACAAATCACGTCTAATAAAAGAATTAGGGACAACAACAGATGTCTATGATTATGATTCACGCATAACGCACAACCATCAACAGGGGGTGAAACTTCTGTGTTAATCTTGGAAACAAGCGACCCCAGCATCCAGAGAGAGATAATAGATACTTGACTCTCTGCCCTTTCTTTCTCTATGAAAATCATCATAACAATCATAACATTCTTGACCTATAATTGAAAACTGTACCGAAATTTGGAGAGACACGTTTCGCTTTAGAGCAAACAATACCTCGAATATAATTGGCTGGAGACCAGAGTCTTCCGAATTCTAATATTTTTCGCGGCTACTGGCAACGTTAAAGCATGCAGACCGTGGTCAAATGCCAGACCTTGAGATATTAACGAGGTTAAGTGAACCTTGAATGTGGCTGTGTTGCCGAATTTCGCGAAGCCGTGATTTACCAGAATATGGTGGTGTTTGCTCTTGAGAGCAAACGCTACCACTTGCTGGTAAATTACGGCTTCGCGCAAAGAATTTTTTTTTCAAATCTGATGAATAGTTTTGCATCGATATGCTTCAACTAACTGCAAAATTATCCCAATCGCTCAAGTAGTTCCTGCAATATCAAGGAAATTACCTCAAAACTCCAAAGCCGTTAGGCCGATTTTGCCCATCAACCAACATTACCGTTGCATTTTGAAATGCAATATACCCAGAAACTTCCAAGCAATTGATAGGATTCTCCGTTCTCCCGTGATAGTGCCTACGGCTTGCCGTTCAGAATTGATTTTAACACCAAATTCGTCATCAATGAGTCCAATCTGGTGGTTTGAGACCATTTCCAGCTTTAAATCGGAAATAAAAAACAATTGGATTGGATAATTGCGCCGTTCCCTCGGCCGTTCCACAGAACATGGGCGCAAAAACGCTTCCACTCATATTTGTAAGGTACTCACCAAGTGTATATGCTAGGAAAATGAAAATCGATGCCAATATGAACGCCCACTTGGGCAATGCAGGAATTTCCGGATGATCTGGATCTGATGCGTAAAAATAGTAATCCATTACCATAAACAGAACAGTTGTTAGAACGGTGAAGGCAAAGCCCGAAAACGTCAATAGGTTTGGGGCTATTTGTTTTGGACAGAACTGAAATAAAGAAGAGAAGCGTGATATTATACCAAAACAACAAGAAGTCAACAAATCAGAAGCTAAAATGAAGCCTTTACAGACGCTCCAATCTCACGTTCAATATGAAGAGTCATTTCGTCATCTCGTTCGAATCAAATTCAAAGTGAAATTGAAGTGCCTGTAGACAATTTTAAAATGAACAATACGCATTCAATTTATAAGTGGGAAAGGAGGCGAGATTGTTAATAAAGTTCCGATACACTTTCTGCAACATCTCTACATAAATAGATAGAATTGTCTGGCGAATTAATGTCTTGAGCTCTTCAAGTGTCCTGGAATTACTTTTAGGCTTTATACTCTGCGGGTAGTCCAGAGGAAAATTATTAATTGATCATTTAGAGTTAGACTTAACTCACACGTACCACATCCCGACCACAACTTTGTGGTCGTCTGTGGTAAGTTGTGAATTAGGCTCAACGCAAACACATTACTATCATAAAAATGTGGTCGGCTCGACGGTATGTCTGTCACAGGTATCGACCATTTGCTGACTACAACTGTGCGACAAATTTGCTGTCAGGCAGTGATGCGTGTGAATAGACATGCCAAACGCGACGAAACAATTTCACGATAGATTTCGAAGAGGAAGCACTGCTATTTGATGTAGAAGGCGGAATAAACGGGTGAAATTGACCAGATTTGTGGTCGGATGTAGTACGTGTGAGTTCAGCCTTAGTAGGGAAACAAAGCATATAACTCACACGGCCAATTTTCTGCGGTTCATCTCTTCCAGAGACGCTTGGACGTTTATCTCATTTTCTCGTCGGACAAAATCCACAGCAGTGCTTTCTCTTGGAAATCCATCGTGAAACTGTTTTGTGACACACGAACCATTGCCTGGCCGCAAAGTTGTGGTTGGCAAGTGGTCCATACCTGCGACAGACCGACCACAATTTCGTAGTAGGGATGTGGTACGTGTGAGTAATGCCTCAGACCTTGGGCCAAGTTATTGATGAACCAGAAAATTTCATGCATTGGGAACATCTCGACCAACCTGTAACGAGTTACGAGTAGTATAAGCTGTGGCTATAAACTTCTGGAATCCTAATATGTTGTGGAGTTTATTGTCTTCTCTTTTAAATCTCTGCAGGTCGGGATTGAGCAAGGCGTTCAATATAAAGACACAACCGAATTAAAGAACAGTTTCCTTTTCTTCTACGAAAAAATAAATCATCCCTCAACATGCCTACGTTTCTCGAACAAGTTCAGCACAGGACAAGGTGGCCTAAACCTAACCTGCACAAAACGTACAACTTTCTCATACAAACCAGAGTGCGGCCGAGCAGAGCCGTCTTTAATTCAAGCCAGGAACACCAGAAATATGACAACGCTGATGAGGTACCCTGTCTATCTAAGATACGCCCCGAAATCTTTGCATTTCGCCGCATTTCTATTCGTTTTCACTATAGCAGGTGGTGTTTTGTTTGATTCGCGAACGCGTTTCGGTGCACCAAGTGTGTTGTATCAGTGCAATATATTGATACCAGGTATTTCAGTGATGTAATTATTATATTAAGTGCCGTATTCTCTCTGGATAATTTCGCGTTCTTGTGAGTATCGTTTTAAGAGTATATTCTCAGGAAAATGATTAAGAAGTGTTGGGTCCTATCCTATTATAAATCTACCAAAAATGAAGGTTATTTTTATATTTTCGTACATATGTGTTAAATCGTGCTACGCGTTCAAGCGGCCGGCGCCGGCCTCTCAGTTTCGGTTTCATGCGGCGTTGTCGAAGAGGGTAAGAATTAAGAATGCGCCTTAAGCTGAATAAGGTCTATTCCAAAAACCTCAAGTTCTACTGGGTTATCACCTTGTACCCGAATTACTACTGTTAATAGCGATTCGAAAGCGCATTTTATGAAATGCGCTTTTCTACACTCATAATGAATTATAGCTTCCTTCCCATTTTCCAAATCAGAATTGTACACATAATAAATTTTAATTTAACCTTGAAAGCAAATAGGAAATTACCATATTCCCACAATAGTTGAAACTACGTAATTCCATGTTCGAACTGTTATCTAGGACATAATCTCCTTTTGGAGACTGATATTAATTTCTCGTTTCCATAAATAACTAAGTTTTCCCATATATGTATGGAGAATTTTGGCAACAGGTTATTATATTATGAATACCCGTGATAGTTTAGGGTAAATAAATCACTGAAATACGAGTATCTAATGACGCTTATCAGAATGTGTGAGAGAGACTTTACATTAACAGTGACAATAGTAATTGGTAATGCTGCCACAATATTGTCAAGAATATGGATTGAGTTGGGTAATCATCAATAAAACTCATTGAGTGTTATGGAAATTGGTTAGTACCCATGACGTGTAACAAGTTAGCAAAACATAATTAGACGTAGACAATTAAACTGTGGCTTTTTTTATTTCGATTATATTACATAGTTCGTTAACATCACATCAAGTTGGAAGTGCAAGTTTGTAGAATTTTTTTTGACAGAATCGTGATAAATGTAAAATATAAATATTTTCTTATAGAGTTGTAAGTAAAGATTGATTTTTCAATGCTAATGACGACAGAAAATAGCCTTAAATGGACCAGTTCATTCTTTGAAAACTGAAAGTTTATTCTTCTTAGGGCCGGTACTATAAAAGAGAGCAGTTAACTCCCACTTTTGAACCGGAATTCACGAGTGAACTTCTAGTTATCTGTCGAAAAAGCTTTAAAATAACGCCTTTAAGTCGACGATAAGTTAACGGAATATAAAATATTTTTTATGGAGGGGAATCGGGCAAAATCTGCGTTGGTTACTTCATTCATTTTTTGAAACCGAAGGTTAATTCTATTAAGGTTGTTTTCTTAATATGATTCACATCATGTTGGAGGGTCGTTCGTCTGGACAAATTGAATTTCATTACGAATAATGAGAAGGGCAAGGTGCGCAAATTGAATTCATCCCATCGAATTAATTGAAATTCGACGAAGGTTATAAAAATGAACTTCAATTTTTCATGAGTCAAATATGTTTATGACAATTTCTTTCATTTATTACACTGCAGTCAACACATCAAGGACTTACATACCTAAAGAACATACCTCGACTACCCAATTCCAGAAAGGGTGCATAACATATATACTGAGGATTCCTGTATCCTTGCAGCTGTACTGTAAGAAAAAAAAATATTTTTTTAAAACATAAAATATAAATCAATTCATGATTAGAAATCGAGAAGTCTTGGAATCGATGATTTGCAAATTTTGTAGACCGAATGCGCTCTCACTTGATATAATATTTTATTAAATTTCAACCCTCTTTCGAACGAATTGAGTCCTTATCGAATTTACTAGACTAACATTTGACATTTGGATTGAACTGGGTGCCAAAATGCTATCTACTACTTCTTCACTCCCCTACCTACATAAATATGTTGGGCTCTGACAAGTGACAGTTCCCGAGGATATTACGCATTGATCTCAGTGTTGAAAAATTTAGAAAAGCACTGACGTTAAGTCAGCAACTTTGCTTGCATGTTAAAACTTGTTGCAAGACCGGCCATCTTTTCCCGTATTGACCCCGCTAAACGCACTTTTACTAGCAACGGCCGGGCACAATAGACCTTCAGGTCACCGTGGAATGTAATTGATTTACCTGACGTCCGATCGTTAACACAATAATTTCCGAAAGAAAGGACTCGGAAACTCGATATTGATATAAAATACTCATTCACGATTTATTTTCCCAATGTTTCCAAAAATATAGATTGGATCGAATTGAAATCCAGTACTTGATCGAAAAATGACAGTTTCGTGAGGATAATAGGATCAGAGAATCGACATATTTATCCCAATACATATTTCCGAAAATTGTAACCGTATCAAACTGGAATTCGGTACACTGCAGTGAAGTATAGAGTTGAAGGTGTAAGTTATTTTTTTTCAAATATGATCAATAGCGAAATTTTTTTTTCAATTTACCGACTGTACGATCTGAAAATATGTCGAGCTTCGTTATTCTCCAACTAACTTCCAAGTTTCAATCCAATCACTCCAGTAGTTCCTGAAATATCAGGGAAAAAACCTCAAAATTTCAAATGGCTAAACTCCGAAACCGTTCAGTCGAATTGGCTCATTAATGAAAATATCCGCGGTGGTCAGATGTGTGACCCACCCTGAAAGTTTCAAATGGTTAGCTCGTTCCTTTCGATAGTTATCAAGTCAACAATAGGAAGCAGATATCACAGATATTTGAACAAAAATATAGAAAAGCACTGACGTGGAGTCAGCAGCTTTTACGCGCTTGTTCACATTGTGAAATGGCTACTTGGAAATTTCAATGGGATTTAATTGAAATATAAAAATTTTCATTTTTTTCAAATTTTTCCATGAATAATTCTTCTTATTGATACTGTCCACCTTCCAGCCAAGTTTCATTTCGATCAGATGAATATTTTTCGAGTTATTGAAAAATCAAAATTTCAAATGGCTGTAACACCTAACTTAACCGAGATATTAAGGATCAAAACCTAACCTGAAAATTTCAAGACTCTAGGTCTTTCCTTTCGGAAGTCATAGCACACACGGCCGGACGGATAGAATTAAATTTGACCACGGATTCTTCTTCAGGGAGTTCAACGCAATCGTTTAAGACTATTTTCGGCTAAAAATTCGAAAATTTCAGACATAGTGACGTAATCGTAACGCGCTGTTTTCTAGAACAAGCGCGTGAAAATCATTCATTCATTACGCGCTTGTTCAAATTCGTTGAAAAAGCGGTCACCTATTCAAGTATTGCCCTTGCAAGACGCGTCTTTACTACCCGATGGAAATAATCGTCGATCTTATCATGCTCCCAACGAAATTCTGCATGAACCTTCATGCTGTAATTTTCAATCAAGTACTAAACTTCATTTCACTCCGATCTGTTTTTTGAAAATATTGGAAGAACGAAGTTTTGAATGGGAACCTACATCTGCGGAATCATTGGGCGAATTTCACCCATCCAGGACCTTGATAAACTAATACGAAAACTACAATAGGTACATTCTTAGAAGCTATTGTGCTTACAACCGGCCTAACGACCGATAGTAAACAAAAAAGATTCTGGAACAATCTACCTAGAATTGATAGAGTAGGTTTCGAGTTCAATCATCAAACCCAATTTGAATTTCACAATCTGAAGGTTGCTACAAAATATAATAATTTTCCAGATTTTATTTTGCTGAAGGCAACCCAAATATAACCGAAATTTTGAATCCTGTATTTAAATAATGCAGGGGAACCCTCCTGGTTCGACACCCTTCTGCTGACTCATGAATTCGTGTGGTGTTTTTCCCCCCTTAGTGACAATCTTATAATTATTAATTCCGTGTGAGTATTCATATGTGAATTTAATAACTACAATTGCAAATCAATTTTCTCCGTAGTTATTATGTAATGGTTTCTTCGAGGAAAAAATATAATTGGATTTGAAGACAAAAATAGTTGTCGTTGTCAGTTTTACATCGAATTAGCCGGCTCATGAAGGCTCACACAATGATAACCTCTGACATTTTACTATTTGAAACCGGAAAATGTACATAATATGTACATAGAATGGATCTGAAATCGCCAGAAATCTATGAAAATCTTATTAACAGGCAAAAATGTATTCTGGAAATGCTAACCTTATATTTGTCAAATCCAGCCAACTGCTCACTGTCCAAGTATTCATAATCGAAATTAATCATTTTGACAATGTTTATTACTAATCAAATCTACACACAAATAATTTAATTCACTACAAGATGATCTAATGAAACTCAGATCATGTTTTTTCAAGCGGAATTCGTTGTCCTCAGTCGGTATAACTATCCAAACACCTTAACTCGGTACAGTTATACGTCTCCATGTCACTCTGTGTTAAATTATAAATTCCTGTTAATTATCTGTAAAACTATTTTTTATTACCACAAAAACTATCAACAAATACAAACATTACGAGCTACTTGACGGTCGTAAGCTGTACGCTTCTGATATGGTTAGAGAACTGAGGGATCAATGAAGCGACGTTGTCAGAGTGAACTCTCCATTTTACTTATCAGGATCGGGATAGTGAGATTAACCCTGGTCCCTGACCTTTAGATCATCCGATGACTCCTGCCAGATTTAAGAAAGAATGCAGCTGATTGTGGCAATAAAATTATTTTTTCGATAATTTGGATATATTCAAATAATTAATTCGGTGATAAATATAGAAGATGGTATGATTTACTCGAATTGTTTTTGTGTCGACCGGAATGAATAAAGTTATCAGTCATCTTCATTAACTACAAATTCCACACGAAGACACACAATTTTATCTCTTGAATTTCACTAATCAGCTTCAGCTACTGTACTGTGTACGTTTTCTTGTGGAAAGTTTCCGCACGTGAATATTATTCGGTGTTAAGTCTCTATTTATAATTCACATATCGCATTAATTTGAATTCATAAACAAGACTCAAACCCCAAACAGAATGAATGATGGGTATCATTATCATTTTCCATACCTATCAGTATAAAAAACTGTAGCAATGCACCGACGTGAAGTCAACAGCTTTTGTGCGCATGTTCAAATTCGTTGCCAAATGAACCCCGCCAAACTCACTTTCTCTTCTGGAAGAAATAATTTGGTGATCTTCTAATCATCTAATCTTCACGAAATTTTGCATGAAAACCTTCAAGAAGTCAACTTTCAATCAAGTACTGGATTTCAATTCGATCCAATCTGTATTTCTGGAAATATTGAACAAATAAAATTTTCAATGGGACTACGGAATGATCGGGTGGATTTCACCCTTTCACAAATTTGACATTCATAGTTAAGCTCGAAACCTACTCTACAAAAACCGAGTTTCTTAGTACTTAAATTCTTTCGGAAGTTATTGCGAAAATGATCGTCCCCACCAATACCTACATCTACAATAAGTTCCGAAAAAAACAACTTAGAATCACCATATTTTTGAAAAAATATTTCTCGTTAGTATTCTAGAACTTATTATCCATTTGACAAGTTTCAATCTGATCGCATAAGTAGTTTCCGAGTATTGAGGAACCTCAAAAAATTCAAATGAGCATATTCCCCAAAATTGTTCGAAGTGAAACATCAATGAATCAAACCGACGCATTTTAGTACACAACCTCAGCTCTAAAATAATTTTCGCATGGGTAGGGTCCAAAAAGGACAGTGAAGCAGGAAATGTTGCAATGTATTGATTAAATTTTGAATTTGGATTCATCATGCAAAATGTGTTTTTTCTTATAAGAGCCACGATCGAAGATGCCTGTCCTGACCAATACGTTATTGGGAATGAAATTTTTCTTAGAAACTACTGTGTGCCATTTAATTGGTTCTTCAAGTATATCTGTTGAAACAAAATCTAATATCACTTCGTTAAAAAACAAAAATAAATAAGCACCTTCAAGATTGATAAAAAGTTCAATAATAATCAGAATCGAAACGGAAGTAGATACTTCATTGCTCAACAACGTATTTATGAAATATGGATGATAAGAATCCGACCTAATTAGCTTTCTCACGAGAGAATTGAAAATGAACATCGGAAAATATAGTCGTATTTCGTATTATACAAATTCTGGAGAAACATCGACGTGGTGTATAGTTTCTTCTGTCATTTCATCGTAACTTTATGAACATATTTTGAGCCAAATCTGTAGATTTTGTAGGCAAATTCATCTTAAATCAAGTAATTAGCTTGAATGCAAAAAGCTTTCTCAGCAGGAATAATCATCTTATCAAAGTGAAGGAATTTTTTCACAAGCCGACAACGTCGCAAATAAACAAGCGTCCCCTATTGATCATCACGTCACCCAGTTGTGGGCGATGCATGAAGGAATTCGATCATCAAATGGAGGTCTCTGTAATTCCCAATTGATATAATTCGTTAGATTTACCATCGCCCGGAAGATGGCGAAATAATGAAGAAGTCTATCATTATGCAGAATCCTGTGCAACTGTGTGTAATTTTCGAATTTTGAGCCGGAAATGGTCTGTTCATAGACAAATAATCTCTAGTTAGTTAGTTTATTTATGTGCCAAATTTCGTGTTTTTTTCCTCGATATCGTTGATTTTTTCGAAATAACTCGAAACTTACTGATTCAATCATGATGCAACTTGGCAGCTAGTTTGAAAGTCCTGATTGACAACTTTGTGAAAATTCGATATTTGTAGAGTAGGTTTGGACCTTAATTAAGAAGATCGAATCCGTGAATGGGTAAAATCCGCCCAATGATTCCGAAGATATACCCATTAAAATTTTGTTTTCCGAAAATACAGATAAGATCGAATTGAAATCCATATCAGTATTAGTAGATTAATAGAAGAGGCTCTTCAGTTTAACGCAAATTCGTTGCCAAAGCGAAATTTAACAATAATATTTTTGAAAGTAAATATCAAATCAAGCTGAAATTTGATGCAGTATCGTTAAACATTGATTACATGGTCTGTGTGGTCTGATGTATAGTATCAGAGAAAAAAACCTAGAAAAGCACTGCAGCGAAGGCAGCAGCTTTTGCGCGCATATTCAAATTCGTTGCCAAAAAGCGGTCATCTCTATTGCTGCTGCCTTCACTAAAGTGCTTTTCTAGTTTTTCTCTGGTACTATACATCAGATTTCTACAAATGTTGTCAATGTTTAACGATACTGCATCAAATTTCAGCTTGATTTGATATTTACTTTCGAAAATATTATTGTCAAATTTCGCTTTGGCAACGAATTCGCATTAAACTGAAAACTGAAACGCCTCTTCTATTAATCTACTAATATGAATGACACAATCATCACGAATTTTCGCTTAGAGTAGTTCACTAGGTTGTTCATCAGCATTTATTAGCTAATTACTAAGTTATACCATGAATAAGTATTTTTCTAGTTATTCTGGAAATATCAACAAACCGAGGGAAAAAACATGAAAATTGTAAAAAAAAATTATTTTTTAATCAACTAATCATCCGATCCGAACAACATTCTACAAGTAGTTGCTCTAACTGAATACCAAATTTCAATCTGAATATCGAGGAAATGAAGTTCAACTCACTGTAGCTTTGTTTTGGTTTCGAGTTCAAAACTGATCGGGACCAAAACAAAGCTCATAACTCATAAATCATTTAGGGTCTGTCAGTTAAAGTTAAAGATAACTTCCAGTTAAGTTTTATAATACCGGCCATTAGGGCCGGTATTATAAAACTTAACTTTAACTGACAGTTTTGACAGTTATGTCCTATTATGACTGTCGAAACTGTCAGTTAAAGTTAAAGATAACTTCCATTTAAGTTTTATAATATCGACCCTTAGACCATTAACAAACTTGAACGTCGCAATCTGATGCGCTAGCCCGCTCCTTGCGATAGTTGTCTTTTGTGTCTCAACAGAATCGCTCAGGACACCGGATTCGACATCAGTGGGTACAACCTTGTCGTTTTAGAATATTTTCGGTTAGCAATTCCAAAATTACAGATATTTGGATAAAACAATTGCATGTCGTTCCCCACAACAGGCGCGCAAAATAAAACAAGAATATCTGTCAATCAGGTCCATTCTGTTTGCTAATAGCAATATTGCTAGAAAAAAGATATTGCTATCATAACAAGGTTGGAATTATTAGTATTCTGATCTTACAGAGATCCATTTGTTTCAGTTTTATTTCTTCCAAGAATCCGAAAATATTGAAGATAGGGAAGTATGTGCTAATATAGAAATTTGTTCAAAGTTCTCTAGAATATTTAATTTCACGGAAAATTCTTAGACTAAAATACCAGCATAGTAAGCAACAGCTGAGATGACTATTCTAATGATCTCAACAACAGCCCTTTGAATTGCCAACAGAAAATTTCATCTAATTTCAAATCATTAAAGCCTGTATAAAATTGCTGCATTTGATTTCTGGAAACCAATATTCTATTGGTATCCAGGAAATTGGTCAATTCGACTATAATTGGTTTTTCTGTTTAGTAACATTTTTGAATAAGTCGATATTTACATGAATAAATAAAAGTATATTCTAATGGAAATTTGTTCAAGGTTCTCTACAATATTTAATTTCAAGGAAAATTCTTAGATTAAAATACAGATATAGTAGATAACAGCTGATATGATTATTCTAATCATCTCAACAACAGCAATCCCTTTGAGGTACCAACGAAAAAGTTCATCGAATTTCGAATTATTAACGCCTGAATAAAATTGCTGCATTTGAGTTCTGGTAACCAATATTCTATTGGTATCCAGGAAATTGGTCAATTTGACTCTTTTTGATTCCTAACATTTTTTATGTCGATGTTTACATGAATAATGAAAGCCGTAGAAAGAGGTTATGTATGCGAAATCATAAAAAAAACTCACGAAGTAGGGTTATTTTCTTCTTCCTTGTAGCTCTAAAGTCACAAATTACAGGGTTGTCAGCCCTAAAATCACCGATTATGGAAGTCCATGATAGCAATATTACTATCGGAACAGAATACGTAACATCATGGCGATATTGATATAAATTAGAAAGATTGCAATATGACTAGAATAGCAAGGTTCATAGCAATACGCAAACAGAATCGACCTGAATGTGTTTTTAAGCGCTTGTTCTGGGGAACAGTGCGTTATCATTTCGCCACGATGTCTGTAATTTTCGAATTTTGAGCCGAAATTGGTCTAAAACGACTAGGTTGGACTCACTGATGAAGAATCCGTGGTCAAAATTGATTCTGTCCGTCCGGCCGTGTGAGCTGCAACTCTCGAAAGGAAAGACCTAGAGTCCTGAAATTTTCAGGTTAGGTTAAGATCCTGAATATCTCGGTCAAGTTCGTTAATGGGCCAAATCTACCGAATGGTTTTTGTGCTACAGCCATTTGAAATTTTGATTTTTCAATAACTCGAAAAATATTTATCTGATCGAAATGAAACTTGGTTGGAAGATAAACAATGTCAATGAGAAAGAAGAATTATCCATGGAAAAATTCGAAAATTTTTATATTTCATTAAAATGTCACCATTTCGCAATGGGAACAAGCGAGTAAAAGCTGCTGACTTCACGTCAGTGCTTTTCTAGATTTTTGAATATCGCGCCATTATAATGGCGATTTCGAGATATTCCATAACCTAACATATTCCATAACCTAGTCGCACTATTCACGAGTGTATTCTTTCCATGTCTCGGGGAATTTGTTGTTTTGAAACGTAAATAGAGGTATAATACATATAACTAATTCTATTTCAAAAACTCAATTAGTTCTGGATAATACTGTTGGAATGTTTCTTTATTATATACCCAAATTTTATGTACATGTATATGATCGGCATTGGCACTGTTTGAAAAAAATATATCTTATATCAATCAGAATAATTACAATAAAAAACAATACAATAAAATACTTAACAAAGTCTCAAAAACAAACTAGACGACGCCATTGAAAAATTTGTTTCCAAATCAGCGTTATCATCAGATCACAAAAAACACGAATTTACTGAACGGTCACTTTTTGTCTTCTAATTTAGCTTTATCTAACGTTGACGTCACTAACATTTGCTGTCCTTGTTGTGTGTTTTGATTGGGGAACACTTTGTCTAAATGTTTCAACGATTCACTCAGAAAGTTTTGTATGGCTGTCAGGGCGGCTACTATGGCCGGACTGCCAAATCCGTGACTTATCAGGGAAAAGTGGGTCAAATGTCTCTGAATTGAAGGGTCTAAGATGATTTGAGGTCTGGTATTGCACAGGGGCGACCTGTCTTGGTTCAAGAGGTCCATGAGTTCCTTTGTTATTTGTTTGGTGGCTTGTAAGAGCTCCTTTCTTCTAGGGGTTTCGCCATGCTGCCTCAGAAGATACTCCGCCACCTGGCGGGATGGAAACTCGGTTTCACAGACATAACCAAAATCTCTGGCTAAATGTATGGCTTCTCCTTCAACAAGGGATGTGAGAAGTGTAACATTAGCCGCTTTTCTCCTTCCGGCTGGTAGATTCAAACCAATTTTTTCCAACTTTTCCCTAAGAATCCTACCGCCATTCTTGCTCTTCGCCCTGCGTAAAACCCCTCCTAGTAGAGAAGCGTTCAGACACTCAGGTGGAGAAAGACGTCGTTGGACTTCTCCTACAGTGACTTTGTACTTTGAAGTTGATGATAGGAGTGAAAGACGACCTGGCACTGAGCAAAACACGTCACTAGGGGATACCATGGCACCAATACCGTGTTCTTTACCACCTTTCATTCCTGAAAAATAAAAAGAATATGTGAATATTGTTTCAGATGTAAATGTTTTTGACTGAAGAATAGTAAAAATTTGGTAAACCCGTCGCGAAGCTATAAGTAAGATATTCACATCATTGTAAGCAGTGTGCATGAGTTCCTGAACACAAAATATGAAGGCCAACATAGGCGGTCTATCTTTGTTTGGAAGATATGGGCCCCGCAAAGTTTCAAATTGTTGCATTTTCAGATCCTTTTCTCCGCCATAAAAATTATCTCTCACTTCTCAAATCTAGTTCATAAATCATCTTTGAAACTTCAACCAACGAATAGCGACACTTTCTTTCAAGAATATTCATTATTTAAAAGAAGAAAAGTGAAAATATTAGACAACCACTTAACCTATATGTCTACGAAATACTTCTCAATGTTAAAGCGGAGCATGGCAACAGCGTCTTTTCATCGCTGGCCAACGTATTATGACCGAAGAGTAGTTGCTGGCGGGAAATATGAAATAATGGACAGTTGAAGGATATGATTGTAAGGAAAATGCTTCTGTCACTGAAGAAGAGGTGGTTATTCTAACATCAAAACAAAATCATTGAGAATATTTGTTTGAGGTTTCACTCTCAATATTTTCGTTTAAACTTTCTTTCTATCCCATTCAAAATAGGGCGGTTGTTATCTACTTCGTTTCTTGTTGTCTTCGTGATGGTCCCAGAATGAGATTCAGGGTATTCCAATAAAATGGGTTATATAATAACCTCGATTTCAATGGAAATCTGGAAGGGCGCGACCTATCACATATGAAAAAAATGTACGTTGAAATATATATCAGGGTGTATACTCATTCCATTGCTATATGTTTCAACCTTGTAGATTTCATTAGAAAAGAATTCTCCTATTGGAAGATTTAGAGTATCGCAGTAAACAGTAAGAACTAAGAATATATTTCAGTTTTCTCGCCAGCAATAATCTCATTCACGAATACGCAAGATGGCACGATTCCGACCGATGAAATTCGCGCCATTGCCAAACTTCACTCGAAGTCGAAAGCAGAAGGAATAGAGGTTAAGTGGTTGTCCAGTAATTTCATTGTTTTTTCATTAAATATTGATTATTCTTGAAAAAAAGTGTTGCTTATTGTTGGTTGAAGGTTCAAAGTAGTTTGTGAACTGTACAGATGAAGTGAGAGATCGTTTTTATGGTGGAAAAGGGGACCTGAAAACGACGCATTTTGAAACTTTGGGGGCCCATATCTTCCAAATTAAGGGAGACCGCCTATGTTCGATTTTACATTTTTTATTCAGAAAAACACACTGCGTACAATTATATGAATATCGTTTAACTATCTCGGCGACGGGAAATCTTGGGGGTTTACCCATAAGTCTTAAGCATAGCCATAACGTAGTACCTATACTCCATTCCCTTTTATAAACTATCCCGGTTGGCTATGATAGCCTGACATATTTCACCTTGTATATTTCGAAAATGTTAGGTTATAGTCATTTTCCTGTCAGATAACTACACAAGGTTGTCCTCTCTACATAGAGGTCGTAGTAATTACGTATTTTTCAACATGTGAATACACTTTGGGAAAATAATGAATTTGAGAAAATATTACGTGAATTCAGTAATTCCAAAGACCTGGCGAATGTTGAAGAAACTTTTATCTCTGTTAACACTGGAAATAATTCACATATATAAACATGGTTGGAAGATTCAGTTATGCTATTTTCTTGTACGGAAATCAAGAATCGAGTGTTGAAATTTTACTGAAATATAATGGATAGAGTAATCCAGTACTTTGTGATAGTTCATTCGAAAAAAAATAAAAGTACTCGAATAACCCTGCAGTAAAACCTCTAAACGAACAGAAAAACCAATCATGGAATTCCCTACTTTTCGAAATTCTCAAGAAATAAGTCTACAGAAGTCATTCGAATACCTTGTTGCACAACTTGAAAAACTCCACTATGAAATTGTAGTAGTACTAGAAAACCTGTGTCACCTCAAAAGAACTAACTCAATATAAAAGTTCATGGGAATCTATGTGAACGATACACTGGGTTCTCACTCACATACGTCGAAAATGTTGGATAGCTTGTGATAAATTATTGATTCCAAATTATCAGAGTTACTATCAGAAAAAGCAGATTTCAATTTCACATAGAAATTCCTGATTCTTTGTCTCTGCTTCTTCGAAACTACGTTCGAGATTTTTAGTTTCCAAGCGTGATGATTATGTTGAGATTGAGAGTAGGAATATAAAGAAAATTGGCATTGGCATTTGGCAATGTCTCTGAGAATTATTTTGACATTGTCGATATTTCACGAGTGCCCACCTGCGTCAGTTTTGAATAAGCAGTAGCTAAGCGGTAGGCCAGACGGATTTACTTATACAATGTCTTTGTGATATAAAGTCGGAACTCACTATAAACCTTGGGAGAATTTTGCAATAATTTATTTTGTATCATATATTTAGGGCTGGTATTATAAAACTATTTCTACAGATAACTAGAAGTTAACACGTAAAATCTGGTTCAAAAATGGGGGTTAACTGCTCTCTGTGGTCGAAGTAAGTTTGATTATACCGGCCCTTAATAGCTTTGTTTTGGTTCCGAGTTCAGAACTGTTCGGAACGGTTCGAGCATGCGCGATTGTGATTTTGTGTTTTGGTTCATTTCAAAACCAGTTCCGGATATGAGTAATCCTGATGAGTTAACTGCTCTATGTGGTCGAAATAAGTTTCATAATACCGGCCCTTAAGAATATATTTGTTTGCATTCAAAAGTATTCCATAATCGAACTATGCCAGAATGAAGAGTTTCTTTTAAAACCTACATGAATCTGTAGTAACAATTCATTTCTAGCGGAATTCAATAGTGAATGTGATTTAAAGTATGAGGAAAGGGTGTTTAACTTTTTAAATTGTAATATATCAAAGGGAGTTACTCCATGCGACATCTGTTTAGGAACGCCCTATGAGGTGTTTTAAATTAGGTCTCTCATTTCAGAGACAGCTGCAAGTACACACTTGACAATGTATTTTTCTCTGCTGGAAACTTTATTGTTATTTGAGATTTCGGGGGGACTGATTTCTCATGAATGACTGCTTGCAAGAGGAGTTAAAAATGTATATTTGTGTTCTCCACAAATGGCAAGTTCGCGATTTTAATAATGAGATATATTTGAAATACACACATACACACATATTTCTTTTAACATTTTTTCATTAGTATTCCAAATACGTAATTATGAGCTTCATTCAAAAACATTCGAGGGAATTTAGCTTTTCGGATATAACAGTGAATGCGCGATCAAAGTCTGGATTTTCAAATTAGAACTGCTATATTTTTCATTCTTTCCGAAGCAGTAGGTCTGGTTTTTGCGAGTAAATTCCGAATTTCTTTGAATAATCTTTATGCATCTTTTTTGTCATGGTTGAACTCTATGAGCTTCGTCTACTATCCGAGCTCCTATTTCCAACCCCCGATTTCTCATCTACCAAAATGATTTGAATCAATTCTGTATGTAAAGAGAAGAAATAAATTATTATCAAGCACTTCCAAAAAAGTTATCACCGTAATAGGTATTTCAATCCCAATATGTAATTAATAAATTCTACTGCAGATTGAACCTGATCGAAATACATTTATCGATGGTCGATGAAGCTATAAAACAACACAATAATTTTATATGGCTTCAATAAAAACAAAGTATTTCGACATGATTCAAAGAATTTCAGAATTCAATATTTTTGTTCAAATTGGAAACCTAGAGAGTGTTTAGGTAGGTAAAGCGAATCATTAAATGATCAACTCAATTTTTCGGTACTTTATTGAACAAGAATGAAAATTGAAGTTTTCATTTGAAAATCATTTGGTCAGATTAAACAGTTGATATTTGATTGAGGCATGAGCCAACAAAATTCTCTCTGGCTACCTGGAAGATTTTTCAATAGAGGAGAAATCCATAAATATGTTTATACCATTAGGTAGATATTTTGTAATTTCATTATACAGAGTGATTCACCGAGCAGTTTTTTCAGACTTTCCTAGAAAGCCAGTCATATAATTTTGTGCTGAAAATCTGCATGTGAGGGTTTTCGAGAATTAATTCTCTTTCTAAAATATCTTCAGACCTCTGCAAGTTCCGGTTATATCTGAAACTGCCAATACACTGCTTTCTTATTTCGAATGGCAAACCCAGTATATAATACTGTCATCAGTTGCCTCGTTTATTGACATTTACAACAATACGCCACAAGTTTTTGGAATCGTTGAAACCTTATGAGAAAAATGGAATCGTCATAGATACATACTTTTCCTAATATTTCTACAGGAGTGTTCTTCAAGAACTTTTTTTTCATTTTGAATTTTGCCAATTTGTATTGTTACAACATGTTGTTTGTTATCAAGCCCCAGATGTAGAGAGTAATTTTACGTCCGGACTCCTTTCACAGTTCTATATCAGTCGGAATAGATTCTGAAAATAACCAAAACAGGATTACTCAAATCCTGAACTGGTTCTGAAATGAACCAAAACACCAAATCGCAATCGCGCATGCTCGAACCGTTCCGAACGGAAACAAAACGTTAAGGGCCGGTATTATAAAACTTATTCGGACCACAGAGAGCAGTTTACTCTCATTTTTGAACCAGATTTTACGAGTTAACTTCTAGTTATCTGCCAAAAAAGTTTTATAATACCCGCTCTTAGTCTCAGGAATGTCCCACTTTTGGTTCTCGAGATATCGATAGGTATAGTTAAAGGAGGTACACTGTTTTATTGATCCCTAAGAAAATATGCTGTGCATTGCCAGTATTTTGAGACTGTGAAGTGACGATTTCAACGTAACCTACACGGTATCTTATCAGTGTAAAAAATTATTTCCGCTGTAATATTGAATAATGTCTACAACTCACCTTTCAACAGAGGTATTTCAGATATGAATCCAGAATTGTCATCGAGACCGCCCTGGGCTTCATCCACAGCCTGTCCAAGTGCCTGATGGAGGGACAAAGGGTCATCGTGTGGTCGCTGTGACACACTGACTGAGTAATCAGATCTACCACCCCCTGGTCCTGAAGTGTACGGAAAACTACCTCCATGGCCAAGTTGACCCTGCAAAAAAATTATCAATATGAGTTCCTGCTGGAGATCTGATAGGAAATTTAGAGGAATCCATTCTTTTTCTGGACGTTTTTTTGGAAAAAAGGGTGTTAAAATTTTGCCAAAAGTAGTTTTCAACTTTTCCCCGAAAATTGTCTAGATAGACTCGGTTACACAAACTGCTGGAGAAAAGATCGCCTGTATGTAAAACGAAAGAATCAATTTTTGTTTTCCTGAATCTATTGCCATACATGATCATAATGTATGCTATCACAATTATTTTCGAAAAAAAAAATCAAAACAAGTTTTGCGCATGGACCAATAATGTGATTGAGGGATCGTTGCCAGATTGTGCGAGAGCCTAATATTAGAATCGGGTATAATCTTGATTAATCCGAGATGGCCATTATGATTTGAAAATTAAGTCATAAAATAATGATCGAGTAATGTAATGAACTCTGTGAAGGGTTAGATTAGGCAAACACTACCATCTGCTCGTAAATTCTGAATGAACCTTCAAGTACTGGATTGCAGTCCGATCTGATTTGTATTCTTGTGTGTTCAGCGAATTCAGCCTTCGTTATTGAGGTACAAACCTACTATACAAATATCGAGTTTCTAAGTTCTTTCTTTCGGAAGGCATTGTGTTCACGATCGGCCATTTTCACCGTTCTGTAAATGGTACGAGCATCATACATTTGACGTTTGAACCCCTGTTTGCTATTTAAGAATCAGTTCGGAAGGCATACATTCATTCGGCTTGATGGAACAAATTCATGATCATTTAGTATTGAGATATGATGAGGATTTCAGAAGAAACCGCCGTGAGAGAATATCGAAATTGACTCTGAGCTACTGCTTAGTCTCAGGCAATTCAAACGAGATCTTTGTCACGTTCGGATCATCTCAATGAAGCATCATCAACATAAATTCCTTGTTATGATCCCTAACCACTTTAACGGATCAGTAATCTGTTTATCCGACAGATGGCGGACGTGTATTAAGATGGACAAAAAAATTGAGGGATTGATAGAGTTGTTTTCGCTTAGGTTTGAATATGAGTTTAATCGGGCAATTTACTACATTTCATGTTATTAGGATTTTAATTAAGGTTGAAGGAAGCATATTAATGACGATTCTTGATTCTACGAGGATGAGCGAACGTTTACTTGGTTCAAGAGTTGCATCGATTGATTCAATGTTTGGATTCTACTGGCTTTCAACAAAATCTTGTCAAGTTTTCTTCGAGGTCAGTCATTCTCCAGAATGAGTCTTTTCTCGTCAAGCATTTTGTGTCTTCATTCATTATTCTTAGACACAAACATACCAACAAAGTAAGCACATGCTAGCATATAGAATAACTAAGAGTAGAGTAAAATTTTATATCAACATGAAATTATACCAAAATTAGGAAACAATAAAAAGGCGACGTTTTATTCGAAAAGACACCAAATTTGATTGATTTTCCAAATCACAATAACTTAAACGGTACACGTCCAGAGTGTGAAACTTAATCATTTCCTTCAACAACTAAAAATTTTTTTTTCCAGTAAAATAAAGTTTCAATGAAACAACTTTAAGATTTTCGGAAGTGGACGAAACATATATCGCTTTCCGAAATGTTTCACTAGATGAGGCTGAAAGTCCTATTTTCAAGCACTTGTTCATGTAAAGGCTGTGCATAATTGGAAAATTCTGAAAGCATTCATGTATAATATTTTCGTGGGTCATAATCGAATATTTTTTATCATGTCAGAGATACAAGACACCCTCTTGAACGTAAGTTTTGGAAAAGTTGCTATATTCTTTTTCCAGTTGATAAGTCTTGTTTTGGAAACGTAATTTCCAAACCAATTTTTCATCAATAATTAAGTTGTGATACCTGTATTCTCACAACCTTACATATCATTGTTCATGAAATATACATTAGAAGATTTCTTTTTATTGATTTTGGCTCTGGCCATCCTCCCGTATTGAAAATATGAGGAAAATTAAACTTTGAATGGGTATATCTTTGGAATCATTGGGAGGATTTCACAAATTATCGAATTCGGCCTTCGTAATGGAAGTCAGTCCCTACAATACAAGAACCAATTCTCTGAGTAGATTCTTTCAGAACTTAATTTGTTCATTACCGGCGGTTAGAAACGACTAAGAGATCCAATATTTGTAGAGTATATATTTTCTGTTTGAATACAAAGATCGAATTCTTAAATGGGTAATATTCACCAAATGATTCCCTAGCTGAAAGTACCGATTCAATATTTTATTTTTTCAATATTTCCAAAAATACGAATTGGATTGAATTGATCGGAAAATGGTAGATTTCATACAAACTCTCGAGAGGACCATATGTAATAAAAATCGCCGAATCTTCCCATCAGAAAGTAAAGCTGCGTTTCGCGGGGTCAATACGTGAACAGGTGACTGCCTGGCAATGAATTGGAACAAACGCATAACAGCAAACCTCACGTCAGTGCCTTTGGAGAATTCAGTATCTTTGAAACGTGAAAATTTACATTTCCAACAATCAAAGGCACTTGAAGCAAACTGACTTCAGATAATGCGTTTCCTTCGGAAGATATCGACCAATGGTAAACACAATAACTTCCTTAAGACACCGTTTAGATACGAAATATTTGAAAACTAAGTTTTAAGAGTTAAAGTGTAATACTACTTCTTACGCTAATTAACTGCAGAAGTCGGTGATATAGAACACAACAGACTTATTAAGCGCTAGCTTCTACTTCAAAAGTGCTTAGATATCCATTAAATTCTCTATATCCTTCACACAAAATGATTTATCTACTCCAACCTAAACTCATTAGGGATTTGATTATTAATTTTGATATTTCTGGTGAGCATGTGGTGGAAAACCGTGTTGAATATACGTAACACTCTGATTGCACACAAGAACTTATGATGCCGTGATTACATTCGCTTAGTACTTAATTATGATACATAATATGTCGGTATCTGAGTACCTGAAGAACAGTACATATAGCTGAAAAATTCGATAAGCTGATTTGAATAACGGGCTAATCTGAAGAACATGCCATTCGGAGACAAAATAAACCTACATAATTGAAAAATATTACATAAGTATAAGGCTGAATAACTGCGTATGGTGTGAGACTTTTTTATAATAACTTTATGTAGATTGATTGAGAAAATGTTGGGTACCTATATGTATTTCTTCGATATCATGCCGACTCAAGAATGTATCATAATAATAATTATTATAACGTTTTAGTGATGTAACGAATATTACTCAGGAATTTAAATTAACAAATTTGTATCTAATTAGGGGAACCTCACTTGAAGATTATGTATTCATAAGACCTTGATAAGTGATTTCATCAGAATGACAAAGGCTGCAAAATCATTCGAATCACCATTCGAATGATATTTTCAGAAATTAGATCGGTCAAACCACCAAACGCAGATTTACTAGGTGATAAATCAATTTCGGGATGTATAATTCTCACTAAATTTCGTAAGGAGCTCCATTATGAGGCTCCGTTTCCGAAAAAAACTGTGTTTGCAAATACATATATACATATACAGAGTGAGTCTTAAAGTTGTACATTGATTTTAACCCTAGATTCCTCTCATCAAATAAAACACTTTTTTTATGTTCCATTTTTCCTGATTCAGCCCTGGGAAGATACAGGCTTTCCAAATAAAAATCAGTCTTTCTTTTGTAGTTTTGACATGGTTCTTCAGAATGAAACGTATTTCAGTGTGAAGTTTTCTATAACTATGAAACGTATTCTACAGTAATCAATATCATCTAACTTCAAACGGTTTGCTGGTTATGGACTCCCCGATTTAAAAAACTATAAGAAATTAGCATGAATAATGGAGATAAAGTTTACCTTAAGTCATCATTTAAGAACACTTAATTATTCCTTATTATTTCTCTTCAAACGGACCATTTTTGAGATATTCAACGTTGAATGATATAAAATCTGATAAAATTCGAGAAATTTCCTTAAATTCGTGGATCCGCCCCTGAGCTAGTAAAGACTGTGAATTGAGCTACGCTCACCTTCACTCGGAATATAGAGTACACATAAATTTTATCTATTTCTCATAGACAGAATATTAGGTCTATGCTATTTGACCATACCACAGACATAGTGCATGTCTATGGACCAGAATTTCCATAGAATTCTAGAGTTCAATCAATATTTTTAGGTTAGTTCAGTGATTTCTTTTAATTCATTTAAAAATTTGATGAAAATTAGAATAATTATGGAATTTTCAATATAAGAATAGACAAGATTGAAATTGTGTATAATCTCATGATGAAAACAACTGGTATTAAGTGAAAAATTAGTGTTTCAATGGTCAAGTATAGTGAAATATTTCTTCCACAATAATACCGCAAAAAGTACCAAACTATAAGAATTTGGTGAGTAAATGAGTTTTCAAAATCATATTTCATTGAATTCCAAGTAATGGATAGATTATTCTGCAATATAAATCACCGGAGTGCAGGACTGTGTTAGCACATTGAGAAATATTTAGATGCTTATAACTTTTCAACAGAGCTGAATATGGAAAAATGGTAAATGAAGAAAGTGTTTTCTCTGATGGGAGGAATCTATGGTTAAAATTAATGTACAACTTAAAGACCCACCTTGTATACATATAATATAATACTTAAGTCAATACAGTAATGTCCGCTTATCACGAACTTGAGGTGTCCGTCAAAACCAGTCCGTCAAGAACAGTTGGAAATATTGGGGGAATAAGTTTTGAATGGGTATATCTGCGGAACCATTGGGTGGATTTCACCCATTCACGAATTCGACCTTCGTAATTAAGATCCAAACCTACTCAACAAATAAGGAGTTTCTTAGTTGTTTCTTTCTAAAGTAATTGTGTTTACGGTCGGTTTCACCTAGAGCCAACCGCAAACTCCATTTAGGTCATCTGAAATTGACCATTCTAGAAAGAAATTGCCGTTTATATGTGAGTGAAGGTTCAAAGATGATTTATGTATTATATAAAGAAATAAGTGATCGTTCTTATGGTGAAAAAATTTAACCTAAAATCCATTCAGAAGTTTGGGGGCTCATATCTTCTGAACTATGAGACTACCTAGTTTCGACTGCAGATTTTTTGTTCAGAACAGACTACATACATTGACGCAAAAATCTAATAGATTTTCGGCTCAAAATTCGAAAAGAAAACCACTTATTTGAGCCGAAGGTTGGCGATCCTGTAATCTATTTGCGTTTCATTGACTAATTTCTAATATACATTTTTGACTCTGTAGTACGTTCTTGGCAAGGAAAATATTTCCGGGTAGTCTCGTTGGGGTTGACGATCGCGGCAAACCATCGACTTGCAACTAGGGTGGCTATAGATCTCTTCAGAATGCTTCCTCTTCCAAATCGCGAGGGCGAATTCGAGGGATGACTGGGATTCCAGATGCTGCAACAATGTCAGAACATCGGAAATATGTGGAGATCGCGGGCCCCAGGAGCTCATCATCTTTAACCGATGTCGATGCGATCGTCTTCGTCAACTACGGCATTCCGGAACTATTAAAAATCCGAAACCCCTATCGGAATCCGGGGTATCCCCCATTTATGAATTCTTAGACGCGATACAGATTGATACGAGAAGCGGTTTCCTATCTGGTGGAACAGTTCAGGTTGGTTTTCATTGCGGACATGTTGCATTTGCTAGGTTGAAAGGAGACACCTCACACAGAAGTTTTTCGTTTCTAGAAATGGAGACGTTATGATAAACTGTATACCATCTACAATATGATAAGCTGAAGGCATTATTTTTATCAGTATAAAAAGTGAGTTTTTAAGTTGTACATTAATTTTAACCATAGATTTTTCTCATCAAATGAAACACTTTTTTCATTTATCATTTTTTTAGATAAGGCTCCAACAAAATATACAAGCTATTCAAATTTTCAAAAAAGAAAACAGTTTTTCTTTTGTAGCGTTGATATGGTAACTCCGAATGAGATGAACTTTGGTGTGAAGTTTTCTATAACTATTACACATATTCTTCAGTTCTCACTTCCATCCTACTTCAAACAGTTTCCGAGTTATAGACTCGCCGATTCATAAAACTATACGAAATTAGCATGAAGAATGCAGAGAAAGTTATCTTATGTCATTATAAGGATCTTCAATCATTTTAAAATACTTGATTATTCTTTATAATTTCTCCTAAAACGTACCGTTTTGCAGATATTTAACGTTGAATATTATCGGATAAAAATTCGAAAAATTACCTTATATTTATGGACCCGCCTCTGATCTAGTACAGGAAGTAAATTAAGCTGGGTTCACGTTCATACGGACCATAGGAAACACAGAAATATTTATCTTTTCAGCATAGAACTAATTTAGGTATATGTTTTCGTTGCGATAATATCGCAAAAAGCGCCAAATCATAAGAATTAAGTAAGTAAATGAGATTTTTCAATCTTGGTTCTTTGAATTTCAAACCTTGGATTGCGTATTCTCTAAAAGAAATCACCGTAAGAGATATCTGTGGTGAACTTGCCAACAAAGCGCTGGAGTGTATAAGCACATTGAAGAAATGCTTAAATGCTTATAACTTTTTACCTCAGCCGAATCTGGAAAAATGGCAAATGAAAAAAGTGTTGATTTGATGAGAGGAATCTATGGTTGGAATTAATGTACAATTTAAAGACTTACCCTGTATAGGTCACTTTATTTCTGCCGCCCCATGCACCTTTATAAAATAATAATTTTCCATTCGCATTCAGAAGAGCCACAGAAATCTTCCAACCTTAGGACGCTGCCATCCCTAGGGCGCTACGAATTACTCACAGCTGAACAGTCGAATCGGTAAAACAAATAAAATACGTTCTATTTGATAGTAACTAGAGTACACCAAACAATGAACTGTGCGATGCTCTAAGTACTAAAAAGAAAGTGACAATAACCTTTTTCCGGAATCCAATTAAATCATTTAATTCAAAACCCGTGCAGTAAACAAAATAACCAGCACTGAGAAAACAGATGATCTACTCACCACATGATGGTTAGGATCCGAATCCCTAGGCCTTCCCAATCCCAACTGGTTGTAATGGTGCAAACCTGGCAAGCCTCCATAGGGATCCGTGAGGTACTCCAGATGTTGCTGTGGTGGTGGACTAGGTGGATGATGGAATGTTGGTGGGAAGTAAGCTGGTTGGAAGTCTGGCTGCGGCAGCTGATGCTGCATTGCAGCGGCGTGGTGCAATCCGGAGGAGCCTCTATGGTGTCCGGAAGAACCACCCGCACCGTAGCCAGGACTGCTTCCGCTGAGGGCTAGGGAACCATGGCCGCTGGCTGTGAGTCGTTCCTGAAAAAAGGTTGTTCGATGAGAAAAGATTTAAATTTAGTAGATTTCTATTTATCATGAAAGAAATTGATTTCTGTCAATTTAAGTTGGATTTATAAACTGGACATTACAGTTATCGTTCGCAGTGAAAGTTTCCGCCGACGTTTCCTTAGGCCACTAGGCAATACGAAGCCCATTCGCATATATGAGGTTTCTCAGAGATGAAATATCCTGTGAATTTGTGTTTACTTTGTTAATATAGAACGATCTTACCAAACCACGGTTAACTTATCGATAAAAAAACTAAACTCAAACTTATAAGATCATCCTAACCCCACTATATTTTTTAAATGTCATCCAAACGGGAACGTCAAAAGATTAAACATCGTCAACTTGAATGACAACGGGAAAGCACCAACTGTCAATTACCAACTGACTTTTACACTATGTCATCTCCAGGGTCGGGTAAAACGGGTGTCCGGTATGTCGTGTAGGGTGTCTCTTATTACACTACCCTAGATACCGGCCACTTCTATTCTATTCGTGAATGCACTCTCATTGCAAATACTGCCCTGTATGCCAGACGGTAGGGAGCTAGTAGATCATGATCCTAGTGGATGGTTCCTTATTACACTTCACGGTCCCT
Organism: Myrrha octodecimguttata; assembly: GCA_958510865.1. Taxonomy (NCBI): domain Eukaryota; kingdom Metazoa; phylum Arthropoda; class Insecta; order Coleoptera; family Coccinellidae; genus Myrrha; species Myrrha octodecimguttata. Next base: position 64,851,511 of record OY294059.1, on the reverse strand, counting down.
GCCTGCCGGACCCGGAATATTGGGTAGGGTAATAAGCCTTCAAGTGCTTTCGCATTTAGTGCATTTTAACCTAGAACGGGAACGTCATATCCAGCTTTACTCAAACTGAGACAATGGGTTCATGCTATATTATACAAATATGCTACATTTTTTTTTGGTAGAGAACACCCTGATGAATCATCGAATGAAGTTTACCATCATGTCATTCGAATCTGATCGGTTTAGAAATACCAGTTTTGGGCCTTGCTCATGGGAGTTGCAAAATGGCGAACGGCTCGGGACAATTTCGTACTGGGATCTATTTTTGAAATTTTCCAAACATACTTGGAAGTGGTTATTTTAAAGCTTATAAATAACTAAGATTCCTTCATTTTTCTTACGAAAATTCCTCCAGACTTCGAGATCAATCTCTGTGATACTCATATTCATTTAGTATTATATAGAACTAGTGAACGCTATAATCGAGGCTATAATTAATTCTACAGATTGATATCCCCTTTCGGAGCGGCCAATTGAGATGCTGAAAAACTACATAGTGAATACATCGGCACCAGAGCAATTTTCTAGCATTGCAAAATGGAATAGAAGCCTGGATGGATCGCTTACTATGTCGATTTTGAGATTTTTCCTGGTTTATTCGTTATTATTATTGTTATATATTGAGGATAAGAGTCGAGATTGAAATCTATAGTCCTCAGTACACATATAAACGCTCTATATCTCAACTCTCTCCAAAAGAAGTCGAAATGTCATCCAAATCCTCTAATTTCTAGTCTAAGGTCACTACAATTCACACCATATTCAATTGGTAACATTACTGTTTACTTTTAAGAATATAGATTTATTTTCTTGGAATCTCATCTCTGGTCATGTAAACCTCCTCTGATGAAACGTTTTTGCACAAACTTGGAGCAAATTGACATCAATTGAGATATAAATCAATTAAAACTGATTATGCTCAGATTTTAATGCCCAATACGGAAATCATCTTCCACAGGAAATTTTCTCTGGAACTTCAAAACTACCCTGGCATCTGAGATTAAAGCGGACAGAAAAATATTACGTCGTAACTATCGTGACATACACGAAAATTGATATTGAATTCACTAGTTGATAGGAGACTTCAGTCCAAATTGCCGACCCAAAAAATTGGAAAATTTCATTCTGATGGAACTCCAGCTCGAATTTGACATGATAAGGTTGGCGATGTTAAAAAATATCCCCGAACTGGGCATTGGCTCTTCAAACCAGATAATTGGATAAAAATAATAATGAAATTTGTAAACATCATTCGTGATTGGCCGAAAATTGCTTTTGGCCTTCTGTTTCCACAATAAATAAAATAATGACAATGTTTGTATTTCGGTTTCGTAAATATGATATATTTGATTGATTCCTGAAAAAAACTTATTCACGGAATTTGGTTGCTGAAAATCGATAGATTTCTTGTCACCAGAAAGACAGTCCAGAAACATATCGACATATATCTCTGGACGGAGGAATTGTGATTTCCGAAAAGTGCGTTGGGCGCAGAAAGTGTAAGTGGATTAGAGAGTAGTTACACATTGTTTTGTTATCTTGTCGATACTGACGTGAAGTCAGGAACACGAACAAAAATTTCAGCCATTTAGACATGATGCTCACAAATATCGGTACCAATTATCTGGTCAAGCTGGAGGGCAGTGGACAGATATTTTTATCAATAACGCGAACATCATCGTGGCGAATTCGTTCTGACATTCCCCCTCAACAGCGGTGAACATTTTTGAAATTTGCGGTTGGCAACAACTATTGTCCCTGAAAAATATTTCTTCACATACAAATTCGAATAATAATAATAATAATAATTATACCAAAACCAGAAGAAAACAGAATGAATTCGATTGAAGCTAATTCGCTCGAAAGTGAACGGTTTGCATAAAATCATTACACAAATATCTCATGTTATCACAATTACGCAAATAGCATCTACCCACTAATCAGAATTCTGAAATTCAAAGCATCATTGACAACTTTCATTAAACATGTCCTAGATGATTTATTCTGAACAGTTTCGGAGTTTATGGTGTTATTCTGTAGGTACATATTAACCTTGTTCTAAGATTTGAAATGGGTTTTAATTATCGGTTTGGCTCCCTCACTTTCTATTACGATCTTTTGACATCATTAAGCACAAATTGAAATTATTTGCATACCAACAGTCATAGCCGATGTAGTAAGTAGCTGATGGTAGGTAGTTGGCGGTTTGGTGCATACGGCAATTTCGAAATTTCAATTATAACGAATTGGAATGTCTGGTGAAGGAAGTTAACCATTAATTCGATAATTCGTCACGTCATATGTTGAAATGAATGGATTTAATGATGTAAGATTATGGATGGGATAGTTCATTCTCTTGGATTTTGATATATATATATATATATATTCTTTTGAGAACGAGCATTACAATTCTAAGATATATCACAGTGTTAGTAGAGGAAATGTAAACGGGGTACCATACTTATTTGCGTATGATACAAGAGCACAGATAAAAACCTCAGGAAAAATTCTGTCTCCCCGTATAAGTGTAGTAATTTGTTTATAGAAGATGGATGGCATCTTTTTCATTTGAAAATAATTTTTTCGTCATCTTGAATTCATTTCGACAAAATATCTTGACATAATATCTGAAACAGAAAGAGGGACAGAAAACCAGAAGAAAGCAGTAAATAATATCACCTACATTTGCTCATGACCGAGAGGGTCTTTCGACCAGGTTCAGTCCTCCAAGCGATGATTTTCAGATCCTCAGATAAACGAAGAACGCTACAGGCCCCTTTATTGGGGAATCATCTCCCATAGATCCATAATTGTTCATTTCGAACTAGAAATCTAATAAAATATCGGGAATAAAGTGAAAAACTTGTGACATGTATTATGTCAGGATGACATAATTTATTATTTTGATTTAAATAGTGAACGGAACTTTTTCGTTGAGAATGCTTATTTTAGAGTTCTGAAAAGTTGAAACCCCAGAGAAAGAAGTATCTATTTTTTAATATACAGAGTGTCCGGATTTGAGGTTCATATATCACGAGGGGTGATTCTGGAGATCAAAATATGAAGAAAACTTCATATCAACTTAGGTCCTTGAATTTGCGATTGCTTTGTTTGAATTCGACATTTAGTACATGGAGAAACTGGATTCTCTTGTAATAAAGAAAAAAGACTAATTCTAAATATAGAGAAAATGATCTTAATGGAATTTTAATCACTTGTAATACCACTTGAGATGGAATTCTACCGGGAAACTTTTTCGATTGTAATATGAAAGTTTGATGCTTGGCAACAAGAGCATAGAATATATCTGGATTTGACACTTTCCCACTATGACCTACTAAAATTTTGGGTCCAAAACGCGGTGGTAGAATTGTCAAATATTGTACTATTTTGCTCTGTTAACGATGATGGCGCTAACATCGCTTTATCAAGTCCGTACAATTAATTCCACCGAATAAAATGAATTCAGCATAATCTATTAAATCTGATGAAATTATTTGCCAACATTTGAATTAGATATTTAAAATTGTAAATACTTACTACTATATACGCGGACTTAAACAAATGTGTAATGTCTTATCATTGATAATCTGATATATATTTGAAGGGAGAATGAGCCAATATTTATTGTTAAAAGCCAAAGCTACAGTAGAAGCGGAACGGACGATTGATACCTACATTACTCATGGATTTTATTGGATAGTTTTGATTTCCTTTCATAAAAATATGAATTATAAATTTTGTATGTACCTATTAATAATTATTCAATTGAAAAGTTATGAATTTGTTACATACTTGTGAAAAAATACGAGGAAATGTTCATGTTTTTTTAGTGAAATATGAATTCTTCACTTTCATGTTCATACAAATTTATCAGAAGAATTTCAAACCCGACAATTTGATCGTAGCATCTGTCGTTCCAAATGTTCCCTATTGGTATTTTTGAATATACGAAACTCCCTTTGTAATGAATAGGTATTCAAAAATATCAAGTTTCAGACTTGTATTCAGAGACGAAGAAAATATTTATATATATTTTCACCACTCTGACTGCATGAATTGAATATTCATAACTGAAATTTCTCAAAATGAATTTGAATTCGGAAATTCTCGAAAATAATGTATCGTCCAGCTCGGAAAATAAAGAAACTCTCATTTGACTAGTTTTGATTTGACATGTTGGTAACTTCCGAAGATATAACAGATTTTACATGGCAGATTTTCTTGATGCCGGCATCAACCGGCAGAAACTAAAGTCGGACAACAAAGCCGTGTTTTGACCAAATTTGCTCCATGTTTCGGACCCAAAATATGTCAGAGAGTGGCTAAATCATATATTATATGCAACTATCTAGGATTATTCTTTGATTCCAAATAATCGTTCCTTGCCAATGCCAATATGAACAAAGCGAAATTACGAACTTGTGGAAGGGATACTGGAGCTGTACGACCACTTCTGTGACAGTAGCAGCAAGAATTTTCCATCCTTCAACAAGGTATCAGGTGGCGCGAAATCATTGCCAGTAAACTTCAGGAAATACTGCTCAATATGCTGCGCAGTACTGTTCAGGAATATCGGAACGCAGGGAATGAATGTACGATCATACACGTTCCCTCCAACAGTAATTTGTGTGGGTATTCATTCAATATTAACTGAATCCACTAAAAGCTAGAAAATCAATGAAAAAACGAAGGAAAGGAAGGAGCTATCGTCAAGCCTGGTAGATGGTGACATTGTAGCAAAAAAATCATTAGCGCCATCTCGAAGAATCATGAGGTTATTTAAGCATTCTTCTCTTCGTTTGATCTCTCGATCCATACTTTTTTTCCGGCCACAGAATAGAGAAATATTACAGAGACACTCTCCCTTTTACAATGTTCCAAAATCCATGATGTAAGTAAAATATGGTGTGCTCATCTGCTCATCTGTGATCGTATTTATCAATGATAGCGTCACGTTTTTCATCCAAATTCAAAGCACAGAATATATATTTCCTTGTATTTTAATCTTGCCGTCACAATTTTTCAGATGAGCACATGCTTACATCATGTTACCAATCTTCTTATGGTTTTTCGAGGTCACGAAATTTGGGTGCATCGAAAACAATGAGAATGAATAGGATCTTCTGTAATACTTCTCTATTCTGTGCTCCGGCCGTATGTTTATTCATATGCAATAAAATGCACAGAATCACTGTTATCTCCGTTAAGCATTTTTCAATATCTGCATTTTCCCGTTTTATTAACCTCTATTTCTATTTTGTACAAATTAAACATTGTTATTCATGAGTGTTAATGAAAATGTCAATGGAAAATTCATCCAGTGATTTCAAAGTAATACATATCTTCTTTTCAATACAAGTAGTAAATAAGTCGAGAGTAAATGGCATGTTTGTTAACACTGTATACCTGCTATCACATCAAATAAGAAGAGTGATATAATGATCGGATAGTTTCTGTGTAGATGTCACGATTATGGTGTCAGGATTTGGTCACGTTGATTGAAGATTCCGAACATTAGAATGAAAACCTGTTAGCATCGACGTTCATTAGGGACTCTTCATTTCTCAATTCGAAAAACACTGGTAAACACTCATTTTAGCATGAATAATTTTTGAATTAAAATAGCGATGAAAATACCTAGTCAGGTAGGTATTGGAAATAATAAACGTGCAGTTATTCACAACATAATTGGCTGATTTTGAATTCATAAATTCTCTTCGAATGCTTCACTTTGTATGTTGAGATATCTGTATTTCCACACGGATCTTTCTTAGAAATTGAATGTCAGATTTTTCACTCTGTATCAAATATGTTTTTGTTGTATATCCATAGAGGTAACTTTTCCTCATCATTTTTCATTACAGAGAGTTGTGTACTCACCAAAAGGGCCACGTTAACATACTGTTTTCGGAATGGACAGCACTCAAAAAATATATGGGATAAAAGTTGGCACAGGTCCAGCTCCGACCCTTTGATTCTGATATTCAGTAATCTCCGTTGCTCATTGGTCGTTGGAGCACCGGGTCCATAGCTTATTGAAATTTGGTGTGTTATGAAGAATCAAATGAAGCGACCGCGGATAGTTAAGGAGACACAACACAATATCGCAAAACGATCATGGGGTGCTTGAAAAATAACAAAACAAGGTAATGAAAACTCATCCCAAAATAACCCTCAATTGTAATTCATTGTAATGGAGTTGATCTGGTAGTAATTATCGAAGTCAACTTTCCATTAGAGCTCAATTATTGAATATGGCAATCATGCAATGAAAGAATGACTATAAGTGAAACAGATTAGCAAAACACAAAACTAAGTAATGGAAAAGCAGAGCTCCGAGGGTGTACCCTAGGCTCACAATATCGTGTAAGTGATTTTTCTCCATTTGGCAATAATTAAATTTTTTTTTTCGATTCAGAACCTGTAACTACGTAGGTAGAAATCTTTGCGCGATAACTTGGCACACTTTTTTCAGCATTAGTCGACAAACAAGCATCCACTTCTGAAAAATAATTCGGAATCGGAATAATTTGAATGCATATCGCCAAAATGAACATAAATCATCCAACACCTAAGTAAACATTCAAATACCCTTCATCAACAAACACATTTCTGAAAACATTGTAAAACTTACAAAAATCAACTCCAGGATCGTACTCTAGCCTCCAATTAATCCAAAAACCTCTTCAAACAAAAAAAAAACAACATAAAACAACAAACTCCGGAACGCAGCCTCTGCTTTAACACCGGACGCGTTTCGCGCGTTGTACGTAACACTAGCCACTCCACTCATTCATCGAAACACCACTCCGGGCATAGAGTCATCGAGTTATGGCAATGTGCGATGATCGAAAACGTCTCGGGGCTACCCCGGTCTTCGACCGGGTTCGGAAACGGGCGAAAGCCGAGGTGACTAACTTCACGTCGTTTCGATGGGAAATTGGGTGAAAATTGGTTCACGGGTCATAGAAAAGGATTCATGAGCTATTATGGTCTATTGAATCTATTGATACAAAAGTATCGATAAATATTGATAGATAAGTGAAATATGAGTATGTTGGCAACAACGGTAATGGTAATTTTACAAAATGATGAAAGAATATGATTAAGAGCATTCAGGTGAACATGATAACAGTTTTTTGAGGCTAAATAATATGAATAGTAAGTAATATCATTATTGAGTCTATGATAAGACGAATGTACTCTGAATTGTCCAACCACAACCCAAAATATACTACGCTTAAGAACAGGGTCAAAAATTTTCAAAAATAAAGGAAAATATAATTTAGGGGTGATTTGAGGTCAGGAAGTGGAAAGGGGTGATTTTCTAAGGGTAACACGGTTCATCTCGATTTCCGGCAAAAATACAAGTTGAACGGCGAAGTTGTAGGTAATTGAGAGATCTATATTTTCACGCGCTTGTTCTAGGGAACAGAGCGTTATCATTACGTCACGATGTCTGTAATTTTCGAATTTTGAGCCGAAAATGGTCTTAAACGATTGGGTTGAACTCCCTGAAGAAGAATCCGTGGTCGAATTCAATTCTGTCCGTTCGTCCGATCGTATGTGCTCTAACTTTCAAAGGAAAGAATTGAAAATTCGTGGACAGTTTTGGAATACCAACGCGCAACTCCGTGTGGATCCAATTGTTAGAAAATCAAGAAAAAAATTCATTCGAAAATTTTACGAATTTTTGATGAAAAGTTTTTTTCTCTGAAAATATTGATTAGATTTCGATGGAATTCAGCACAAACTTTGGAGTCAGTATTTGACAACTATGTTCTGAATTTCAATTTGAACCGATATTTAATTTCGGAGATATAAGGAAAAAAAATGTGCCAAATTTCGTTGTTGGAATTTTACCGTTATTTCCGCAATATCTCAAGAAGTACAAATGCAAACAAATTGAAGCTTCGTTATCAGGTGGAGATCACCAACACGCAACTGAGTGCAAAATTTCTTGTTGATTTAATGGTTAGAATTCGAATATGCGCGTTAAAGCTCCTGACCTCACGTCAGTGCTTTTCTGTCACATTCTTTCACATGACCTCAAAATTTACGTGAAAAATTCAAATAACCTAGTTTTCGGTTTCATTTTTATCTTTCACAAAAATAATATTGCTTTCATCGAATTTGGAGAAAACTTATCTCTTCATGTTCAAAATACACTGTAATTTTTTTGAACCCCCAACAAGAAGATATTTCAATAAACAAAAAGCTAACCAAATTTTTCAAAAAAGTAGATATATTGACGTCAGACAGTGTTTTTGAAGCACTAGCATTGCCATGTTCGTTCTTTGAAAAACATCAAAACCTAAGAGAATTTGCTAGAGAGCAGTTTATCCTCCGACTGGTGTTTCGGTGTTTCTTCTAATTTTTTGAAGTTGAAATCGTCGAGAACTAACACAAAATAGTACTCCGCTGTTTGATCAAACTTGAAATGATTATTCATTCTAATTCTCTCTGAACAAAGAAGTGCATGTGATTTCATTACTTCAGTTGAAAGTAGCAGTAACTTTAATGATTCCCATTATTTTGTCTTAGTTCCGCAAATTCAGAGAAAATACCACTTTCATAATTTAAGATAGAAGTTATTGATTGCATGTTATAACAACATTAAAATCTCCAAGGAGTCCGAGACAAGAGACCCGAATCTTCAAAAATAGTAATTTCGATGTGAATACACAGTTATGAACAAGCTCATCTTCCACGATTATCACCAATAAGATCCTATCTCTTACTTTGAATATATTATTATTGTTTGTTGTGAAAGATACATACTTTTCATTCTTTCGTTCCAGGTATTATCCTCAAATTGTCTGAGATTTACATTCTCATGAAAATAATATGTTAATTAAATATTCGAAGTGGTCGAAGAGATTTCAGATAGAGATAGGAATCCACATCGAATGATCCTGCTGAGATGAGTTTATCCAAGTTGGTCGTAGAAATCCGTAATTCAATTCAAGTCTCTTTTCTTGATAGAATTCAATACTCCATAATTGAACATTTTGTATTCGTTGGTGAATCTATGTTAATTATAGGCATAAAATGGGATTTACGTTGAGAGTTTGCCATAAATGTCAGGAAAAAATTAGAATTGACATGTTTGCTAGTAAAATTATTCTTTTTCCAATGGAAAAATATACGTAAGTTTCAGCTGAGATCTCCGTAGATCGTTTTAACGATTGTTAACAGTGATTCTGGACTTCGAGTAAATGAGTATTGAACTAGTGCATGAAATTCTTGGATTGCACGAACGTTTACATATTCAGTGATGAAATTTCTATCGGTGGAGAATTGTATTTCTGTTACTCGATTTAGTCGATTGAAGATTTATTTTATTGAATAACGAATGAAATTGTTGTTTTAATCAACAAAATTGTAGAATGCTTTTTTCACAGGAATTTATTGCATATTGAATTGTATTCTGATAATTTGAATGAACGCAATTATAACTGAAATGGAAAATTAGTCAGATTTCTAACTGGAAGAATACATTGACATTAATTGTTCGCTTCAATCGTGTTGTAGCAGATAGTTGAACCATATTCTTCAAGTACCATCATTTTCAAAAATTAACATTATTATATTAATATATTATCACGTATTTTTGAACAGTTTTGCGCGTCGATATTTAACTACAACATTGGGAACACATTCTCAAAATTTTAAATATTTATATCTCCGAAACTTTCAAGCGGATTTTGCCCATTAACAAAATCAGCTTTAGCATTTGGATACGCAACCTTTGTTTTGAAAGTTTCACGTCACCAGTTCATTCCGTTCGTGAGTAATCGTATGGCAACGTTTGGGCAGAACGTTATTGGATTCTTCACCAGTGATAACAATCAAGATTGCAGTACCATTCCCAAGAAAAAATTCGAAAATTACATATATTTGGGCAAGCGACAACACTTTTGTTTTCTCTTCAAGAACTGCGTAACAATATTCAATAACGTATCATTATTATCATAATACAGACAATCGGTCAAATAATTGATATACTTTTCTTTTCAACTGCAAGAGGGTAAGTACTCAAAAAAGTGAAAACAGATTAATTCTCGAAAGAAACAACTCCGAGAGTCAATCTCAATGATATTGCAAAGAAGATTTATATGTATCGTAGGAATCATCGTTATTAAATAAGTATTGATTTTAGTGGATATCAGATTGGGAAATGCCTATCAAATATTTTTACCAGAGGAAAATTTTACCTCAAGTATTGGAATACATTTAGAAAAATATGCTGACATATACTTAGTTCGATTTTTTGAACCTCATCGAACCAGCGCATTCGCCATTTCGGATCGCCAGTTAAGGGGCCTTTTGTCCGAGGGAGATTCGGGTATTGGCTGACAACGATCACGTAACCGTCTTCGGCCAATAGGGAAGAATTTCCGATTACCCAAATACCCAAATCTCCCTCACACAAAAGGTAGCTTTATTAGCCTATTTATCCAGATAGGAAAGGTATAAAAAATAGTTGACCTATTCCGAATCATATTCTTATGTCTTGCATATAAATAACAAACCATGTCATGTAGTAACATTTGCTCAAGAAAAAATTTAAAAAAGCACTGACGTGAAGTCAACAGCTTTTACGCGCTTGTTTACATTGCGAAATGGTGAATTGGAAATTCCAGTGAAATTTCAATGAAATATAAAAATTTTCAAGAGAAAAAAATTTTTTTTTTAATTTTTCCATAAATAATTCTTCTTGTTGACACTGTTCATCTTCCAACCAAGTTTCATCTCAATCAGATAAATATTTTTCGAGTTATTGAAAAATAAAAATTTCAAATGGATGCAGCACAAAAACCATTCAGCAGATTTGGCCCATTAACGAACTTAACTAAGATATTCAGGATCTCAACCTAACCTGAAAATTTCAAGACCCTAGGTTCTTCCTTTCGAAAGTTACAGCACACAAGGCTGGCCGGACGGACAGAAACAATTTTGACCACGGGTTCTTCATCAGTGAGTCCAACCAAGTCGTTTGAGACCAATTTCGGCTCAAACTTCGAAAATTACAGACATCGTGACGAAACGATAACGCGCTGTTCCCCAGAACAAGCGCGTAAAAACAAACTCTCAATGATGAAATCTGATCATCTTACTGATAAACCAGCAAAGCACGACGCAACGCGCGCCACTGTCCTAACGATTCAATCGGCGTTAGGCCGAATGAACAGGAGCGACTAGGTGGGTAAACGGCGTGTAAATGCCATTTCCGTTTTGTTGCGATTGGTCAGAGACGAAAAGAGTTAGATCCGGTTAATTTCCATACGACACTCTGTCTAGATTTTCCTCACCCTAAGCTCTAGGGCTCTTGGCGGAAGTAGGGTCGAGCGTGGCCCAAACCAGGCGTGAATTTTGAGATAGCAATCGTAGGAAATGTTTATTTAGTGATGGAAAGATTATTATCACTTCTTCAGGGTCTTCCGTGAAGCGTTTCATATCTTTTAATTTAAATAGAAGTTTTTGTGCGATATTCCGCACACTCTAACGGCATACGCGATGTTTTTTGACAGATTTCGCGATGTCGTCGTCGTATGGGTGTTGGTTACTGAACCAGTGAACACGAATCCATCTACCCAACTGTGAACGGAACAACAGTGATAATCATAACACAATTATGTTAATAGCACGTGTTGGTGAACGCTATATCTGTCCATAGTGATTTGACTGAATTGACAAATGGAATGTTAGCTATTTTTATAATTGTAACTTCGAGCCACTATCAACAGTCAAGGTTTGGCAGTCCCTAAGGAAAGACCCCTTACATTCTTGGATATAATCGTCACTCATCCCTTATTCGATGAATTCGATCAATCCGCGTCATGAAGTGTTAGCTGCTACTGCTACTAATGCTACTACATACTGATATTCGAAGTATTTCCATGATGTGTATGTGTCATAAAGTTCCGCTTGGCCTGACAGGATTTTCGTATGAACATAATCCTTCCAGTAATACGGTCATCTCAGAGAATGGTAATGAAGTCATTATCTTCGGTGTTCTCGATTCAAACAGTTTTTCAAAAAAAACTCATTTTATCTTCTTATGGAATAGTTACGAAGCTGGTATCCATAAGTCGTTTTTTATAGAGGTACTTTATGGGAATATGCCGTAACCATTGAAAATTGTCTTCTGGTTTCGATTATCTTCATACATCTAAACGAAATTCGTGTATTTTCCTATTTTCGATTGATGGTAATTGCCTAAATAGTGTTTTTAATATGTGAAATCACAGGATTAACAAAATGTATTCCAATGAATAGATTACGAGCAGTTTTGACAGTTGAGAGAGACTGGAGAACCAACAATTACCTAAAATGCATTGTTTACTATCCATATGTACCGTAAATCACCATGGTTAACCCGGTTACTGAAATCCTGTCCCGTAAATGTCAGATTTACAGAATTACATGTTTACGGGACAGCGATCCTGAAAGCTGGTTAACTGAAATCTGTCACCAGAACAACCGACGATTTGTATCGGTTATAGCGGTAATCTTAAGATCATAGATAAGATTCTAATAGTTATGTTATGGTTGAAGTTTGTATTCTGTGGGTTGAAGTAAATATTAACGTTTGCTGTTTGAAACTTTGAAAAAAATTGTGAAGCATGTTGTTCTTTATTCGAAGCTCACAACACAAGTCATAACCTTACAAACAAAACTGACGAAGTGGACGAATGACAAGTGACTGTGAATGAATGGTAGGAAACGTGTCCCGAAAATAAGCTGGTAACCAATAACCAGACCTGAAAATCTAGCCAACCCGAGCGGTTACTATCGGGCATATACGGTACATATCATATGATGAGAAGCGATTTCTCTCGTGATTTTGTATACATTTTGTAATTTTGGACTGATATATTCGCTTCTTTTAGATGAGGATATTGAAAATTTGGTATACTTAATATGAAATCAGTCACTGATTTCATGAACAGGCAAATAAACAAACCTTTCGTTAGTTCAGTTTGCCTTCATTCTACGAGTTGTATAGCGGGTTTCACAAAGCTCTGATTAACGTGATTGTTCTGATCAAGACAATTCTATGCTCAATTTCAGTTCATTTTTGACAACACCACAGAATATCAAAGCGTTAATCGGACGATCAAGCTTTGTGAAACTCACGGGTAGTCTATTATATAGGCCCCTTGTTACTTTCATATATGGAGGTAAAATATTGAGAAAATATTTTTTTTACGGTCGACCTAACGGCCGTACCGTCAACACAATAACTTCCAAAAGAAACAACTTAGAAACTCGATATTTGTAGAGAAGGTTTGGACCTTAATAAAGAAGGCCGAATTCGTGAATGGGTAAAATCCACCCAATGATTCCGCAGACAAACCAGTTCAAAATTTTATTTTCCCAACCTTTCCAAAAATATAGATGAGATATAATTGAAATACAGTTCTTTAACGAAAATAACACTTCGAAGGTTCATACAGAATTTAATGAGGATAACATGATAGGAAGATCACCGAATATTAAATATGTATTTGAAAGAAAAAATTCGAATTTTTTTTTAAAATTGTTCTAATGACGTAATGACACTATCATCGAGAAATTCGGTACAAAGTTGTGTCTCACCATTTCCAAACTAGGTGCTAAGTTTCATCGTGATTGAATTAGTGTTTCTCGAGTTATACCGAAAAAAACAACAATATCGGGAAGAAAACCACGAAATTTCATATATTTTTTCCCAATATCTCCGAAACTAATAATCGTATCGAATTGATATTTGATACACTGCTGTGGAATATGGAGCTTAGAGTTCGCGCTGAATTCTTTCCAATTGTCCTGAACAGTTCGCGAGAAAAAAAAATTTTCTGAAAAAAATTTTGAAAAAAAATTTTTTTCAATTTACTGTTAGTATGATCCCTACAAAATTTCGGGAGAAGTTGCGCGTTGCTGTACGCCAACTAACTGTCAAGTTTCGATCCAATCGTTCCAGTAGTTTTCGAATCATCGCCAAAATAACGTCAAATATTCAAAAGGCTCTAACTCCAATTTTGCCCATAAACGAACTCAACCGTCGTATTTCGAAATGCAACCTAACCTGGAATCTGGAAGTTTCAGGTCGATAGGTTACGCCGTACGACCGTAATCGTGCATACGGACGACCGGACAGAATCGATTTTGACACCGAATTCGTCATCAGTGAGTCCAACCTAGTCGTTTGAGACCCTTTTCGGCCCAATCATCGAAAATTACAGACATTTGGACAAAACGATAGCACGCTGTTCCCCAGAACATGCGCGCAAAAAAGGTGTCTGTAACTTTGCTTTGAAGCGAAAATTCGCAATACTCACATTTTCGACAAATAATTAGTTGCGTTGAAGCGACAGGGTACTTTCTAACGGATCCACCTGTTCGCAAAATTCCTCCACATCAGAAGGCTATCACGATTCCCACACATTTCTCCTTCATAAAGGATGATCTCATGCCACACCGGAAGTAGGACTAACTCGCTACCCAATCGGAAACGAACGGAAACAACTCTTTACACGCCTAGCGCTGCCCACCAGTGTTTGCTTTATCTTTTTATTGGCGGCGAGTGCCGCTCATATTTTTACACTTTAATTAGATGTTGATTGTCCAGGGTACAGAGAGGAGCTATTAGAATTTTAATCGTGTGCGTATGTTCGGACCCGTTACTCGCATCAAAGGTTAATTAGTTTTTTTTGTAGATTTTTGGCTCGTAACGGATCGAAAAAGTAATTTTGTTCTTTTGTTCGTGAGAATGACAATGTGATTTTTAAATCGATTTTTTTAACGTTGATTGATGGTAGATCTTGTGAGATGATTGGTGGATTAGATTTTGTGAAATCGTTGATGATTGGTGGTATTTTTTCTATAGGTACCTGCCGTATGGGATTCAAGATTCAAAAAAAAATTAACATGCAAATCTTGAAGATTATGAAATTGTTGAGAATATCGATTGGGCATTTGCACATTGCGTTTATAAAATAAGAACCGAATTCTTTAAAAATTTCTCGATATGTGTTGAAAATTTGGTGATCAATCTTTCTGTTACCTACTTTTAGATATATTATTCTGGATAAAAAGTCAACCGATTATTCCACCGAATGCGATGATTCATTTTCGGGATTATTGGAAATTTGCAGCGCTTTTCTTTATAACTCAGGGTATACTGGTCGAAAATCATCCGGGTGAAAATTTTGAGGTTGAGTTATGCAACAGTAATCATCGTTGAGAGTTTCATGAAAATTCGGTGATAAGTTTTCGAGAAATAATTTTTTTCCCCTTCTACCCTCAGTTTTGAGCCCTTAGAGTACACCGATTCTGCCGAAAATCTTGGAGGATCAATATCGAGCGACACACGACTTTTCTACGAAGTTTCACGAATTTCGGTTCAGTACTTTCAGAGAAAAGTCCCGGAGTACGGGCGCGGACGGTGGACGGACGGATTTTTTTTTATAAGTTCATTCAAATCTATATATGTACTTCAAAATGTAAACGGTGAAATATTCAGGAGGTGTAATTTTTTTTTTGGTCGATAGGTTTAATATTTGATTTTATGACAATGACAGGGCAATTAGTCAAGAAGTCAGCCCATATCTAAAAGATTTGAATTACAGATTACATCAAAGGCTTCAATTTGCAATGAAAACTATTAGTATCAATAAAACAAATTTTACTTGATAGAAACTAATGTCAAGGTGAAGTGCAGTTACTGCAATTATTGATTTACAATATCTATCAATTTAAAAGCGTATTCTTGGAATTTCAGTTCGATCATTTTGCACTTCAAGTATTGCGCTTTAATTGTTTTACTAATTAACTACTTGTATATGCCAATTTACATAAATGATATCCAAGTATTCAACGATAGTCACACATACATTTGTAAAGTCGATTAGTACACGATTATGATTGATTATTGAGGAATGTGTTGAATTATCTGGAAAACCCCTAAGTTACCTGAAGAAATTCGAAAATTTCAGAATTTGCAATAGATAGCTCATTCCCAGATAATTGTGTTTTGTAGTTTTGAAATGAATTTTCATCAGTTGTACCCATATCTAGTTTCATAATCATATTTTTTTCCAGTTTATTATGGAGAAATATAAAACTTTTTTTGTTGCAACATTTTCCAAGATACGCAGTAAAGTTTTCGAACTCACTCGATCAATACGTTTTTTGCACGCATGTTCTGGGGAACAGCGTGCTATCGTTTCGTTCAAACGTCTGTAATTTTCGAATTTTTTGCTGAAAGTTTTCTCTAACGACTAGGTTGGACTCACTGATTCACGATTCTATTCAGCCTGCCGTAGACACGATTGCGGACGTACGGAGAATCCTATCGACTTCAAACTTTCAGGGTGGGATGCATTTCAAAGTACGACAGTTAATTTCGTAAATGGGCAAAGTCAGCCGAATTGTTTAGGAGCTTTAGTCATAAGAAATTTTGTGTATATTTAAGGAATAATTTGAGCGTTTGGATTGAAACTTGGCGCTTAATTGAAATCTGCCGATGCGCAACTTTTTGCAAAATTCTTTTCGGATCGTAGAGTAAGTAAATTGAAAAAAAATGCAACATTTTTTTCGGAAACTGTTTCTCATATCTGAGAAAAAGTTTGCTTGAACTGTTAACTTCATATTTCGCAGTAGTGCCCCAAATTTAAGTATTGATCAGGAAGAAATATGTGAAATTTCGTGGATTTTTTCACGGTATATTTGTTTCTTCCGGAATAACTGAGAGAGGAGGTACTGATTTAATCATGATGAAGTTTAAGAAATTTTGAAAATTATTTTATTGAGTGGCGTTTATGCCCAAATCCTAATAAAACAGAAGTTTCTTGTTTTCATTCGAATAATCGAATGAAGTTCAAAACTTTGAAAGGTACTTTCAATAATGCCGTTCTGAAACATAATTTCACTCCAAAATATCTTTGAGAAAAAGTAGATTCTTCTTTAAATTTCAAGGTCCATTTGGAAAATTTACGCATGAAGTTTAAATCTAGGAATAATATTCTTCAAAAACTAGCTGGTTCTTCATGGGGTGGGGACTCTACCACCCTTCGTACCGCAGCTATGGCTTTGGTTTTTCTGCTGCTGAATATTGTTGTCCGGCTTGGTTCAACAGCGCACATGTTGGTAAAATTGATACATAGCTTAATGTTGCCATGATAATCACTATTGGGACCATAAGATCTACACCTCTATAGTGGTTACCAGTTCTTTCAAATATTGTACCGCCCCATATTCGTAGACAGGTTGCAGTGATACAGTCTTGGGATAAATATCATTTCTTTCACAATCCATTCCCAATAACATCTTATATTCCGGATTCTAAAATTGCTAGATTGAAATCTCGTAAACCTTTATGGATGAACAATTTTCCCTATTCCAACAAAAGTAACAAAGAAATTTGGTGTTCGGAATGGAATTCGTGTAATGTTCTTCAGAAAAAGTTGATGGTTTTAAATTTGGTGCATTTTGAATCGACTTAGAACTGGTCATGGTCGTTGTAATAGTTTCCCCTTCAAGTGGAATTGGTTCGAAAGTCCACGGTGCGAATGCGGAGAAGAAGAGAAAACAATATAACATTTAGTTAATATGTGTCCAATATATAAATTCGACGATGGTTTCGAGGCAATTCATTCGGTGTCTGATTCTTTTTTGTGATGGATCGTGAACTTCAAATTAATTTAATGAGTAATAAATCACATACTAGTTCATATTGGTTTTTTCGTGTTCTTTTCTTATTTTCAGGTGTGATTTGGAGGTATCAACCTGCATCTGAAGGAAAGAAGAAATTTTGTTTCGTTGATGAAAAAGCAGCAGGTTTTTATCTGTGCTCTTGTATCATAGGTACAAATGTATGGTACCCCGTTTACATTTCCTCTGCTAATATGTGATAACACATATTGTATAATATAAAAGAATTGTACTGTTCATTCTCAAAAGAATATATATATGTATATTAACTTCCTCAAAGTGTCTACATCTGTTGCCTTCCCTGCTGATATCTGGTAGGTATAATTTCAAATCAAGTAAGGATGAGGTATTTACCGCTCCAGCAAGTACGAACAGCAGATCAGGAGGAGGGCATGGTTAATTAGAAATCATTACAATATTACCTGTCAAGAAACGAAAGTAATTATTCATTTCATACGGAGAGAATTGATTTATTTCAGCTCCATTGATAGAGATAACCGAACAACTATTGGATCTGTTGATGTTTCCTTTCAACGTTTTTCTTCAGTGTTAGACAAGATTTGACAGGAATACGCGATAAGATCTTGAATGGGAATGAAAGAGAGAAGTTGAAAGATAATAAAGGAAATGACTATAGGGATGATAATCAAAAAATTGGCGATATAGTTGATGCACTACTATTTGACTGCAAGTCACCAGTGGCTGATAATTGATAAACAGGATATTTCACATGAACTTTCAAGCCGTTAACTTTCAAGAAGAATACATGGTCAAATTCAATTATGTCCGTCCGTATGTGCTCTAACTTTGGAGGGATAATGACCTGGCGACTTAAAATTGTCAGATTAGGTTTGTAGTCCAAACATCTCGGTTAAGTTCGTTTATGGAAGAAAACGGTCGACTTGTTTCGGAGTTAGGCCTTTTTGGAAAATTTGAGGTAAATTTTTCGATATCTCATGAATTACTGATGCAATAAGATTGAAACTTTGTGCACTGCTTTGGAATACCAACCCGTTACTCAGTGCAGAATTTCGTATGGACCCAGTAGTTAAAAAATTGAAGAAAAATTTATTCGAATATTTTTCAAATTTTCTTGAATAATTTTTTTTCGAGGCATATTGATCAGATTTTAACGAAATTCGAAATAGTATTTAACAACAACAGTCCGAATTTCAATTCGATATACTATATACCTTCGTACATATAAGGGAAAAAATATGCCAAATTTCGTTGTATTTGAAATTTTAACGTTATTTCGGAAATATCTCGAGGAGAACAGATGCAATCAGATCGAAAATTCAGTTGGAAAATACCAACGCGCAACTAGATGCAAAATTTCGTGTTGATCTAGTAGTTATAAAATCCAAAAAAAATTATTCGAAAATTTCTGAAATTTTTGTTGAAAATTTTTTTTTCCGGAAAGTGTTGATCAGATTTCGGAGAAATTCGCCACAGACTTCAAAATCTGTAGTATTAAACAACAATGTTTCAAATTTCAATTTTATAGATAACAATTTCGGAGATATATGGAAAAAAATATGTCAAATTTCGTTGTTGTTTGATATTTTGATGTTATTTCCTCAATATCTCAAGCAGTAAAGATGCGATCGTGATTATATGAAGAATACAACGCGAAACTTATTGAAGAATTTCTTATGGATCCGGTTGTTAGGAAATTTTTGAAAAATGTTCATTCGAAAATGTTTTGTTGAAAAATTCATTTTCTCGGAAAATGTTGATCAGATTTCAACCAAATAAGAAGCAGACCTTAAATTCACTGTCTTCCAAAACAGTTTTTCAAACTTCAATTTCACCTTAGATTACAACAAATTCAGCTAAAACCTTGTCAGTATATCACGGTATTGTTGTTTTCTACAGAGTAACTCAAAAAATAATGAAATAATGAAATTTCGAATAGATTTATATGTATGCGAAATCATTGTTAATAAAAAAAATTAAAACTTTTTCTGATTATATAGCCTCACTCAATGCTACATGAACTTCCAAGCTGTCAATTTTTAATCAGTACGAGATCTCCATTCGATCCAATCAGATTTTAGGTAAATATTGTGAAAATAATATTTCGAATGGGTATATCTAGGTAACCATTCGGCAGATTTTGCCCATTCACGAATTTGACCTTCGTAATCAAGGTACAAACTTACTTTACAAATATCGATTTTTTTAGTTTTTTCCTTCTGAAGTTATTGTTTTTACGATCGGCAGTGGAGATGACAGCCATGCTTTAGAACTGTCCAACTGCGATCCTATTTCGTTATCAAGGAAGTTCACAAGGGGCTTTGGTGCAAATTTTGAGATCTATCTGCCGTCTATTGGTACAAGATTTATTGAGCTTCATTTTCAACTCATCTTCAATGAAAGTGAGTGAATAAATATATATATAAGTATATCCCAACCCATCCTCAATTTCTCCAACCAATTTAGAACCGCATATTTTCCTCAATAAACTTTCCTTTGGTAAACTACCCACATCAACATCAAAATGAATATAAGACTCAATAGAAAATTTCACAACAGCCGACCCAAAAATAAAGAAGCCCATTATCTCCTCTAAATATTCGATGTCTACCAGATTACACTTCAATAATTTTACAGTTAAGGATGTAAAGTTATGACGTAACATTTCTCTTGAAAAAATAAATTACAAGAAACAATTTCCTGGGCATTAGATCACCGTCGGCTAAATTATAAGGCATGCTCTTGTCGATGGAATGATGTGTGTGCAGTTTTGTGCTGACTGAGATGCGGTCAGGGCAGGATCGAGACTCAGAGGAGGAACTGATTGAATTTAGGGTTATGTATAGGTAGTAGACCAGAAAAATGAGAAACATGAGACATAGAGGCATATACTGATCAATAACCTGATAACATTGGTCACCTTCAGTAAGAGACAAACCTATCTCACCCCATCCTCTGTCTTCTTCTTCTTCTATCTAGACTCGAGTCTCTCTCATCGGTTACGTTCTTCATCCACATATTGAAAGGCAAGATACAGTTCATGTCTCTATTTACGTCTATGACGTAAATCATGGACATTGAGGCATAGACTCTGCATTTCCTTAAAATCTTTGAATGAAGAGCGATTTCGATGGGAGAGATACTGGCTCCACCTCATTGCAACATACATATGGACTGCTTATCATACCACAAAATCAGTTACCTCCTATCTTCATTACAATGATTAGTCCGCTTGGCGGTCAGGAGTATAAAAGGTTTCATTAAGAAAATTGGCGAGAAATCAATATATTTTTCTATCTACTTGAAGGGTTAGTTTGGTCTCTCTCACATCGTTACTGATTTCTATGTCTTCATGTCTATGCTCCACCCTTAGTGGATAGAAGAAGTCAGGGAATGACCTATCTAACATTTTTCTTCTTTATTTCCTCAATACGGGGGCAGATGGGTTTGCTATTTTTAGAGGTGATCGATTGTGTGAGATTATGCGCTGTCAATATTTCTATGGCAAGGACTCCGTAATCATCTCACAAAATTGGTCTCCTCTAAAGAGAGACAAACCCTTCTCACTCCCATTATAGACCTTAGATAGAGGAAAGAGATATAAGATTATCATCCTTAGTCTCCCTCTATCCACTTGGGACAGATAGTCTGTTTTCTCTGATTGGAAACTATTTACGTCAACGAATATTTGAAGTGAAGGCACAGCTCATGTCTTCATATCTATGAGATGGACTTCTGCTACCACAGATTACAACGAGATAACATCTGTAATCTCTGGTTTATACGGGCGTTTTTGAGAGAATTCGGGAGGCGCAATGGTATCCCCATTAGTTTGGATGTGTCGCGTCTGTACGCTCATATAGAGGAGCTATCAGATGGCAAGCGGAATGTTGTGTGTGAACGAAATATTTGTTGAAGCTCGTTGTTTATTTTTGGTGAATTTTATTAGGATCTGATTGAAAGGTCAATGGATTTTGTCTTTTTTCTTACATGAAACTCACATCCAAAAGTTCTGTAGGTGTAGTGGCCTACCTGAAATTTGATTCTTTGTCAATAATCGGCTGTACAACATTCAAAATGTATTCAATCCAACGCGTAATCTTGGTTTTTATAGCTCTTATTATCTGAACATCTATCATCAATTTGTTTTTAGTCTGTGACACATTTCATTCCGAACATTTTTCTATATGCTCGAGTGTTTTTGGTCAATACCTACTGTAATGATTCAACTGCGTTCAAATCAATCTAAAATGCTGAACGATCCGTTTTATATCGATTGAACACATGAAATTCTTGAAAAGCAATGACGTGAAGTCAGGAGTTCTTGCGCGCATTTAGTCCTCACAGACGATCGTAAACACAATGACTTCCGAAAAAAACAACCCAGAAATTAAATATTTGTAGCGTAGGTTTGGACCCTAATTACGAAGGCCAAATTCGTAAATGAGTGCATTGCACCTACTGATTTCTTAGATATACCCATTCAAAATTTTATATTCCCGATATTTCCGAAAATACAGTTTGGATCGAATTAGAATGAATTGAAAATGAGAGCTTGAATTTTCATGTAGAATTTCGTTGGGTAATATGATTAGATGAACACCATTTTCCATCAGAAGAAGATGTGCCTTTGACGGGGCCAATGGTACGTGAAAAGATGAACGCTTAAGCGAAAAATTTGAACATGAGTTCAAAAATTGGTGAATTCACGTCATATTTACCGATCTTCAAACTGCGCCATACTTCAATATCCGAGATTCATATCGAGGTTGAAGTTCCTCATTGTGTGTCAAATTCTCAGCGACCTCTTTTAGATTTTCTTATTCCTTATGCTTCACACTGGGATTAATCTATCCTCACTGCTCTTCCGATGAATATTTAGCATATTTCCTTTGTGAATTCGATCAGGCCCTGTTCTGCACATTTCAAAGAGCTCGGACCTGAATCTCGGACAAGTCGATACTTCGTTATAATAACAGGTGTCGGTCAAGGCAGGGCAGGTAAGGCCACAACACGTGTGGCCCCCTGGTTATGGCCCTAATGTGTTTCAGTTCGTATACGGAAAGGGAAGAAAGCCGCAAACTGCTCGATGATGGATCGCGGTCACTGATATCGAGATGCAATTACATCAAAGATAAACGTGCAATGACAGCGATGTCTCCGAGACTCGTTGACTTCGTTTTCAAACACGACCACGAGAAACAATGCGAATTTTGAATGTTCCTTCGTGCGGGTTATCAAACCCGTCGTCTCATTATACCTGTAAACAGGGTGATTCATGAGTGACCTTAGATACGTCAATGGCGGTTAGAGGACTACAAGGCGAATCAAGATTCGCCGAAAAAAATTTTTTTTTTGTTCATTGGTTACGAAGATACAGGGTGTTTTTGTATATTGTTTGGTATAAACTAAACTTTGAATAGCGATATTTGTGAAACGCTTAATTCAAATCCAGGGCCGGGCTGGATAAATTGTGAACTACAGTTATTTGTTGAAAAAGTTCATTTTCTGACCGCTTTTCAGAAAAACTATTATTGGATTCGAAAAGCCAAGGAAAAATGCTACAATAATCGCTCTTCAATTCGGATGGCACACCTAAACTGTTCCAACAAAAAAATATTGGCAAAGAAAAATTTGTGAAAAAGTTTTTATTTTCGACCGGACATACGTCATTGGTGGATGACTTCGAGGCGAATAATTTTTTTGAATAATTTTTTTGTTGCAACAGTTTAGGTGTGCCATCCAAATAAAAAGAGATTATTGAAGCATTTTTCCTTAGCTTTTCGAATCCAATAATAGTTTTTCGAAAAAGCGGTCAGAAAATGAACTTTTCCGATAAATAATTGTAGATCACAATTTTTCCAGTCCGGTTCTAGATTTGAATTAATCCTGAATTGCATATTGACAAGTTCTAACAAGAAATATTACTAGCAAATTTCAACTAAATAACTTAAAGCGTTTCAGAAATATCGCTCATCAAAGTTTTATACCAAACATACAAAACACCCTGTATCTTCGTAACCAATGAACAAAAAAAATTTTTTTCGGCGTATCTTGACTCGCCTTGAAGTCCTCTATCCGCCATTGATGTATGGTCACTCATGAATCACCCTGTATGGACTAGGTCTCTTGAATATATCTTTTTATTCATGGAATCTATTGTTCTATCCATATGAATACTGAAAAACTTATAGCCGTGGAAAATTTCAATTTTCATCGAGATAACGATATTCTCAATTTGGAGCCAAGTATAGCGGAGTTCTGCGACGTAATGTGTCATATCCACTTTCTCTCTCTGTTCGTGTACCTTCCACTCTGTCGAGCCAACGAACAGTATCGGCTGTATCGATCGTAAAATAGTGCAGCGACGTGACACGATTGAGAAAAAATTCAAATATCTTTTGTTATACAAGCAAAATTCCTATTGCTGCGATGATGTTCTAGCGAACAGCCAATTTACATTCTGCCAAAGTTCTGTAATTCCCGTTTTTTTTTAAATGGTCTGAGACGTCTAGCTTTTATTTACTTATGAAGAATCTGATGTCAAAATCAATTCAGTCCAGCCTCTCCGGTACCAAGATAACAAGAGAATGACAGGAGCTAGCGCATATCAGATCGCACCGGTCAAGTTCATTATTGGGCTGAATCAGCTAAACAGTTTTGGAGTCATTTGATTTTTTGAGATTATTTCCTCAATAAATCAGGAATTGCCCATGCGATCGAACTGGAATCCGGAAATCAGTTGTAGAATATTAATTCGCAATTGCCCAAAATTTTGATGGGGACTTGTTAAATGATTGAAATTTTTTTTTTAAATATTCACCTGATTTTTGTTGCAAAAATCTGTATTCTCGGAGACTATTGATCAGATTTCAATGTATTCGACACAGATCTTGAAGTCGATAAATAATAGTGTTTCAAATTTCAATTTCATTGCATTTTCATCTTCGTAGATAAAGGAAAAAAATATGTCAGATTCCGTGGTTTTTACCCCGGTATCATTATTATTTATATGATGATATGACACTTGGTAACTAACAGTATATAATTGTCATGTGTATTTTGAATGATGAATACCAATTATGGTTCATGCAAAATTTCTTCACAATGAGACATTTATCTAAGCTGTAGAAATATCGAAAAGACAGATTTCTTCACGTATCCTATCTTTATTGAGCAACATCGAAAAGATATAAATCACTTTAATTACCTTCAACAATAATTCACATCTATATCACTATTATTATCTTAGAGCGTGATAAATGATGCAGACTTTTACACACACGACGCACGAAAAACTTTCATATCAAAGATCATAACCAGCAATTAGCCAAGCTGTGCAACTTTCACAATTTTTTCTCAACGGCTTTGGCTGGCAAAAAGGCTCCGAGACCATTGGATCGATCCGAAGACGCTTATGTAAATCAGTAATGTGTAATGAAACTGGTGAATAATGATGGATTATTGTTCTACTTGATTCACTTTGTAGGATGATACGAACCGGTGCTGGTAGATTTTATAAATATTTATGAGACTTGTACTGATGTTAATGAAATGTAATCCATAATCCTTCTGATGAATGACAGGTACCACGAATAAGATGCGAAATAACAGGTGAATGCTTAATGGATTTGAGATGCTGCTCTGTTGGATCCTTTGATACTCTGAATGGTGTTATTGTTTTGGATGTTGATCGCCCACTAGATTCTGTGATGGACCGTGAGAGATGTAAAGATGAGGAAAGCGTCATTTATCTTTTAGAGGCCTACTTTCTTTCTAACATGGTCGAATTTTGCTTTAAATGATGCACCATGTGGTTTGATAAATAATGAGTATTCCTGGATAATGGGCATTTTCAGTGATTCCCAGAAATATTTTATAAACTTTCTAGGCTAAGAACCTTGAATTAACATTCAGATTTTGCTATAAGGATTATGCTATATAGAGAGTACATTTTAAAAGATGTCAAACTTCAGAGAGTGAATATAGAGGGTGTTTCAAATTGTGCGCTTTTTTAAGAATAAATAAAATATAGATGGCGCACTGAATTCCTTTGGGTATTTCGACATTGAAGAAGTGTGATGTATGACATTTATAAAAAATGGCTTCGTTCACGATACAACAACGCGTTCAAATTGTTGAATTATTTTATGAAAATAAATGTTCTTCGACTATTGGTCGAATTATTAAAAAATTTCAAGAGAGCGGTTCGGTGGAAGATCAAAAAATAGAAAAATACAGTCGCAGCGGTCGTTCACAAGAAAATATTGATTTGGTTCGTGAAAGTGTTGCTGAAGACCCTGGAATATTCATTAGACGACGTTCACAACAAGTTGGGCTTAGTGGGTCCACAACATGTCCTAGTTTAAACAAGGGTTTAGCTCTGAAAGCATATGAGGTTCAAATCACACACGAATTAAAGCCATTAGATCATTTGAAACGTCGTTCATTTGTCAATTTCATGAATGAACAACCAGCTGATCTTTCTCAAAAAACGATTTTTTCGATCCGATGAGGCAGATTTTCAACTCGGTGGCTTTGTTAATAAACCAAATTGTCGTATGTGGCCTGAGAAAAATCCATGAAAAACCTATTCATACTGAAAGGGTCACTGTTTGGTGTGCATTATGATCAGGTGGTGTAATTGGACCTTACTTCTTTGAAAATGCTGCTGGTGAAGCTGAAACTGTCAATGGTGATCGATACCGTCGGATGATGATCGAATTTTTGTGGCCTGAATTAATGAATAATGATCTAGGGGACATTTTGTTTCAACAGGATGGCGCTACATCTCACTTTACGAATGACACAATTGATTTATTGAGACAAAATTTCCTGAACGAATAATCTCTAGAAACGGTTATGTCAATTGGCCACCAAGATCATGTGATTTCACACCGATGGACTATTTTCTCTGGGGTTATTTGAAAAGTCAGGTATATAAGAATAATCCACATTCCTGAACTAAAGGATGAAATTATTCGTGTAATTAGTGAGATAGAGCCTCAATTCTGTCAAAATATCATTGAAAATTTTAACAAAAGAGTGAACGTCTGAAGAGCTGCAAGATGAGGCCATTTGACAGATATTATTTTTCGTATATAAATGTCATAACTGATACTTCAATTACCAATAAAAAGTTTTTGAAAATGAATGCAACTTATGTGTTTTATTCACTCTTAAAGAAAAACGCGCAATTTGAAACACTCTTTACAATTTATTTGTCACGAAAAATGACATAGAGCATATACAATCGAACAGTTGAAGGTTATTCTTTGATTCTACATTTCTTGATTTCATGAAGAATTGCATTTTTTGCATGAAACTAATTATATCGTGCTCATTTTTGAACTCCCATCAAATTTAACTGAATATTCCGAAAGAACACCAAATTTTTCAATTCCAAAAGTATTTTGATGGAATATCTTAATTCGAGATTCATTTTTTGCTCGGGAATAATTCCAATAACAATCATAAGATGCTTTCCGATGTAGCAAAGAAAGTTTTGGGCTTCTCGTCCATTCTGTCCATGCGGAAACCAGTCCAAATTTTGTTAGTATCGTATTCTCGGAAAAATTTCGAAATTTTGTAGTTTCACTTAGATTTTTATGAAGTTGAGCGTTTTGTTTCAAATTCGAAGCCATTGCCTCACGAATTTTGCATGAACCTTGACACTGTAAGACAAAATCTCGAACGGATACAATCTACGGAATTCCTGGATGGATTTTTCTCACCATGTTCTTAAAGTCTGAGCTCGACTCATTAATTTTAAGTCTATAAGTTGTTTATTTATGGGGTTAGGCTAACTGTGAGCGCAAAATCCTTCAGAAGAAACTTCCTAGAGACTAAATATTCGTGGAGCTTGATTTGAAGCCGAAGGTCGAATGCGTGAATGGATAAAAGTAACCAAATGATTCTGCATTAATTTTGCTGATATTTCCCAAAAATAGACTCGATTGAATTGAAATGTGGTACTTTGTCGACAAACGACAGCTTGGAGGATTATGCAAAATTTCGATAGGAGAAGTCCAGGAATTTAAACAATCGCAAAAATGCTGCTCACTTCACAAGAGCTAAAGGAGGAATTTCTAAGAGTAATGCGGCTTAGGGCGGGTACTATAAAACTATTTTGACAGTGACACAAGTTAACTTGTGAAATCTGGTTCAAAAATGAGAGTTAACTGCTCTCTGTTATCAGAATAATTTTAAACTACCGTCCGTTAGTAAAAAACAAAATTGGACGAAAAAGAATATAGATTTGAGGAAGAAAATAAGTTTTGCGGAATGACACTAACAGATTTCTGTGAGGGTAAACTCTCATTAGAAAATAAATGTACATGTGGCGAAACCCCCTGATAAGATTTTGAGCATTCTTCATTCATCATTGAACTAGAACACTCATGTGAGGTGTATTCATGAATTTCACGAAATTATGATGAATGTACGAAAAAACATAAGAATTCTGGCTGAATCGAGAAGTGAGTTGTCTGTTCTATTTTTGCGCGCATGTTCTAGGGGAACAGCGTGCTATCGTTTTGTCCAAATGTCTGTAATTTTGGATGATTGAGCCGAAAATGGTTTCAATCGACTAGGTTGGACTCACTGATGACGAATCCGGTGTCAAAATCGATTCTGTCCGGCCGTCCGTCCGGCCGGCCGTCCGTCCGGACGTAGATACAATAACTGTCGACAGAAGCAAGCTAGTAACTTGAAACTTTCAGGACAGGTTGCGCATCAGAATGCCGCGGTTGAGTTCGTTAATGGGCCAAATCAGTCGAATAGTTTCCGAGTTATAGGCACTTGAAATTTTGAAGTTATTTATTTTTTATTTCAGAAACTAATTGAGCAATTAGATGCAAACTTGGCAGTTAGGTGGAGTATAACGACGCGCAACTTTGGGCCAAATTTCGTCAGGATCATATTGTCAGTAAATTGAAAAAAATTTTTTTCGAAATTTTTTTCCAAAAAATTTTTTTTTTCGGAAACCATTCATCATATCCAAAAAAAATTCCACTCAGACTCTGAGCTTCATATTTCACAGCAGTGTAGCAAATTTCAGTTAGATACGATCATAAGTTTTGGAGATATCGTGAAAAAATATGTCAAATTTCGAGGTTTTCTTCTCGATATCGTTGATTTTTTCGGTATAACTCGAGAAATACTGATTCAGTCCTGATAAAACTTCACAGCTAGTTTTGAGATGCTGATAGACAACTTTATACGAAATTTCGTGATAATCGTGTCATCAGAACAATTTGAAAAAAAAAATTTCTATTATTAATATGATTTTCTTATCGTATCATACTCATTAAATTCTGTATGAAACTTCGAACTGTTATTTTTCGATGAAGTACTGGATTTCAATTCGATATGATCTGTATTTTTGGAAATATTGGGGGGGCGGATTTTACCCATTCACGAATTCGTGAATGGGCAAAATCCGCCAAATGAGTCCGTAGATATACCCATTCAAAATTTTATTTTTCCAATATTTCCAAAAATACAGATTAGATCGAATTGAAATCCAGTAATTTATCGAAAAAAAAAATTCAGAAAAGCTCCGCCGTGAAGGCAGCAGCTTTTGTGCGCATGTTCAAATTCGTTGCCAAAGCGGTCATCTTCATTTAACATGCGTGTAAAAGCTGCTGCCTTCACGGCAGTGCTTTTCTAGGTTTTTGATATCATTCGATGAACTTCAGGATCAATATCCTTCGTTGTCTCTTCAAGTATATTCAACCTAGACCAATCACGAAAACACATTAGTTGACCTAGAAAAGCACTGTCGTGAAGGCAGCAGCTTTTGCGAACATATTCAAATTCGTTGCCGAAGCGGTCATCTACATTGAACAGGCGCGCAAAAGTTGCTGCCTTCACGGCAGTGCTTTTTGAAATTTTTTCTTATCGTTCAGGCCAAACTTTCAGTGTATTTAAATATTGGCAAGGGACAACTATATTCTATAATATAGCATAATTATCCCCATATCGATTACATAGTTTTATTATGTATTCAACGAGGGAAACTTTTCAGTTCGAATGGTACAGAACCAGCAATTGCATTCACATATTTTCCATACCAAATGCCCGATGCAGGTAATTTCTTGTTACTTGACGCTTCAAATAGAACGGTTATCACTGCGATTAAACAAGACAATTTGTCTTGGATGCTTAGGTTTCATTTCAATTGCAAATTTATGCTACTACAGAACTTATACACACACATATATATATATATACGAATGGAGATGCTGTAATCGTCTGAAATATCTCAGAGCCAACCAGTAAATCATTGGTTGAGAGGTCGGTTGAGAGTAGCTGAAGCCACTTCCTGCTTTAAGGTTTCAGACATGATAGCCTTTTGTTGAATACCACTTTACACTCCTAGGTTCAAGCCGTTCTCATTTTTCGGAATATTATGTACGAGGGTAATGATGATGGTTAACGATCTGTTTTATTTACGAGGTTGGTTTGAAAGCGTGTAGCAGCGAAATTAATTAACAGAACTATTCGGATTCTTGATTGGATCGTTTAGGAAGCTTTAAGATAGGAAATATCCTACTGATTAGCTTTACAGTTAGTTATTGGAGGGATAGACTGATGCGTAAGCAAAATCAGCCTCGTGAAATTTTAAACGATTTTTTCACTAATATTAGCTCTATTCTCATATGAAGGACTACAATTAGGCATTTCTACGAATAAGCAAAAGAAAATTTGATTTGTCTGACTTAGAGAAAATTATTCAAAGAAAATGTCTCGAAAACGGTAGTGGAAACGGAAACATAATGCATCAATGAGTTTTTTCACATGTTTTGTTTATAATTCTCAGTAGCATACTACAAAAATTTTTGCGGGAAAAAAAGAAGACAAGGTTGCATAAGACTTATGACCCTG
Source organism: Myrrha octodecimguttata (assembly GCA_958510865.1). Lineage (NCBI taxonomy): Eukaryota > Metazoa > Arthropoda > Insecta > Coleoptera > Coccinellidae > Myrrha > Myrrha octodecimguttata. The sequence continues at coordinate 64,820,902 of OY294059.1, read as the reverse complement.
TAGATATTCACGCCTATTGAGATATTGTATGATGTAAACTTTGAAGTGTAATATCTTTAACCGAGCTTTGACTCAAAATTCCGGGAAATGCGTTAGGTAAGAAGAAAATACTTCGAACAAATTCAGACAAATTCATGGTTATGACGTAAAAACAAAATTTCTACTAATATCAAAATTTGTTTGTTTTCTAGGTAGAACTCCATGTTCCTGATCCAAAAGGATCGGAATTATTTCTTGAGAATGGTCTCAAACGACTAGGTTGGGCTTGCTGATGACGAACCCGGTGTCAAAATCGATTCCGACCGGCCGGCCGACGACACGATAACTGTCGAAAGAAGCAAGCTATGGACATCAAACTTTCAGATACGGTCACGCATCGGAATGCGCCAGCTGAGTTCGTTAATGGGACGAATCAGTCGAATGGTTTCGGAGTTATGGTCATTTGAAATTTTGAGATTAATTTCCTGATATTTCAGGAACTACTCATGCGATTGGATTGAAACTTGACAGTTAGTTGGAGCATAACAACGCACAAATTTTCACAAAATTTCGTTGAGATCACACTGTAAGTAGATTTTGAAAACATTTTTTTACGAAATTTGTTTCGAAAAAAATTTTTTTCGAAAACTGTTGAGTACGGAAAATACTTCTGCTCATACCTCGACCATCATATTCTACAGCACTGTACCAAATTTCACTTCGATACGACCATAATTTCTGGAATATTGAAAAAAAAAATATATATATATAACTTCGTGGATTTCTTCTGGATATGGGTGGTTTTTCCCAATTAACTTGGCAGCTAGCTTGAAAAGGGCTGATAGGCAACTTTGTGCAGAATTTCATGAGGATCGTGTAATCAAAAAAATATTTTTCATTCAATATTCTGTGATTTTGTGCTCATATTATCCTCATGATATTCTGTATGAACCTTCGAACTGTAAAATTTCGATAAAATACTGGATTTCAATTCAGTCTAATCTGTATTTTTCGAAATATTGGAAAAATAAAATTTTTAATGGGTATATCTGCGGAATCATTGGGTGGATTTTACCCATTCACGAAGTCGGCCTTCGTAATTGAGGTTCAAACCTACTCTTTAAATATCGAGTCCTTTCTTCCGGAAGTTATTGTGCTCACGGTCGGCCTGAGTAGGTTTGGGGGTTGATTGAGAAGATCGAATTCTGGAATGGGTAAAATAAAAACATGCGTGCTAAAGCTGCTGACTTTACGTCAGTGCTTTTCTAGGTTTTTTTTTAACCTCGATCAGTCTTGAAGGTATTGATCTGTGAATGTGTTGTAATATCCGTCCGATTCGATTCCTAAATTATCAGTTTATCATAGAGATATTCGGAATGTCCCCTCCCCTGTATACTCTCTCGTGTGCATTTGTCAGATTCCTGCAATTTTTGTATTTCAGTTGTCTCTTTCCCATAATGAAATATTTCACGATGGGAATTATAAATTGCCGTTTGCGTTATTGTCATGAAATTGTTAGAATGCTAGTTGTTTATTGATGTTATGGCTCTAGTACTGCTGGGTCCATAAAGAACTATCGATATATTGGTACGTTCTCCTTAATGTCTCTCGGGATGTTTCCTCAATAAATTTGATAGAAATGGTCACTTAAACGGGGATATTACTTTCCAGTTAGGATGAAATAAAATACTTAATGCTTGAACACAACATAATAGAGCATTTGAACAGATGGAAATGATCTACTTATCTCATTATTATTCATTTTGCTATTTCTTTAGCTTTCTATGAGACAACCAAGCGTTCAAGGAAATATTGAACGAATTATTACTAACGGGAAAAATTTTTCGGAAAAATTGTCTAAATTTCATTTCGAATGGAATCACTGCGGGAATTTCACCCATTCATAAATTCGACATTTTGCATTCTATCCCAAAACTGTTTTGCAAATATGGATTCTTGAAGTTATTTCTTGCGGACGTTATTGTATTCGCGGTTGCCCCATCAATGAATCGTCAAATTGGGGACAATATTCGGTGTACGACGTTCTCCATGGAAAAAAATAATCTTCGCAGTAAGGGTTTCAAAAAGGTTTTCGAAATTTGAATATAGCGGTACGAATAACTGTGATAAATACGGGGTATCTGAATAACACCGAAAAAATGTGAGGGGTGATTCAGTGATGAAAATTAAGGTACGTATTTGGTATGAAATTCTTTGAAAAACCTCATCCCGGAAAAGTTACACCCCTTCGAAGATTTACAAAAAAAAATTCTTTATTGCGCGTATGTTCCAAGGGAACAGCGTGCTATTGTTTTGTCCAAATGTCTGTAACTTTCGACGATTGAGCCGAAAATGGTGTTGAACTACTAGGTTGGACTCACTTATGACAAATCCGGTGTCAAAATCGTTTCTGTCCGGCTGGCCGGCCGTCACCACGATTATAGGCGTACGGAGGATTCTATCAACTTGAAAATTTCAGGAAGGGTTTCATTTCAAAATACTAAGGTTAAGTTCGTTATTGGGCCGAACCGGCCGAATAGTATCGGAGTTATAGCCATTTAAAATTTTGAGGTTATTTTCCTCATATTTCAGAAAATACTGAAGCGATTGGATTGAAACTTGGCAAATAGTTGGAGCATGATGACGCGAAACTTTGAGCAGAATTTCGTTTGAATCGTATGGTTATTCAATCTAAAAAAAAATTTCATCAAAATTTTGTTCGAAAAATTTTTTTTTTCGAAACTATTTTTCATATTCGGGAAAATGTTAATTGTGCCTTGAACTCCATATTTCAAAGCAGTGTACCGAAATTCAGTTCGATTCGGCTATTAGTTTTGGAGATAATGGGAAAAAATGTGTAGAATTTCGTGTTTTTCTTCTCGATATTGTTGTTTTTTTCGGTATAACTCAAAAACTACTGACTCAATTGTAATGAACCTTTGCACCTCGTTCGAAGATGTTGAGGGACAAAATTGTGCAAAATTTGGTGATGATCGTGTCATTAGAACAATGCGAAAAAAAAAATTAATTTCTTTTTTTCAAATATTCAATATTCTGTGATCTTCTCATCATATTATTCTTATTAAATTCTATATAAACCTTCAAACTGTCATTTTGAGTACTGGATTTCAATTCGATTTGATCTGTATTCTTGGAAATATTGAGAGAATAAAATTTTGAATGGGTATATCTGCGGAATCATTGGGTGGATTTTACCCATTCATTAATTTGGCCTTCGTTATTAAGGTCCAAACCTTCCCTACAAATATCGAGTTTCTAGGTTATTTCTTTCGGAAGTTATTGTGTTAACGGTCCGGCCGTTAGGCCCTCATTAATTCGTCATATATGAGCAGAGTACCTCTTCAAAGAAAAACTATTAGTTTTATTTTGAGGTTATGAGCGTACATCAAAAATAATTCCTATTAACTAGTATAGATGATAGACGTGAATAAATTCCATTTTTTGATTTCAGGATTTAATAGCGAAATATTTGAATAAATTGAAGAAAATACTCCCATATCGAAATCAGTGTGAATAAAATTCTCAAGAATTGCCTATTTTATCTCCATGTCTTATCGCGCTACCAAAAAATTATTCAAAAAATCTTACCCGATAACATAAAATATACTGGTTCAAAAAAGGAAAAGATAACTTATCGGTCAGATCAGACCCTGATGATGTGTTCCAGATTCGAAACATGCAAATGATCCCATAATTGGACTAAGTGGTACCTATCAGTAAGATTCAAAGCAGTACCAGTGGGTGTACCGACATTAAAGAATGCGTTCTCACACTCAGATATTCATATCCGCTTCAAATTTATCCGAATAGTCTAATTTCGTATCGGTTCTTTCAACCAGTTTACAACATACGGATGTGCGTGAGAGTGATTTGCATACATCCTATATTTGCATATGAAATAGATTTTTCATCTGGTTCATTATAAAATTGGATTAATAGCGGTTCTTAATATCTGCTTTATGGCTGATCTGAGGCCGGGCAGTAATAAAAGTCAACGCTATGGCGAGTTACTTCTCAATCACTTGTTTAATGAAGTTTGGAATTTTTTAGTTGTTAGAGGAGTCATATTTCAGATGCTTGAAGACATGAGAATATAAACCTCCTTTCATACACGTAATCAATATTGATTGACAAAGATAGACTTTCAAATTAAGTGCGATCGTTGTTTTGATTTGATATCCGAAACTCAATAGTGTAGCAGCGTCCTATTGAACCAAATTGGTGAAATACTAGAGAAGTAAAAAATATCCACAAATTTGTATTTAGTGGGCTCGAAGCTGGGATGGTAACGAAAAATTAAAAACATTAGGGAAAAATCACAAAGCACTTGACATGAGGTGTCGTTTTGGTCAGGAGAGTGTTGTGTAAATATGTTCAATTTGTAATCAATATCAGTCACAGAAATAGATTCATTTTGTTTGACGATATATTCATTTTCCGTTCCGAAAGATTCATTTTCTACCAAATACAATATATTTACTGATTGGTAATTTCAAATCGATGAGATCCAATATATTCGTCAATTCGATCTATCTTCATCGTCAAAAGATGGCGCGCCCAAAGCCTGAAGTTTCCAGCCTTTAGTTTTCAGTAGTTTGAGATTATAATCAGAGGTTACAACTGTAATCACTACAAATATTTCAGGAATAAAACCGTGAATATTCATGAATGAAATCCAAATCATTACTTACTATCGATATTTTTAGGCTCTTTCAAATTTCGGTTTCCGAACTGCAGGAATCTGTATGATGCTTTCGACGAGCCATCTCTTGACGTTGTATGATAGACAGAATTTATAAAATATTATAATTCACATTTTCATATATTTGAAACTTCAATCTCGTGAAATATTGTGCTCGGTAAAAAGTAAGTAAGTCGTCAATGGAAATGAAAATATTGCTGCAACAAATAATTATATATACTAGAAAATAGATATATTTACAAACATACCCTTTTCCTAAACTGCGCCTCATTCTTATAGTTAGATATATAACTTCTTCACCAGAAAAGGCAATTATAGTGTTTTGATATACTTTTACATCGTTCCAATTCAATTCGAACATTCAGTGTCAAGAGGAACAGCTGGCAGTGAACGAAAAGAGTTATGTTATGGGCGCAAAGTGGCGAATGCGCGACAAAAGTTTTCCCCAATAATTTGCGCATTTTATGGTTAGGGAAAATATCAACAGAAAACACCTAGTTTAGGACGAATATTTAATTAGCATATGTCAATTCATTTCCCAAGTGGTAGCTCAATCATATTTTCACCGCACAACGCAGATTCAGTTCTTACAATATTGCGATCTTTTGATCATTCAATACCCACTTAATTCGAAAGATAGAAAAATCTTTTTATCAGGATATACCTGAAACTATACTTGACAACTAAACCAGATTCCGCTGGATTTTTGCGCAAAACTTTGTATTCCAGGATTCAAGGTGATCCGACTAGCGTTGCTTGAAATTAGAAAAATTAAATTTTCAAATGCCAAATTGATGCTAATAGGCCACCAGAATGACCTGGTTAGAAATATGAATTTATCAAGAAAAAAAATATTTTCTGAAAAGATCGATTCCCATCAAAGTTTTTCTGAATTTTTCTTTTATAAATTCATATTTTTATCCAGGTCATTCTGGGGCCTCCGTAGGGTCCAGTTTCTTAAATAAAAATTATTTTAGTACTTCGAGCGGAATCTTTGTTAGGCTATAAAATGAAAACCAATGGATATTTTTTCATTCTGTTTTCACAGCAGTGTTCAGAATGAAGGTTAGTTCAACCTCGAAAGATTTAAACAATTTTGGGTGAAATTTTTCTTTCACTGTTGACATGTAAAAAAAAAGTTGAGTTGGAATTTTGGAAACATTTTTGTCACGGAAAATCTTAGAAAATTGAGTACATTGAAATAATACTTTCCAATTTGGCAATCGAAAACAAAAAATTCCAACTTTGTAGGTTTTCCGCCATTTCGAAATATTTTTTCCAGAATTCTACACCACAACTGAAGAGAACACCAAAAAATACTGAGATGTGAACAAAAACCGTTATTTCAAAGGTCACGCATAACTCACCACACTTATCAGAATATTGCTCAAAGTTGACATTGAACACCCTGTATCTCGCTTATGCTTCAAAAACGAGGTGTATGTCATAAGACAAAAATGACTACCCCAATGTGATCTTTACGGCTATATATGTTTGACCGGTTTATGATGAAACACCCTGTATAAAGGGTAGTTGTGTACCTTGATTTCGGAGTCTGAGTTCATGAATGGATGAAATAAACAGTAGATAAACCCAATCGAAATTTCATTATTCTAATCATTCTAGAATACAAATATAATCTAATTGAAATATCGCAAACAGTGCCACAGCGAAACCATTATAATAGCAACTTTACTATTAGAAATTCTAGTGATGCACTCACATGAGGCCATCATGCAGAATCTTTTACGAGCTTGTTTGAATTCGCTTCCAAAGCAGTGTTCCTTGAGTAATTGGGGAAAGAACAATGATGCTGAGGAAATGATAATCAAATCTTACATATCTTCTCCGAATATGTATTTCCGAAAATATACATCAAATCAAGATGAAATTTGGCACACTCTTTTTAAATTTCAACCTTGAAGCCTGGGCAAATTTTAAGAATATTTGATATATGGTTTCAGGAAAGAATCGAAATTTGTTTTTTTCTATTTCTGATGATTGCATTTCAACGAAATTTGGTAAGGAGTTTTGCGTCAGTATTTTACAACTCATTACAAGTTTCAATATGATGGCATCAGCTTTTCTAGAGATTTTTGGCAAATTTCCTCAGAATTTCAAACGAGTGAGAATCAGAAATGATATGACCGATTTATCCCATTGACGAACTCAACCTTCGCATATTGATGCGCATCCTATCCTGAAAATTTCAAGTCGCTAGCTCTTTCCGTATTCGTGTCGATGCGGTCAGCCGGAAAGAATTCAGTTCAACATCCAATTCTCCATAAAGTGAGTTCAACCTAGTCGTTCAAGACCATCTTTGGCTAAAAATCAGAAAATTTCAGACATTTGGAGGAAATGCTAATACGCTCTTTCCCAGAACCAGAACAATTACCATAATGTTCAAGAACCCGACCTGTACGAGTTTCCTTCTATCTGCAGTTGATATTTCTTTATTTTAGATGCTTCAGAATGAATCAAACTCTTGACTTAAACAGAAACTTGGAGACTTATTCTGTTCTTTGTCGTTTCTAATGAAGTGAATGATGCGGAAATGGCATAGCTGAGGCCCAATCAGCAGAATATCGTCGGGTTTAAAAGGGTGCCTTAACATTTCAATAATTTCCACATTAATCGAATAGGTATCATAGCACGGCACGAATTATTCGAGATTATCTGCTTTAGCATTATTCCAATTCCGTAATTGAGCTTATAAATCGCCATGCGAGAAAAAGGCGGATACCTAGATGCTTCACTTCGATGACTGTAATAAATACCAAATGGACAGTGCATATTTCCTGCAAGAAATTAATTTCAATGACAACGTTGCCGGACATTCACGTAAAGAAGGCAAATCGAAACATCATTTTCGAAAGCAAAATACAATTTTTGTGTGCATGTTCTAGACAGCAGCGTGATATCGTTTTGCACTAACGTCTGTATTAGTCGAATTTCTCTCCCGAAAATGGCCTCGAACGACCTGGGACCCTATTCTTGAATGCGATGGTATAAAAGTTCTCTTTCGTTTTATCAAAAATGCACCTGGTATCCTTGACAACAGTGTCGACACGCCTATTTCAACACGTTCCCGATTCAATAATAGAGCCCCTGGCTGTACTCACTGAAGAAGAATCCGATGTTTATACGATTTATGTCCGGCCAGCCCTCTGGCTGAGGACCAGATAACTGTCGGAGGGAATAAGCTAGCGACTTGAAGCGTTTAGGGTAGGTCGCGCATTAGAATGCTCAATGTCAACTTTGAGCAGTATTCTGATAATTGTGTTGTGCGTGGTCTTTGAAATAACGGTTTTTGTTCACATCCTAGTATTTTTTGGTGGTCAATGATATGGCGTAGAAATCTGGAAAAAAGATTTCAGAACTCAACTTTTTTTTTACATTTGTACCTACAGTAAAAAAAATCCCCCCAAACCTGTTCAAATCTTTCAAGGATGAACTTACCTTAATTCTGAACACTGGTGTGAAAACATAATAAACAAACATCAATTGGTTTTCATTTTGTAGCCCCCCCAAAGAGTCCGCTCGGAGTACTTTAATAATTTTTATTTAAAGAACTGTGGGCCTTGCGGAGGCCAAAATTGTACTTATGGGCCTTCAGAATTACCTGGATAGAAATATGGAATTATCAACAAAAAAAATCCTCAAAAAACTTCGGTGGAATCGAACTCGCTCTATTTTCGGACAGTAGGTTCACGTTACCTCTCGATAAATCGACTGATCGAATTTATGTCCGTTTCCAAGCAACGGTAGTTCACCGAATTTGACCGAATGTGGAGAGAGTTCGATTGCTATCAAATTTTCTTGGAAAAAATTTTTGTTGATAAATTCATATTTATATTCAGGTCATCCTGGAGGCTAATTAGCACAATTTTGGATTCCGTGAGGCCGCTAGTTTTGGTTTATTTTAAATAAAAATAATCGTACTCTGAGCGGAATTTTTGGATAGCTACAAAACGAAAACCAATGGAGTTTAGAATGAAGGTTAGTTCGACCTTGGAAAATTCCATCAATTTTGGGAAAATTTTTTTTTTCATTGTATACGTGTAAATTGTGGAAAAACGTTTTCACAGCAAATCTCAAAAAATCAAGTAAATAGAAATAATGCTATCCAATTTGGCTATCGGAAATGAAAGAATGTAACTTTGCAGGATTTCCGCCATTTTGAAATCTCATTTCCAGAATTCTACACCGCAGTTGAATTGACCACCATAAAATATTAATATGTGAAGAAAAACCATTATTTCGAAGGTCACGCATAACTCAGCACAGTAATCAGAATATTGCTCAAAGTTGACATTTAACACCCTGTATATCGCTTACGCTTCGAAAACAGGGTATATGTCATAAGGCAAAAATGACTTTTCCAATGTCAGCTATATATGATGGTGAAACACCCTGCATATCAGATAGAAATAGATGCCAAAAGTATGGAAGGATCAGATAGTGGTATCAGAATTTTATACCATTTTATTTTAACCGCAAATATCATCTATGAGTAAATGAGCACTAATATCTAAAATGTCCTCATCTTGAAACCATTTACGGCTCAACAATCGAAAGTAACGAACATTAGAGCAGAATAATAACGCATAAAAAGTTGAGAATTCAGTGATTTTCACACACCAATGTCTCTCTATCGATTTGTGTTCCACATGGTCTAGCCTACATGAAAAAATAGTCAACGTGGCAACCTCTCTGTTATCTCCTCTCGCGTTAGATGTATTAGAAAGACATTCGGAGATATTTACTACACGGGGACACCGCGAGATCGCGAGTCAATGCTTTGGGGGCCGCGAGGGGGGCTCCCAGGGCGTGCACTCGCCTGACGGCATTCCAATCTGCTCGAGGCGACTTGCCCCAGGCTGGCCCCCGGTTCCCTTGGCCCCTCGTCCTCCGAATATGTGATAAATACGGTGAGTTTGGATTAGCGCTCTGAGATTTCGGTGTTTTTTTCATCAGTTCCGAAAATTCCGTTGCGTGATGCGAGCTCAGGTTATTTGTTCAGTATATTCAATTTGTGAATTTGTCCCGTGGAGAAGAACTTCATTTAATTGTTGCGCGCATGTTTTGTGATACAGCTTGCTATCGTTTTATCCGAATATCTGTTGACTTGAGAACGAAAAGAGCTAGCGACTTGAAACTTCTATAGTAAGTTGCGTATCAGCATGCGTCGGTTAAGTTCGTTAATGGGCCAAATTAGGCATTTGGTTTTGCAGTTATATTAATTTGAATTTTTGAGGATGTTTCTTCAATTTATCAGGAATTGCTCACGTGATTGGATTGAACCTTCGTTATTGATTGGAGAATATTGACGCGCAACTGCTTGTAAAGTCTTGTTGGATGGTAAAAAATTATTGCCAAATTTTTTTTCTAGAACTATCGATTATATTTCCATGAGATTTTGCACATCATGTGAAGTAAATAGTCCGAACAGATTTTAATCTTCGGATATGCTTGGAAAGAATATTTCAAATTTTGATTCCTCGTTATCGTTGTTATTTTCGTAATGAATAAAAAACTACTGATTCAATTAGGATGACACTTGCTAATTTATTGACAAATGCTGATGCACAATTTCTTATGGAGATCATGCCATAAGAACAATTTGGATAACAAATTCAAAATTCTTTTTTTTAAATCAAATCATCCTGACGAAACTCTGTGCTGAATTTGAATTCGTTCCAATCTGCATTTTTGTGAATATCGAGAAAATAATATTTTGAATGGGTAAATCTGCAGAATCATTGGTTTAATTCCATACATTCACGAATTCTGCCTTCGTAGTTATTGTCCAAACCAACGTTACAAATATCAAGTTTTTAAATTGTTTCTTCCGGAAATTATTGTGATTATGATCGGTCGTTAGGACGGCCGTGAACACAATATCTTTCGAAAGAGACGACTTAGAAACTCGACACATGTAGAGTAAGTTTGAGGCTCCATAACAAAGGTTGAATTCGTGACCGGGTGAAATCCACCCGATGATTCCGTAATTTTGAAATGATGGATTTAGAAATTGCTAGTCATTAACACAAAAGCTATATGTATATCAATTGAAATAAAATTTAACGAACCAATATCACAACGAATATAATGCCAGTTGACTTCATTTCACTTCTGTTATTAATGAACAGTGTTTCCAAGTTGGTAGTGTACATGAAAAGATATACCGTGATGGTAACATTTACCAATTCTACAAATTTTTCATTTGATTTCAAGTATAGTTCATAGGTAGGTAATTAATATCATTGATGTACCCCATCAAAATTAAAAAGGAATCAAGTTTATGATGTTTTTTATAATATGGGCTTACCGAAAACGATTCTTCTCTCTTGAACGAACAGAAACTTACCTGAAAAAGACGAACATACGATAAATAAGACAATTTATATGACAATGAAAAATTTTATAAAAATATTACTTCATAATACAAAGCAAATAATAATGAATTCTTTTTCTAAACAGGTACTCTATTTCAACCACATCACTGTCTTCATTCGGTCAAAACTCAGAAATTTACTCCAGAGATAAAATTTGTTTGTTGGAAAGAATAGAATACCAAAACAGATAGAATAATTTGATCAGTTGTTCGACCGATTCTGCACATATACTTTATCCACTATAATGAAGTCAGTCGCTAGGCCTTGATATAGGTTTATCAATATAATGTAAAATTTAGCGTAACCGTTAATAACATATAACGTTTGTGCTATTCAAAAGTTGCAATTTCTCTCCATTGACTTATGGTTTGATACATACGGAATAACTTACTACGACCATTTGAGTAGAACGGACAACTACGCGTTCCTTTGTGACAGAAAAACTACTATATCCTAACATTTTTCAATCATACAGGGGTGAATCTGACCAAACTTCATGCCTTACTGACTGATAAAAGTGAATGGAGTATATACTCCATTCACTTTTATAAACTATCCTGGTTGGTCATGACATTCTAACACATTTCACCGTGTATATTTCGAAAATGTTAGGTTATAGTCATTTTCCTGTCAGGTAACTATACAACGTTGTCTTCTCTGCATGGAGATCTGAGTAATTACGTAGTCTTCAAAATGTGAGTTTACTTTGGGAAAATAATGAATTTGAGAAAATATTATGTGAATTCAATAATTCCAAACACCTGGCGAATGCTGAAGAAACTTTATTCTCTGTTAACACTGGAAATATTTCACATATATAAACATGGTTGGAAGATTCAGTTATGCTATTTTTCTGTACTGGAATCAAGAATCGAGTGTTGAAATTTCACTGAAAAATAATGGAAAGAGTAGTCCATTATTTTGTGATAGTTCATTCGAAAAAAAATAAAAGTACTCGAATAACCCTGCAGTAAAACTTCCAAACGAACAGACAAACCTACGGAATTCCCTACTTTTCGTTATTCTCAAGAAATAAGTCTACAGAAGACATTTAAATACCTTGTTGCACAACTTGAAAGACTCCAGTATGAAAATGTAATAGTACTACAAAACCTGTGCCACCTTAAAAGAACTAACTCAATTTACAAAGTTCTAGGGAATCTATGTGAATGATGGGTTTTCACTCACATACGTCGAAAATGTTGGATAGCTTGTGATAAATTATTGATTCCAAATTATCAGGGTTACTATCAGAAAAAGCAGATTTCAATTCTACACAACCCTTCCTGATACTTTGTCTCTGCTTCTTTAAAACTACCTCCGGCATTTTTAGTTTCCAAGCATGATAATTATGTTGAGATTGAGAGTAGGAATTGGCTTTGGCATTTGGCAACGTCGCTGAGAATTATTTTGACATTGCCGATATTTCACGAGTGCCAACCTGCGTCAGTTTCAAGTAAAAAAACTTGATAGACCTAAATCATGGCCAACCGGGATAGTCTATAAAAGTGAATGGAGCATAGATACATATTTTCAGTAACATACAACATCCACTCTTCAGGGAGTAAAATAGTATTTCAGGGGATCCACCATCCCCCATATGCAAAAATTAACCGAATAATCATCTGGAAATCATTTCCCTCGCAAGGTCCATCCTCCAAATATCCCGAGCTAATCAGCCGAAATAACCTTTACCCATTTGTTTCCCGACTTACCATTTTCCCCCAGGAAACGCAGCACTTTTGGACTCCGGAACAGCCGGTGGCGGCGTGAGGGGTGCCTTACGGTAGCATCGGCTCCGGTCTTGTGCCGTGGACCGCCTAATGCCGTCGATGCCTCGGGGCAGTGCATGAGGCATGTGCTAGGTAAGTCGATGCCGCCGATGTTACGCTTACGCCTTCCGCGTAACCCTTCCTGCCGCCTATTACCTCATGTTCCCGCTCGTGTTTTCGTGAACGTGTATATATAACGAACTACCAGAGGCGCACGTCGAGGGGATGTCTTTCTCCACGAGGAGGAACGACGAAAATTGGTTAATTGTCGAATAGAACAAAGTTGTTAAATCGGATGCAAGTACCGGAAATCAGAGCTGTTAGAAAACAATATCTTAGTTAATCTACAGTAATCGAGTTACTTTTGAAGTATCTGAGTATCTAAAATTGGTTGAATGTTGAATTGAACAAAATGTTTAATCAGAAGCATTTACTGGAAATTAGAACTGCCAGAGAAAAGCATCTTAGTTATTTTACAGTTATTTAGTTACTTTGAAGTATCCGAGTATCTAAAATCGGTTTGATGTTGAACTTAACAAAATGTTTACTCAGAAGCAAGTACCGGGAATTAGAACTGCCAGATATAAGTATCTCAGTTATTCTACAGTAATTTAGTTACTTTGAAGTATCTGAGTATCAAAAATTGGTATGTTGTTGATTTGCACAAAATGTTTACTCAGAAGCAAGTACTGGAAATTAGAACTGCCATAGGAAAGTATCTCAGTTATTCTACAATAATTTAATTACTTTGAAGTATCTGAGTATCTAAAATTGGTTTGATGTTGAATTGAACAACATGTTTAATCAGAAGCAAGTACTAGAAATTAGAATTGCCAGAGAAAAGTATCTTTGTTAATCTACAGTAATTCAGTTACTTTGAAGTATCTGAGTATCTAAAATTGGTTGAATGTTGAATTGATAAAAAAGTTTACTCAGAAGCAATTACTGAAAATTAGAACTGCCAGAGAAAAGTATCTTAGTTATTCTACAGTAATTCAGATATTTCGGTGTATCTGAGTATCTTAAATTGGTTTGATGTTGAATTGAACAAAACATTCACTCAGAAGGAAGTACTGGAAATTAGAACTGCCAGAGAAAAAGTATTCAATTACTTTGAAGTATCTGAGTATCTAAAATTGGTTGAATGTTGAATTGAACCTATTAGAGAAAAGTATCTTAGTTAATCTACAGTAATTAAGTTACTTTGAAGTATCTGGGTATCCCAAATTGGTTGAATGTTGAATTGAACAAAATATTAAATCAGAAGCAAGTACTGGAAATCAGAACTGTTTAAGCAAAGTATCTTAGTTAATCTGCAGTAATTTAGTTACTTAGAAGTATGTGAGTATCTTAAATTGGTTTGATGTCGAATTGAACAAAATGTTTAATCAGAAGCAAGTACTGGAAATTACAACTGCCAGAGAAAAGTATCTTAGTTATCCTACAGTGATTTAGTTACTTTGAAGTATCTGAGTATCTAAAGTTGGTTCGATGTTGAATTGAAAAAAATTTAATCAGAAGCAAGTACTGGAAATCCAAACTGTTAGAGAAAAGTATCTTAGTTATTCTACAGTAATTAAGTTACTTTGAAGTATCTGAGTATCTTGAATTGGTTGAATGTTAGATCGAACAAAATGTCAAATCAGAAGCAAGTACTAGAAATTAGAACTGCCAAAAAAAAATATCTAAGTTAATCTACAGTAATTCAGTTCCTTTGAAATATCTGAGTATCTTAAACTGGTTGGATGCTGAATTGAACAAAATGTTTAATCAGAAGCTAGTAATCAAAGCTGTCGGACAGAAGTATCCTAGTTTCCCTACAGTTTTTTATTTACTTTGAAGATCTGAGTACCTATCTAAAATTGGATGTTGAATAGAAAAAAATGTTTAATAACAAGCAAGTACTAGAAATCAAAGCTGTCAGAGAGAAGTATCTTAGTTAATCTACAGTGATTAAGTTACTTTGAAGTATCTGGGTATCTCAAAATTGGTTTGATGTTAAATTCATCAAAATATTTAATCAGAAGCGAGTACTGGAAATCAGAACTGTTAAAGAAAAGTATCTTAGTTAATCTGCAGTAATTGAGTTACTTTCGAAGTATGTGAGTATGTTGCGATTTTACAATAGCAACAAATATTGAAGAATGATTCTTCATCGAGCAAAGGTCTACAGTGAATCAACCCAATCAAGAAAACCCTGTGTAGCTCTGGCTTGCCCTCAACGTCTGCAACTGAATTCAACAGCCGTTTTCTATTCGGTGCTTTGAACACAGCAGGTCAGTATTGATGCTTTTGAGCTTCCCCGAAATGAAACGATCACAAACTGATAAAATATAATCGCCACTATCAGTGTTTCGTGCATCTGGGCTGACAAATTGAAGGCGTTCAATATCTCTTAGGGCGCCAGCACATACGGCCACTTTTGAGCGGTAGTCGCCGCATTAGGACCGCTTCTTCCTGGCCGTGTGCCATATATCAGACGTCCCCAACAACAAACGTGGTCACTGATCACTTAAAGGTCTCCGTGAATACAGTCGCCCTAAGTAAAGGATATAATGAATGAATATTACTGAAATTTCATTTGAGCATGAAACGAGAGCAATGACAATTAACTTGTGCCGAAAGACCTGAAGTTTTCACAATAACGCGAAGTCCCTTAGTCAGAAAGGCAGATAACTACATGAGTGATCTTGGAATGATTGAATAGATCCGAAAAGAGATTTTGTTGGATCTCACGTTAAATAAGTGATATTACATGCATTTTGTTTTGTTGGCAATTGGGTACCGTCTGACTTCGTAAACAGCAAAGTCATCAAGCTCATTACCCTTTTCTTCCTTAAGATCCCAATCGCCCGCCACTGGTTCTTTAGTTCGTTATGCAGTCGGTAGCCGGTTCTAGGAGCTAGAAAACGTGATTTAGATCAGCGGAGTGTAATTTAGATCCCTGGCTTATATTAGAAATATCCACATCATGACCCGAGATCTCGATTCTATCCCGTAGATTTATGTTGTTTATAACCTATTCGAGATTGCTAAGGTGTGTTATTCCTTGTCGTGAAGAACTCTGAATTATCACGTTATACTCCATTATATCGTAATATGATAGCTAATAGATAGTTACGTTCGTATCCGCAGTGTCGACAGGTCAAAAAAGTGGAATGTTCGCTGTTTGTGTTCTCTATTATTACATTTGCATTTGCAAATATTCCTTCTGATGTTGAGTGCTTCTTAAATGTACTTGGATATGCTGATGTAACATTCGACACTTGGTAAATGTTATTGGTACATTCGACTGTTTTCCGAATGGCGTTCTTCTTGTTCTGGGGAACAGCGTGTTCTTGCTTTGATCAAATGCCAGTAATTTTCGAATTTTGAGCCGAACATGGTCTAAACGAATAGGTTTATTTGGCTAACTAACGAAGTAAACACCAAAAAATTTTCAGTTTTGGTTTGGAGTTCGAATACCTCGGTTGAGTTCGTCAGTGAACAAAATCGTTTAAATTGTTTCGGTGCTAGACCAATTTTGAGGTTAGTTAGAATTTGGCACAAACCTTCAAATTGATATACAGGGTGTAACTAAATGAGTGTAAAACATTTAAGGAGGTGATTCCTCATCAAAAAAAATATAGGATTTTTCATTGGAGCATCCCTTGTTAAGATACAGCCCCTTAAAGGGGGTACATAAAATTTGTATAACATTTTTTTTCACAAGCACTAAGAATGTTACAATATTGAAATTAACCTGACGTTTTCTACTACCGAAAAGACACTTAGCCAGTAATTAATTTGGTTTACTCCATGGTTGTAAGGGGTGGAAAACGCAACCCCTAAAATTTATTTGCAATGTTACTTTTTGTCTTATTATTTGTTTACCATTTAAAAATTTATTTCCGATAGCCTGTTTTTTTCTGAACAAAAAATGTCTCTTGGGTTTTTTGCCCAAAATAACCAGAGGTAACCAGAGAAACTCCAGGAATATTTGAGCGAATACGTGGCTCAATACGCCGACGTCTAGACGCATGCGTAATGTCTGAAGGTAGACAAATTGAACATTTACTCTGATTTCTACATGTTGTGTGTTTCGTTATTAATAAATTAGTTTTGTTTATTACTCTTTAATCGTTTAATGCAGGTACTAACTACAGAATAACAATAAATCCAGTTCGCATTTATGATGATGTATGTCTGTAGTTGTTCGTTGAATAACTTTTTGCTGCGAACTGGTTTATTTTGGTCAAAAACCCAAGGGACATTTTTTGTTTAGAATGAAACAGGCTATCGGAAATAAATTTTTAAATGGTAAACAAATAATAAGACAAAAAGTTACATTGCCAATAAATTTTAGGGGTTGCGTTTTCCACCCCTTACAACCATGGGGTAAACCTGATAAATTACTGGCTAAGTGTCTTTTCGGTAGTAGAAAACGTTAGTTTAATTTCAATATTGTAACTTTTTTAGTGCTTGTAAAAAATTTTTATACAAATTTTATGTACCCCCTTTAAGGGGCTGTCTCTTAACAAGGGATGCTCCAATGAAATTTCTTCATATGAAAGATCCTATCTTTTTTTCGATGAGGAATCAGCTCCTCAAATGTTTCACACTTATTTAGTTACACCCTGTATAATGAGAGTGCTTCAAATTTAATTTGGATTCGCTATTTATTTTAGTAGATATTGGAAATGAAATATCTGAAATTTTAAGATTATTTGAAATTATGGCCGCGATATCTCAAGACGAACAAACACAATATGATTTAAACTTTATAGTTAGTTGAAAAACAACGATGCGAGACTCGAAAATTTCACAATCTTCGTACAGGAATAATTGAAAAAATCTTTTACTCGAAAATCTTTTTTTGAAATTTTATTTCTCGACAACTATTCAGCAGATTTCTTGAAAACTTGTCAAATGCTAATGAGCATATTTTGCAGACATTTGAACCAAATATTTAAACTGTTGTTCCTCAGAACAAGCGTGAATCCAGTTTCAGTATGAGTATCACATCATTTGCAGCGTTTCATGGTATCCCATAAATCGGTTCTACTCTCCCTAGAGTTCCAGCACTGGCAGAACAGCTTCTCCATCACATGCAACTCTAGGTACAATTACGAGCACAAGACTTTTTTATCTCATTTCTAATTACAAGAAAGAACCAAATGTGAGGTATATAATTAATTGTCTTATATTCATTAAAGGTCTTCGAAAAAAGACTGTTATTACTCACTCGAGAATAGGCTGCAGGAAATCGTTAAAAGTATAATTAAAAAGCAATTTGGTTCACTTAATACACTCTTGAATTCATCGCCAATTGAAGGCATGTCCAAGAGGTGAATTAACGTCATTTATATAATGTTGCAAAATCGGGCGTATTCTTTCGTGCTTATACTAGGTTTAACCTGCGGCTATACTTATTTTTGGTCTTAATGCTAATTGTCACACCTTTATGTTATTTTCATGGATCCTGAAACACCTGCTTATCCCAGATATAATGAAAGCTCTCTTAAAAAAACTTCATTCAAAGGGAATCTTAGCTCAAAACATATATCATTTTTTAGGTTATATATACATTGAACCAACTCATTGAGTACTATGCTAAAATGTATCCTGTCGGGTATGAAATATTAAATTTCATTAATTCTGATATTTCTACTATCCATATTGATTCCCTCCAGTTCAAATTATTGGCCCCACCTCCCTATATTTTATATCCAAAGAACATAATAAGAACACTTGTTTGGAAAAAATTCACGAAATGAAGAAATAACTTCTTGGCCATTGATAACGCGAACATAAATGAGATATTCCTTCTGACCAAACTGCTACTGAAATTTTGAGGTTTGTCCTCATTACGAAGGCCGGATTCGTGAATGGGTAAAATCCACCCAATGATTCCGCAGATACACCCATTCAAAATTTTATTTTTCTAATATTTCCAAAAATACAGAATCGAAATCCAGTATTTTATCAAAAAATGCCCATCAGCATCTTACAAACTAATCGCCATTTTTCATTTCGATTGAATTAGTATTTTTTGAGTTATTCCAGAAAGAACAACGATATCGAGAAAAAAAACACCAATTTTTTCACATTTTTTCTCACTCTCTCCAGAAATTATGGTCGTATAAAAATGAAATTCGGTACGCTGCTGTAAAATATGATGTTCAATGTATGAGCATGATGTTTCAGCTGATTCAATGTACAGTTTCTGGGAGAAAAAACTTTCAGAAGAAAATTTCGAAAAACAATTATTTCAAAATTT
Source organism: Myrrha octodecimguttata (assembly GCA_958510865.1). Taxonomy (NCBI): domain Eukaryota; kingdom Metazoa; phylum Arthropoda; class Insecta; order Coleoptera; family Coccinellidae; genus Myrrha; species Myrrha octodecimguttata. The sequence continues at coordinate 64,801,771 of OY294059.1, read as the reverse complement.
ACTGACAGTGTTATCTCAAAAAAATTTCGTGAAAACTTGTGTGTTGTTATGCTTCAACTAACTGTCAAGTTTGAATTCAAGCGCCTGACTAGTTCCTGAAATATCAGAAAATTAAGCTCGAAATTTCAAATGACCATAACTCAGAAACCATTACACCGATTTATCCCACTAACGAACTCAACCGGCGCATTCCAAAGCGAGACCTAATCTGTTTCATGTCCAAAGCTTGCTTCTGTCTACAGTTATCTTATCGTCGACAGAATCGATTTTGACACCGGATTCGTCATCAATGAGTCTATTCTAGTCGTTTGAGACCATTTCGGGAAAAAAATCGAAAATTACAGACATTTGGACAAAACGATAGCACGCTGTTTCCCAGAACATGCGCGCAAAAACGATAGTTTGAAGATTGATGCAGAATTTTAAATGTGGACTATAAAAAGGAGATCATCGAATCTTTTCACTATTAAGTAAAGCTGAGGTTCGCACCGTCAGTACGTGAATGGGTGACCGCTTTGACAACTAATTTGTAGATTCCCGTAAAAGCTGCTGTCTTCACGAAAAATATGAAAACGTTAATGCAAATAAATTATAAATGAAGATATTAGATAATATGTGAACATGAATAAACATTGTTCAAAACATCAGATGGTCAATATTTTAACACAAACTAGTTTTATGAATTAAATCGAAATAATTCAAACTTGAACCATCGATAGAAGTTTGAAGTCCCTTAATTACCTATTGAGTGATTCAAAGTTGGCTTTTTATCCAGATTTGAACATGCTTAAGACACGAGTCCCATAAATTAATGTAACGTTAGAAATATGTAATACATTATTTTGCAACTCCATTTTTACATATCGAATTTATGTAGTAATTATACATCCAATAAATTGGATTAACTTTAGATGTAACGTTATCTGACCAATGGGATATCGGATTTATGGTGGGAATATTTTTGAATAGTGAGAACGGTTGTTGAATGAATTACGGTCTTTTTTTCAAGTGTGGAATTTCCAGAAAAATTTATTTATTTATAAACGTGTAATTTATATCTGTCGTATACTAATCGATAGAAGCCAAAAAGTTTTAGGGAGAATTGAATATTCTACACTCCTGCCAAATAATGTGTCAAACAAAGTTAACCTTAGCATTAAACGTGCTATTAAAATGCGTTGCCAAAGCGGTCGCCTATCCAAGTATTAACCCCGCCAAACGCAACTTTACTTTGATTTGACGATCTTTCCTGCATTAACTCTAGCTACCATTTTCAATTAAATACTAAATTTCAATTCGATCCAATCTATTTTCGGAAATATTGGAAAAATAAAATTTGAATGGGCATATTTATAAGGTATAATTGGGCGAAATTAACCTATAGCTATTCACGAATTCGGTCTTTATGATTAAGCCTCGAACCTACTCTATGAATATCGAATCTCTAATACCTTTCTTTAGGAAGTTATTGTGTTTACGGCTGGTCTAAAAGTCAATCCTAAGCACAATAACTACCGAAGGAACGATTGATAATCGTAAAGCAGGCTTGGAGTTCAATTAAGAAGGCCGTATTCGCGAATTGGTAAAATCCACCCAATGATTCCGCAGAGTATATACCCATTCATAATTTTATTTTCCCAATATTTATGCAAAATTTTTAAAAAAAATTTCATTTCATCTTTTTCTTGATATTTCAGGAAATGAATATCGGATCGAATTGTAATGATGTTGTTAAATATCAACTTTAAGACCTGTGCCAATTATCATCCTAACCTCCAAAATCAGAAAAATGCTTCAGAATTTTTTCTTTGAATTCTCACAATATTCTACGTAAAGCTGCAACTTCATATTCCCCAATCAAATTCGCATCAGTTGTTCGAGAGATATCGTGAAAGTAACCTCAAAATTTCAAAACCCTTCGGCTGATTTTGCCAATTGACGAATTTATTCTTGCTATTCAGGCTACAAACCTACTGTGGAGTTTCAAGAGCACAAACCGACTGCTGGACAGAAGTAAATTCGATATATTTTTCTTCAGAGAGTTAAACCTAATCGGTTGAGATAATTTTCGGGCCGAAATTTCAGTATTACAGACATTTGGGCAAAAAACATGCGCTTAAAAGGTTTCTTGTGAAAAAAGATTGGAGTGGGAAGAAATGTCTACGTGCTTTGGCTTTTGTCAGTTTGTTTTGTTTCAAAGAAAAAATAAAATGCTCTTCTGGCGCCATCTCTAGGGAACTGTATCGAAGCAGGGGCGGGTCAAGAAATATACACCCACATTATTTGGTTGGAGCGAATCTCCACTAAATTTTTCCCCCCTCCATATAAATTAGGTTTACACAAATCTTCAGAAATCTGATCCTATTATTTTAAATCATAAATTTCTACTCAGCTTCCTGATTCAAGAATTAGGAACTCAATTTGCACCATACCGTAACCAAATGATTATTTCCGCCTTATTATGATTTTCCATCACAAATCAATATTTTCTCAGTTATGACCCGATTCTATACCGGTCACAAAACGAACCGTTATAGCACTCAGAAGATAAACCCAAGTCGGGAAACAACCTCTCTCTTGAACGGCCGTAAAGCCCTCCAGACATCTATCAATTCGAACAAAACCGGAGACATCAATGCTAGGTCACGACACGAACAGGTAGTCGCCCCGGGTAAAATGGGATACCCCCCCGCAGGGGATACGCATTGTTGCCGCTTTTGTCGGAATGTGCATTCGAACCACAAGAGTTTGCTTTTAGCGATAATTCACACCTGATGACCTTCCAGGAACCGCCAGTGGTGGAATTAGAAGGTAGATTCTGCCGCTCTATGCGGATCGATCTTGTTTGTCATTTATGGGATTCTATGATTATTTCGGCTCGATGGCGGGTCAGAAATGAGGAGTTCCTGTATGAAGAAATAATTAAAGGGATTCTATCTATGGATTGAATACTTTTGGATTTGATTGAAGCCGCAAATAAGAGGGGTAACCTAAAAAGCATGTTTCGGAAACAATATTTCTTTCGCAAAATAGAGATTCCTTCCGAATGCTTTCATTAGGCGCTATGAGTGGATACGAGTGCAGTTTTGCCTACATTTTGAACGTATGTTCTGGAGAGCGGCGTACGCTATTGTTTCGACCCAATGTCTGTTATATTCGAATATTTAGTCGAAAATGGTTGGAACAACAAGGTTGGACTCACTGATGACGGAGTACCTAGGTGTCAAAATTGATCACAGTCACGTGAATACGGGAGAATCCTATCGACTTGATTTTTTTCGTATGGAAAAATTTAAACAGACCTTGAACTCTGTATTTCACAATAGGTGTACCAAATTTCAGTTCTATCCGGTTAAAACTTTCGGAGATATTGAGGAAAAATATGTTCCTCGGTTATTATTTCCGAAATAACTCGAAAAATATAGTTTAAGTCATAATGGAACTTGACAACTGGTTTCGAAATGTCGATAAACAACTTTGTGCAAAATTCGTGATCGTCGTGGCATTGGTAAAATTTGAAAACAAACTTTATTAATGAATTCCTCCATGAGTGCGTTCTCGTTCAATAGGGATGAATGATTCAGAGAAGGACTCAGAAAAAACACACCTTTTTTAAAATTTGAGTGAGTTGCATTTTTTCAATTTTAATTTAACCTATAAATTGTGAACCCCCTTTTTAGATGTGAATTTTTAAAAAACAGTGAAATGTTCAAAATGTTTGTATATTTCTGTTGTTATAAATGTGGTTGTAGGATTCGATACATTTTGTATTTCAGCTGGCCTGAAGATGGCGTAAGCCGAAACCGGTAGCCAATAGAATAAATTTTGAAAAGAATGTGTTTTTTCTGAGTCTTTCTCTGAATCATTCATCCCTATTGAAAACAAACATTTTTTTCAAATATTCTATATTCTGCAATTATGTTAATATATTATCTTCGGGAAATTCTACACTTTCTTTCAAACTGTCATTTTTCAATCAACTACTGGATTTCAATTCGATTTAATCAGTATTTTTGGAAATATTGGAAAAATTACATTTCGAATGGGTATAGGTAAGCTGCGGAATCATTTGGTGGATTTCATCCATTCACGAGTTCGGCATTCGTCATCCCTACAGATATCGAGTTTTTACGCGCTTGTTCTATGGAATAGCGCGTTATCATTTCGTCACGATGTCTGTAATTTTCGAATTTTGAGCCGAAAGTGGTCTGAAACGATTGGGTTGAACTCCGTGAAGAAGAATCCGTGGTGAAATTCAATTCTGTCCGTCCGTCAGTATGTACTCTAACTTTCGAAAAAAAAGAGACAAAAAGATAAGTTCATTAATGGGTGGAATCGGTTGGATAGTTTCGGATTCAGGCCCATTTGAAATTTTGAGCTTAAGTCCTCGATATCTCATGAAGTATTGACTCGATCAGATTGAAACATAATGGGCAGTTTTGGAAATTTTAAAATAATTTCATTCGAAAATGTTTGACATTTTTGATGAAAATTGTTTTTTCTCTCAGAATATTGATTAGATTTCGATGCAATTTGGCACAAACCTTGGAGTCAGTATTCAACAACAATATTTTAAATTTCAACTCGATCCGATATTTACGCTCGGAGATATAAGGAAAAAAAAGATGCCAAATTTCGTTGTTATTTGGAATTTTAACTTTTATTTCCGCAACATCTCAAGAAGTACAAATGCTATCAGATTGAAACTTCGTAGTCATGTGAAAATTAGCAACCCGCAACTAGGTGAAAAATTTCGTGTTGATCTAATAGTTAGAATTTGAACAAACGCGTTAAAGTTGTTGACCTCAAGTCAGTGCTTTTCTATATTTTTTTTACTGTATTCAAGATCAACCGTGGGATGATCGTAAATACATAGTTCAATCATTTATTCATTTCTAGCCCATTTCATTCTTATTCATTCCTACCTGGGCATTTCAACTCTCCTAGCATTTTTTGGAATATAAAAAAAAAATTTCACACCGATATATTAATGAGTATAGAAGAAGCTCATTCAATTGAATTACTTATTCTTCATTTATTTCAGCTTCATTCTGTTGTGATTTACAGAAAGAAAAATTCTAGAAAAGTATTGATGTGGAGTGAGGAGCTTTTAAGCGTTTGTTCAAATTTGTTTTCAAAGTGGTTCTTAAGTCATTGAGGAAAAAACAAACATAATGAGGAGATCACACTGAAATTTGACTATTTTCTTTCCTTGAGTCGGTATCGGACTCAGCTGCAACAAAGTTAACTGTTGTTGAATATTGACTTGAAGAAATGTTCAAAATTCCGTAGGAATTATCCGAAAAACAGATTAAAAAAAATTAGAAAAATTTTCGAAAGATGAATTTAAATTTTTTACGATATCTTCCTCACAAATTTTGAGTAGGAACTGTTACGCGTGGCTATTTTCAACTAATAAGTTCTTCAGGATATCAAAGAAATGAACTCAAAATTTCAAATGAGTTTAACTCTGAAACCGTAAATAATTCCCATCATTCATGAGCATAGTCGTCGCTTTTTGATACGGAACTCACCATAAAAGTTTCAAGTTGTAGCTCGCTCGTACCCGAAACAGGCGTGTGAAAAGTATACGAATTAATTATATTCGCAGATTTTAGTGGTTTTCCTTTAACTTATTGGAAGCCATTCACGCCATGAACATTTCCAGAGAAGAAGAGATTAATTGCGTTGATCCTTTTCGAATATTTCGTATATTCTGAACAGCCTTCCTTCATAACCACTGCAATAACTGAAACTCCGTTAGATCCTACAATAAAACATTTGAAGATTTATCTTCAATCCGGCTAGAAGTCGGCAACCATTAATCAAAATTATGCTAACGAAGGACGAGAATATCTGCAAACATAACACGCCATGATAATCTCCCATAAGAAGTCTTTGAATCTGCTGGTGATTCATTAAAATTTCTTCAATGAAGTCGAAGACGGTTAAAACCGAACCGGATTCTGTACAATTTCCTAGAAACAAATCTGTTTCATGCATCCGGCATTTATCTGAGCTCAAAGACTGGCTTAAGCAAGTGACTTCTCTTTCTCAGGTAGAAACGGCCCAATCACAAACAAAAAAGATAGGACAATTACTTTAGGAGTCAATTTTGAAGAAGGCTCTTCTCGAAATTTAGAATGGTTTCTTCAAAGTGTCTCTTGAGTTTTATACCCACGTAATAAACTACAGGATGCTTTTATGAATGCTTACAAACAGTTCTGATCGTTTAACAATTATGGGGATATATACAGGGTGGTTGAGTCTTCAATGCAGTTTGAGTAAATATATAATCAATAATGAATCAATGATTAGGCAGGCCTGTATTAAATTCATTAGGTAGACATTTAGGACAATTTATGTAGCTTAAATTTTCATTTCACTCCGTTAATAATCGTTGAGATTATTATCAATAATTTAAGATTCATTATCCTTCACTCAGAAGCGGAGGTTTATTACAATAACTGATAAGAGTTTCGAAGATTCGTATTTGAAGAAGAGCAAAAGCAAAACCAACGTGCTTTTTCGATAGTATACAACACCCACACAAGTTTCAAATAATTTAAGATATTTGGCGATGATTTATAAACTTGCTTATTTTCAGACGAACAAAATGATTTGCATTTTCATCTTTTCCTGAATTTTCCTCATGAAGCGGTGGATCACCATTGAGAATTATACCAACGACATCGATAATCAAAGAGAATACGATCATTTACGTCGAGTTAATTAATTTGATAAAGCTTGATCTTTGGTGGGCCAGAAAACCTTCCAATTTATCGATTGAGAATTAGCAGCACTGTATTATTGAACCCTTATTCTATCTATTTCTCGAATGATAAAATGAAATCTACCGGCGTGAAACTTTCACCACCAAAGTTCTGCAAAAGTGAAAATTGAAACCAGCTACAAAAGCTACCAACAATTGAGAAAACCTAATATTATGCCGCTCTGATACCATAAGTATTTCAATCATACGGATTTACATAAAATAAAAGAAATTAAAAACCAAGAGCAGCAAAACATAAACGAAACCCTGAAACGAATTTTTTATCGTAATAATTTAGTGGTAGAAGTTCTCGAGTTATGAGGACGAGAATTGATGAAGAAAGCGCCAAAATCATTGAGTGAAGACAGAAAGGACTAAATATCAATTGATTATCGATAGGAGTTTTGTTTTTCTGCATAACGTTAACTGAACACTTTTGAGAATGTGAGATTTTCTGTCATTTGAGGTTTTAGAGTCATCACTCAAAAATGAATGAAAACCATCATTTATCATTTCATCCATTAGATGTAAATTCCAGGAACTGGAAATGAAGATAGGCCAACTTTTAAAAAAATTAATATTAAAGAAAACAACTTCATAAAAGATTCCCGACGAAAACTGAAAGAGTGTGATTGTATAATTTATAAATTTTTGAAACAAATTCCCATTGTTTTTATGAAATTGGGCTGTCTCAGTTATTCCCTGTATTTTTGACATTTGTATTCTTACGAAAAGAAATTTTCGATTGGCATTATAAAATTAATTTCATCGCTTGCAGGAAATTTGATGGTTCATCCTTAATAAAAAAACTAATTTCTTTACTTCCAGAGAAAAGTACTGACGTGCAAAAACATTGATTTGATCGCTGAATCTGTGTGAAGCCTAAGCTGTGAAATTTTATTTCACGGTAATAATAAACTTAACGAACATTTATATTAAAAATAATTATACGAAATTAAAAGTTATGTCGAATCACAACAAAATACTACAAAAATAAATAACAAATTTCTACACTATCGAAAACATTTCGAGAAACCGCAGTTGAAGAAAGTTATTTCTATACTTCCATAGAAAAGTTATGACTCGCGAACACATTCATTTGGTTCCTGGAAGCTGTGCTCAGTTTAAGCAGTGACATTTTGATGATTCGGAAATATTAACAGAAAGCAACCTACAATATTACGGGAAATTAACAATGAACAGTTTACGAATGGTTTCGGTTCACATTAACGAAGAAATTTCGAAAAACCCTAGTTACAGAAATACCTACATCATCTTCTTCTTCCGTCCCATGTTCCGGACTCTCATCTTCCATCAGCACAAACCCTACATCATTGTTATTTGCATTCTTTCCAACAACATCAGGGGTACCATCTCTCCTGTCGCTTATGTCACATGTGACATTCGCCCTCCTCTTGGCCCGTGGACTGAGCAGGTCCACGGTGAGCTGATCACTACCCAGAGAATCCGGCGAGTCAGGGTTGTCCATGCTTGTTGATCGCGTGTCACGTGTAACTCGGAAAATATGGCAATGTCGCTTCAGGTCGTTAGTGGCACTCGCGAATTTTCAAGGCACATGTTATGGTAAGAGGATATGACTAGTCGGAAGGCTTCGGGCGACTGACGTGCAAGTTGCTCGCGGCAACTTACTGACCATAGAAGAGAAGGGATAGCAGGCTCTCCTTCTTGTTCTTGAGAGATGCTGGGCCATGGTCGGAGCGGTCGCCGAGACGACCAGTCTTCGGTTTTTGGAAGAGGAATTCGGCCCATTAAGATGAATCGCCGAAAAGTAATCACTCGTGGATCAATTTGAAGTCGGAGGAATTGAAAGAAGGAGGTTTAATTGGGTTAACGAGTTTTTTGCTGGTGGATTGTTACGATTTATGTTCAAGATGAATATACCTTTTGTAGGTTGAATCAAAAAAAAAATATTTTGAATTCTATGTGAAATATTGCCTCCATGGAGACCCGACTTGTAAAATAGTTGGAGATTTTCAAAAATATTTATTTTCAAAGTGTCAATAATAAGGAATCTCGAAATTTCTCATAAACATTTAATTATTCTGTTCAGTTCCAAATTTGAGTAGATTTCGATATTTTAGGTCTTGATTCTGTAAACATATCGGGAAGATGAAATTTTAAATGAGAATTCTACTTTTCGAAACCGTAAACGTGAAATGAATATAAGTGATATTGTGTAGGTTTTGATTGAACAAATATTTATTCTATTTTTTTTCATCTTCTTCATCTGATTGTTTCATCGATTACTTCAAGAATGATTTCTTGCACGTTGTTTCTATTGTAGTTAGAGACTCTCGACTGAATGGTGAAAATAGTATTCTACCTGGGTTCGAATGAATATTTTTTCAGCGAGTATTCTAAGAAGATTTTCCTTCAACCGTGCCTACATAACTATTCTCCTGCACTATTTTCATCTCCAAAAATATTAGTTTCCGGCAGATTTCTCGGAGAAAAAAATATTTGTTGAATTTGTATATATATAATACCTTCGAAATTAAATCAATTTATCAGCTTACCCATATAATTAGTTCATAATTCTGAATTAAACAACTTCAACTATCTTAGCATAATTATTAATACAATTTCATACAATAATGGAATTTTCAGGAATTATAAACTTGAAAACCTTCGAAAATTGTCAATAGCATCCATAGATCTTTTGATTGGAGACCATGGATTTTTTCTGAATTTTCAAATCTTTATTGAAACAATTTTTTGCAGGAACATTAATCAGATGATGATGATCTGGCAAGAAACTCGAAATAGACGTTCAAAAGAACCGAACCAAATTTCAGCGATATTATTTTGTTTTTATATTTTTCCAGAAACTCGAAATATTGATCCGATCAAAAAGAAACTTGGTTAATAGTTGGAAAATGCTGATGCGCGGACATTCTAAATATTACTCAATGATTTCTACATTATAAGGTCCTCACGAAATATAATTTTTCAACCAAGTACAGGATATCAATTTGTACCGATCTGTACTTTTCGTGATATTTGGAAATCAAATTTTGAATTGAATATCCATGAAATTCTTGGGTGAACGAGATGGATTTCACGACTGAAAGACTCGATATTTGTAGAGCATTTTGAAGCTTTCCCCCGACAACTCTTCATTCTCATCATATGGCCCTAAATAGCCTACATTCCAATAATCAGAGATCAGAAATGAAGATCGAAGGCAGCATCACAATCATAAAGCTCAAATCCCAGCGGACCATTTAACACTTGGCCGATTTGCAAAAAACTTCTTCAAATTTCCAACGTGTTTGCTTGTAAATTCAATCAGTTCAACGACCTGAAATATCCGCACGTCTGAAAAAAACCACGTGGAAAAATCGCAATCCACTTGTCATGAAACAATCATGCATATCCTCATTTGCTTTGTTCATCTAGAGCGGAGCATCACGATCTAAAACATAAACGCTGTTGTAAACAGTTTTTGATCTCTACTGGGACATAGCCTGGAAGATGCGGAGCAGCAATTGGACTCAAATTAAGAAATTCCGTCACAGAGCTGAAAAATTACAGGCTAGCGGGTAGGCCCAATCGTCTCCGACCTGCTCTTGGAGGTGACACGTCGGTGTTATTATGTTCCTCTGAAGACTGATTGTTATTCTGACTGATTGGCTGCACGCATGTAAGTGTTTTGGTTTCCTTCAGGATATACCTGTTCTCAAGTGAAAAAAAAGTGATCTGTCTCTTTTCAACTCGAATGAATTTTTGTATGAATGCGATTCTTTTCAAATCTTTGTGAGTGATAAATAATTCAAGAAAAACACTGACGTTAAGTTAGCAGCTTTCGCGCGCATGTGCAAATTCGTTGCCAAAGCGGTCGTCATCTTACTATTGATCCAGGCAAATACATCTTCACTTTGTGATGAAATGATTTGGCGATCCTTTTCATGTGGTCCGCATGAAACTTCAAGCTATTTTCTTTCAATCGAGTAGTAGATTTCGATTCGATCCAATCTGTACTTTTTAATTATCGAGAAAATAAATTTTGAATGTGTCCTAACCTACACTAGATATATCGAGTATCTAAGGTATTTCTTTCGAAAGTAATTGTGTTTAGGATCGGTCGTTAGGATTATCACGAAATTCTGCTCAAAGTCGCGCATTGGCACTTTGAAACTAGTTATCAAGTTTATTATGATTGGATCAGCATTTTTTGCGTTGTTCTAGAAGTAACAACGATACCGAGAAAGAAAACACGTAATTTGATGATTTTTTCCTAATTTCTCCTAAAATTGTCATCAAATCGAATTGAAATTTGGTGCACTGTTGTAAATTGTGGGGTTTAAGGTATGTGCCAATTTTCTGATTGGAAGTTCCTGTTTGACAACTTTTTTTCAAGTTTTCGAATTATTTTTATTTTTCCAATGACACGATCACGAAATTTTGTATCAGCATTATTCGGTTAGTTACTTAGATTAATTATAATTGAATCTGTAACTTTCCAGTAATTCTGAAAATAACAAAGATACCTAGGAAAAAAATGAAAGTATTAATATTTTTCACAATACCTCCAAAAATTCGAATGGATCGAACTAAAATCTGGTGAACAGTTATGAAACATAGTAGTTAGTTCAAATTGTCTTTGGAATCTGATGAACTATTCCCGATGAATAATTTTTTCTTAAGTGAAATTTCAAAAAAAACTTTTTTTGTAGTTTTTTCCTCGGTATCGTTCTTTTTTGAGGAATAACTCCAAAAATAACCTGGAAAAGCACTCACGTGAAGTCAGCAGCTTTCGCGCGCATCTTCAAAGGATAACACCAAAAGGGATCATGCGCGCAAAAGCTGCTAACTTCACGTCAGTGCCTATCTAGGTTTTTATTTATCTGAGGACACATTCATAATGACATTTCGCACAAAGTTTTGCAGCAGAATTTTTCAACCAATTGCCAAGTTTACTATGACTAGAAAATAATCTTCAACTCATTCCGAAAATAATATCTATATCGAGAAAAAAACCACAAAATTTGACAAGTTTTTTCCGACATCTCAGAAAATTATAAATATTTAGATCGAATTAGAATTCAGTACATTGTTATGAAATATAGAGTTTGAGGTAAGAGTAAATTTTATCGGAATCTGATGAATAGTTTTCGAAGGAAAAATGTTTCCAAAAATATTTGTATTTTTTTCGATTCACCAATTTTCATATCGAGTAGATATTTGCATTGATAAGATTATATAAAATGTCAATTTGAAATATGAAAGTATTGCCAGAGAATAATTCTGCAAATTAAAGCTTTTTATCAGATGGAAGATTCTCAGATAACACTCTGAACGTTACAGTTAATTACGTTGATTGTTTGAATTATGACGATGTTGAATATAAGGCAACATTCTTTCAGGAAACTGCCCTTGACAAAGAGATTGAATCCAGAAATCCACTTGGGTGATGTCTATTAATAATAATTCGACGTAATTTCTTCTGCAGATATTGGAAGCAAAAATTAAAAAAAAAAACTGAAAAATAATGGAATATTCTCCCAAAATGTCCTTCAGACGATGTAAAATGAGGCATGAGTATTATATGAATCAGATCAAAACAACAAGATATCATTTTTTTTATTATTTCCTTTCTCATATACCTATGTACATTCAAATGATGAACTCCCTATGTGTTCGAAGTATGTTTTTCCATCTGATAAGATATTCATTCAAATTATCTCAATATCGAGATGTGTGTGTAAAATGGAAACTCCAACGTATGGGTGTGAACAGAGATTAATTTCCACGTGTTTGTTGATATTTTTTCGTTGATAAATTACTTGAGAGTTTTCAAGAATATGAGATCACAGCAGTTTACACAAAAAATTTCATCTCTTCATTCGGTTGTCAGTGAATAATTCGTAATTTGTAATTTCCTGCCAATATCGATAATGTAATATGAAGATTCAATTTAATCGAATTCGATATTTTTATATTGATTCACTTCAAAAACAATGATACATTCTATTCATTTGTTTTTTTTTTGGGGTTTTCACATCCAATATCGGAGAGAGAACTATGAAAAATACAAACGATAAACAAAGTGCACTGTGACGTTTCCGAGTACAAATCTGCCTCCATTTCTATAGACCATATTTGGCTGAAATTACTTGAAACAGATAATTAAAAAATTTTCAAACCAAGTGAATCTGTATTGCTGTGATTTCATAAAAATGTCAATTCGACAATCTCACAAAACGAAAAATTGAAAGGAAATAATTCAGCAAATTTTCTCGTTTGTCTGATGAAAGAGTCAGATTTGGACTCTGAAACGGAACAGTTCGCTTTGTTTATCGTTTGTATTATTCCGATATTGTTTGTTAGGCAATCTGTTTTCCAAGAAACTGTCCTTGACAAATAGTTCAATTCTGCAATCCACAAAGGTGTTTTCCATGAAAAAACAATTTTATTTCATTTCTAACAGTTCTGTTTCAGATATTGGGAGGAAAAATCCAGGAAAAACCTACAAAATGATGCGAAATCCCCCAAAAATAAGCTTTAATCAATACTCGAATGAATACATTCCTTCCAATATAACTCATCACAAGTAGAAGATCAAAATGGAGAAGATGATGCTTTTTGTTGTTGTAACATTTTGTGATTCCACACCACAGAAATTGGCGCATTCACATAATTAAGATGATATAAATCTGACATTATACTCACTGGAACGTAAAAACGAATACTTGTTTCATAAATGTTATGAATATGAAATCGGAATCGTGACTTTTCTGTACGGTATTTGATGAAGGATGGAGCCCCTCCTTGTCACAAAATAAAAAAAAAAACCTTACTATCTGATGCATTGCTCATATAAAAGAACCTAGTCTCATTACCTCCAGAGAGTGAATCAAGTAATACAGACTCTTCCTAAATCAGTGTATCAACTGTAGATTTCTCGTGCAAAAATAACATTATTTTTCCTCTTCCATTTTTTTCTACGAGTCTTCGTTTCAGAGATACATGATATCAAAAATTATTTTTTTTTTCAGTTTTTCGCTAATATCGTCTGAATTACAGATTTGAGATTTTGTTCACACATTGTCACTAATAATAGCTACTTTCTTGCACATAACTCTTCTATTAGATGTGCCAGTGGCGGAGATATTGGATTTGCACAAAGGTTTTTCCCCCCAATTGTTACACCACTGGATTAATTTGCATTTGCACAGCAAATTTTGATGCGCCAAAGTGCTTTGCATAAAAAACGTACTCCTAGTACATTGCTCTGACGTGAACCGTTTTCGATGAAACTGGCTGTTTATGATCAATAATAATTTGCTAACGCATTGTAAATTCCTTGAAATTGGAAAAATTAGTAGTGATAATAAACAAGTTTATTAATTTCAACAAAGTTTGACTAGTTATTTGAGTTTGAATTGCAATGTTATTTTTCATTATCTTTAGCGACCATAATTAACAAGATCACAAGAATTGCACGAAATATCGCCCGTTGGCTCAATTGCACGCATTACAATAACGTCTGGATCATATTCCTATGAACGTTGCTCATAATTTGAGGCGTACTTTTAATTTGCTCTGCTGGGGCTTCAACTCTAGTGCTCAACTCTTCTACGATGTTAACAGGAGTTTCATAGACAATTATTTTCATGTGACCCCATAAAAAAAATCAATGGTATATGTGTTAATTCTCATACTGCTTTAAAATAATGTTTGATCATAAAATGCCAGTTTTCTCGAAAATGGTTCCCTTTACAGCAATGAACTAGTACCTCTTTTATATAAAATACATTGGCGCATCAGAATTTGATGTACAAATGCATATTTCTCCAGTGGTGTAAAAGTTGGGGGGGGGTAAAACCTTTGTGCAAATTCAATATCTTCGCCACTGACACGTCTAATAAAACCGAGTAAAATGCAAGAAAGTAGCTATTTCCAGTGACAATGTGTGTACGAAAACTCCATTCTGTAATTCAAACGGTTCATGAGATATTAGCAAAAAACTGAAAAAAATTTAAATGTTTAACAACCAGTATCTCTGAAATGACCAGGAGAAAGAAATGGAAGAGATATAAAAAATGTTATTTTTTCATGAAGAATCTACAGTTGACCGTTGATACACTCATTCAGGAACACCCTGTATAGTAAATAAAATCTAAACTACATGTATGAAGTACGTTTTGTGAGAGTAAAATTTTTTGCTTTCACTTGGAACACTTCTGTGAATTTGAACGTTATCTGTCATCCAGTTCGTTTGTAATGCTTCATTTGTCAGTTCATTTCAAGATTATTCTGCCGTTTTAAAATTGATAAAATATGGAAAAAATATTTTTCCTGACCGACTGAAACACGATCATTTTAAAATGGAATCATAACCTTGAAACTCAAAATTTTCAGGGCAAGTTCAAATCATGAATACGAAGGTCAAGTTAAGAATGCACAAAATCCGCCCCACGGTTCAGAAGATGGGCATATTTGAAAATCCTTAATTCAGATATTTTCGAGGAAACAGACATGTTCGGATCGAAATTCAGTACTTTGATATGACGATGAGCTGTCATTTTAACATCAAACCCATGGCGCATATGAAAAATTTCGAAATTTTTAAATTGTTATAATGCAACGATTATCACTAAACTTGGTTCAAAATCGAACATCATTTGCCAACTAGTTACAGCTCTTTCCGTTCCCAAATTATCGTGACAACGGCCGGACAGAATCGATTGTGACTCAGTCGTTGAAAACCATTCTCGGCTCAAGATTCGAAAATAACAGACATTTGGACAAAGTGATAGCATGAGGCTGTTTATATGATATATGTTCATGAGCGAAATTTACCTGGAAAATGTTCATAAGCAAAGAAGGAGGTATGAATTTCTGGAAGAGATTAAATCATTTTTGCACGCATGTTCTGGGGAACAGCGTGCTATCGTTTTGTCCAAATAATTTAGCCAAAAATGTTCTCAAACGATTAAATTGGACTCACTGATGACGAATCAGGTGTCAAAATCGATTCTGTCCGTCCGGCCGACCGTTCGTAGACCCGATTACGGTGTAACCTATCGACCTGAAACTTTCAGGGTAGGTTGCATTCCAAAATGCGACGGTTAAGTTCGTTAATGGTCAAAATCGGCCAAACGGTTTCGGAGTTAGAGCCTGTTGAAGTTTTGACGTTATTTTGGCGATAATTGAAAAACTACTCAAACGATTGGATCGGAAGTTGGCAGTTAGTTGGAGTACAGCAACGCGCAACTTCTCGCTGAATTTTGTTGGGATCATACTATCAGTAAATTCCGAAAAATTTTTTTTCAAAATTTTTTTCCAAAAAGATCTTTTTTTTCGCGAACTGTTCATCGTATTTGAAACAAAATTCAACGTGGACTCTACTGCCTTCACGGCAGTGCTTTCCTAGATTTTTTGATATCATCCGATTAACTTCAGGATCAATATCCTTCGTTGTCTCTTCAAGTATATTCAACCTAGACCAATCACGGAAACACATTAGTTGACCTAAGAGAAGGCGGGTGTGAAATCATAAATATTGCTTGATCACGACTATTGACTCATTCACTTATAATTTAAGGCCTAATGTTAACAATAAATTGTAGTAATTCCTTTGATATAATCCGTAGAGTAAAGAAACGAAAATCGTTTCCTTTATGGTCAAATCGTTAATTAGTGTAAATTTAGCCGTTACTTTCGCGGATAACACTTAGTCACGGTTATTATCGAATTTACGGTGGGAAACCAGAAAAGTTTTTCAGATAGATGTTTAGAGCTATATGTTTGCATGCCACATCCATATTAGGAGGCATCCACTTCAAAATTGAAATTTTCGAACCAAGTAACTCATTACTCTGAATAAAGTGTCACATAAATATGTTCTTTGATATAATTGAAGTCAATATTAAATTTTGAAATGATTATTGAGCTAAATACAGTATCATTCGGTATTTTTTTCATTTTTGTTGAAATGTTTAAACACATAAGTTTCATAAATGGTTTCTTGAAAAGAGCAGGAAATATTGAATGCTATAGTATCGAATTTCGGACCCATTGTACAAGTTGATCTATACCCTATTCACTTTTATAAACTATCCAGGTTGGCCATGCTATTCTGACACATTTCACCGTGTATATTTTGAAAATGTTAGGTTATAGTCATTTTCCTGTCAGATAACTACACAACGTTGTCCTCTCTACATAGGGGTAGTAGTAGTTACGTATTTTTCAAAATGTGAATTTACTTTGAGGCAATAATGAATTTGAGAAAATATTATGGGAATTCAATGATTCCAAAGACCAGGCGAATGTTGAAGATACTTTTTTTTCTATTCATTATGGAAATATTTCACGTATATAAACATGGTTGGAAGATTCAATTATGCTATTTTCTTGTACGGAACTCAATAATCGAGTGCTGAAATCTTACTGAAAAATAATTTATAGAGTAGTACTTTACTTCGTGATAGTTCGTTCGAAAAAAATAAAAGTACTCGACTAACCCGGCAGTGAAACTTCTGAACGAAAAAACGGACCTATGGAATTCCCTGCTTTTCGAAATTCTCAAGAAGTAACCCCACAGAAGACATTTAAATACCTTGTTGTACAACTTAAAATACTCTATGGGAATTTTGACATTGCCGATATTTCACTAGTGCCAACTTGCGTCAGTTTTAAGTGGAAAAACTAGATAGACCTAAATCATGGCCAACCGGGATGGTTTATAAAAGTGAATAGAGCATATATTAATAGTCCGAATCTTGTCATTAAATGAACAAATAAATAAATTTTTCTTCAGAAGTTCATGATGTTAAAGCTAAAATATAAAATAGAAATTCCACAATACCTCAAGAAATTACCAATATTTTTAACTCGCACATGCTTTCATGTTCATTCCAATGAATCATATCAATTTGGGACCATAGAGCTGTTTTCAAGATAACACACAACCATATACAGGGTGGGTCATTGAGATGTACACTAATTCACCATAGATTACCTTATTGAATAAAGCAATTTTTTCATTAAGCATTTTTCCAGATTCGGCTCAGGTGAAACGAAACAGGCTAACTATATGACACATAATATTCTTCAGTAATCACTTTAATCCTATCCAAAACGATTTTCTAGTTAGAGACTCGTCGGTTCATGAGACTAGAAGAAATAAGCTTGCAGAATGCGGATGAAGTTAATCTTCAATATAAGAATCTTGAGTAATTGTAGAATAGTTTATTCTTCCTCTTGAAACGTACACGAAAGAGATATTCAACGTTGAATGTAATTAAATCTGAAAAGAATGAAAGAAACTTCACTTCTTTTGTAGATCTGCCCCTGAGCTAGAGAAGACCTTGAACTCAGTTACACCCGGATCACAGAATATAGTTACTTCTCTATTTCGTGAACCATACACATAGAGACTATGTCTCCACGTCTATGGATCAGTCTTTACCGAGAATTCATACAATCTAATTAATTTGATTTATCATTTATGAATTCAATGAAAATTATGCTATAAATGGAACTTTCAATATGAGGATAGGCGATGATAAAATTGTGCATAATCTTTTGGTGGAAACGAATTGATATTCCAAGAATATCAAGGAGAAGATCAGTGTTTCAATGATCAATTAAAGTGAAATATTTCCGTTTGAATAATGCTGCAATAAGCATCAAATAAGAAAAATTAGTTGAGTGAATGTGTTTTCTCAATAAAGTTTCATCAAATTTAAAGCAATGAATTGAATAATTAATAATACCGATAATAGTATTGGTTGCTGTGGTGAACTTATAACAAGAGTACAAGAGTGTATTAGCACTTTGAGAAATATTTAAAGGCTGATAACTTGCTAACCGAACCGGAAAACTGGAAGAATGGCTAATGAAAAATTGTTTCATTTAATGAGAGGAATCTATGGTAAGAATTAATGTAAAACCTAAAAACTCACCTTGTATATCCATTAGTAGAGGATTTGTTCTGCAATACTAGTGGCGAAGTAACAATTTTAGCGATGTGGTTAGCAGAAAGTTCCAAGAGAGGCAGTCCACATCTATCTATTATTTAAATGAAGTGCTGACTTCATTTCTGTAAACTTAAGAAGGAATATCCCGACAGAAAAAACTAACAAGTGATAAGGATACAAGAGAATAAAAAATAGTCAATACATTCAGTTTTTAGCTCGTCGAGTCTAAACGATCAAGCATACATCAAGAAAATAAACAGAAGAAGGGGTTAGGTTCCTACATTTTTCTCGGAGTTTGAGTAGAGCGTTGTTAGATGCAAAAAGCGGGTTAGTGAGTACTTACTCTTTTTTCAGGTGCACCCCATTTCATTCGTTTTTGAACCTACCAAAAAATAAGCAGTGTAAGGTTAAATTCGAACTCAATCTGATGATTTTAAACAATTAACATATATAGGAATAACAGCAAAAATGCATACATTGTCAGGATTAATGTATTTTTGCAGCACGAAAAATGATATTCCTTGGATTATTGGTGCAATCACGAAGGAATGGGGTCTTGATGTTCTCTCTCCAACCACATTTTTTTATTGTATGACGAATGAAAACGAAACTCAAATCAAGTACACGCACTATAATTTATGTATTTTGCAACATAATTCATTGATTGAAAGAAACTCATTCTTCAAATGTATATGGTCAATGTTACATGGATAGAAAACATCAAGATCTGAATAATGAACAAGAAAAAAGAGAAATGCTACTCATATAATTCTAAAATGTGTATCCGCCATAAACTGTCGCAGGGTAGATCAATGAACAGATCTAGGGAAATTCGAAATAATCGTAATAATTATGATGGTTTCGACATTCCAGCAAGGATAAATGATATAAATTCCTATATTCCAACATACCTAACAATTAAATATTGGAATGGTCAGCTAAAATGAAAAATGTATGGAGATAATAATTTTCAATATGAATATGAACATGTTGAACCAAATATTTATCTTAAAATATTTTTGTTAAAGTATATTTTACGTTTTATCTGTGACATTCTGAAATCTTGAATATAAAGAATACTCTAGTATTATAGGAATATAAAATTACATATTACATGTTTACAAAAGTAAGTAGAGAAAAACGAACAGATAATATAATAAACGAACTAAGAGATTTGCAAATTTCTACTCTTTTTAAACCTCCTCATTGAATAAAAATTGTTGGTAATTAGCGATATGAGGATGTTTCGGGGGTCCAAAATATCATGCAAGAAATCGTGTAGTTTTATAATGTTTCAACATTATCAAGCTGACACCATCTTTTCAGGAAAGCTAAGTCCTTAGAGAGGCTTCATTTACTGGAAATAATAATTTCTTAGTTCTATTTCTTCTCATTTCAGATTTCAGTAAAACTATGATAAATTCCCATAAAATTGTTGGAATGAATATAGATTGAGAATTTGATTCTGATATTCAACACCCAAGAAAATCTAGCGATTCCTGAGAAGATGCCTCTATGTCAAATCCCATTAAATTTATACTTAGGGCCATTTGAGACGAAATTCGTTAATTTTTTGGATTTTTGTACAAGGCTAATGTTCTGTAGAACAAGGCCGTATTTAAAGCATCGTATATATCTAGGGGGTCAATTTTTGAATCTTGATCAAGATCTGAAGAGTATGACGATTAACAATTGTCATATGTTTGCGTCGATTTTCTAAGTTGAATATAAACAATGAGTTTAGACATGACCTGCGTATGGGACCGAATGTCACTCGAAATTCGAATGTTATATCTCCTATGCTCCGTACCCCTCGTTGCTCAGTCGAACGCAACGGTGATGAGGTTATGTTTATATTCGGATTTGGATTTCTAGATATCTTGCATTCAGTTTATTTCTTAAATATTTGCTAGAAAACATAGTCGAAATAGCGAATAGAACTCTCACAAATATTGAAGATGCTCGAGAAAACTTAGAAAATCGACATAAGCTATGACAATTTTCATACTCTTCAATTCTTGATCGGGATTCAAGAATTGACCCCCTGAGATGTCATCTTTTTCCGAACAAAACCGAAAGATTAATATAAACTGAAACATACAACTTGCTTATATATTCCACAAATGTGAGGCTATCTTATATGGTTATTTTACAGAATAAAATCTTATTCAGAAGTTTTCCGAATTTCTCATAAATATACCGATAAGCTTTCTTGTTTTTGCCTGCACAATTCAGGTCCTTGCCATTATTTAAATAATTTCAGAAGAACTTATTCCATCTGTTCCATAGATAATTTGTAACTTTGAAGCCATGAATCAGTTTGTTGAGAGGGAAGTTCTCTCCTACTTCAAACACCTTTCCGTCAATTATCCATGAGTACCACTCAAGCTACTTGACCATATATCGACTTTTTTGTAGTATGCTCTCCAGATATTTCCGTAATGATTGTAATAAGTAACGAAAAGAAATAAATGAGAAGATAATTGGGATAATTACGTGAAATGAACACGTGCTTGTGGAATCGATTATACATACTTCTTTCTCCCATTAAACTCAAAAGATTCCCAAAAATTAGTTTGTTTTCGCATTTTACAGGATGTTATCTGAGGCAGTATATGTCGATGGTAGATGGTCACACTAGAATAAATTTTCACATTTTCTTTGGATCTAGTCCTATATAGAAAAAAAAACCTTGAAATGCTTCTGTGTCCATGACCGCTTTGGCATCAAATTTGAACATGCGCGCAAAAGCTATCGACTACATGTGAGTGCTTTTCTAGGTTTTTTTTCATCCAGGTACTGAGTTTCAATTCGATTTTATCAGTATTTTTGGAAATATTGACGAAAGAAAATTTTGACTGGGTATATCTATGGAACCATTGAGCGGATTTTACCCATTCCCGAATTCGATCTTTGTAATTGAGCCCCAAACCTACTTCACAAATATCGAGTTTCTTATTCGTTTTATTTTCTCAATATTTCCAAGAATACAGGTTAGATCGAATTGAAATCCAGAACTTTATTGAAAAATAGCAACTCGAAGGTTCATAGAGAATTTTGTGAGGATAATATGATCCAAAAATCGCAGAATATAAAATATTTATACGAAAAATTTGAATTTTTTCCAAATGTTCTGATGATACGATCATCATGAAATTTTGCACAAATCTGTTCAACATCATTTTCAAACTAACGAGGAAAAATGCACGAAATTTGACAGACTTTTTCCCAATACCCCGAGAATTATTACCGTATCAAACTGAAATTTGGTGTGCTGCTGTGAAATATGGATTTAAGGTATGGGCAAAATTTTTTCCGGATGTGAAAATAGTTCCGGAAAAAAAAAATTCCGAAAAGAATCTTAAAGAAATTTCCGTTCAACAGTTATCGTGTCCAAAACCAGCCGGCCAGCCAGATAGAATAGATTTTAAAACTAAATTCGTCATGAGTGAGTCCAATCTAGTCGTTCGAGACCGATTTCGAGAAAAAATTAGAGCATTACATTACATTAGACATTTTGACAAAACAGTAGCACGCTGTTCCCCTAGAACATGCTCCCAAAAACGGAGTAGTTGGCACATTTCCACTCGAATGGTCTGATTATTGCTGAATTTTGATGTGCATCAAGTAGGTAGTGATTTATTTTGTTGTCCTTCGCTTTTATTAAGCTGAGAAACAATAAATTTTGCGCGGCTATCCGATGTCAGGTCAACGGACTTTTCAAAAATATTTTTCTAGATAGAAAACAAGCTTGTGATTTGTCGGAAATAAATATTATGAGGATACTTGCATATATAACTTTTTCTGGAAAAATCAAGAAAAGCATTGCTGTTGAGCGTTTTTTGCTTTTATTTACATAAATACTGTCCACCAATGACGCCGCAACATGGAGGCCAAGTTGATTACATTCCATATCACAGGAATACGTTATTTTGAACTGCTTACTGTTTTATCACTAACCAAGAAGCCGATAAATCGCACATCGCCAAAGCTTCCTGCATCTCAGAAGGTTAGGATTCGTAAGGTTCTCCTAAGATTGTTGTAGTGAATTTCTGTTCGCAATGCTACCATCCAGCAGTACTCAAGTCATGTACCTACCTAGAACTCTTTCGGTATCGAACAAGAAGAGTCGTGCTTATGATCAGTAGAAAAATTAAGTAGCAGTACACTAATTGCTTGGACGATGCTTTGATTGGTGGTATAATATACTAAAATCAAGGTCAAATATTTCTCGATTTATTTACTGATGAATATACAGGGAGGTCCAAGTAGTGACGTCAATAAATTTTTTATATTCCTCACACCTGGGGGTATCTATCAGTAATTTGTGCTTTTATTTCTCATCCAAAAGCAAGTGATTTCACAACTACTTATTTTGAAATATGTTCGCATTTTCAATCAGAGGTGAGACCAAAATTATTGTAACAATTATACGAGCTCCAGTTAGTTTACAGGAATTTCAATTGAAAATTCTTCAGAAATACATTTTTGAGTTAAATTTACCATGACCATGACCATTTATTGACGTCACTAATTGGACCACCCTGTATGTTCTTGTGTGTATGCTTGTTATTGGGTGTCTTGAAGCTGATTTTACTGATGGAAATTATGATTTCAGAATCAACGAAATCTAAAGATTAGTAGCAGCTGTGAAAATACTGATCTCCAGAAAGCACTCGAGCTTTATGGGATGACTTAGTGGAACAAACATCTTTAAAGCGCTTCTTGAAAATATATGCTCCTGATTCATTTGACACAGCTAATATGTTGGCGGTTAAACCTGCCGTTGGTTAATATTGCTTTATAATTCGATCCAATCAAGGAGGCACTTCGAACAACCTCATAACTTATCATCAACGATCTCCTCCAATAAAAAAACTAATTAGAAACCTCCCGATAACGATTCAATCAACTGATTCGACAGCTCCCCACTATTTCCCATAAAAGCAACTTGCAGCAATTTTACCAGCAAGCAACAATTACCTCAGATAGCCAACCAAATGGAACTGTATCAAAATCGAACTGCAAAGTGTTATGGGACCGATAAAACCGCCATAAAGCTACCCTCGGGAAAGAAACTGTTGTGTCATTAAAAGTAAACTGCATAACAAGGAAGCATAAATCAATTTTACATTTCAATATTACGACTACAAGCAAAAATAAAGTCAACATTAAAATAAACACGGACTACATAGTGCGCGGAGCTTGTTAATTTATTTTCCGTGAGGTAAGGAGCAAGGTGCGTCGGCCACTCCGATCAGCCGGCCGTAAACCGTCGAAGATAAAATATCAATCAATATTACACTTTCGAAGCGAAATTCCTGCGAGGAATGACCGGTGCCCGAGGGAGATTGTCTGGAATTGACGATTTTAACAACGCGTTCCGCAGTTTTTGCTCTGAATGGACGCGGAAGGTCAGAGGAGGAGTGGTTTGATGATCGGAAGAATTGGAAGTTCCCTGAATGTTTGAGCTGATTCTTGTTCTTATTTTCTTGAACTTCGGTACCAGCTTAACGATGAAGCTATTATTATTATTATGATCCGTGTAAAACCTTGAAAATAGGAAAGAAATTGACACATAACTCTATGCCAGCAACGCTAGCCACACGGAAATTTGAAACATCGATTGTTGGTTTTTCAAGTCCCTGTTGAATGTTCAAAAATAAAGTCGCATTAGTTTATCATTGATACGTTTATTTGTGGTTCACTCCGAAATAATAAATTCTGAGATTAGGTTGTTATAGTTGACTTCAGGCAGAAATGCCTCTTCAGAATGTTTACATTATACACGTGCTGAGCCGAGGGACCATGAAGAAAAGCTTACATTTCGTGTTTTAAGGAATGCTAGATTCTTTCTAGATTATTAGAGTTGGTTCTCTTGAAACACTTCATGAGTGAAGAAACCTTCCTGGTGCATTTGTTGCCAATAAAGAAATTGCATAAAAAAGGACGAACCTTTCTTTCATTTTAACATAGCCTTCACAACATCGATAACCTAACTTATCCACCGCTACCAAATGCCTTTCAAACCAAGAAATGATTAAGTAATATTTTTCAGCACTAATACTTTAAAAGGGAAGAAATCTAAAAAGTCACAATAAAAGTGTTACGTCAATCCTTGGCAATGTTAAACGATTCTACGAATTCATACGAATGAATATGTGAGTTGAGACCAAAATAAACAGTCCGATTTTTTGAACTTTCAACCGTTGCAACTTGTTTAGTTGATGTTTCAAATTTCGCGGCTTTTTTTAAGAATGAATAAAATATAGATGGCGCACTGTGTTGGTCTGGGTATTTTGACATTTAATAAGTGTGATGTATGACATTTATAAAAATGGCTTCGTACACGACACAACAACGCGTTCTTATTATAGAATTATTTCATGAAAATCAGCGTTCTGTGAAAAGTGTTTTTAGAAAATTACGTGAATTTTATGGTTCACATAATCGACCATGTCAAAGCACTATTGGTCGAATTAATAAAAAATTGCAAGAGACCGGTTCTGTGGAAGATCAAAAAAGTGAAAAATACAGTCGTTCACAAGAAAATATTGATTTGATTCGTGAAAGTGTTGCTGAAGACCCTGGAATGTCCATTACGCGACGTTCACAACAAGTTGGACTTAGTGGCTCCACAACATGACATATTTTACACAAGGATTCAGCTCTGAAGGCATATAAGGTTAAAATAACGCAAGAACTGAAGCTATTAGATCATTTAAAACGTTTTTCATTTGTCAATTTCAACAATGAACAACCAGCTCATGTTTATCAACAAATCATGTTTTCCGATGAGGCACATTTTAACTTTGTAGCTTTGTTAATGAACAAAATTATCGTATCTGGGGTGACGAAAATCCACGAATTATTCATGAGAAACCTTTGCATCGTAAACGAGTCACTGTTTGGTGTGCATTATGGTCAGGTGGTGTAATTGGACCTTACTTCTAGCTGCTGGTGAAGCTGTAACTGTCAATGGTGATCGATACCGTCGGATGATAATCAAATTTTTGTGGCCTGAATTAAAGAATCTTGATCTAGAGGAGATTTGGTTTCAACAGGATGGCGCTACACCTAACTTCGCAAATGACACAATTGATTTATTGAGACAAAAATTTCCTGGAAGAATAATCTCCAGAAACGGTGATGTCAATTGGCCACCAAGATCATGTGATTTGATACCGAGGGACTATTTTCCTTGAGGTTATGTGAAAAGCCAGGTCTATAAGAATAATCCACAATCTATTCCTGAACTGAAGGATGAAATTATTCGTGTCACTAGAGGGATAGAGCCTCAATTATGTCAAAATGTCATTGAAAATTTCAACAGAAGAGTGGACGTCTGTAGAGCTGCAAGAGGAGGCCATTTGGCAGATATTATTTTTGGTATATAAATGTCATAACTGATACTTCAATTACAAATAGAGAGTTTTCGAAAATGAATGCAAATTATGTCTTCTATTTATTCTTAAAAACACGCGCACTTGGAAACACCCTTCAGTTATGTTTATGTAATTGTGATCCTGTTCTGTAATGTTGAAATTCCTCGATGTTATTTACACAGGAGTGATATTTGTGAAATTAGTCAATATTTTTCAATAAATGAATAAAATGTGCACAACCCTTGCAATATTTTGTAGGATCCTTGAAGAAGTTTGAAGTAGTCGGAAGCTTGTCTATTAATAAAGAGTCAATTATATGACTATACTGCCCGATGTCTTTAACTTGTTTACCTAAAGTCGAGAACCAAACCAGATAATATTATTATTTTAATTGCCGAATTCCTGCTCGTCCTGCTTGAGGTTACGATTTTTAATGAATAAATCACTTCAATATGGCTGTTAGTTAAATAATTTCTTTCTGTTCATTAGACGTTTATTTTTTGATCCTCCAGTTTTGGGGAGGGTTCTCGATCATTTCCAACTGGTCCTAGGGTCTATGCTGAAGTTGTTCACCTTGTTTCCATTTTAAACCTACATTGTATATGTCTATCCATAGAGGGGGCCACAAGCCTACTCTGTTCTCAGCAGATCGGCACCATATCTTATGTCTTCCGTAATTTTCGGCGTTTCAGCACACTCCTTCAACCTGGATAAAGAATACCGAACTATCACGTGAACATAAAGGCTCCATTTCATAAACTAGGATCACATATCGAATGGCCAGGATGAATACAGCGATATCCCCAAAAAGTCTTGAAAAATCTGGAAACGCTTCAACGATAATGAATTCTCAACGAATTCTGTTTCAATATGATTTATTATGCCAGGCCCCGTTTGACGAAATCTTTCTTCATCTTTGAGTCTGTTTACTAACACATAAATATTCTATGTTTCATCGTCTTATCATCATTAAGGACTTAATTATAGTGAAAAAAAGAACCCTCCTTAAGTACAGAACAAACACATGAAAGCAATGCCGTGAAGGCAGCACGTGAAGGCAGCAGCTTTTGGGCGCATGCTAAATGTAGATGACCGCTTCGGCAACGAATTTGAATATGCTCGTAAAAGCTGCTGCCTTCACGACAGTGCTTTTCTAGATGTTACCCATTCACGAATTCGACCTTCATAATTAAGCCCCAAACCTACCTACCTAACGGCTGGACCGTAAACACAATAACTTCCGGAAGAAACAACTTAGAAACTCGCTATTTGTAGAGAAAGTTCGGGGCTTAATTACGAAGGTCGAATTCGTGAATGGGTAAAATCCACCCAATGATTCCGCAGATATACTCATTCAAAATTTTATTTTCTCAATATTTCGAAAAATACAGATAAGATCGAATTGAAATCCAGTACTCAAAATGACAGTTTGGAGGTTCATACAGAATTTAATGAGGATAATATGATGAGAAGATCTCAGAATATTAAATATTCGAAAAAAAAAATTTGAAATTTTTCTTCAAATTGTTCTAATGACACGATCATCACGAAATTTTGCACAATGGTCCCTCAACATCTACGAACTAGCTGCGAAGTTTCATCACGATCGAATTCGTATTTCTTGGGTTATACCGAAAAAAACAAGGATATCGAGAAGAAAACCACGAAATTCTGAATATTTTTCCCAATATCTCCGAAAACTAATAGTCGTATCGGATTGAAATCCGCAAGACTGCTGTGAAATATGAAGTTGAAGGTATAACTGAAATTTTTCTTGAATATGAACAATAATTTCAGAAAAATTCTTTTTTTCGAAGAAAAATTTTGAAAAATTTTTTTTCAATTGAATAAGCATACAATTTCAACGAAATTTCGCTTAAAGTTGCGCGTTGTTATGGTCCAACTAACAGCCAAGGTTCAATCCAATCGCTAAATCAACCTCAAAATTTCAAATGACCTTAACTACGAAACTATTTGGCCAATTCGGCCCATTAACGAACTTAACATTGTGGTGACGGCCAGCCGGCCGGACAGAATCGATCTTGACACCGGATTCGCCATCAGTGAGTCCAACATAATCGTTTAAGACCATTTTCGGCTCAACCATCGAAAATTACAGACATTTGGACGAAACGATAGCACGCTGTTCCCCTAGAACATGCGCGCAAAAACCCACCATACGTTATTCCGCAAACACGTACACATCCCGCCTTCTGATCCACTCATGATCCCATAATTAATCGATCTATTAATCATTTGACGCGATCAGTTATCTCCCTGAAATTAATATTTACCATTGCCGTCTTGATAAATGGCAAGCCATTGTTCGCATTGTGATTAGGATTACCTTTCACGTTATACTCTTCGGTCGCATTGCACCTGCGAACTGCGCCCGAAGGCAGCCTTGAATTCCTTTAAATGTCTTACGTATTGTTCTTTGGCATTGTTACGGGCATAATCGATCTGCTGGTTTCTATCTGGTAAGGGACCGCGGAAGAATGACCTCTTGGATTACTTTGGTGATGACTTTCATCGATCCCGAAGACATTTTTCTGTTTGTTCGGGTCTCGCTGATACAGCTTTCATAATTCTCTTCATGAAAGTTCATTGATGGTCACTTGACATCTACAAATTACGAAGAAGTCAATGGGTCATTACTTAACTCTTCATGCACTTGTTCGAGGGCACAAGAGCGTTATCGATGTGCCCAAATGTCTGTATATTTCGATTTTTGGGCAGACATTTCTCTGGAACGACGAGGCTGGACTATTCATGGGGAAGAATGTGCCCAAACTCTCAAAGGAACACACCTCAAGTTTTGAATTTTTTAGGATAGGTTTGGAGCCTAAATACAGTCAGTCGAATTTTTTTTTTCGCAATTGCTCGAAAAAAACCAATTCGATTGAATTGAAACTTGGTTTGCAGGTGAGAAGTACTAACTCCAGGATATATGAGAAATTTTGTGAGGATCATTTCAATAGAAAACTCAAGAAAATTCATTTTCTATATATTCGATATCTCAGAAACTATTTGAAACATGCTAGTGATATTTTGTAACATAATGACGAGCATTAATAATCACAGCTGTTTCACGTGAAAATAAAATTAGGTTTTTTTGATTTAAGTCTTCAAATCACAGAAGGACAACAAGAAATAATTCAGGAGATGATGTTATTTTATAAGGGT
This sequence comes from Myrrha octodecimguttata, assembly GCA_958510865.1. Taxonomy (NCBI): domain Eukaryota; kingdom Metazoa; phylum Arthropoda; class Insecta; order Coleoptera; family Coccinellidae; genus Myrrha; species Myrrha octodecimguttata. The sequence continues at coordinate 64,772,477 of OY294059.1, read as the reverse complement.
GCATTAAGAATATTAGATGAGGATAGATTAAGGATAGGGCAGGATAGGGGTTACATTCCACTGTGACCTTAAGGTCTATTGTGCCCACCCGCCAGAGCTGTTTTTCGCACCGAGCTGCCTACAGCTCGCCCTCCAGCTCTAGAGCTCGAATGAACTCCGATATCTGTGAGGGCTTCAAGGAGGCTAGGTTCTCATTCCTCCTATAGTCATGCTGTCCAAGACATTCCTTTCGCAGGCTTGCAATGGCAAGGCACTGTGTAATCAGGTGAACAGGAATTACCTCCTCTTCCCCACAAAATCTGCACTCGTCAGTTTCTGATAAGCCCATTCTCATCATGTGCTTCCTTAGGCGACAGTGTCCTGTGAGGAAGCCGGTGAGGAGGCGTTACTTGTTCTTGCTGAGATCCAAATAATTTTAGGGCCTTGCAATTTCGAAGTTCCGATATAACTTTTTGGAATGATCCATTCCTAGAAGATTCCTCCAGAGTGCTTCTCTTCAGTTTTCTTCCTTCTCCTAAAACTCTTCCTTATAGGTGCATTTGCCTTTTCCACTGTAAGGTTCTGGGCCAGAAGGTGGCATTTGTGTTCCCTTTCTGGACAGTGTGTTAGCCTCTTCATTTCCTTTGATTCCTGAGTGCCCAGGAACCCAGACTAAGGAGACCTTGTTGTTCTTGCCTACTTCATTGAGTTACCTTCGACACTCGCATATCAGCTTTGAGTTGATGATATAGGAGTTTAGTGCTCTGATAGCAGCTTGACTATCAGAAGAGAATATTGCAAGAAAAACAAACGTCCACAAAATTTGTTAGCCCTTAGAATTTTGAACCAATGTTTTTTCGAAATTTTCTTGAAGAACATTTCCTCCGGAACTGATCATCAGATTCCGCACAGACTTTTATCCTTATGTTTCACAACATTGTACGATGAACCTTGGCAACTAATTGAAAAATACTGATGTACAACTCCGTAAAATATTTCGTGATGATTGAATCAGACTGTCAAAATTTTTGTCCTAAATACTCTATGTTCCGCGATCTTCTAATCATATCATCCTCGTGAAATTCTGAATGAACCTTGAAGCTTTTATCTTATTTTTAAGTGCTGCATTTTGATTTGATCCAATCTGTATTCTTGGAAATATAAGTAAATATTATTCTGAATGAGTAATTAAGGTCCTACTCTATCTAGTCTATAAATTTCGAGTTAAGTAGCGAGTAAAGCTACAATAATGTTAGAAAGGAACCCGATATTTGTAGGGTAGGTTTGAAGCTCAATGCATGAACAATCCAATAGCTTGGAAGAATTGGACTTCGTCTTAAATATAGAGGAATGTTAACAACAATCAATTAACAAGAATGCTAAAAGCTGCCGCTGATACATATCACTCCACTTCCTGGATACCTGGGCAGACTACCACCAACGTGTATTCCATCTAATTCATACATCTATCTCCATTATGAGTTATCTACTCCTCAACTACACTCATACGAGTTGTCGACCATTTAGAATAATTTCGAACAGCAACATGAATAGGTACTCCATACATAATACACATTATGCTTACGGTGTTCACCTCACAATCAATTTCAGTACCGAGAATTTACTTTACGACGTATAAAATCTAACGAGGTATCTGCTGCTTACTTCCAAGTGAAATAAAATGCTGTTACACCAATATTGTGGATACGTACATATTCTATTTATTAGCCTAAGTGTATTATTATCCTAAGGACGATTTTTGATTTAAGGTCTAGCGAAACGCTACGATTATACAGGGTATAAGATTGAAAATAAAACAGAGGTCTTTACTAGTAGAAAAACGCTGCAAATTTTTTCACTAAGATTTATCATTTGCCCAGCCTAATGTGCAAATTCTTCAGCGATAGTCATCACACTTTCTTCGTCGTGAGTACCACAAGTGAGAAGTTTGACAGTGGAATAAAACAATTTTCAAGATTGTCCGCCAATATCGGCTAGTAAATATTATACCGGGATTCAAAGTTTTTCCGAAGAAAATTCTGAAATGCTAGCAGCCGTATCAAGCCTCCTGGGTTTTGGAATATTCATTCAGAAACTGCGATATTGGTGAGCAATCTCTCAAACTGTTAAATTTAATTTCTAATTCAATTCCTACCTGGCTGGAAAAATTTAAGCTTTTCAAAATTGGATCATAGAACTAAAACAGGTGGATCATCGGCTCCTGCCTTAGTCTAAGTCTCCCACCCTTGGTATTAGATTCTCGACAATTTATGAGATTTCCGGTTTGTTATTGATTATTTTGCTTATATCCTCCAATTCATTCTGTCATATGAATGCTCATTATTTTTATTTTCACCCTCATTTCTCTCAGTACGAAAAATATTGGATTTCGCTTGAAACCAGTAACGGATATTCACATGTTGACGATTATTGTACTACGCAAACCAAAATTCAGCAATCAAATATTTTGGAAATCTTCATTATTTTAAATAACGCTACTTAATTCGCTTTCTGCATGGAAAATCAATAGGCATCTACGCATATAATTTGAAAAAGCCCAGCAACTCCTGCAAAAGTTGATATTTTGACTTGAGACTTTTCGATTGAAAATAAGGGTGCTTTTTCGATATGCAGTAAAAAAAGGCAACCAAATGAATATTTCGGATCAAAAAAAGATACAGTGTATCATCAGGAACAAGAAAGATATTTTTCACCGCATTTCGTGAAAAACAAATTGTTTTCGTGCAAGTTAAAATAAAGAATTAAAACTTGGTTATTTGAATGATTAAAATAAATTCTGAGGTTATCTGAAAACAGTTTGACTACAAAAATTGTAGATCTTTTTATCATCTACAACTTTGCCGTTTAATTTTTTTCCATAGAAGTTGTATTTTTGCCGGAAACCACCATGTTTTACCCTTAAACACTCAACCCCTCCCGAACTCAACTAAGTTATATTTCCTTTGATTTTGGCTAAACTCTTTTTTCTTTCTGATGGATTTCATCCTACAAATTTCTTTTTACTGTTAACCATTTTAAATGGTTTCAGCACTGGTCTATATTGAGAGTTCAAATTTATAGTAACTGCGTTCATTGCATCATTGTTGAACCACTGCATCCCATCGACCAATAGAATAACCACCGTTCATTCATTTAGGATCATCAGTGATTCTAAAGTAGCCAAGCAATATCATCGATCAGATTTCTGTTCCTGTTACATTGTAATTTTCTTTTCCATAAAATTACGGGCTCAAGTTCTAATTTATGCATAACTGTGACGAGGAAGGATATTCCTATACAAGTAATTCAATATTTCTTCGATACAGCATTCGGATTCTAACCACATAATTACAAGGAATTGTTGTATTCTCGTTTAGGTCAAATTATACATAGCCTCAACTATTCCTCATGATAATGGGCCAGTAAAAAGCGACTAGATTGTAACGTTCAGGTCAACCACGACCTTAAGCAGCTTCGAATTATTTATTGATTGGGTTTTCCGAGAAATTCGGTGTAATTGGGCGAAAATCGTGATGTGGAATGCGATGGACGATATTTGTTCGAATGCAGGCAAGTGATACGATCAGTGATCTTAAAATTTATGTACAAATGATAAGTGATGATATCGGGAATGAAGATCATAAAAAACACTGGAAGAAGGTTGCATCTTTGGCGCGCAATTCGCAATCATTTGTCAAAGCCCTTTACTTCCTAATGGAAAATGAACGAACCTTTAAATGTAATTTTCAATCAAGAACTAGTTTTTCAATTTGATCCAATCAGCATTTGGAACTATTAGAAAAATAAAATTCTGAGGGTGCATTTACGGAATCATCAGGTGGATTCCACCCATTTACTTTTATCAATATTCAAGCCGCCTCAAACCTACTCCACAAATATTGAGTTCCTATGTAGTTTTCTCCGGGAGTTTTTGTGTTTACGATCGGACGCGAGGCCGAATTCATGAATGCATTAAATCGACACAACGTTTCCGCAAATATACCCATTGAAAATTCGTTCAAATACGAAGGCTAAATTGGCAAATTAGTGAAAACTATCGAATGATTCCGCAGATATAAAACCTTTCGAAATTCAAGTTTCCCGATATTTCCAAAAAAATAGATCGAATCGCCCTTCAATAGAAATGCCACCTTGAAGTTTCAGCCAAATAGAGTCTACAAAACAATGAGAAAAATAACTCTCTCCATTTAACAAAATGCAGAAAGACTCTTTAATTTTTTTTTTGCTCATTGTTCTGTAGACCTCATTTGGCTGAAACTTCAAGGTGGAATTTTTCATTGAACGGCGATTCAATCTATGTATTTAGAAATATCGAGAACCTGAAATTTTGAAAGGGTATATATCTGCGGAATCATTCGATAGTTTTCACTACTTCGCCAATTCGGCATTCGTAATTAAACTCCAAACTAACTCTACTAGCTACTGAGTAGATTCTTCCGGAAGTTATTTTGCTCACTATCAGTAGTTAGGCCAGCCGTAAACACATTAACTTTAGGAAGAATCGACATAAGGAATATATTCTTAGAGTATGTTTTCAGTTCAATTGAGAAGGTCGAATGCTTGAATGGTTTGAATTCGCCAATTATTCTTTAGATAGTTATACCCATTCAAAATTTTCCATCGAATTGTAATCTAGTACTTGATCAAAAATTATAGCTTTAGGTTTATGCAGAATTTTGTGAGGACCATATGAAAAAAAATCTGCGTTTGGCAGGGTCAATACTTGTATAGATGACCGCTTCGGCAACGGAACAAGCTCGTAAAAGCTCCTGACCTCACGTTACTACTTTTCTAGCTTTTTTCTCCCTCACTTTAAAATACGATCATTGAATGTTTTATGCGAATAAGAATATTCGGGATTTTCCCATTCATATCTTTCTTTTCAAATGATTCCTCAAAAGTTGTTATTTTACATGGAGACTCCAACAGGCGAACAAGCGAGAAATCTCGATAAACACGCCAAATTTCAATATTTGAATAATAATCGAATTTCACGCCATTTATCGAGATTACCAAGTCAAAACATAATTTATTAGACAGCACAAACACATCCTATATGATAAAGCTTGATCCTGCGTAGGCACACTCGAAATTCATTGATAGATTCGCATTTTCAAAACTTCAAATCAAACCCATTAATGGACTCGGATGATCGTTTATCAAATAATAACACGCTGTCATATTACATAGATTATTTATGTTTTTGTATCATTTTATCTCTTGGACCGAAATTAATTGATAGCAGTTCTGAGTATACCGTTATTATGGTAATAAATAAATGGAATTTTACCATATAAGATGCGGACCAATTAAACTCTCATTGCGAATACCAAAATAATTGCATTTTTGCTCGTTACGTCATTCTTTAGGGAATTTCACGGAAAATGCGTGCGGAGATCGGCCAGATTATCCTGCGGCAGAGTTCTTAGTGATTGAAGATAGCACTGCTGGATTGACGTCGGGACTTGCTTACTGCAAGAAGTGAATAAGGCAATCTCCAACAAGTACTGCATGCATTCAGAGCAATTAGCAACCCTACTCTGCATTGTGTCAATCCGAAAAAATACTACCCATAATTTCTTGGTCCCCATGAAAAATCAGAAAATGCAAAAAAGTAAACTTTGGAACGCAGAATGAAATTCTGAATGTTTAGTCATAGTCAATTTGTATTCACCCTGTGAGCTTTATGACAATAACCCTTGAAATTTTAATGGAAAGGAATGCTCTGGTTAACATCATGCTATCGTTTTGTCCAAATGTTTGTAATTTTCGAACTTTTTCTCGAAGATGGTCTGAAACGCAAGGTTGGACTCACTGATTACAAATCCGGTGTCAAATTCGAATACGGGCGCATGGAGGATCATATCGACTTGAAACTTGCAGGGTAGGTTGAATTTCAAAATGCGACTGTCAAGTTCGTTAATGGGCATAATTGACCAAACGATTATGAAAATTTGGAGTTCCTTTCCTGATATTTCAAAAACTAAATTGTTTGTTTTTTCTGGAATAACTCACAAAATAGTGATTCAATAATGATGAACCTTAATAATTAGTTTTAAAAAGCTGATGAACAAATTTATGCAAAATTTCGCGATGATCTGGTCATTAGAACAATTTACATAGGTATTCTGCGACCTTCTGATCATATTTTCCTCACGAAAATCTATATGAACCTTCAAGCTGCCATTTTCAAATCAAGTACTGAAATTCAATACGATCTCATCCGTATTTTCCGAAAAATTGGGAAAATAATATTTCGATTTGGTAATGATAAAAATAATTACTTTATTTAATCCTTTTTGGCACAACATGGTGTATAGGACAAGTCAGAATAAGAGTTATAAAAAAAATAAAATAAGAATTAATTAACCAAAGAGTCACACGAATATTCATGTACAGAGTAGTAGCCTTTAACTAAAATAAGGTTCTTGATTTCTTTTTCAACATTTTAGAATCCAGGGATTCAGTAGGAGGTGGTAGATGATTAAACAATTTGATGCTTCGATACATAGGAGAGCATTCAAACCTATGAGTCGTATGTTTAGGTAGTAATAAAGTTTGAGAATTTCTGGTATTATAGCCATGATGTTCTGACAATTTCTTCCGTTTTTAGTTGTTATCCTTGGCATATAGCAAATACTTGAAATTATGAATACAAGGCAACGTTAAAATTTCATTTTCAACAAAAACTGGCTTGCATAATGTTCATGTGCATCTGCGAAATCTATTTTTCTTAAATTTTGTAACAACTGGATCCACACGAAATTTCGCTCTAAGTTGCGCGTTGGTATTCCAGAACTGTCCACGAAGTTTAAATTTGATCGAGTCCATACTTCATGATATATCGGGGACCTAACCTCAAAATTTTAAATGGGCCAAACTCCGGAACTATTCAACCGATTCTACCCATTTACAAACCTGACCGAGATATTCCGAGTGCAAACCTAATCTGACAATTTCAAGGCGCTAAGTCTTTTCCTCCGGAACCTAGAGCACATACGGCCGGACGGACGGACATAATTGAATTTGACCATGGATTCTTCTTCAGGGAGTTCAATCCAATCGTTCAAGACCATTTTCGGCTCAGAATTCGAAAACTACAGATATCGTGACGAAATGATCACGCGCTGTTTCCTAGAACAAGCTCGTAAAAATAAATAAATCTTCATTATATTATCAGTGCAAAACACACGGCGTAAAATTCAGTAAATGTCTCAAGGGATCTTCTGCGTTCCACTTCTAAGTGAGAAATTGAACTTCAATATTCAATAAGTGAACTGGAAATCAACGAAAACAAAAGGGCAATTCCAGTTTCATATGGAGACCCCAACAGGCGAGTAGGCGCGAAACTCAAACAGTTATAAAAGTTAATACCTAGATTTCTAAATCAACACAATAAGATGTCCCTATCACCTATGCAAATCTCATATGTAACGAGAGACCTGCTTCAGCATGACAAGAACATCATCTATCAACACCAGGAAGGTGCCAGTTACAATTTTTCCCCATCCTAACGAATCCGCACAGCCATCACTGACAGGCATCTGCATTTACAAATTAAAGTTGTGTAAAGATCCGAGATAAATAGAATATTGTACCAGCCAGGAACTGTGAATGCTCTCGATGGGGAGCAAATGTGTTCCTTTCAGACGGTGCAAATTAAATACGATGAGAAATTGTCCGTGTCATTGTGGGCTGAATGCGCCAGGGCAGGTGCAGTCGTATCTCAGCTCTGTGCTCGAGAGTTATGTCATCTCTCTTTAATATTCATAAGCAGAAATATGCGCCTCTAATGTGATGGAAAGAAGAAAGTTCGCTCTATGTAAACATTGACGATTTCGAAGGATAAGTGAATGGTTACCTTATAGAAGTATCAAAACCCACGCTGTCGGATTTTCTTCGTGGATTCAAGGAGCAATCCACTTCGACAGGTGCTTTAACGCGCTCGTACATATTCATATTTTGTTTTATCAGTTCGGTTATTTATGATTTTTCGGCTCATAACAGTTAAAAATATCCTATTCTTTGTTGAGCTCTTCTCTTTTTCAAGGCTACAAAGATGTACATTATATCATATAAATCCGTTGTTGAAGATGTGACGATTTTCACACCTCGTTTTCTTTTATACTCAGGGTTAGATAAATTTGAGACACATGTGTTCTGATTATTAGGTAAACCCGCAAGTTTTTCCGTCGCGAAGCTATAAGTAAGATATTCACATCATTGTAAGCAGTGTGAGTTCCTGAACTAAAATTATGAAGGCCAACATAGGCGGTCTCTCCTTGTTTGGAAGATATGGGCCCCCAAAGTTCCAAATTGTTGCATTTTCAGATCCTTTTTTCCGCCATAAAAATGATCTCTCACTTCTCAAATCTTGTTCATAAATCATCTCTGAACCTTCAACCAACGAAAAGCGACACTTTCTTTCAAGAATATTCATTATTCATTAAGAAAAGTGAAAATATTAGACAACCACTTAACCTATATTTCTACGAAATACTTCTCAATGTTGAAGCGGAGCTTGGCAACAGCGTCTTTTCATCGCTGGCCAATGTATTATGACCGAAGAGTAGTTGCTGGCGGAAAATATGAAACGATGGACAGTTGAAGGATATGATTGTAAGGAAAATGCTTCTGTCACTGAAGAAGAGGTTGTTATTCTAACATCAAAACAAAATCATTGAGCACATTTGTTTGAGGTTTCACTATTAATATTTTCGTTTGAACTTTCCTTCTATCCCCTTCCAAATAGGGAGTTTGTTCTCTACTTCGTTTTTTTGTGTCTTGGAGATAGACCCAGTTTAGAATGAGATTCAGGGTATTCCAATATAATGGGTTATATAATAACCTCTATTTCATTGGAAATCTTGGAAGGGCGCGACCTATCACATATGAAAAAAATTTACGTTGAAATATATATCAGGCTGTATTCTCATTCCATTACTATGTGTTTCAACCTTGTAGATTTCATCAGAAACGAATTCTCCTATTGGAAGATTTAGAGTTTCGCAGTAAACAGTAAGAACTAAGAACATATTGTATTTTTCTCGCCAGCAATAATCTCATTCACGAATACGCACGATGGCACGATAACGACCGATGAAATTCGCGCCATTGCCAAACTTCACTTTTAGACTGAGTCGAAATCAGAAGGAATAGAGGTTAAGTGGTTGTCCAGTAATTTCATTGTTTTTTCATTAAATATTGATTATTCTTGAAAAAAGTGTTGCTTATTGTTGGTTGAAGGTTCAAAGGTAGTTTGTGAACTATACAGATGCAGTGAGAGATCGTTTTTATGGTGGAAATGGGACCTGAAAAAGACTCATTTTGGAACTTTGGGGGCCCATATCCTCCAAATTAAGGGAAACCGCCTATGTTCGATTTCACATTTTTCATTCAGAAAAACACACTGCGTACAATGATGTAAATATCTTTTTAATATCTCGGCGACGGGAAATCTTGCGGGTTTACCGATTATTATTATCATCAATCTTCCTTCGAACAATTCCCGATATCTCTTCGCTAAAAACAGCAGTTGATAAGATGTCAAATTCTATTTTTTCAGGTTATATCATGGACTCATTCAAATATTCTATGGATTGTGTATAACCTATGATTAACAGTTATATTGAGGTTCTTATGTTTCCTTTTCAAGTTCCATGTCACAACTCCAGCTATAATTACACTGGACACATTTGAACTGCCACGGTGTGGTGCAGTGGGTTGATAGCCTGCTTGTAAAACCGGTGATACTGGGTTCGAATCCCGGCGAGGTTATGGATGTTGTGTTAAGTTTGCGGTGTAGGTAAATGTTTATAAATAAAAAGACTCTAGTTGGTATGAATTTGAATGAATGTCAATGTATAAATTTAAAAAACTGAAACCTTGTCTAAATGGCCATAGTAGCCGAATACACTTAAAGGAATAAATGAATGAATAAACTGGACACATTAAAACTTACAATTTTAAAACAGTGATGTCGTCAAACCATGTTGAATTGGAAAATTCTTAAATTCTAAATATAATAGACAACGAAGTGAGTGAATCGCCACAACCCAAACAACAAAATTTATATAACATAAGGTCCATCTTTGTAGCCTTGAAAGAGGACAAAGAATTCTCCGAATCGTCGACAAAGCTATCAAAAATGGATTTGACGAACCAAAAACTTATTTTCAATTGGATTTTCAGATCAACGATCTACTTTGCTACTACCCGAGAATATTGAAGCCATTTGTTTTCAAAGTATGTTTTGTCACCCAGAAAAAAAAACCTAGAAAAGCTGTTGCCTTCATGGCAGTGCTTTTCTAGGTTTTTTTTCTATAAAGTACCCACTGGATTTCAATTCGATCGAATCTATATTTTTGGAAATATCGAAAAAATAAATAATAATTAAGCTCCAAACCTATTCGATCGAACGGCTGACCGTGCACACAAAAACATCCGAAAGAAACAACTCAGAAACTCGATATATTTAGAGAAGATTCGGACCTTAATTACGAAGGCCGAAATCGTAAATGGGTAAAATCCACCCGATGATTCCGCAAATATATCCATTCAAAATTTTGTTTTCCCCATATTTCCAAAACTACAGATAAAATCGAATTGAAAGTCACAATTCTTGACTCCAGAAAAAAAAGTGAATTTACTTATTACTCTGAAAACTTTCCCACTATTCTAGACTTTTTCGAAGGGAAAATATTCTACTTTCACACGTTAATCTTCATAGATCTATAATGATGAAAAGATGATATGCTAATTCCAAATAAAAAAGAAGTGCCCATCAATTGAAATCAGGAATTTACTGAAGCCGACACGGTAGTTTACATAATTATTACAAGTTAATTCAATCAAAGTACCGGCTATCGCTTTGGAACATTTTTTCCACTTTACCTCATAAGTATTTATAGGTAATAACTACCGTGTGATTTCATCAGAGGAATAACGAATTAGGTGTTAGATTCTGCGTAGGAGTTTTCTAGACAATTCAAAGCGTTACTGAGGACAATGATCGCAAACATCATATTGAAATTTAGGAACCTCTTGATTTGTCTTCGGTAAAGACTACTTTGTTCTGAATAGTATCATATGGTAGGTAACATACTATCCAGGTTGCGTACCAAAAGTTCGAGAAAATCACTTGCTCAATAACAGTTCAGGGCACGCTTGTTCAAATTCATGAATAGTACGGCCCCCATTCATGTTGTTATTTTTACCAACGCTGCTTGACTTCCAGTGAATGTAGTTTCGCTATATTCGGATCCTGGAATCCCCACAAAATTACGCGTGAATTTTCAAGCAGTCATTTTACTACAGAAAACTTGTAACTAATACAACAGAATTCATGAATCTTTTGATTTGGTGCACAAAATTCATATAGAACCAGAAGCTTTTTCCTTCAAGCTGCAGCAAAGATAACTTTTGTGCATATAATTGCTGGTAAATTCGGCTCTCAGAGATGACAGAGCGTATACTACACATGAGGTTTGTTCGTCGTACGTTCCATTGACTTCCTCTTGTGTGTGTAATGCAGTGTTGTTCAATCTGTTTACTGATTCTCCGCAAATCAACGATGACTTTTACTCTATGCTTCTTTCGTTTCCACAAGAAATAGTCCTCCGAAGATTTCTACACGATCTGCACTGGTGTACAATAGTGTAGTAAGTGGAGACACAACTAACAAAGCTATGTAGCATAAAAAAATACACACATATGTGATCTGTTTCTATATTCGTTGTCTTTGGCACAGAGTGAACAGTATGTAGTTTCCGAAGGCATCTGTAAAGGGTCCATTACAATACCCTATGTCTAGGGCCCTGCCGGCAGGGACCAGGTAGTGTTACTAAGAACCGACAGTTAGGTAAGGTAAGGTTAGGTTAGAACGTCTTTCTGATTTTCCGAGTTGGACCATACATGACTTTCTAGAATTTCCGAAAATGAATTCATTTTGACAAATTTAACTTAAGGTTGATCATTCCATTCAGTCAGAATGGCGATAATATATATGAAGGTTTCCTTCGTCTCTAAACACACAAGTCTGAAGCTTGATATTTTTGAGTACCTGTTTATTACAGTATTAAGAGGTATTTATTATCTCAATATTTAGTTCATGGAGAGGAAGTCTTTCAGAGTTGTGTTTTCAAAAATACCTCAAGAAATCATTTGGAACGATAGATAATACAATTAATTTGTCTGGTTTGAAATTCGTCCGATTAATTCGTATGAACAAGGTCAAAATTCATATTTCAATTTCGATAATAGTAAACATGAATATTTTCTCTGAATATTTTTATAAGTATGTAACAAAATTCATAACTTTTGAATTGAATAGGTATTTATTAATAGGTACCGACAAAATTTTTAAATCATATTTTTATGAAAGGAGATACAAACTATCCAATAAAATCCATGAGTAATATCAATCTCCTGTTCCGTTTTCACCGTTGTTTCGACTTCGAAAGGACTTCTTGTATCCATCCATGAAAGTGTTTTCACAAAACACCTCATATTGCTCCTTATTCCCTTATACATATTTCAGATTTCTAATTAGTAGATGTTCCACGTTCGTTAAACTCCTATTATATATTAGTAAGAATCCATAATTTCAAATATCTGATTCATTTTTTGAAAAATAGTTTCATCAGATCAATCAGATTATAGCTGAGTTAATTTTCATTCAGTGGAATTTGTATGGACTTGACAAAGCGACCTCAGCACCACTATCGTTTACAGAGCCAAGTAGGACAATAGTTGACAATTCTAGGACCGTCTTTTGGACCCAAAATTTTAGTAGAAAAGTGTCGACACCTATATATTCTATCAATTTTGGTGTGCATAAATCAATTCATTTACACCTTTTAATATTTTACAGGGAGGATACTGGAAGGTTACGGAACGTATAGTAAGAATCAACCTTTAGTCTCCACCTAATTTCCAGCAGTTCCGTAAACCTGCTGGGTCTAAACAATGAAGTTTGGGATAGCTTTTCTCACAGGAGTTATTTTTTTTTGGCAATATTCTCTTCTCCTCCCGTTTGGTGAATTTGAAGCTACCAATCGTCGAACTCACCGCCAATGCAACTTTTTGTCATTTCGATAATGATGGGGCCATAGCGATACTACCCGGCAACCCGGTCACCAGTTATACCGGGTACATCAGATTGGACAGTGTTGTAGGCCTCTTACTTACGAGTTACACAGAATTGAGAGTTTTAGTTGTTTTGGAGCAACTAAAGTCAACTGAATCTACCAAATAGAAATAATATTTGAGGAACATGAAATCTGTGGGATAGAATATAGATTAGATAGAACACTCACATTATTCGATGCAATTCGTTATTTGATTTCTGCAAACATCTGTATACCCTCTGATGAAGGCCAATCATATTCGAAGTTATACAAAGAGCCTTCCATGATTACAAATTGATCGCAACACAAACCGTATCCTTTGAAGATTGTTCGAGATCCATCAATTGTAATTACATATTGCATCGGATGTACCAACAGTAACGATATATACGTAGTTTAGTTGTCATTGAATATCATAATAACCGATGATTGATTGCATTGCAATTGAAGTGATGGGTGAAAATCGTGAAGTAGTAATTGAAATTGGAATGATAGGAGTCCTTGATTACTCGAATTGCATCAATAAAGATACCGAATGAATTGTTGTTAGATAAAAATTCATTCGCATTGTTTAATAACTTGCGATTATCACTGTAGGGGTCTTTCTATCGAGGTATATGATTTATAGCGGTGGAATCATTCACATTTGATGAGTACTTATTTCACTGTGAAGATGTGTATATCATATCTGTTTTATTTGTTCTTATATTTTTTAACCATGTAAATGAGTTCACTGATGATTATACTAGGTGCTTTCTATTTGAGGCTATCACTTCTAAACTGATGCAAAATCAGTTAATCTTCGTTCTATTTGACAAAGTTGTGATTTAAAACTGTTGCGCATCACTTCCAACTGATGTTGTTCTCAGTCGGAGTCAGTTATAGGTTCGCTTTTCTTCGAACGATCGATTGAGACGGTATTGCAATGAATATAGGAAAAGACATCGACGCAAAAGTAATTTTCTGGCGATGCAAAATGGCGAATGGACCGGGATAGTTTTACTCTTTCGATTTTGAGAAATTTTAAAAATATTTGGAATCTTTTAAAGATCACGTGACGTACTCTCTCTAATAGCTTTATCTCTCAACTTTAGCACAGGAAAGTCATGATGTTGTCCGGATTTCCATCGTTCGAGTTTAAGCTAACAAAGATTCGCGCCTTATTCAATTATTTTAGGACGAATAAAGTTTTTCTGGAATATATCCATGCTCCAAACTATTCCGATTTTTTTTCCTTCACTATGACTACCTCTCACGTTGATGCGATGATATCGAAAGCGAGACTCACGATATTGAAATTTCGCTTGAACTTTGGCAGAACCGTGAAAGTACGGCCAAAGTGCACACGAGATTGCGATATCGCGAGTCAACTTCTTGCTTAGTGATAAAACTGTGGGGATTCATAGTTTAATTATCGAAGAATATTAATTAGTCAATGCTTGCGATAGATTCCCCTTTGTGCACGATCAATTGGGATGGCAGCGCAAGAATCATTGAAAAGATGTAGTCATTCCAAGATGCAAAATGGCGCATGAGCCGGACTCGTTTGCTTACTCTGTCGATATCGAGAAATTTCTAAAAATATTCAGAATCGTCAGAAGGTCAAGTTATACAGGGTGAGTCTTTGCCCTTGCAGAATATTTCAACAGAAGATTCCTTCTTTACCTTTTCTTTACCATTTTTTCCGATTCGGCTTGGTTCGTAAGATACAGACTGTTGAAAATCCATAAAAAAATTTAATTTTCGATTATATCTCGCGAACGATCTCATCGAATGAGATGATTTTTGCAATATACTTTTATTGATACGATGAATGTTCCTGGATTACAAAATTTCATCCACATCCTCCAGTTTCTTTAATATGACCATAACATTTCATAAAAATACCAGGAATTCAACTTTTAAAAATAATTTGAATGCTATTCAACGAATTTTTGACCATTTTGGAAAGTAAAAGTATTCCTAATTTGTTTTCGTATGATGCGCCGTTTTCGAGTAATCTGAAATTCAAAAATAAAAATATCTGGGAAATTCCGAGAATTGGGTACTTTGGCTGAATGCAACTTCCGCGTTGCCACGTCTAAAAGTTGAGAATGGAATCCTAGTTGTAACGATCAAAACGCTCGTCATTTTGTACAGAAATCTTATCAATCTGAATGAACGATCACATCTTGAAGTTATTTGTTTTGTATCCATACAATTCCAGTGATGTATTCATCAGGTTTTCCATACTACGATTATTATCAAAAAAGACGAAATAAGAAGTTTCTCCAAAATAGGCTTCCATCCCAAAACTATATCTGTGTTATACAGTGGTGATTCGGTCCTGAATCCATTCATGAAGCTTCCTTTTCAATTTCGAGCTAATTTGTGTAGTATAATTGATTAACTTCTCACTTTTCCATGATAATGGGGATTCTTACTGGTTTGAATGCAATCTTTCTGCTAACCCAAATTTCTTGAAATTATGTACAGAACTTTGATAGTATTTATTTTGAGGTATTCTTCAAATGCGCTTTCATAACATAACAACCCATGGTGGAAGAAAACCACCATGACATAACCTTAAAACCACGGAGCCACAGATTTATAGTTCAGTTCAGAATCATAGACTATACAAGTGTATACATAGAATTAGCATATTGTGTGTTGTTTGATTTCGAAGAGTTCTTTCTTTCTGTTCGTCAATTTGGCAACGTTTGTACGTTCATAGATAAATTAGGTACATCTGATTTATTTATTTATGAAAATGAAAGTTTGAATGGGTTATGTCTGAATCTGATAGTTCTTGGAGAAAATGAAATAAACAAAGAAAATTAATAATTACAAATTGAAGATGAATCTCAAAGCTAATATGAGTGATAGCTACATGTATTCCTCATTATCGAAAATGAAACCAAGAGAAGAATATTCAACTTTTATCACCCACGAAATTTGGAATACCTAACTTGTTTATTGTACTATAAATGCAACTTTTTTCACAAACTGGAATGCAAAAAGTAAGTTGACGCTTGTCTTCATAACAGAGTTGCTTATTTCGAAGATTTGAATGGTATATCATAGGCTTGGAAAAACTTCAGAGTTCAGGTTTCCAGGGGCAGGAAAATTTATAATGCCTATATCTTTTTATCTAGGCCGAATCGGAAAAAATGATAGAGATGTGTTTCTTTCAGCATCAAGAATCTTCTGTTAAAATATTCTGCAAGGTCAAAGACTCACCCTGTATACTTCACAATTCTGTGAAGTGAAAATTTCCTTCACATTGTTTTATTTTCAGTTTAAGCTCACCCCGATTCACGCTTCCTTAAATTAAAGAGAAGTATAGAACAAATTCGGTATTTCTTCAAAGAACAGATTAACACGCACTCTTCACATTGCTCTTGAATATTGGACGCTAACCGACTCAATATTAAAGCGGCTGGAGACTTTTAAAATGTGGGTCTACTGACGAATACTGCGAATAAGCTGGGTGGACCGAAAAAGAAATGATGTGCCTCAAATACTTCGGCCACGTGATGGGGCAAACCCAGAGAAATATAACCTCCTTCATTTAATGATGCAGGGTAAGATGGTCGGAAACAAGAGGACAGCAGGACGCAGAGAACATTTTGGCTCCGAAATCTTCGAGAGTGGTATCGCAAAACACCCGTTGAACTATTTCGAGCTGCGATAAACACAGTCATTGTAGCCAACATGATTGTCAACGTTCCATAAACGGGCCGGGTACTGGAGGAAGAAAAGAAGAAAGTCTTTCTAGGATATCCTGTACTATGACCACTTCTCGTGTTGAAGTTCCCCAAACTTTCAAAACGAAAATTTCGAAAGCAAGAAGCCCACTCGTTGTATCGCATTCTCGCTCTGTCTGTACGCTTAAGAACACTCTGTTTCGAGAAAAACTCGAATATGTCAAAGCGCAATTCTGCTGATTCCAGCTCTGATAAACATCAGCGGATTCGCATGCCGCTCCTCTGTTTCCTCGAACTTTGCATCCCATTCCTCGCAACATAATTCCTGTCATGTTTCAACCTACTTTCTATAAAAAAATCCGCAGAGCCTTTTCCGGACCGACGATTTATGCGGCCATTACGGAAAGGGCTCGCTGGCACCAAAAGGAAACCCGAACATAAATTCGACGAAATGGATTCGTGTGCACTTGTCTTGAGATCCGACGAACGCAGTTTCCAAATTCCAGTTCCGATTGAGAGAGACTACCAATGAGAATGGTGGGGATGAAAGAGTTGAGCTGCTGCGACGATGGTGCTGAATGTGTGCCACCTATGAAGAAGACGAGGATGGATTCCTTGCTCCATTCGGAGTGAACTCAAGAGTTGTATTCAGGTGTATGATCATTAGTCCGAGTGGCGGCAGCACTTTAACTTTGTGTCGATTATACTGTAGATGAAAATTATTGACGGTACTACTAACGCTGAATAATAATAATGTGCTATCGAGTACCTACGTGATCACATCGGTAGGCTTTATGAAAAATTAATTGAGACAGCTGATTTTGGGCGCATCTTCAAGTTTGTGAATGAAAAAAAGATTAATTTTGTTGAATTTTGCTGATGTATCATGAGGAAAGATTATCCATCATAACTTGCCAATTATTTTCCAAGTTCTATCATGATCGGATCAGTATTTTTTGAGTCATTCTAGAAAAAACAACGATACGGAGGATAAACCACGAAATTTCACATATCTCCAAAAATCATAATGAAATCGAACTGAGATATGGTTCACAATTGTAAGATCTGGGGTCTGCGCTGAACTCATTGAAATCTGATGACAATTTTCGCTAAAATATATTTTACATTTGAAATTTAATATATTCTTGAAATTTAATTGTTTTCAAATTAACTAAAGATGAGGTCTCAATTAAATTTTGTAAGCCGTAGCGAGTCGGGATTCTGCAACAAATAACTAAGTTCCAATACTATCGCATACGTCGTTCCTGAGGTATTGTGGAAATAAACTACAAAATTGAAATAAGTACTACTTCCAAAGTCACTCATCAGGATGCCGAAGATGAGTTCACTAATGGGCAGAATCTGTCCAACGGTTTCGGAGTTATAGCCATTTGAAATGTTGAGATTATTTTCCTGATATTTCAAAAACTACTCAAGCGATTGGATTGAAACTTGGTAGCGCCTTGGGATGTTACCATAAAACATTGACTGTCGCTCTGAAATCAGGAATCCCAACTTAAATTTCAGCCAATCGGGGATGATCTTAACAAAAACCTATATTTGCAGGAATTATCTTGTTTGAGGAGCCGAGGCATCGTTTACGAATATTCATAAATAACGCGAACCTCATCATGTCGAATTTATTTTGAAATTCCCCTTATCCAGTAAATTTGGAAGAAATTTGTGGATTGGCAACTTGGACCGACGTCGACGATTAGAGTCAAATTAACCAACAACCAATTTCCTGGATATCAATAGAATATTGGTTACCTAGATCGAATGCAGCAATTTCATTATGACGTTAATAATTCGAAATTCGATGAACTTTTCTGTTAGCAACTCGGCTAAGCTGTTGATTAGATGATTAGAATAATCATCTCAGTTGTTGTCTACTATGCCGGTATTTTGGTCTCAGAATTTTCCTCAAAATTAAATGTTCTAGAAAACCTTGAACACATTTCTTTTAGCACATACTTCATCAATATTTTCGAATTCTTGCAAGAAAAAAGACTGAAACAAATGGATCTCGGCAATATTCCCGTTCTAAATTGTTTTGTGATCAAGCAGAGCAAGCATTATTTTGAGGTTGCTTGTTAACAAGCATAGCAAGTAGTATTTCAAGGAATTGAGATGGCAATATGGAAAGCAAGATTCTTGTTAAAGTGTCAGATCGTATTGCTCAGAACCGATGATCCGAATACCCATATTTCTGATCTTGTTATGGGAGCAATATCTTTTTTCTGGCAATATTGCTATTAGCAAACAGAAACAAACAGAATATTTTTTCTCATGAAATAGATTTGTTAATTTTTTATTCATAACTTTTCTACAGAAATTTCAGCACCGAAAGTTAGAAATCTCTAAGGACCATAGAAAAACAATTCAGTAGTACCAACATGACTTTGAAAAGAATGAATTCTTCCTTAGATGACGTAACGATATGAAACTTCAATAATAACTTCAAACAAATCTACATGAACGTTTTGACTATTTAAACGGTCCTAAGCCTCTCCATCAAACCGATACGAAAAAGCAAAGTACCAACTCTTAAGCCCACACTTCATACTCGCACACATACACACATCATGGATACAGGTTGGGTCCAGTACTGTTACATCTGACGCAAAAAGTACCCGGGATGTGGGTCAGCATCTCGTGGCAAGAAGGAAAGACACCTCCGCGGTCCACGGCAGCGATTTGGCCGGTTGTTGACCGCCGCCACCGCGCCGCAGCGCTGCGCTCCGCATTTCTATGGCCGTTGTTCGATCGGACCGCGCCCTCGAACCAGAGAATCGACTAACAGGGACGGGTTACGAAACGGAAACATCCGAGCTCTCAGCCTGCATTTCTTACGGATTTATGTTAATTTGGGTTGCACATCGGCAAAGCAGGTGGAATTGCGTAATCGTAAGTATGTTGAGATGATCGCATTCTTTTAGTTCGAGACTTGACCGTAAGAAAATTTTAACATCTGGGTGTGGAAAGGGTTATTATAGGTCAAATTTTCGGTCATAATTTTCATTTTTGGAACTCAAGATCTTTTGGAACTCGCGAACAATTTGAAAACAGACGTGAATTCAGAAAATTATATAATACATTTTATTCTCAACGAAATAGTTCTCTCAAAATTTTGATATAAACCCTTGAAATTATTAAAGAGGCCAGTTTCAATTCAGGCTCCAAACTTTCCCGGATAATTTCAAGATACGAGGTACCTTATTCCTAAAGTTAGAGCACATACGGCTGGACAAATTGAAAAAAAATTCATGACGGATTTTCCGTCAGCTGATGGAACCTAATATTGACCATTTTCAGCTTGAAATTCGAAAACTACAGACATTTATGAGAAATGATAATGCTTTTGTTCCCTGGAACAAACGTTTAAAAAGCGCAAAAACTATCAATGAAAGATATACTTACGTTTTCTATACGGTATTTCTGTAGATTGCATGCGTTTGTTCTAGGGAATAGGAGCGAAATTTTTCATCTCAAACAATTGTAATTTTCGAATTTTGCAACGAAAAACGATTAGGTAATAGAATTTAATTTTGTCCGTCCCGTCCTTTGTATATGCTCAAACTCACGAAGTTCGTTAATGGGCAAAATTGAGCTTATTCAAAAATTCTGGTTGAAATTTGATTCCTCAGATTTCGATGAAAATTTTTCATAAGCGGCAGAGACGACATTAACAAAAGCACACTAAATTTCAACTCATACAAATTACTTTCGGAAATATAGAGAAAACGTTTTTGAAGGCTAAAGGTGGATATTGTACCCATAATAATAAACATGAACTTCGTTATGAAGCTCCAAAAATGCTCTACTAATTCTGAGTCTCTAAGTTGATTTTTTCGTTCTTGAGTTCACATTCTTCAGTTAGATTAACTGGAAACACGATAAGTTTTGAGAAGGTTAAATTGAGGCTTTATTGCGAAGTGGAATTCATGAATGGATCAAAATCCTCTTACGATTCCGCAGATATGATTCTCACGAATTTCGCATGGACCTCCTCTCAGTCATCTTTCAACCAAGTACTAGATTTCGATTTAATCAGATCTGTTCTGTTTTATATATTTGGGAAATAGAACCTATTATGAAATTAATTGTAGAATCATATGGTGGATTTTACCCATTCAAGGATTCGGCTGTCGTAATCTAGCTCCAATGTGCTCCATACATAGTTTTTATGCTCGTTAAGTTAATGTATGTATTCGAAATAGTAAGCACAATAACTCCTGAAAGTACGTACTAAACAATGGATATTCTTAGAGCAGGTTTGAAGCTTTACTCTTAGATGGGTAAAGTCAGCCCAATGATTTCATGATATATAATTATTCGAAATAATATTTTCCCAAAATGAATCCGATCGCCTAGAATCTAGTAGTTTTTGGAAAAATAAAGTATGTATACTCCATTCACTTTTATAATGTAGCCCGGTTGGCCATGATTTAGGTTTATCAAGTTTTTTCCCTTAAAACTGACGCAGGTTGGCACTCACGAAATATCGGCAATGTCAAAGGACGTTGCCAAATTTCAATTTCTACTTTTATCAATATCAATCGATTCTAGATTACTAAATCTCAGCATAATAACGCTTGCAAACTAAAAATGACGAAGGTAGTTTTGAAGAAGCAGAGACATAATATCAGAAAGTGCTACGTAGAAGTGAAATCTGCTTTTTCTGATAGTAACCCTGATGATTTGGAATCAATAATTCATCACAAGCTATCCAACATTTTTGACGTATGTGAGTCAAAACCCAGTGTATCGTTCACATAGATTTACAGGAACTTTTTAAATTGAGTAAGTTCTTTCAAGGTGACAATAGTAGTACCACTGCACTTTCATACTGGAGTGTTTCAAGTGGTGCAGCAAGGTATTTAAATGTCTCCTGTAGAGTTATTGCTTGAGAATTTCGAAAAGCAGGGAATTCCATAAGTTTGTCTGTTCATTTAGAAGTTTTACTGCAGGGTTGTTCGAGTACTTTTATTTTTTTTTCAAATGAACTATCACAAAGTAATGGACTACTCTATCCATTATTTTTCAGTAAAATATCAACACTCGATTCTTGATTTCCGTACAAGAAAATAGCATAACTGAATCTTCCAACCATGTTTATATACGTGAAATATTTCCAGTGTTGACAGAGAAAAAGGTTTCTTCAACATTCGCCAGGTTTTCACAATTATTGAATTCACATAATATTTTCTCAAATTCATATTTTCCCAAAGTGAATTCACATTTTGAAAAATACGTAAATACTACGACCTCTATGTAGAGAGGACAACATTGCATAGTTATCTGGCAGGAAAATGACTATAACCTAACATTTTCAAAATATACACGGTGAAATCTGTCACGATGTCATGGCCAACCGGGCTACATTATAAAAGTGAATGGAGTATATATATATGTTCTTAATATTATTCGAATATAAAGGTGTTTCAAATTGCGCGTTTTGTTTTAAGAATAATTAAAATATAGATGGCACACTGAATTCGTCTGGGTATTTTGACATTTAAGAAGTGTGATGTATGACATTTATCAAAATGGCTTCGTACACGATACAACAACGCTTTCAATTGTTCAAATATTTCATGAAAATCAGCGTTCTATGAAAAGTGTTATTAGAAAATCACGTGAATTTTATGGATTACATAATCGTCCATGTCAAAGCACTATTGGTCGAATTATTAAAAAATTTCAAGAGACCGGTTCGCTGGAAGATCGAAAAAGTGAAAAATACAATCGTAGCGGTCGTTCACAAGAAAATATTGATTTGGTTCGTAAAATTGTTGCTGAAGCCCTGGAATGTCCATTAGACGACGTTCACAACAAGTTGGACTTAGTGAGTCCCCAACATGGCGTATTTTACGAAAGGATTTAGCTCTGAAGGCATATAAGGTTCAAATACCACAGGAACTAAAGCCACTAGATCATTTAAAACGTCGTTCATTTGTCAATTTCATCAATGAAGAACCAGCTGATTTTTCTCAAAAAAATCATGTTTTCCGATGAGGCACATTTTCAAAGCGGTGGCTTTCTTGATATATAAAATTGTCGTATCTGTGGGGTGAGGAAAATCCACGAATTCTTCATGAGATTATTTCGAGATGGTCGATTATGTGAATCATAAAATTCACGTAATTTTCTAAAAACACTTTTCACAGAACGCTGATGAATTTGAACGCGTTGTTGTATCGTGTACAAATCCATTTTCATAAACGTCATACATCACACTCCTTAAATGTCAAAATCCCCAGACGAATTCAGGGCGCCATCTATATATTATTTTTTTTTTAAAAATGCGTAATTTGAAACACCCTTTTTTTTACATATTAAACAAATCTGCCATAACATAAATCTCAAACTCAAAATAGACGTTCGAATATTCCTAATTCTATTAACTATGACTACGAGCCAAGTGATGTATGTAAAGGAGCTCGAATAGATGAGAGACACCCTATTATTTGTCCAACATTTGCATAACAAACTATCCGTCAGTCACTTTATTGTTTTCTCATGAAAAGTAAGGTCTCCCACATGGTCTTTTACAGTGGGCACATTGATGGGTGTCTCAACATAATGGATAACTGATAGAAGATTCATATGTTCATATGTTTTTCTTTCGATTTGTCCCGACGTACTTAATGAGGCCTTCCTCGATAATAATCTGTCAGTTTTGGATTGTTGAGTTCTATTTATATTGTGATTCCGAACATTTGAGAACATCTTTCCTTACAATGTTTACTGTTATGTATTATTATATCTCGATTAGAATACAAAGTATTGATATTCACAACAAAAATTACTAATGGTTCATGTAGAAGTATTTTTTTTTGCTTCACACCTTCGAGGTGATCATGCATTTGGCACTTTTGAATTAGATTCAGGTGTAAGGATTCGCAGTTCATATATTTCGGAGGATGATTCTTAAGATCGAAACATGAAGGGAACTTCTTATTAACCAAGGTCCTTAAATTTACCACACCGGCACTAAAGCTCCTTCAATGAAATTTAGTAAATGAAGAATGAAATGAAGGTTTTGGAGATAATTAATCGTCTGATGAGGAAAAATTCTAAAAAAGCACTGACGTGACGTCAGGAGCTTTTACGAGCTTTTTCAAATTTCAACAATTAGATCCACACAAAATTTTGCACCTAGTTGCGAGTTGGTATTCTTCACCTGATTACGAAGTTTTAATCTGATTGCATTCGTTCCTCTCGAAATATTGCGGAAATAACGTTAAAATTCCAAATAACAACGAAATTTGGCGTATTTTTTTCTTATAACTGAGAAAGTGAATATTGGATCGAATTCAAAATTGAACCATTTTTGTTAAATACTGACTTTGAGTTTCATGCCTAGTTTCGTTGAAATCTCAGCAATATTTTCAGGGAAATATTTTTTTTCTTCGAAAATCTGAAAAAATTTCGAATAAACATTTTTTTGAAATATGTTCAGACCTGGATCCATACAAAATTTTGCATTGAGTTCATATTCGAGGAAAAAAGTTTTGCTCAGGCCTTGAGCCTCATATTCCAAAGTGGTGTACCACGATAATAAGTTTTGGAGATATTTCGAAAAAATATAACTCAAATTTCATATAGTTTTTTTTTTGAATAACACAAAAACTACTGATTCAATCATGTTGAAACTTGGCTGCAAGTTTGAATATGCTGATTGACAACTTCGTGCAGAATTTCGTGATATTAGAACATTCTGAAAAAAAAATAAAATTTTTTTTCAAAAATTCAATATTTTGTGATCTTCTGATCATATTATCCACATGAAATTCTGTATAAGCTTTCGATAAAGTATTGAATTTCAATTCGATCTAATCTGTATTCCTGGAAATATTGGGAAAATAAATTTTGAATGAGTATATCTGCAGAATTATTGGGTGGATTTTAGACATTCACAAATTTGGCCTTCATAACTAAGGTCCAAACCTTCTCTACAAATATAGACTTTCCAAGTTGTTTCTTTTGGATTGTGTTAACGGTCGGCCGTTTTTTTTACTCCCAATATTCCCAAAAATACAGTTTAGATCGAATTGAAATCCAGTACTTCATCGAAAAAACCTAGAAAAGCACTGCGTGAAGTCAGCAGCTTTTGCGCGCATGCTCAAAGGATATGGCCATAAGTGAACAAAAGCTGATGACTTCACGTCAGTGCTTTTCTGGATTTTTACCATCAGACGATTTACTTTCTCCACAAATTTTCATTCACTCAATTTCATTTTAATCCAACAGATTTGTGGGATTTTAGAGTTCATGTTGAAGAGGCTCTCGTGGCGGTTGGGAACATTTCGGGACCTAGGCTGACAGAAAGCTCTTTTTATAATTTGATCTTTAGAATCCCCCTCCGAAATAGGTATGAACTTCAAATCCGGACACTGTCTCCTCAAAAACATACCGCTAAATTTTGACAAAGCAATAACAAATTTATGGGATTTTAGAAGTCATTTTGAATAGGCTCAGGCGCCAGTGGGGTACATTGTAGGACTTGAATTGATCTGAAGTTATCTTCATACCTTCTATAACTTGACAATATCCCACACCATAATTCGAATAGTTGTATAATAATTTGATAATTACTTCTGTTCGCAGCTAGGCAGATTTTAGCCACGTGGGAATCAATTTCTTATTATTATTATGGTGTTCGGTTCCAAAATAGACATGGTATTCCTTCCGATTGGTGAACCAAAAGCAGTACCATAGACGAGGCTAACAAATACCTAAGTATCAGTTACTATTTTTTAATTGGAGTTATACGGACAGTTCAAGTTACTTGCGACCTAGAATTGGTAATTTCATTCGAGTGTACGTTTGATGATATCAAATGAAATCATTAAAAATTCCAGAAAATCACCAGCCTGAGGACAGGACCAGGGACTTTTACGTGCTTGAAAATTGAATGAAGGAAATGAATCAGGCAGATCCATCCTCAATTTGGTACACTGTTGTTAATTTTAGATTTCAAGATCTGTGATAGATTTCGTAGCAGACATTTTCCGAAGAAAATTATTTCAAATAAACTAAAATTCTCGATACTATTTTTTTAATTTTCCAACTATGGGATTCTCACGAAATTTTGCATGTTGTTCCGCCTCATTAGGTACTCCACAACTGATTTCCAAGTTTTAATTCGGCATTATTCCGTTTCGAGACATTGGGGAAATATCTTCAATTTCAAATGTGTGTTACTCCGTAAAAATTCGACCCATCTTAACCCTTAAAGAACTCAACCGCCATATTTTGATGCGCAGCCTACTACTCTAAATGTAAAGAGTCGCTAGTAAGAAGTAAAAATCGAAAATTATAGATTTTTTGACGAAACAATAACATGCTGTTCCCCAGAACAAGCGCCTCCCAAAATATTAAAGAATTTCCCTGAAATCTGAATCGACAGCATATAAGCATTGATGAGATACTAATAGTTCAACGGAAATATCTCATTAAATAGCAATTTTTTCAGAAAAGATTTGATTATACGAATTAATTCCAAATGAAGAAAGGCCTTTCAAGTTTAGAGATACCTGAATATTCAAGATTAATTAATTGGAATGATTCCTTGGAATTCTTCGATTTGTTGATGATTCAACAATTTATCTAATAAGTGAAAAGCTTAAAAATCAAGGATGCTTACACTTTTCTTTCAATTCATAGTGGTCACTTATCTGGGTATTGAGCGCATTCTGCGCTGCTCGACTTTCCAGCAATTATAATCAATAATATCAGAATATCCTAAAATTTCGAATGACCTGTAGAGCCGTCATATTGTTAAAGTACCAGATTCAAACTCTATCAGATATTTTATCGGAAAGACTGAAAAAACGGTCGAAATTTATATCTACGGAACCATTGGGTGGATTATATTCACGAGGTCTATTTTCCCCACCAAAGGTAAAGCCTATTCTATAGATATTGAGTCCCAAAGTACTTTCATTCGAACTCTAATTGTGATTAAGGTCAGTCCGAAAATTTAGTCTGAGACAACTAAAATTATATGTTTTATAGATTTCATCTATCAAAAACAATATATTTTATCGGAGAAATCTGATTGAAGTATGGACAATATTCTGAAATTCATTGTCGAGAATAAATTGATTTCAAATTCTCGACGACAATGAATATTCTATTTTATAGCAGTTTTATCGTGACAACGCGAATAAACAATTTCTGATTCGATTCCTAGGTAGCAACGTCCTCACAAAAGTTTTTATTGCATCTTTTCGTGATAAATTCAAAAGTGATAATGTATTGTGAGATAAAAATATCTGAACAGCATCGTATGTATTGCCTGATAAGGTCTTGTGAGCAATAATACAGAAGTTCATGAAACAAGAATCTATTCACGCATAATTTAACTATAACAATATATCAATTGTGAGGTTACAACATTATAAAATATTGCTCGCTTGTCTACCATGTTCACGGTATCTTTCCTATACGAATCATAAAAATTCATAGAAGATTCTTGTCGGGATACTTAAATTATTCTGTTGATCGTTCATTTTGAAGTTTTACAGACACCTGTGACATACTAGACTAAGATTGATAGTGATTTCTTGTTGAAAGTTTCTACACAACAGGAAATAACATCATCCCAAAATCATTGTTACGAAATTAATATTTCCGGAAAATTCTTCTACCAAAGTGATCATGTACCGTTTCCTTCATAGCATTTTTCAGTTTCTATATTTCTTTTATACTAAACAATCTATTCGCATACTTGGGACCCGTCGTCGATAAAACCTTCGAGAAATTCATTTTCATTTTATATTATAAAAAAAATTATATAAAAATTCGAAACAAAATGAGAGAGTTGATCATCGTTCTAATGTTTATTTACAATATCCACATCATGAAAACTGAATCAATATAATTCATTTAGGTACTTTGATAGAAAGTTATATTTTCAATATCCATAGTGTAAGTCTTGTTCATCTTGGTTGTTGTAAGGCGAGTATAATAGTGTGCTTTCAAATAATAGTAAAATTCTAGAAGAGCATGACAGACAAGACATATTTTCTCCCACTATCTCCGAAATTCATGATTGGCTCAGATAGGAATTTGGTAAATTATTGTAAAATATATGATTCAAGTTCTGTGCGAAATTTCATCGAAATTTGTTGGATGTTGTTCGAAAAGAATTTTTTTATGATTTTCCAACTGTACAGTCATTCGAATAAAACGATAGTACGCCGTGGAATTCAATTCTGGTAGAAAAATCATAGGGTACTAGTAGTACCTGTTGAAGAGAATCTGTCTGAAAACTATCGACAATTCCACACACAGAATTCAGGTTAGGTATCCAATACCAATATAATAGCGAAAAAACCGTGAAACTTTTTCCATCACATGCGGAAAATTGATTAAATTACGAAATCATGTCGATTCATCCCAGATAGAATAAGCCGGCTAATAAATTACTCTCGTAGCTTATTCAAATTAATTACGCCCGTGAAAAATCGTGGATTAGATATCCCGTAAAAGGCAACGAGGAATTGGAGATTTCACAGATTGTATGAGCTGGACATGAGGTCAATTAAATATCTAACTGTAAACCAACAATACACAAGAATAGATGACACAACTCAGGTATGTGTGTGTAAAACTCCTTATCTCTCGCATAAATTCTATGTACCTGTTTAACAGGTCCGCATCTGTGCGTTTTACTTACGTTGTATCTATTTTGTTGGTATACATTCATTCTGCAACATAACGTCTAGAAATTTAGATTCATTGGATCATTTTGGTACATTTTTCAGACAATGCATATTTGAAAACGAACAAATATAAGGAAATTACCGGAGTCTTAAATGGGAAACATAAACGGTGTTTTTTTAGAGGTACAGAGCTTTGAAATTGAATAACACAAGGATAAATTTTAAAAATTGACATGAAATTATATTCATTCAAAAGATAATCTTTTGGCATTATAATTTTTCTTTTTCACTTTTTCCAACATTTGTGGCCGTATATCAGCAAAAACGCGGCGAATGTTGTCCTCGTTGTATCGTTTCGGGCTTATCGGTGTAGACTAGCGACTTCACATATCCCCCCAGAAGATAGTCTAGCGGCGTTAAGTCGCACGATCTTGGAGGCCAATTCACGGGCCCGGAACGTGAAATTTTTCGGTTATAAAACTTTTCCTTCAGTAAATCAATTGTGGCACGACCTGTGTGACATGTTGCGCCGTATTGTTGAAACCACAGCTGCTGCACATCATGGTTATTCAATTTAGGAACGAAAATGTCAGTTATCATGGCTTTATAGCGGTCTGTAACGTTCTGGCTAGCATCGTCTTCAAAGAAGTACGGACCAATGATTACACCACCCCTTAGAGCACAACAAACAGTCAGTTTTTCTGTATGTTAGGGTGTCTCAACATACACTTGAGGATTATCTTCACTCCAAATACGGCAGTTTCGTTCATTGACGTAGCCATTCAACCAAAAGTGAGCTTCATCGCTAAACAAAATTCTTTTACGGAAATCGGGATCAACGGCAATCTTGTTATGGGCCCATTCACCGAATCTAAGCCTTGTTAGGTGATCGTGTGGCTTCGATGATGGCACGAGTTGGATTTTGTAAGCACGCAAACAAAGATCTTTCCCCAAAATCGTCCATAAAGTGGTTGGACACATATCCAATTCCTGTGCACGATAGCGGATAGACTGATTCGGGTCTTCCTTCACGCTACGCTCTACAGCAGCAATGGCTTCTTCTGTTCTCACTGTCCGACGCCTCTGTGGATGCGTATTATCAGTTAGAGTAAACGTGGTGCGAAAACGGTCCATAGTTAGTCAAATTAATTGCGCTGATGGATGATTGTGTTGACCGTAAAATGGACCAAGAAAGCGATACGTTTTTCGAATGGAACTATTATTTTCAAAATAAATTCGCACAATTCGGAAGCGTTGTTCAGGCGTAAGTCTATTCATGTTGAAATGCCAGACCAAACTAAACACAAATCACTTGACAGCTGGCAAAATGGCCACCAGTTAAAACAGTGTTGCCAACTTAAAGTTCAATCCCTCTAAAAAACTCCATTTATATGGTTTGAAGTAAAAAAATCAAGATCTTCTGAAATCGCAAACATATGCCAATTATGTTCTTGAGGACTACATCTTTTACATGGGATCCATCATCAGATCATTTCATCCCTCTTGCACAAAATGACTTGGACAATGATAACAAATTCTGGTCCTGATCAGCAGCAAATAGATTAAGGTACGAGGTTCTTTGTAGCTTTACTCAAGCTAGAACAGAATAAAATGAATGTCTTGGGTAATCTAATCAGGAGATGGATCTTATTGAGTGACAGTTGTAGTCCTCCATGTCTCAATAGTAATAATAATAAGATATTTCGGCGGGTAACTCCAAAAAATTCGATTGTTATTCAGGGTTTCAAAATATACAATATTAAAGCGTAGAACTGTTCTATTGAACATCTAATCCACATATTTTCTTGACCTGCTTTTGTCGTTAAGTAGGTACATGATTCCATCGAAATTTGTCGTACACCGGTCCTGTCTCGTTGTAAACAAACGAATGCCGCAAGAACCGCGTACTGAGGCGGAACTCGACTTGTCACCAATGCTCAGTCTAGTTTTTATTCCCAATAAATCAGGGGATAATCATTGAGCTTAGGAATAAATTGAGGAATTTAATGAACGAATCAATTTGAGATGGTTTATTTTCATAGTTTTTCCTGGAATATCGACTGATTCAATTTTAATGACTCAAATTACGAGCATTCGAAAGATGTTCGGGAGCGCAACAGAATTGTTGGAGAAGTTGCCAATTTCACCAACTATTCACCCATTACTTAAATTAAACACATATACTCCATTCGCTTTTATAAACTATCCCTGTTGGCCATGATATTCTGACACATTTCATCGTGTATATTTTGAAAATGTTAGGTTATAGTCATTTTCCTGTCAGATAGCTACACAACGTTGTCCTCTCTACATAGAGGTCGTAGTAATTACGTATTTTTCAAAATGTGAATTTACTTCGGGTAAATAATGAATTTGAGAAAATATTATGTGAATTCCATAATTCCAAAGACCTATCGAATGTTGAAGAAACTTTTTTCTCTGTCAACACTGAAAATATTTCACGAATATAAACATGGTTGGAAGATTCAGTTATGCTATTTTCTTGTACGGAAATCAAGAATCGAGTGTTGAAATTTCACTGAAAAATAAGGGATAGAATAGTCCTTTACTTTGTGATAGTTCATTCAATAAAATAAAAGTACTCGAATAACCCTGCAGTAAAACTTCTTAACGAACAGACAAACCTATGGAATTCCGTATTTTTCGAAATTCTCAAGGAATAAGTCTACAGAAGACATTTAAATACCTTGTTGCACAATTTGATATACCCCAGTTTGAAAATGTAGTAGAACTACAAAACCTGTGTCACCTTAAAAGAATGGGAATCTATGTGAACTATACACTGGGTTTTCACTCACATACGTCAAAAATGTTGGATAGCTTGTGATAAATAATTGATTCTAAATTATCAGGTTTACTATCAGAAAAAGCAGATTTTAATCCCTTATGCTTTGTGTCTGCTTCTTCAAAACTACCTTCGGCATTTTAGTTTCCAAGCGTGATGATTATGTTGAGATTGAGAGTAGAAATTGGCATTGGCATTTGGCAACGTCTCTGAAAATTATTTTGACATTCCCGATATTTCAAAAGTGCCAACCTGCGTCAGTTTCAAGTAAAAAAAACTCGATAGATCTAAATCATGACCAACCGGGATAGTTTATAAAAGTGAATGGAGTATACCTACGTGTTGATCTATTTTGACTCTGGGTTGACAGCTCTTCAGAATCTTGCCAAAAGAGTTATTGGTTATGAAGGTAAAATTGATGTTATTCTTATTTAGAAATTTTTTTTGTTAAGAAGGTTTACGAAAATAGCTTACTGAGTTGAATGTTTTTATATTTTCAACTTGGGTTATATCCCAAGATGAAAATGGAAAAGACATTCACAAGTCAGCTATTTTGGTGAACCAACTAAACAAATAAAAAAACGTGAAGGCGTAGATAATATTTTTTTCCACCGATATCTAGTCTAGGGTATAATTAATTAATTAGAGTTAAGATGACACAATAGTTTAGAGGGATGGTACATAGGTTCATTAGAATATTTCTTATTAATTTATGTTTGTATTTATGGACTCGTAGACTCTTAAGGATAAACACCTACATAAGAATAACTCAATTTGAAATAGAAGAAACATATAATCTCTCAAAAAGTGTTCATTTCACCTTCACCAAATAATCTTGGAGATGTTCCCTTACCTCCAAATAAAACCCGAACACCTTCAGAAAAAAAAATATATAATTGGGGTCCCATTAAATTCCGTAATAAAGAATTTCAAAACCCACTCGGACCACGAGAGTGAATAATAAAAAATTGAGGACGTGTTTGGACCGTCAAAAGCATTTTATTATCGAAATTATGATTATAAAATGACATACAACGGAGTGCCATAAAGGCTGAAAAAAGCTCTTCCTATTCATTTAAGGAAAACAACAATTTGGGGACGTCATTAGTAGTAAAAACATCAATCTCCGAGTGGAAACGATAAATAATACCTAGTTTAATGAAGGTGAATGGAACTAGCTGTAGACTTGATTCAGAATAGAGATATTTTTGAATTATGGCGGACATGGACTGACAATTCTTTCGTGGGACGGCCATAAATCAAATTGGAAATAATGTATTGTTCGTAGTGCAAAAAAATGTTGAATGAAAATTTTTTATACAGGAATGAGCAATGTGGAATCATTATAGTTGACTCATTTCAGTTGTCATAGTTCATAATACAAACTTTAAATACCTTGTTGAGGATATATTTCATCAGAGCATTTCGCATTATTTTCAATTCCTCACGTACCAGTGGTTGAGGGGTTTTCGATATGGTCGTTTGATTTCAAATAACTCCAAAAAAGAAATATATAATAGTGATGAATCATATCATCTAGGTGGCCAATTCTGATCACCGAAAGGAAGAGAGTACACGACCAGATAAAATGTAGAAATTGAATGGTTTGTATGACATGTGGCACCGTCAAGTTGAAACCACATATTGACCGGTAGAAAAAACTATGGGTACACTTACTCTTTTTCGAAAAGGAATGGTCCAATGATGCTCGAGCCCGAAATCCGAAAAGTGACACGTTGTGGATAACAAAGTCATCAAGGTGAGAATATGCATAATTGAATTTTGAAAACATGAAGACAGAGTTCTTTCATGGGTATAAGCTGTAGAGAGAGCTACTTGAAATTTGCAATTTTATTCACCACGCCGAATAGGAGACTTCGGTCAAAGTTGTTAACCCAAGAATTTCTAAAATTTTCTTTCACTAAAGAAGGAAAATTTCAGGAAAAACTCATTATGGTGAATGTCGATTAAAGCTTATTTTGGGAGGATTTGCATCATTTTGTAGGTTTTTTCTGGAATTTCACTCCCAAAATCAGAAACAGAACTTTTAAAATTAAATAAAATTGTTTTTTATGGGGAACGCCCTTGTGGATTGCAGGATTGAACTATGAACTGTGACGTTTCAAAGTACGAAGATGACTCTTTTATCAGACAAAACGGAAAATTTGGAGAATTGTTTTCTTTCGATTTTTTGATTTGTTTGACCTTGTCAAAATGAAAATTCTGATTTCTGATTGAGTCAGACAGAAGATAATAATTACCATTTTTGTTTAATTTTAAATAGTTCCGTTTCAGATATTGGAAGTGGAAACCCATAAAATGTCGTTCTATTGAAGTTTGCGTCATTTATCGATATCCGTAATAATATACATTTGGTTCATAATATAAATAGTTTTTGTAAATCAACTTGGTTATTTCGGTTGCTAGTTTTCCATTCCATATGAAATGTTCGGTCGGTTCCCCAGAAAAGGTTATTCACAGAACTTCTACACAATAGAAAATTTCTATACGAACTGAAGAAAATTCTGATTTCTGATTCGGTCAGACAAAGCATTGACCAATGACAACATATAAACCATGATGTAAAAAACATGGTGTTAATTTTGCTGACGTCACTTTTTTTTTCAAATAAGCACACCATGTTTTTTACATCATGGTTTTTATGTTGTCATTGGTCAATGTTTTGTCTAACCGAATCAGAAATCAGAATTTTCTTCAGTTTGTATAGACATTTTCTATTGTGAAGAAATTCTGTGAATAACCTTTTCTTTTATCATGCATGATCATGATGTAAAAACATGGTGTGCTCATTTGAAAAACGAGTGACGTCAGCAAGATTAAAATACTAATAGTTGTATATTCTGTGCTTTGAATTTGCATGTTAATTCAAAACAAAAAAATATACAACTCTTTGTATTTTAATCTCGCGACGCCACTCATTTTTCAGATGAGCACACCATGTTATTTACACCATGATGCATGATGATTTAAACTATGGTCGATGGATACGTTCCGTTAATAAACCGAAGTTCCACAGAAAATCGATGGTAGTTCTGGTGTCAGAAAATCTACCGATGTTTCGGCAACCAAGTTCCATAAATATAATTTTTTCTGGAACTAGACCAACAATTCATATTTACATAACGAAAATTCATCAATCGAAAGAACCAAGTTGATTTACGGAAAATATCCTATATGAACATATATGACATTATTGACGTGAGGAGCTCCAACAACTTTCAGCCAATCATAATCTTCACAAACATCAATATTTTGATCCGAATACTTGGTTTCCGAATGCTTTACTTCGAATTCAGATGAAAAATCAATACAAATATTATACAGATAAAAGACAATAATACGATTTCGGATGACAATTTGCGTCGATATCCAACAACTAATTGCTGAGCTTTAATTCGTTGAGATCGATAGTTTTTAAATTATCTAAAAATATATCAGACAGCAATACTTCCGAAGATATGACATAGAAATCGCCCATTAGTACCTTACCTAACCTGCCCACTCGAACTAGACACTACCCTGATATAGATATAAATGCATTTCAGGTAAAAAATGGACCTAGTGTTGTTTAATCCTGGCGATATTTTACATGAACCTCCAAGTCATTAATTCGCAACACCAAGTATTGACTTTCAGCTCGATCGAGAATTTAGGAATCTATTAGTTCCATGTACATGAATTAATCTCATGAACGATGTTTCGAAATCATATAGAAAGAACGATCAGTAGACCCATTGGTCCAAATCATCATCAATTTATTCCATCCACATTCGCAACAACAAAACCATTGACAAACCCAACTACAATGGGTTGACATATGCGTAGAGGTGTGAAAAGGCAATGGTATTCATTCGAGGACCCCCCACGTGGTGCGGCACCAAGGTGTCCTGCCAGGGGGCGCTACAGGAGTCCAGAAAATCCAGCCAATTAAGACCTCCTGTAGGGAGACTCTTTGAGCCAGGTTTTTTGCCGATTTTGAATGTTTAATCAACAGTTATGTTATTTCATTTGTAGCTTCGTCGTTGCTAGTTTGGGACGTATTGTTGTGTTCTATTATGCCAATGTGATTATCGAGTTTCTCAGTGTTCGCTTCTACCTTAGCGTTGTTAGGCGGAAAATGATCGCAGGGAGGTATAGTCTGGATAATTGGCATTAATTGGTTTGGCTTTTCAAAGTCTTCCATCTACGATGAAGAAACTCATGTAGATTCTGAATTGTGCCCAGTTCATGATCATTTGTGTCATTGATAAGCTCCTACAGGCTACATATACAAGGCACGTCAAAATTATGGAACAAATTCATTTTCTCAGAAGAAAAATATTTGGCAACAAAATCCTGAAACAGGTCAATTTTTGTTTCACTTTTACCAAATTTATATGCATTTTTGAAGGATTTTTGTTGCACCCTGTGCCATCCCCATCAATCCTCTAAATTTTTTGAATAGGGAAAGTGGGTCATGTGGTACTTTTTTGGAAAAGTTTTTGTATCTTCTTTATAGGCGTGTAGAAATTTTCAAGAATTTTTTTTTTTTTAATTAGTTCAAAGAGGTATCAGTATGTGCACTTTGTCATGGCTCGTTCACTTTGAGATTATGGTACCTGATGAAATTTGTCACCGAATGGAAGTTGACCATTACAGTTTTGTTCGTGCAGAACTTTCAACCCCTTTCAATCCCCTCACGTGAAAAAAAGTAACTAATTTTTAAAAAAAAAAATTTTTGTTTTGAAAATTTCTGCACGCCTGTAAAGAAGATACAAATACCTTGCCGAAAAAGTACCACATGACTCACTTTCCATATTCAAAAAATTTAGAGAGTTGATGGGGATGGCAAAGGGTGCCACAAAACTCCTTCAAAAATGCATAAAAAATTGGTGAAAGTGAAACAAAAATTGACATGTTTCAGGATTTTGTTGCCAAATATTTTTCTTCTGAGAAAATGAATTTGTTCCATAGTTTTTGCTGTATAAGTACCAAATTGCAAATCGATCTGTATTCCATAAAACGTATTGAAAAACCTGGGAAAGCACTGACGTGAAGTCAGCAGCTTTTACACGCATGTTCACTTTCGGTGATATCTTTGAAACAATAAAGTAAAGCTGCAGACTTCACGTCAGAGCTTTTCTAGGTTTTTTTCGATGAAGTACTGGATTTCAATTCGATCTAATCTGTATTTTTGGAAATATTGGAAAAATAAAATTTTGCATGGGTATATCTAAGGAATCATTGGGCGGATTTCACCCATTCACGAATTCGACCTTCGTAACTAAGCCCTACTCTACAAATATCGAGTTTCTAAGTCATTTCTTCCGGAAGTTATTGTGTTTACGGTACATTATCGAAAAATGATAGGTCGGAGGTTCATACAGAATTTAATGGGGATAATATAATAAGAAGATCACAGCATATTGAATATTTGAAAAAAAAATTTAATTTTTTTCAAATTGTTCTAATGACACGCTTGTCATGAAATTTTGCACAAAGTTGTCCTTGAGCATCTTCAAACCGGCTGGAAAGTTTCATCATGATTGAATCAGTTTTTCTCGAGTTATTCACCGGAAAAACAACGATATCGAGATGAAAACCACGAAATTTTACATATTTTCTTGAATATCCCCAAAACTAACAGCCGTATCGAAATAAAATTGAATATAAGAATATTGAAAAAAATTTTTTTCGATTAAGTGGTCATACGATCCAAAAAGATTCTGCTCGAAGTTGCGCGCCGTTATGCTTCAACTAACTGCCAAGTTTCAATCCAATCGCCCCAGTAGTTCATAAAACATCAGGGAAATAACCTCACAATTTCAAATGGCCATTCGGCCGATTTGTCCCATTAACGAACTCAACTCGCCAGCTAGCTGCGCTCGATAGTTATCGTGTCGTCGGCCGGCTGGCAGGACAGAATCGATTTTGACACCGGATTCGTCATCAGTGAGTCCAAGCTAGTCGCAAAACTCACCCTTACGTACACCCAGATATATGAAAAATCCATTCAATTAAACAAAATGTATATTAATTTCACTCAAAAATTACCGCATATCAGTGTATGTTAATGTATATGTAAGTTGAACCAGATTGAATCTTATTGCCCCAGTATTTCTGCATATATCGAGAAAAATCCTCAAAATTTAATTCTCTAGAAATCCCGTCTCTTTATGAATTTCGAGTAAGAGCACATTCAGAGGGAAAATTGGTGAGACTAATATTATTGACCAAAATTCACCAGTTATTCCAACCTAATCATTGAAGATCATTTTCGGCTCAAAAATTGAAAACTACCGACATTTGGAAAAAACGACAACGCTCCTGTTCGCTAGAACAAGCGCGTATAACTACTAGCAACCGATTTCATATTTCCAATTCGTAGATTTTCACAGGGACATCCTCTGAAACGTTTCGCCTCAAAACGAGTCCTGAGGACGGTCCTGCGTTGCGCGAAAGAAGCGGCTTTGCGACAAGTTGAGATAACAACCTTACGAAACCATTCTGCGTCCCATTGAAATCCTTATCGCAGTCAACCTTATGGATATTCCAATTTCCTCCCAACGATCTTCTCTTCCCATTCATGAGGACACGAACGACTATTAGGAGTGTCCCACATATTTTTTACTGAATTGATAACGCGCCTTCTAGTTTTTCAGACGAAACATGTTACGCGTTTAAGGGAGCATCAATCTTCCTAGTACAGCTGGAATAGTTCCGTAGGTATTCTTAGAAATGGGGAAAAAATTGGGTGGAACAACTTCGAATGTGGATGATGATGCAATATCCCTTGCTTCATGGGATTCCATTCAGAATCAAAACTAAAGAAGAATTTGGCTGACTATACTTGGAAAAAAATCGTTTATTACTTTATTTCACTACCAACAATTATGAGATTTTCTTAAAATATGTAAGGTTTACATTTTTGCGCGTATGTTCTAGGACAACAGCGTGCTATCGTTTTGTCCAAATGTCTATAAGTTTCGAATTATGCGCCGAAAATGGTCTCAAACGACTATGTTGGACTCACTGATGACAAATCCGGTGTCAAAATTTATTCTGTCCAACCGGCCAGCCGTTGACACGATAACTGTCGAACGGAGCCAGCTAGCGACTTGAAACTTGTAGCGTAGTTCGCGCATCCGAATGCCGCGGTTAAGTTCGTTAATGGGTCGAATCAACCAAATAGTTTCGGAGTTATAGCTATTTGAAATTTTGAGGATATTTCCCTCATATTTCAAAAACTACTGGAGCGATTTGATTGAAACTTGGCATTTAGTTGAAGCATAACGACGCGCAACTTTGAGCAGAATTTCGTTGAAATCGTATAGTCACTCAATTGAGAAAAATACGAAAAAAAATTTTTTTATGAAACTATTGTTCATATACGAGAACAATTCTAGTTATACCTTGGGCTTCATATTTCACAGCAGTGTACTAAACTTCAATTCGATACGGCAATTAGTTTTGGAGATATTCTCTTCTCATTTCGTCACGATGTCTGTAATTTTCGAATTTTGAGCTGAAATAGGTCTCATACGACTATGTTGGACTCACTGATGAAGAATCCGTAGTCGAATTTGATTATGTCCGGCCGGCCGTCCGGCCGTCCGTGAGTGCTCTAACTTTCGAAAAGAAAGACCTAGAGTCTTGAAATGTTCAGGTTAGGATTTGATCCCGAATATCTTGGTTATGTTCGTTAATGGGCCAAATCTGAGGATTGATTTCTGTATTACAGCCATTTGAAATGTTGATTTTTCAATAACTAGAAAAATATTCATCTGAGCGGAATGAAATTTGGTTGGAAGATGAACAGTGTCAATAAGACGAATTGTTCATGAAAAAATTTTGAAAAAAATAGGTTTTTTTTTCAATTTTCATTTTTCATGCAAATTTCACTGAAAATTCAAGTCGCCATTTCGCAATCTGAACAAGCGCGTAAAAGCTACTTACTTCACGTCAGTGTTTTCTAGATTTTTTTTCTGTATAAATAAAGAAATACTTATTCAATCGAGATCAAACTTTGCAGTTAGTTCAAAGATACTGAAGGACAACATTGTGCAAAATTTCGTGATGATCGTGTGTCATTAGAACAATTTGAAAAAAAAATTTCATTTTTTTTTCGAATATTCAATATTCTGTGATCTTCACATCATATTATCCTCATCTCACTCTCCATCTCCAGGTTTTATTTCATCATTCGGAAGTACTAATACGAAACGTTTCTTTTATAGCATTTTCGAAATGGCAATCGAATTGCCTTTAAAATTCAAGATTCAAGTCTTCATGTCTTCAATCGATATAGAATTCAGTACTTGTTGAAAAATGGCAGTCTGAAGCTATATTCAAAATTTCTTGAAGATTATGCCATAAGAAAATTTTTAAATTGTTATCATCTGAGAACCAAACAGCATTTGGTATGCAACCTGGATTTATGACCGCTATGGTTATGTCTTGAACAAGCACGCAAAAAATTTCAAAATGAATGAGGGAGACTATATTGAAGTAGGTAACAATGAAGAAAATGACCACAAAGTTGAGATTATCAGGAGACAAAAATAAGTGTTTATTTCAGTCCCTCAAAAAAAACCATTCGATAATTGAGTTGCTATGGAGTAGGATCCTTGTTAAGTGGTCAACTCTATGGCAAGTAAATATTCGGATTAATATTGTTTGGTTCTGACTCACACTTATCTTCCTCATTGATTTTTTACTCTGCGGAAATTAAATTCTCGAGTTACTCTTGTTCACCCAATATTCCTTCGCAACTTCTTTGTATGCCCAGGAATTGGTGTACCTAGGTAGGTCAGAACCACACTCAATTACATAATCATCTAGGCTATACACATATACCATCATGTAGAATTTCAACTTGGATGAAACACTTCATGAAACAAGTGTCATGAACTTTCGGATTAACCAATCTTTGGTGAATTCACAAAAACCCCTCCACTAGAATTTCTCCAATTCCATCTCGAGATAAAATTTTACTAGCCCCATTCCCCGCAATTAGAATAATTAGATGATAGATAATGCGTTCTCTGTTCTGACAGCCCGAGGATATGAGAAGAGCGCTTCCAGGTGTGTAGGAAAGAAACAGTTCACTACTTAATGAAATAACGATTGCCCAATGAGTGTACACATCCACGTATATGAATAATTCATGAATACCGGCCTGTTCAATCATAATGGGATATGAAGAATAATAAGAGGTGGACACCGAAGTGACGATTGTTCTCTTGTCGTCGAAGGTTTTCATGACAGGGTTTTATGGGGGTATTATTTTTTGGAGAAGAAAATGAAAACACAGTTACTGGATGGTTAGAAGTCTGGAGAATACTTTACTTACGGTTACTCTTTCAAACAGAGGAGAGTGAGAATTATAGTATAGTTGTCTCACAAATCTTATCTTTTATATAGACACGAATAAACTGTGTACTTTAGTTTTTTTCACAAGAAATGTCGAATAAAATGATATTCAGTTCCTTGATATCTTATGATGTTAATACTTTCATTATGGAATCATTTGAACATTTCAAAGGTAAATTCAGAAATTTTGGCTTCTGAAATTATTCCTGAAGAGGATCATTGTTTAGTAAATCTCATCTATGACGAAATTTTGTTCATTTTGTTCAATTGCAATATACCGAACTATACTCCATTCACTTTTATGAACTATACCGGTTTGCCATGGTTTAGGTCTATCAAGTTTTTTTTACTTAAAACTGACACAAGTTGGCACTCGTAAAATATCGGCAATGTCAAAATAATTCTCAGAGACATTGCCAAATGACAATGCCAATTTCTACTCTCAATCTCATAATCATCACGCTTGGAAACTACAAATGCCGAAGGTGCTTTTGAAGAAGCAGAGAAAAAGTATAAGGACGTGCTATGTAGAATTGAAAGCTGCTTTTTCTGATAGTAAACGTGATAATTTGGAATCCATAATTTATCACAAGCTATCCAACATTTTCGACGTATATGAGTGAAAACCCAGTGTATCGTTTACATAGATTCCCAAGAACTTTGTAAATTGAGTTAGTTCTTTTAACGTGACACAGGTTTTGTCGTCTACTACATTTTCATTCTGGAGTATTTCAAGTTGTGCAACAAGCCATTTAAATTTCTTCTGTAGACTTATTTCTTGATAATTTCGAAAAGTAGGAAACGTTAGTTCGTTTATAAGTTTTACTGCAGGGTTATTCGAGTACTTTTATTTTTTTTCCGAATGAATTATCACGAAGTAACGAACTACTCTATCCATTATTTTTCAGTAAAATTTCAACACTCGATTCTTGATTTCCGTACAAGAAATAGCATAACTGAATCTTCCAACTATGTTTACATACGTGAAAAAATTTCCAGTGTTAACAGAGAAAA